>OZ007554.1:116080199-116765198 GCA_963931855.1 Philhelius festivus
TTCTACTGCAATCGGAAGTGTACCATATAATTTACATATCAGTTCTGAGGAAGTGGGTGGATACCACGCCCCTGAATTGAAAACCTCAAATTTTATATTTTTTTCTTTGTATGCAATTAAAGCCCTACCACTTTACCACATTTCATCGTTTTACAAAAGTCGGAAGTAAAAGTGGGTGAATTCCACGCCCCCTGAATGGAAAACCTCAATTTTTATTTTTGGTCCTTTATATACAATTTGAGCCCTAACGTTCTAAAAAATTTCATTGTTCTACTGCAATCAAAAGTGCGCCACGTATAATTTACATCAGTTCTGAGAAAGTGGGCGGATACCACGCTCCTGAATGGAAAACTTAAAATTTTATATATTTTTGTTTGTATGCAATTTAAGTACTATCACTTTACCAAATTTCATCGTTTTACAGCAGTCGGAAGTGCTCTATTCAACCAACACCAATTTGGAGAAAGTCGGCGGATACCACGCCCCTGAATTGAAAACCTCGATTTTTATTTTTGGTCCTTTATATGTAATATAAGCCCTACCATTCTACCAAATTTCATCGTTTTCCAGCGGTCGGTAGTGCTCCATTCAACCAACACCAATTCGGAGAAAGTGGGCAGATGTCACGCCCCCTGAATGGAAAACCTCCAATTTTCGATTTTTTCCTCTACTTACATGACAAGACCTACCGTTGTGCAAAGTTACAAGATTCTACGATGTCGGGAAGTGCTCCATAATTTTGATGATCTGTCAGTCAGTCAGTCAGTCCTTATATCTCAGGGACCGCTTATGATAGAAAATTGAAATTTGGTGAGGCGCCTGTGCTTGACTAGCTTAGCAAATATTCGGAATTTAAAGTTTCTGACTTCATTATACTCTGTCCAACAAAAATTGTCAGTACAGGCATTATGGGAGAGCTTTTTCTAAAGCAGTGGCGCCTGATGCACCCTCACTACAATGCGTTAGGAAAAATGCCACTAAAAAAAGAGCAAGCCACTGACTTTTCTTAAGGAATTGTTGTTGTAATTCTTTGCAAAAAGTTGTACACCCCAACACGACCGTCGTATCCCACTGCTGATGAGATACTGTCAAGATAAAGACAAGAGTGTCAAGCTGTCAAGTGTCACTCAATACGATCGTGCGCTCTTTATCTAGGTACATCAAAACAGAGTTACCATTATCATTCTCAATTGCAAGCAAGGAGCTTTTTCAGTGGTTTTTATTAAGGAGCTTTTGGGATTTGAAGCTTTTGAGAACACATTTTAAGAAGATGAGTATGTTGAGTGTTGTCGTATTGCTTTTCAACTTAAAAAAAACGCGCCTATTATCTTACCGCTTGGCGTTGTGGGAAAAGGTAAATTGAATATTGTTTTCAGTCGTTTTGAATCGGCAGACGGTAGCCCTACGCGTTTTTTACTCTCATTTGCGGCGATTTATAATTTAAACTACGGAATCCCTGTGAGAGCTTTAAAAGGCGACACACTTATGCATGGCAATGCAACCAGAATGAGAGACAAACGTCCTATCTTCCCAGTACTGACAATTTTTGTTGGACAGAGTATAGTACTGAAGATAGTGAGGGGTCAAAAGTCGCCTGAGTTTGTTCCTGTAAAAAGGGTATAGTGCCAGAACTTGGCTGAGCACTACCGTGCCCTTTGATCCTCAGACTAGAATTCGCTAGGGAGCATATCAATAAACCACCGGCTTCTTGGAAAAGTGTACTTTGGACTGATGAGACTACTTGTTCGTTGGATGGTACCTATGGCCGAAAATTTTATTTCTCCGATCGCAAATCAAAAAACAAACGACCCGTTACACAACTCACAAGGCGTTCCAAAGGAGGTAAAATAATGATACGGGGATGCATATCATATTGTGGCGTAGGACCAATTGCTAGGTGCTCCAACCCTATGACAAAGTCGCATTATTTGGAAATACTAAATGATGTTGCACTAGTGGTAGGGTTAATATTCATCGGGAGTAATTTAATCTTGCAACAAGATAATGCTCATATACATACGGCCGGGCAATAAAAACTTTTTTATCTGTAGTAGACCAAGAAGTTTTAAAATGGCCCCCACAGAGCCCTGATCTAAATGTCGTTGAGAATGTTTGGCATCTTGTCAAATCGAAAATTCCTCAAGACATTGGAATATCTTCAAATGAAACCTGGGAAGAGCTTATAACAGCTTGGAGTACAGTTCCGTCAGAACAGATTCAAAATTTGAAAGACTCAATGCCAAGTCGCCTCGTTGTTGTTATTGCGGCAAAAGGCAACTTACTAGGTAATGCTATTTTCATAACAACGTTTTGTTTTATGAAAAAAAAAAATTACTTTTTGACTTCCAGTGGTGTTATATGCAGTAATTCAAACATGTGCAAATAATTTTGCCGGTTTAATATGATGTGCAAATAATTTTCCCACTTTTGTTTTTATGTTTTTAAAACGAACCGTTGGAAGTTCTATTTTTTTATTTTATGTACCGTATTGAGAATATGTATTCATTATTAATAAAAATAAATATAAACAAAATCTTTTTTATTTTAAAAGTTATAAAGATTCAATGAAGAGATGTTGTGTAAATTTTACGCTGTGCAAATAATTTTGCCACTGACTGTATGTGTATTTGGTGACGTAAAGTGGTATTCTATACCTTCTTCATCAAGAAAGTTTTTGATATATGCTGTGTTGAATTCGTTGTCTGCCACTATTTTGGATGGTTTTCCTAAACAAGAGAATCTTTGGCTAAGTAAGCTGACAATGGTTATAAAGAGTGGAGTGTGTGTGAGTAGACCAGTTGTGTTCTTAGCTGAGTTCCATAAAATTTTAAATAAAACTGCATTTAATTCTAAAATAAAACACTTAAAGTACATTCAAAATCAAATTTATAGAAAAACCCTAGGGTGAGTCGATAAATCTTCAGGAATCTCTTATTTTTAAGAATTAAGCCAAAATTAAAAAGAAAAATGCAGCGGACACCACCAAAAACAAACTGTCACGAAGGTACTAACACCAATGCACTGTCGACACGTTCTCCAAACGTAGCTTACGTGAGACTTCCCCCGACTTCCCTCCAAACAAAATGATTTCAGATGATGAAAATAAATTGTCTGCCGGTAGTATATTAGTGGCATCTCTGGAAAATCTAATAAAGAACTCAATGTCAACTTTGTTGGATGATAAACTCAAAGATATGCCCACAAAAACCGACTTGGAAGGAATAGTAGTGGAATTACACATACTGCAACAAAAAAACATTTCCCTACAACACCAAATGCAAAAAATAGAGTTCCGCTGCATCTCCCTAGAACGGCAAATTGAATGGCTGTCAAAGAAGGCAAACGAAAAAAGCATCGTCGTGCACGATCCCGCTAAAAGTGGAATGGTAGCTGCTGACAGAGCAAAAACGCTGTGCCTAGACTTACTGAAAACACAAAATACAGCAGCCATTTCATCAGTAAGATCACTAAAATCTCGAAATCCAAAAATCGAAAATATAATTGTAGAGCTACGAGATAGGGAAGACGGCGGACGAATCCTACAATCTGCGATGACATTAAGAAACACGGGCATTTCGATGCATAGGGATTATCCAGCCGCGGCGCGTGAGAAACGAAGACGGGAAGTGCAACTAAGAAACGAATTAATAACAAAAAATCCTGGAATAAAAATACAATTACGAGGAGAAACTAATAAATTCAGAATAAAACATTTTATTTCGATGTCAAAAACAACCTGTCGAGCGATGATGAAGGTGGAATGTCATATATGGAGCAATTGCGAAATGCATGTGACAGAAGTGCAATGTCACCAATTGACAGAACTTTGGATGGATCTGGTCCCAGCGGCTCTCAAACTATAGTGGGGAATAAACGCATACAGCGCTTTTAATTATAATGCGGTCAGCCTTCAAAATCAAAATGTAACAAATTTTAATTTTAATGTTTTTTCTTTAAGTATTATTTCATATAATGTAGCGGGATTAGGAAATAAATTACTTTTTAATTATTATTATTTTTTTTTTTATAATAAACGCATGCCTTAAACGAAGATATGTGCCACATCATTGGAAAATTGCAGAAGTCATTGTTATACCTAAACAAGGTAAGCCACCAACAGAAGTAACATCTTACAGACCAATATCGCTTATACCAATCATAGCAAAAGTTTTTGAAAAACTGCTACTGAAAAGGCTTAGCAAAATAATTGAAGAAAGAAGAGTAGTTCCAAGCCATCAATTTGGATTTAGAAATAAACATTCCACGATAGACCAAGTGCATCGAATTACGGATATTGTGGAAAAGGAACTTGAAGAAAAACAAGTATGCTCTGCTTTATTCTTAGATGTTACTCAAGCTTTTGACAAGGTTTGGCACTTGGGACTTGAGTACAAACTGCATAGGAACCTTCCCAGGCAGTACTACGAAATACTGAAATCCTACATTACGAACCGACTCTTTAGAGTACGGTACGACCAAAATTACTCGGAACTTAAGAATATTGAAGCCGGTGTACCACAAGGAAGTGTCCTAGAACCAACCCTGTATCTGTTATATACAAGGGATATTCCAGTGGACATCAACGCTATCATGGCGACCTTTGGTGATGACACTGCAATATTGGTGCCAGATAAATCCGTTACGAAGGCTACACAAAAATTGCAAAATGCAGTTGATAAAGTTAGTGATTGGACGCAGAAATGGCGTATCAAATTAAACGAAACAAAATCGACGCATATAAACTTTACAAACAAAAACATAAACAATGTTCCAATATTTATAAACTGTACAGAAGTACCTCACTCCAATACCGCCAAATACCTTGGAATGAATTTGGATGCAAAGCTTAAATGGAAAGAGCACATCAAAAAGAAAAGAGAAGAACTAAACTTGAAGTACAGAAAAATGTACTGGTTACCAGGAAAGAACTCTGACCTATATATCCAGAACAAACTAATGTTATATAAGCAAGTATTGAAACCCGTTTGGACATATGACATCCAACTGTGGGGCTGTACAAAGAAAACAAATGCTGAACCCATCCAAAAATTCCAAAGCAAGGTCCTTCGTGGGATAATAAATGCCCCTTGGTATATAAGAAATAGCGTTCTACATCGTGACACAATCAGCGACTGCAAAGTCATACTAACTCCGAAATGGGGACCGTATTAAATGTACGAGACAATGTTCGGAGATTAAAAAGAACCAAGCCTCATGAGCTGATGGTCTAAAAGCTATGGGAAAGTGTTATTACCTTAAACTTCCCCAAATGCGATTTAAAAATTAATAAATAAAAATCATTTGTCGATCTTTCATAGATTGGTCCTGATTCACCGGTGGTTTTAGTGCGGTAAGAGTCCCACACTACTCGGTAGCGATTCTTACCGAGTGTCTTTTGAAGATTTCCCCCTGATAAAAAAAAAAAAAAAAATATTTTTTTAAACACATTAATAATTTCGATATTTTTGCTCTATGTGTAACTTTTGTTGATAAAAAATGGAAGAATTTGAAAATGTTTTTATAAACCATAAACTCTTATGGATTCCGGCAATAAGAGAATCTACTCATGGAAGAGTAAGTGGAGGATGCCTCTATGGGATAAAGAAAAATTTGAAAACGGATTGCTGTTTTGTAAAAGTACTCGAAAGAGATTTGATAGAGTTAAAATTGAAGCACAGAAGACTATTTATTATACCCGTTTATATAAACTGCAACAAGTGGACTCAGGAATTTTCATATTTATATAATTTTATTTTGGAATTTGGAAAAGAAGATATTATGATTTTAGGAGATTTTAATGAAAGAGTAAGAGCAACACAAATTCTTAATGAAGATCCGGAGCTTTTAATGTAACCAATCAAAGAAGTCAGAATTGCAATGGATGAAATGGAAAAAAGTTGATTGAAATGAGTGATTCAATGGGATTAACGGTTTTAAATGGGCGATCAAATGGTGATTGCAAAAGTCATTTTACATTTACCAGGGGTACCGCATGTTCAACAATCGACTGTTGTTTTGTAAAAGGAATGTGGCTTGAACACACATCTGATTTCAGGGTAGATGAGCTGACACATTCGGATCACTTCCCAATATCCGTACAGGTGAATATGGTAGTGCAGCACGAAACTCCGACACAGCAGTGTTTGCTACCAAAACTTCGGTGGAGACATAACGATATCGAGAAGTACACTGCAAACCTGAGTCTCATTACCAATCTCATAAATGAAAATGAGCTACAATCCAATAGAGGTTCGGATATACTTATCGCAGCTATTACGGAATCAACAAGCCCTCAAATGCTCAAAAAGGCACTATTCACAAAAGGAATCAAAGTGGAATCATTGATTTTAGCTGAAAATTTTGAACAACTACTCAATCCACAACTTAATCAAAATGCAATCCAATATACTCCCATACTAAGAAGTTATATCATTAGACCGACCAATAGAAATTCACGATGTAAAAAGAGTACTAAATCGATGTGGATCAAATAAAGCTCCAGGAGAAGATCGAATCTCATATAAATTTTTCAAAAACGCTACAGATGACTATCTTCAAAAACTAACACTGGCATATAATTTTATATGGGAGACAGGAGAAGTACCAGCAAGCTTTAAGAGAAATGTCATTCTGCCAATCTTCAAGAAAGGAAATCCGAATGAGCCCAGCAACTACAGGGGCATATAATTCTTAATGCTATTACGAAAATCTTAACAGGAATTTTACTGGAACGCCTTTCAGATTGGGTAAACGAAAACAACCTCTTAAGTGAATTCCAAGCGAGCTTTCGAAAGGAATATAGTACAGTGGATAACATCTTTTCTCTGACGAGCATCGCTCAAACGTATCTGGATAAAGGGAAAAAACTGTATGCATTTTTCGTAGATTTTAAGGCAGCCTTCGATTGTGTTGACAGAAAAGCCCTATTTTACAAAGTAAGCAACCTTGGAGTTTCAACTAAAATGTTAAATATTTTGCAATAACTTTACGAAGAAAATAAATCTGCAGTTTGGGCTGGAAATATTTTATCCAATTGGTTCGAATCAACAACTGGCGTAAAACAAGGATGTCTCTTGAGCACGCTTCTCTTTTCAATTTATTTGGATGACCTGACTACATACCTGCCAGGAAGAATATCATTTGATGGACTTCAAATAAGGCTCTTACTTTATGCCGATGACATTGTCATACTGGCTGAAACCCCAAACATGCTGCAGATGATGATAAATAAACTGCAACATTATTGTTCAATCTGGACCCCGCAACTAAACACAAACAAATCCAAAATCATGATTTTCCAAAATGGAAGAGGTCCCTACGCAAGAGACGAATTATGGACATGGCAAAATGAAATTCTTGAAACTGTAAAAGAATACAGGTACCTCTGAGTCACTATCACTTCAACGTTGTCCTTAAAGAAACATCTGCAAGAAAAACTAAGAGAGTCAAAGCGAGCAATAAACTGTACCTGGAAAAAGGTTCTAAGCAAACAAAACATTGCACCTAGTGCAAAGTATAAAGTCCTTGAAGAGGTCGTGAGATCTATTTTGTGCTACGCAGCACAAGTTTGGGGTATGTTCGAGTTTGATGAAGTAGAAAAGCTTCTTAGATATTTCATCAAGAAAACCTTCAGATAACCTTCATGTTGCACCTCGAAACTGGTCTACCTACGTTATATATACACACACTTTAGCTGCATTTCTCATATATTGGGAAAATCATGGACCAACCATATCATCGACTCACCAATAAGATAGTTTTGTTTCTAAAAGACAGGAATCTTCAATTCTTTACTGAATGGACGAGATTGAGTGATATCCATGATGTTCAACTTCACCAACACAATGGAAGAATCTTTCGGTGGCTCCCTTCAGATGCTCTTAGTAAAAATTGAAGAATCAATAAGGAATGCGTTCAAAGAACAAAGTCAGCAAAGCCAAATAACAAGTACCTATAGATTACTGAGTCATGATCTAGGTGATAACAATTATTTCGATGACCGAAACAGTCTGGATTTTATATCAACGATCTTTAAAGCCAGGGGAGAACTCATCAACCTTAAGGGTAGGTGTCCATTGAAAAAATAGGTTAGACTTTTGCGCTAAGCTGTATAACTTTTACAATTTTACGAATATTGCAATAAAAAAGGAGGCTGGGTGCGACCCACACTGATAACTTCCCATTTGTGGTCTTGAAAACTTTATATTTAGTTTTTTTTCAAATAACCAAATTTTCAGTGAAACAAACTTTAGCTGTAAAATTCAAACAAACATTATTTTAAGGTTGAAAAGCATTTTAATTATTTAAAGAGATTTGAAATTGAGATTGTTGATGTAAAAGTTTCAAAATGTATTATATTATAGAAATTACTTTATTATATCGGTTCCAAACATTTTAATTGAAAAAAAAATTAAAAACGAAATATTCAAATATAAAAGATATGGTTTGGTTATTGATGGAAGGGAACTTACAAAATATATCCGCTCTAAAACTAGATATATGTCAAATATAAACCATTTGTTAGAAATTGTATTATGTATAAAATTAAATATCATTGCTCGTTCTCAAGATATTCTAGTCGAAAAACAAATATTGCCACTTTTTAGTAGAATTTTTTTATATTTTTGTTAAAACTGTCAATTCGATACTTGTCAAAATTTAACCATATGTTAATAATTGTATTATGTCAATACCTTCCCGTAAGAATGTACTAAGCGACACTTTTTTCGAAAATGACTTTTTGATGAGGAAATATACTATATGTTAAGGGCCACGTTTTGGCCTGGGTCTCGCCAACCTATTATGCATGAAAAGGAAACTAGAGTACAAATAAAAAAATTTATCAACTGACATGTTTTCTCATTAAAATAATGTTGCCCCCTGAAATTTGTATTATCCGCCAAAAGAATTATGCTAAGCGACATTAATAAAGATCTCATTGTCGTGACCAACAAAAAATTTTGTTAGATGTCACTTAGTTTAACCAAAATTGTCTCTTAGCACCCTATGATTCAACTAGAACTTTTTTCGTTTTTTTCGTTTCCTGAACAATTTTAGAAATGTCGCTTAGTATACATTCTTACGGAAAGGTATCGATGTATAAAACAACATACTTTAGAAGGCACTATCGGCGTTCATTCCCAAGAAATTCGACTTGAAATACAATTTTAACTACTTTTCACTAGAATTTTTAATAGTTTTTTATTTAAAAAAAAAACTATTAATTCAATATTTGTCAACATTTTACCAATTGTACAAAATTATACTATGTATAAAATAAACTAAATTAGAAGTCAATATCACTACTAGCTCTCGAGAAATTTGAGTCGAAAAACAATTTTTACCAATTTTCAATAGAATTTTATATAGTTTTTTATTTTTTGTAAAAAAACTGTAAACTGAATTTTTTTGAAATTTTCACCAGTTGTCGAACACATTTTTTTTCGTAAAATAAAATTATTTTGAGTTTCAAATTGTTTTCCGTTCTTAGAATATCTGGGTTATGAAATTTTTTTTTTCAGTTTTTTTTATTTAAAAAAATAACGGTATGTTCATTTTTTTCCAAATTCATACCAAATGTGTATGACCTTATAATGAGTACATTAAATTTTATTTGAAATCAATAGCATTATTTTTTCGTGAGATATTTGAAACTAGCCAAAATTTTTACTTTTTTTTTAAACCGTTATAGTGAAAAAACTACTCACTGAATTTTAATAAACGCCCTTTCAGCCTCTTTCGAAGTTATTATCTATTAAACAAAATTTATTTGAAGTCGATATCTTTACTCGTTCTTTAGATATCGACGACGAAAAATGGTACAAGAACGTACGGACGTACGAACGTACGCACGTACGAACGTACGAACGTACGAACGTACGAACGTACGAACGTACGAACGTACGAACGTACGAACGTACGAACGTACGAACGTACGAACGTACGTACACACACACACACAGACATCTCTCTAAAAATGATTGATATAGCCTCTAGGGACCTTGAAACGTCGAAAAATGTCAAAAATTCCAATTTGACAAATCGGACCGATTACAATAACTCCCTATGGGAAGTTAATAAACGGTCATCGATTAGAAAAATGTTAAGGAAAATACTTTTGTAACTTTGAAAAAAAAAATAAAAACATTGTGTGCCCAGAAACTGCCACACAAGTGGAGGAATCATACATTTTAGTAAGGTCCTTATTCAAATGATAGGGAAATTCCGAAAGAATTACTTTTTTATTTTTTTATATTTTTTTATAGAAACAAAATATCCTTAAATCACGTATCGGTCTTCTTTTTTATTCTGTTTTATTATTTATTCAAAAAAAATATACAAAACTATGAAAAACGAAGGAAATTTGCATAGTGGTATGAATGCTCTACTGGATAAAACTTCATAAGTATAAAAGATAACGGAGTAAAATTCACTCTTATACAAAGCCAATAAGTATGTGCAATTACGTTAGAATTTTTTTTATTTTTACAGTAACTTTTTACTAACAAAAGTAAAAAAATATACATTTTTTTTACAAATATTTTGTTCTCTACCCTGGGAAATTGAGAGTTATATTTTTTAATTTTTGGAAATAGTTTTTTAATCAAAGATTTATATTCCCTGAATAGTGTATGGGTTTTAAAAAATTAAATTAAACTCATCTAAAGTTCATAAAAATGCAATTCAATATGACAGTATTTGTAATGCATTTGTAAGGAAAGTATTGACAATACAATTCTCACATATTTTTTTTATATTTGTTTGATATTTTGTTTATTAAATTTAAAAATACAAAATACTTCTTTCACTCAATATTTATTTAATTTTTTTTTATAAAAGAGGTCTATTTTGTATTTTGTAACACCAACAGTTCACAAGAATTCCACTGCCATATCAGCGCTTTGAAAGAGAATGTTTGTTATTCTCTGTACAAAACGCTCTCTTGATTCCTTTTTTTGTTTGGGCTTGTTATGACCAGAGTTGTGACTACTGCATTTTCTTCGAAAAACAAATCTTCTGCCTCTAAATAAAATCTACTGCACTTTGTGTGCACATGTCATTCATTATATTTATGTGCTTCGATAGCCTGCAAAAAGCTTCCAAAATTTATTGAAAAGATAACCTAAGACATATGTATATATAATCACTTTTCTCATAGTCCTAAACTTAAAGGAGCTTATAAAGAATTCCAAAAATATTTCGACATTAAAAACAATAAAATTTTAAATGTTTCAATACCCGATGGCTGTCAATGGAAAGTGTTGTTTATCGACTTATAGAGCAATGGACTCCTTTACATCATTATTTCCAACTCATTAATTTTGAAAATCCTGATTCTTTTCAAATTTTTCGACTGAATCGACAAATAAACTTTACTTGCTTTTCCTTTCTTATATATTAAAGCTTATAAATAAAAAAGAAAGAATTTTCCAAACTGAATATACAAGTTAAAGATATCCTTCGCGAGGATATTAAAAAAACGCGAACGCCAGCCCAGAGGGCCGGCCCAACGGTTCGACTTACTGTTTAAGTACGAGTATCAAGAAAGAAAAAATGATTTTGCAAACGTTATAAAATATATTTTAAGATTCGTAATAAACAACTGTTCTATTCGGAGGTCGGAATACAAATGCTTCACTATGCTTAAACCTAGAGCCAGCTTTCCTGTCCACGCATCGCTTCCCATCGAATATTGCTGACGAGCAATATTAGCTCACTGCATTGGTTCCCATGATAATAGCTGACCTGTTATATTACTGTAGTAGAGGATCGGATATCCAGCTAATACAACAATATAGGCCAATGCCCTCTCGTAGTCGTGTGAATAACTGTTGACTCTGCTGAAACAGGTTTGCGCGTGTCTAAGGCGGTGTGCATTGGACGGTGATAACTTACACTAATGCATCAACTTAATGAAACCATAACAGATTTGTTTACACAAATAAAAAAAAAATATATATATTACAATAGGTAGATGCAGTCAATACAAGTAAAGATTTAGAAAGTACTGCAGATTATCTTTGCTATTCGGACATGTATTTTGGGATCGGGTTCCAGAGATTTATTGCATCTTAAAACTTCGAAGAAAGCATTGGTTGTATTTTGCATAGAAGTTTGTCGTCAAATAAAAAAAACTAATTTGAATGACGAAAAACTAAAACTTCTGAAGTACTTAGATGCAAAGATTACAGTTTTTCCATTCTGTAACGAAAAGCTTGAAAATTTTAATAGTGCTTGGAGATCTTTGGTAAAAAAAAAAAATATCTGTTAGAAAAATATTACGATTCTGATGACGTAACAGCTTTTTGGGTGAAACTAAATAACGACGAAAACGCTGTGGGGAGAAACCATTTAAATATTTATGCAAATATATTGTTGTGAACAGAGCTTTATACTACTACAGCGCCATCTGTTGGAAAATTGCATATCTAATTTATGGAAGAAACAAAAAGCTCTTTTCCAATGTCAAATGTATTTCCCCTTATTCCAACCATCTAGAACATTCCAAGACGAGAAGCTTCACGAATTTTCGAGAACAACTAACATGAGTATATAAGGGAGTGTTCGCGGTGAGCACAACACAGTTTATTTTCGATTATGAAAGTGTGCAAGGCTGAACTATTGGATTGTGGAAAGTGTAATTAAAGAAATGTGATTTAAGTTTGAATAAAAGTATTAGAGTTGATTATAAATTGAGATTTATTGTTTTGATTTGAAAAGTGTAAATAAAGAAGAAATCCTAAAAGGAGTGATAAGTTTTATTTAACGAACCTTGGAAAAATATTACAATATGTTAACGTTGTGTTCTCTACCTCATAGCAGTGCCGCAGCCGATCGGATATTTTCGACAGTTAGTTTAGTTAAGGATAAACTTCAAAATTAAAAATAAACATCACCACTTTGCAAAATATTATTCTCTGCAAGGAAATGGGTGATATTGAAAAAGATTGTTTTGAACCTATAGATTCTGTCGGTCTTATAGACCATTTTAATCAATGAAAAAATTGTGCTTTAAAAAAATGAATGTAGGGTAAGCTGGGGTACATTTGACACCGAGGCACATTTGACTTTGCGTTATTCGGTATCATCGTGCTCTTAAAAAAGAAAAGTTTGGATGAAGGAAGAAGCTTAGTTTGATTTAAAGAAACGTTATGAAATTTGGCAGTCTTTCTATAACTCTTCGTGGAGTACCACGTGTTTTCGTGTTTTCCGTGTCTCTGATCTAATTTTTGACCACCGGTAAGTAAGCGATTTATGAACCTAATAAAATAAATTTTTCTATCGTGAATCAATGTTATGATAGTACTATGCTTAAAGTTCAATAAATTAAAGCCAGTTTTGTGAAAATATAATATTAGTTATTAAAAAAAAAAACATATGAGGTTCCTTCGGGACACCTTTGACTTTTTCAAAAAAAATTTGACGTTGATTTTGCGAGATTATATATTAAATAAATTGTTTCAAAAATGTCGATATCGATAAATTTAAGATTTACATGGACTGATTTTTTTTATGTTTATAAATGAAATAATTTATGTTTTTTATTCTTGTTGTTTTTTTTTAGAAAGTGAAGTTATTGATTAATTTTTTTCGTTATATTATTTAATAAATTGTTCAAAAACAAAAATTTACTTTTTTACTATTCAAACAACAGACGTTCTGCATCCGTTGATACTTTTAGAAATTTAATGCACACGATGTGGGGTTTAATCCACCATTGTCAAATGTACCCCTTTTAAAGTCAAAGGTGCCCCGGGGCACTTTTGACAAAGTGAATTTTTTTAGAAAATATTTTTCTTTAAAATGTGGACATGCTTTAAAACAAAAAAATATGTTAGCATAACCTTGAATAATCAGTAAATCAAATATAAAACAAAAAAAGAGGCTGGGTGCGACCCACACTGATAACTTCCCATTTGTGGTCTTGAAAACTTTATATTTAGTTTTTTTCAAATAACCAAATTTTTAGCGAAACAAACTTTAGCTGTAAAATTCAAACACACATTATTTTAAGATTGAAAAGCATTTTAATTATTTAAAGAGATTTGAAATTGAGATTGTTGATCTATAAGTTGTTTCCACGTGACCCAGGAGGTAAACTTCCACGGGTTTTTTTTTTTTAAACCATTAATTCAATATTTGTCAACATTTTACCAATTGTACAAAATCATACTATGTATAAAATAAACTAAATTAGAAGTCAATATCACCACTAGTTCTCGAGAAATTTGAGTCGAAAAACAATTTTTACCAATTTTCAATAGAATTTTATATAGTTTTTTTATTTTTTGTAAAAAAACTGTAAACTGATTTTTTTTGAAATTTTCACCAGTTGTCAAACACATTATTTTTCGTAAAATAAAATTATTTTGAGTTTCAAATTGTTTTCCGTTCTTAGAATATCTGGGTTATGAAATTTTTTCTCAGTTTTTTTTATTTAAAAAAATAACGGTACGTTCATTTTTTTCCAAACTCATACCAAATCTGTATGACCTTATAATGAGTACATAAAATTTTACTTGAAATCAATAGCATTATTTTTTCTTGAGATATTTGAAACTAACCAAAATTTTTACTTTTTTCTTAAACCGTTATAGTGAAAAAACTACTCACTGAATTTTAATAAACGCCCTTTCAGCCTCTTTCGAAGTTATTATCTATTAAACAAAATTTATTTGAAGTCGATATCTTTACTCGTTCTTTAGATATCGATGACGAAAAATGGTACCAGAACGTACGGACACAGCCATCTCTCTAAAATTTTTTTTTTTTTTTTTTTTTTTTATAATCTACACACGCTCAAGGGAATATGATTACCCTTTAAATGTTTCAACGCAGCGTAGGCGTGAAGTTACGGAAGAGAAAGAAGGATAGGAAAGATGTGTGGCACGATGTTCTGAGACTGAAGGTGGTTGTCTCAGATTTTTTATCTCCAGGGATGGCGGCTGAACTAAAGCGGAATGATTGATATAGCCTCTAGGTACCTTGAAACGTCGAGAAATGTCAAAAATTCCAATTTGACAAATCGGACCGATTACAATAACTCCTTATGGGAAGTTAACAATGAAATACATTAACAGTTTTCGGAAATACAGACTTTTAAAAACTAAGTGTCAAATATACCCCCTTCTCCCCTACCTAAGTTTAAAAGATCAACAAATTTATTTATTTATATTTTAAAAATATAAAAATCTACTGCGATAAAAATGAATCTACTGCGTTTTTCTTTCAAATCTACTTCGGAATTTTTTTCAAAAAGTCCCATCCCTGTTTATGACTAAGTCGGCTGAGAATTACAGGGTTCTATGTCGACCGACCCCCATTTCGAGTTATTCAACTTTTAAGTTTTTGATGCTCAGATTTCGTATTAAATGGCTATTGATTTACATTCGAATGATAACAAACGATAGATTATTGATAATAACTAATAAAAATATAATTTATTTGTTTATGTGTTGAGGAATTTCCTTTTAATTGCAAATTAAATTTTTTGCACAAAGTTCTATAAGCCAATTCCATGTAGTTCAAATTTCGGTGAAGGTTCTATGTACCACATAGAACCTTGTAATTGTTATTTAATCATATGAAGATTTCTAACATTTAGTTTAGTCGTTGAAAAAAACTATGGTATTCATAGTATAAAAGCAGCAAAAAAGAGTATCTGAAATGATTCTCCAACTAAATATAAAACAATAATCTGATTTTTACATTTTTATTATAGGAAAATATTATATAGTATTTTTAATGCATGGAGCCCCTAGTACACTATATAATTAACTTCATATATTTAACAGTTCGTTAACGTAAATAAGAAAATAATGAGAATAAATAATAAATATAATAAAACTAATATTTTAATTATTGATTGAATGAATTAAAGGTACAAAATTTAGATAAATAAGAAAATAAATAGTAATTTGATTAAACAAACTAAAATTTTAATTTTCATAGTATATTTTATATATATTTTACAGTTCAAGTAAATATGTGAATACATTTAAGAAAATTATAGAATATTATAAATTAATTAAACAAACAAAAATTTTAATTAATCATATTGGATATTTGTTCTTGTTTTCATTATATTTTCAAAATTTCTTTATCAATAAATTGCAGGCATGTATTTAAGCATTGCTTTAAATGGTTTGATTTTTCTTGTTGCAAGGTCATTTTTTAATTGTACCTCTTTTAAATTTGGCCATTGAAAAGACCACATATTCTTATTTCTTAAGGTTTTTGAACACTAAGTCTACACTTTTAAGAGATTTTTCAAGATGGGAAGTCTTAAAAAACACCTCGGTAAGGTTCTGTGTAAGTTGAAGTTGGACAACTTTCGAAAATGGTATTAATTTAATATTTAAAATCTTACAACACTCGTAAACATTTTTAAAATCTAACGGTTGCATTTGCAAAACTGTAAGATTTTGATTTTTGAATGACAAGGGTGAATGAAAATCGCGATTCGTAAGACGCGCTGAATGCAGCTATGGGTATTATCTATTTCCTAAATTGTAGAATGTCCTGGAGTAGAGAATTTAAAATGTATATGTTGGATGTCTGGCTGATGCTTATGAAAATCAATTACTATGAAGTTTACCAACAAGTGCCGGTTTTGACATAACACGGTTTAGAATCTTCAGCAAAGCACTAGCAATATCATTTCCTGTTCTTCCCATTGTGCTTTCATCACACAAGCAGCAATAGACGTTATTATTAAGCGAAAAATGTCCTGTAAAGTTATGCACATTTAACTTTGAGTGGTAAAAAAATGAGCTTACATCAGCTTTTGGACAGGTAAGTACATTTTCCATGTCAAAGCACAAAACTGGAACTGTATTTTCTCTGTCAACTTGTCTTTGCTTGTACGCCTCTTCCTTTTCCTGAAAATGCGCATTATATTTCAAAACCAGCTCATCAGATACAGTGGTGTTTTCAACTGCTATTTTATGCTCCTCGCATAGATTTAATTCTTCAAAAACTCAATGCTGTCTCCTGTCGCTAAAGCGGAATCCACCCCCATGCCGCTATCCATAAGTGACTCTTGCATTGAGGAAACCGAACAGATCTCAGTTCTCGGTATGTGCATCACAGACGACCTTGTGTGGAATGACCACATATTCGACGTTGCCAAAAACGCTGCTAAGTGTTTAGGTTTCCTTCGACGATGCAAGAAATTTTTTACCCTTTCTGATCTGGCTGTAATCTATAAAGCCTATATTCGTCCTAAACTCGAGTATAATTCCCATATTTGGGCAGGTGCTCCAATAACCCACTTGAGTCTTTTGGATAGAATCCAAAAAAGAGCTTTACAATAATTGATAGGTGATAGGACTAAAACAGAAACAATTGAATCTCTCGAGCACCGTCGCAATGTTTCTTGTCTTTCATTATATTACCGTTATTTTTACAAACATTGTTCTAGTGAAATAGCCAGTTGCATTCCTCCCCTTAAACAATTTAACCGTAACACTCGCGCTTCGGGGAATGCTCATCAGTTTACCCTTGAGCCCAACTTCGGACGTACTGTTAAATTCAGAGATTCATTCTTTAGCCGCACTACACGAATGTGGAATGCCTTACCCGACTCTATATTTCCTTCCCATTGTGATATTCAGACATTCAAAACCAATGTGCATCGGTATCTCCTTTTAAATCCCCTCCCACTTTCCTAAACGCTCGCACTGTGATCAATCATTTAAAATATAAAAAAAATCACATATATTATATCTTTCTTTGGATTATGAAAAGCCAAGTTAAATTGAGTGTTGAAAACTTGTCGATATGCATTAAATTTAACAGTTTCGTCAGATCCTGTGTTCTCTTAATACATATGAAACATTTCTGAAATTGTTAGACTTGGTTTGAGATACTGCTTGTTGCTAGTTTTTCACAAGCTTTTTGTAAACAATATCAAAAACACGAAGAAAAAACCAAAGGTAAATTGATCAACATAGAACTTTGTTGCGTTTTCGGCAATCCGATAAGAATTATAAGGTTCTATGTACAAAATTAAGGAATACAAGGTTCTATGTCAATAAGAAGATGTGTAATTTTTTTATTGGTCAAAGAGAGAATTATAAAGTTCTATCCGCCAATTTTGCTACATAGAACGTTGTAATTCTTAAATTAACTTCATTTTGGTTTTTAGAACCTTTGTTTTTTGCGTTTTACGCTTTATAGGGTGAATTAAGGTGCATGTTTATGAATTCATTCGAAAGCGCTTGAATCCAACGACATCCATAACTCATTTTTCGTAAAAATGGCTGTTAGAACCTTGTAATTCTGAGCCGACGACTTGTCATCTTGCATCTCGTATACCAGAACAGAAAAATAAAAAAACGTGTTAGAAATTATTTTTTTTTAGTAGGTATATAATGCAATGACCAATTCACATTGTCGGAGGTAGGGTGGAAAAATGTTCTTTGTGTATGTATATTAGATAAGCACATGTTAATCCTGTGAATGAATGCAAATTACATTCACTGTAAGCGAATGCGCAACAACCAATGGCAAGTCGATGGCGCCAAAATATTATGTATGTACATTTTTATATAAATAAGTTAAGAAGGAAAATTCGATCACTTTTTGTTTTCGGTGGTGACATATTCCACTGGCAGAAGAATGGTTAAATTGAGAGGTATGTCAAAGTATATAGAAAGAATATGGGAAGTGCGCTTTTTTTATGTATTTTTGTTGGTTTTACATAGGGAGAGTTTTCTCCTTTATTTCAATATGGAATGGTGATGGATAAAACTCGTTACTGTTATTTTATGTTGTGTTTCTATTGTGCAAATCTATTTTTTACATATATATACATACCTATAAATATTTTGTTTCAACAACCTAGCTGCAAAGGTAGAATGCCTCCAAAAACAAACAAAGGAATCAAAAAACCCAAGCAAAAAAATTGAAAAAAAGTAAGCAAATAGAAAATATATACGAGTACATACCTACTACCTACTTCGTTTTCATTAGCCCACATGATGTAATTTCGTTGAAAATTTCGAAATGAGATAATTTAACAAAGGACAATAGGCAAATGTGGCCCAGTTCGAATAAGAAAGACCTTTATGTAATATACATACATATGTTCATATATTCATTATCACTTAATTTTTGATTTGTAAAAAAAAAAACAAGTATTACTTTTTCAAAAATGTTGTTTGTGTCAAAATTAAAAAATGATATAAAAATAAGAGCACAGTTTTTTTTTTTTTTTTTTTTATGAAGATTTCGACATGTTTGAAAAACCAATATTAAGTTCGTTTTTATTAAAGCTTAGCCAGTTATCTGTAGATATCTTGCCATCAACATTTTTTTCTAACACGTTTTACTTTCGACCACCAATTGTTACGTTTCTTGTTGACAAATTGTGAATAATTTCGAAATTACTTGATGAAATTCGTTTTTTTTTTCTTGGATAAGATCAGTTTTTATGAAAATTTTTTTTTTGTTTTTGCTTAATAAAATAGAAGCTTAAAAGTAGTATAGTAGTATACAAAGTAAAATTAAAATACCATGATGTTATTGGAAATAAAATTGACAAACTTTCTTCTACTTCTTACTTCGCACCATCAGCAAAATACTGAAATCTACTTCATTTTAAAAATCTCTGTTTCAACCTACTTCAAAAAAAAAGTCCAAATCTACTTCTTTTTCTCTATTTCACTCTAGGTAGTATTTTTTTTTTATATTATACGCGCACTCACGGGGTTATGAATACCCTAATAATGTTAAAAATAGTGCAAGAAATTAGGAAAGTAGAATAGGATGAGAAAGGAAATACCGATACACATTGGTTTTTAATGGGAGCTGGTCATAATTCTGGTTTTCAAAATTCTGTTTTGTCAAAATTCTGTTTTTTTTTTATAAAAATTCTGTATGGTCAAAATTCAGTTTGTCCAAAATTCTGTATTACTAAATTCTGTCAATGCAAAATTCTGTATTTCAAAATTCTGTATGTGCAAAATTCTGTTTCCGGAGCAGTGAAATTCTGTCTAAGAAAAATAACCATTCTAGTCAAAATATTCATAGTGAGTTTATTAAAGATTTATTGAATGAAAATAATATATTAATATCTAAAAGAAAAGTAATATTTCATGTCAACAACGAACTTTAAACATATTCGATAATCCAAATTTATAGCTAAATGCATGCATACATTAGATATAATGTCAATTCTATACAAAATTATAAACAAAATAGGTATTTAATACTTACAAAACTAAATTTTTTGCGATTCTGATGAATATGCGTCCCTCTTTTGCAATATTAAAACTGTGAACTGTGTAGTACTATTTTATAATCCTGTCAGTAGGTTCTAAAATTAAAATCGTTTTAAGTGTATACATATATTGTATATTCTTATTATGTTTAAATTATGTATTTTCCATAACAAATATTCTGTTTTTAAAAATTCTGTAAATATGTTGTAAAAGAGATTTCTCTTTTACAACATATTTACAGAATTTTTAAAAACAGAATTTTGAAAAACAGAATTTTGAAAGCAGAATTTTGAACGTACAGAATTTTGAAATGCAGAATTTTGTAATACAGAATTTTGGACATCCAGAATTTTGTACAAACAGAATTATGCAAAACAGAATTTTGGCATGCAGAATTTTGAAAGCAGAATTATGACTCATACCGAATTTCGACCCTAACCCAAAAATATTTATAGGTATGTACAAAATAGATTTGCACAATAAAAACACAACAGAAAATAACAGTAACGAGAGTATTATCTATCACCATGACATATTGAAATAAAGGAGACAACTCTTCCTATGTAAAACCAACAAAAATACATAAAAGAATTCATTCATTCATTCACAGGATTAACATGTACTTATCTAATATATTTTTGATACATCCGTTACCTACCTACGCAAAATTAAATCAAAACAATCCTTACGATACCAAATCAAATCAAGGCGTGTATCTCTACATTACCTATGAACCTACCTATCGGAAAAAAACAACACAAAATCTATTGTAGATACTTATATGCATATGTATCTTATTCTATATACAACATCGCAGATTTCATTTCTTCCATCATGTAAACACCATTTGACAAAAAAAAAATGAAGATCACTATGCAAGTTAACGCACGTGTCTGCAATTCAAACTTAATCGGAAAATCGCTGTCAAAGCATTTGGCGACAACCATCATCATCTTATGAAAAATATGCTTATTAAGCACGTCCGAAATATTAAATCTAAAACAAGTTCAATCATGCTTGTAATTGAATACTCCAGATGTCCAGATTCCTGAAGATGACATCACCTCAACATCACCCCATCCAGTTATTATTATTATTATAAACTATCCTTAAGACATGAATGTAATCTAGAATTTAGTCTCAGCTTGTCGATCAAAGTGATCGGATCAATAAATAAAGTTTTTTAAAACTTCGATGAGAAAAAGAAAATATTAATTGGCGACCGTGACAGGACACCGATATTTTGAAACGCCAGAACAAATAAAGTATGGTAAATATCGAGTGTCTCGCGTTTTTTAATCGAGGAAAAAATTCACGCGAAAAATTTAACAAATAAGTAAACTTCCAAGAAAGTTGAAAAAAATAAAATATAAAAAGTATCCTAGAGACATAGGAAAAAATTTTTTTTTAAATAAAGTATCCTGTATGAATAGGAGAAATATAAAATCTATCGAAAAAATAATTATTAGATACTTGAAAAATAAACAACAAATGTGTCTTCAAAAAGAAAAATAACAAGTGCAATTAAAAGTAAAAGTTCGCAATAAAATGCTAAAAAATATTAGTGACAATAATTCAAAAGAAATAAAGGAACAGAAAAATAAAAACAGACATTTGCTAGAAAAAGTGAAAAAAATCAAAATAGTTTTCCAACAAGCAAAGGAAGATATGGAAAACAACAATCTGTGAAATCTACGATAAAGATATAGACTCTAAACAAAAAAACATTGTGAACGAGTGAACGAGCTGCACATCGTGGGAACCATAAGTTATTAGTAAGAAATATTATTAAATATATATATATTAAGAAAATATTGAAGTGTATATTTAAGAGAATATATTTGTATGTGAATTAAAATATTAAAAAAGATTTTGACATACTGGACGAACTACTGAACCAATTTAAAGAATTAAATATAAAAATGCCTACTAATACAGAAGAACTAGTTGCTAGGTTAGTAGCCGCAAGCACTGCTTCGTTACAAGCAGAAATTGCAACATTAAAGACAAATCTAGAAGCAGTTACTAATACTTCTTTAGTAACAGAGTACAAGACTCAGTTAATTGACGAAAATATAAACTGCAATGAGACCTTGGATGTAATTAAGTCTTTGCCAGAATTTCCAGGAAATTCAGCATTGTATGTAAGTTGGCGCGAGTCAGCATACAACTCAATCTCGCTTTACGCGAAAGGTAGCCGCAAGTATTTTGCTGCGTTAACAATATTAAGAAACAAAATTACACATAACGCTAACGATATTTTAACCAACCATGGTACGGTTTTAAACTTTGAAGCGATAATCTCTAGGCTAGATTTCGCCTACGCCGACAAAAGGCCTGCTCACATAATAGAGCAAGAATTAAGTGTGTTACGACAGGCTAACACATCTCTTATTGATTATTACAACCTTGTTAATCAAAAGCTTACACTTTTGATCAATAAAACTATCATGACTCATGGTACAGATGCATCCCTTACAAAAGAATTGAACAATGCTCATCGCAGAAATGCTCTTCGAGTATTTATAACAGGGCTCAACGCTCCACTGTCAAATATCATATTTTCCCTTTCCCCTGATGATCTTCCTAGTGCATTAGCAAAAGCTCAGGAATTAGAATCGAATAATCTTAGAGCAAATTTCGCTCTACAATTTAACCGTGCACATACGACTTCATCAAATCATCCACGAGATAACCATCAAAACAATTTAAGATTTCCTCCACGGAATAATAATTATAACTCACAGATAAGACATGTGAAACCAGAACCTATGGAGCTTGGAAGTTCAGCTCATAGACCCATAGCAAGATATGAACAAAGAAGGTTCGACCAAGAAAAACAAAAATATAACCCCTTTAGACAACATAACTCAGGTTTTAATAATAACTTTCAGCGAACAAATAACTTTCAACCAAATTATCGACCCCAGTTTCAGAAGCCACAGTACCAACCTGAAAAACGAGCACATGAAAGTGCACAAAATAGTGCTCAACCCCCAATTAAGCAGGAAAGAATAAACAATTTAAATGAAGATGCTTTTTTAGAAGAGCGCCAGGACTACCCTACATATACAGGAATGGTCCAACCCGAAAATTACGAATATTAATCGATACAGGTGCAACAAGTTGCTACTGTAGCCCAAATACATTAAAAAACAGACAAGAATTAATCATAAAAAAAAAAGTTAGAACCATAAATGGTTCAACAATAATTAACTATTATTACGACGTATATATTTTTGATCAACACGTGAGATTTTACGAAATAGGAAACTTAGACTCAGATTTGTTAATAGGTCTCAATTTATTAAAAAAAGCGGAAATCAAATTAGATTTCGAGAAAAAAACATTGCGGTATTGAACGAAAATGATATTTAGCGTATCAATTAATTAATTATTCGATTAATCAACCCAGAAATAATACGACGGCAAGCAAAAGAACGATTCTAAGTACTTATATCGAAATAAAAAACACCGCAAGGATTTCGTATAACTATTTATAATAATTTATTTTGTACCAATTTGTAAATTACCAAATCACCAAGAGGTGTTTACTGCTTGCTGGTTGATTATGGAAAGAGAAAGATTTACCTTAAATTTTCTTGATAACAAGATATGCATGAAGCAACAAAAAAAGAGATTAACATTTACAGCAATAAATTAATAACATAAGTTAAGCATAGGCCGTTACAAAAAGTGTAAATTTGGTTGACAAAAAGTAGGGTAATTTACTAATGTTTGGCAAAGTGCCGCACATTCAACAAAAAATATAAAAAGTTGAAAATGAATAAATTAATGAATTTAAAGACAAATTAATTAAATTTAAGTTGATTTAAAATTATGTTGAATACAAAACATTCAGCCCCCCCTGAAAGGACCCAGTTCTTTCAGTAGAAAGGCAGCGGTGAGATTTTGACGATGGGTCGAACGTAGTCTCCAGTTTGGGTGGTAATGGTAGCAACTCGTACTCTGTTATCTTTTCCTGGATGGACTTCCTTCACTCGCCCAAGTATCCATTTGGCTGGTGGAAGATTTGAGTCTTTTAGCATGACTACATCGCCAGGTTTGAGATCAGGTTTGACACCTTGCCATTTTGGACGTTGTTGCAAGGAAGTTAAATACTCGGAATGCCACCGCTTCCAAAAACCTTGTTTGAGTGACTGTAACAGAGACCAATTAGTAAAAATGTTTTGATCAGATACAAAAGGATGAGGAATTGAATTCATAGTGTCACCAATCAGAAAGTGAGCTGGACTGAGAGCTATTGGATCCATATCCGATGTCGGCCACATAGGTCGGGAGTTCAGCAGTGCCTCGATTTGTGTCAGGAGTGTATACATCTCCTCATAAGTCAGCCGATGATCCTTGATGACTCGATTTAAGTGGAATTTGACGGATTTGACCCCCGCCTCCCACAATCCACCAAAGTGAGGAGAGGAAGGGGGTATAAAATTCCACGAAATGTTGTCCTTGGATAGATGATCGGTTACGATGTCGTTATGCTGCTGACTCAAGAGTAACTGGAACATTTCGTCGAGACACCGATTAGCTCCATGGAAATTTGTTCCATTATCGCTCCAGATTTCCGACGGTTTACCACGACGCGACGCAAAGCGATCAAGAGCTGCAAGAAAGGCGTTTGAAGAGAGGTCGCTAACCAACTCTACGTGTATAGCCTTTGTTGAAAAACAAATGAATAGCGCGATATAGGCTTTCGTAAATTTTGGGTTTCTTCCTCGAGCTAGTCGTAACGTTATAGGACCTGCGTAGTCTACACCAACCTTGCTAAACGGTCGCGAATACAGGACACGATCTGCTGGCAGATTACCCATTTGCTGGGTCGAAGTATTCTTTCGTTGGCAAAAGCACGGAACACACTTGTGGACTATTTTACGCAACAGATTTCTACAACCGATAATGTAGTATTCCTGTCTTAGAAGGGCAAATAAAAGTGAAACACCTGCATGGCAATTTGAGTTATGCAAATCATCGACGATAAGTTTTGCGATTCGAGTGTTTTTATCGAGAATGATGGGGTGTTTTGCGGAATAAGCTACATCTGATTCTTGGATACGACCCCCGACGCGTAAAAGTCCTTGGTCATCCACAAACGGCGCTAAAGATGCTAGCTTATTACCTTTCTTAAGATTTTTACCACTTTTTATAGTGTTTATTTCTAGCGAAAAACTTAGGTTTTGGTGAAATTTTATTAGTTTCGTCTTTGCGTTGGAAATTTCAATAGAAGACAAAGCCAACGACTGCGTTTTAGGAGCAGATTTTTCACGCGCATTTAATAGAAATTTCTCTAGTTCATCGATTTTTACGGGATCACTGATTTCACCTCTTTTTAGCAATTTTCTTATAGAAACAAGTTCACGAATATTTGATATATACCGAAATATGAAACCGAGCACACGAATGGATTTTAGAAAACGAGAAGAATCTTCTATAACTTGACAAAAAATGTTTGTAGGGTCTAGTTTTGACACGAAAGCATAAGTCGGTTGCTTTTTTCGTCTTTCAAGTTCGTCAGCTTGAATATTATCGACCAAATATTCCGATTTCGGCCACTGATCTCGTTTTTTCGTAATCCACGATGGTCCGGTCCACCATAACTCATTTTGGAGTAAATGAAAAGGTGGAATACCGCGAGAGGCGCAGTCAGCTGGATTTTGTTCAGATCGAACGTGATGCCATAATTCTCTAGGTATCGTAGAGAGAATTTCGGATGTACGATTCCCGATGAAAACTGACCACCTCTTTGGCAATGCCGATAGCCAATGGAGGACGATTGCGGAGTCAGTCCAACATACAACTTTTATTTCTTTATCTTGTAAAGAATTTTTAAGTTTTGTTACTAACCTTGTTAGTAGAACTGCTCCACAGAGCTCGAGACGCGGAAGAGAAACAACTTTGATGGGAGCTACTTTGCTTTTTGCTGCAACTATGTTGCTGGTTACATTTCCAGCCGAATCGACGCTTCTACAATATATCACTGCTGCATAAGCATCTAGGGATGCATCGCAGAATCCGTGATATTCGACGTGTTCTTTCGATGTCCACATGATTCGTGGAATATTTATTTTCTCGAGGGTTGGAAGCTCATCGCGAATGCAGTGCCAAATGTTGGCATGCTCTGAAGAAATGACGTCATCCCATTTATACTTTTTTCGCCAGAGTTCTTGAAACAATATTTTTATACCGATCACGACAGGAGTGAGAAAGCCGATAGGATCAAAAATCCTTGATGATTCTGACAGTATTTGACGTTTTGTAGATGACGCCTTATCATTTAAGTTGACTTTGTAAGAAAACGAATCATTTGCAGGAGACCACTGCAAGCCGAGAAGTTTGACTGAGCTGTATTCTTCAAACTCTTTTGGCGACATCTCGCGTTGTTCTTCTGGCAAACTGAGAAGAAGAGGCCAACAGTTTGTTGTCCACTTCCGAAGATTTAGGCCAGCAGACTTGAGAAGACTTACAAGTTCTTCACGGAGTGACGTGACTTCTTCGATAGAGTCAGCCCCAGTCATTACGTCATCAACGTAAAAATCGTTAAGCAATACTTCGGAAGCTCGCGGGTGAGTATCTGTTGAATCAATCGCGAGTTGATACAAAGTGCGTACAGCCAAAAACGGAGCACAAGCAGTGCCATAAGTTACGGTCAAAAGACGATAATGTTTTAACGGAAGATTACTAGATTTTCTCCAAAGAATTCGTTGGAAATCAGCATGTTCTTTAGAGACTCTGATCTGGCGAAACATTTTTTCGATATCACCAGATATCGTATACCGATGGCGACGAAAACGAATGCAGATTGAGAAGAGATCACGTTGATAGGATTTACCTATAAGTAACGATTCGTTGAGAGATGGATGATTATGCGAACTTCTAGCCGAACCATCGAACACTACCCTGACTTTCGTTGTGCTGCTATCATCCTTCAGAACAGCATGATGCGGTAAGTAATAACATTTGCTAGAAGACGTATTTATTTCACTAGCAGGAACCTCTTCCATATGGCTTAGATTCAAATACTCATCCATAAAGCTTATGTATTTATCCGTTAAGTACTGACTGGATGCGATGCGACGTTCAGTAGAATAAAAACGATTTAACGCGACGTTGAGGCTATTGCCGAAATCTGTAGCTTTATCTGATTTGAACGGTAATTGAACCATATACCTGCCGTCAGGTAATCGAGAATGATTTTTAACGAATATGTCTTCTGCAAGTTGATCTTCAATGGACAGAGTAGGTTCGAGGTCGACTTCTTCAAGACGCCAAAAACGCTCGAGGTTAAACGAAGTTGAAGTGTCCAATGAAACGCAGAATGAATTGACACCCTTTGTTGTCGAAGACCTGACGGTTTCCATGTTTCCACAGACAACCCAGCCGAAAATTGTCGGCACAAGATCAGGCATTCCTTGCTGACCGCGTTCTGCAGAGCCATTTATTATGCTGAATAATTTATCAGCACCGATGAGTGCGTCAATATGACCAGGAATATTAAACTTCGGGTCAGCTAAAGTGAACGAACTGAACGAGTGTACATTTGAAACTGTAGAAAACGAAGTCGGCAATAAGGAAGTTAGCTTTGAAACGACAAAGCACTGAATTTCAATGAATTCTTGTGTGAAGCGAGAATGAAGTTTGAGGGTCACGATTCCATTCGTAACACCTGCTGGTGTTGCTCCAACACCTGCGATGGGTATTTGTGCATTCTTGCGAACCAATCCTAATCTCTGAACTGTTTGTTCAGTAACGAAAGAGACCTGAGATCCCGAGTCTAGCAACAACCGAATATTTTGTACTGTTCCTTGCTTATCATGAACGTGAACGATAGCAGTGGGCAACAGAGTTTGATGAGAACGAACCGAAGAAAACAAACTATTTGCCTGAGCTACTGATGAGTAAAGCGAGATTGGCGAAGGTGTTGTGTCTAGAGCATTTGATGTCGATGAATTGGATGCGGAACTACCAGAAGAAGAAGACGAAGATGATGAAACAGGAACTGCAGAAACCTTTGACGGAGGCTGAATGTGAACGAGCGAGTGATGCCGCGAGTGACAAGTTCTGCACCGAAATTTTGAATGACATTTTTGCGAAGAATGTCCTGAACGAAGGCAATTAAAACACAAGGAATTATCCTTGACGAAAGTACGTCGAGCGGTTATGTCAAGCGAAAGAAACTGTGAACATTGATTTAAAAAGTGATCTGCTTTGCACTTTGGACAGCTTGGACTTGATTCTACGAAATGAGATTGTATGACCTTTGGATTTTTCCCACGAGTTTGGATAGTCGGACGAGAAAGCGATTGAGCAGACTCCAAAGCATCACAACGCGAGTTCAAAAATGTTAAAAATTCATCGATTGATGAATTAGCTTTTGTCCCTATCTCAAGTGCCCAAGCTTCTTTGGTATCTTGGTCTAATTTCAGCAAAAGTAGATAAATGACCCAAGGGTCACGCCACGTGGCTCCTAAGGAGTCCAAACCTCGAATGGTTTCATCGGCTACATCGGAAAGCTTACGAAGAGACTGAACATTCGACGCGTTGATATTTGAAATCGAAAGAAGCGATTGTATATGCGATTGTATCATGAAGTTGGGACGATCATATCGCTTTTCTAATTTTTCCCAAGCATCAACGTAACTGGCATCCGAAACTTTTATATCGCGAATAAGATTTGCTGGCTCCCCTCGGAGAAACGATTTCAAATAATGAAATTTTTGTGTCGAAGATATATCGGAGTTGCTGTCTATCGAGCCGATAAAATGATCCCTAAAGCTAGGCCATTCCTTGTAATCCCCGGAAAAAACCGAAATCGAAAGCTTGGGCAGTGTTATGGAGCTCGTGGATTTTTTTGGCTCATTTAACTTTTCGAGGAACAACGCCTGTTGGCTAGCTAATTTTTCGATGACCGAATCCGTAGCAGCAGGTGAAGTAGGTGTAGAATCTAACTTTCGTTCGCGAATATTTTTTACGAATGTAGATTGGGCAGTGAAGTATTTATTTTCATATTCGGAGAAATCATCACTGGGGTCTACGAAGCCATCGTCATCCGTGTGACCGAAAAGTTCGTCAGTCAAATCTACGAATTTATTCCACGCCTCATTTAGATTTTCTAATCGAGTTTCGAGAAGCTCAAGTGACACGCGGTCATCTAAATTCTCAGCGAACGTTGCTGCCCGAGTCAAAAGACCTTTCAAATGACCACGTTTCGCTTTAATAGCATTCATTTTTTTGATTTTTTTGTAAGTTTATGAAAAAGGTTTATTTAAATTATTTTGTATTTATGTTTTACACAAAAATAATTTACCACTGTCCCTATGCAATTTAATTAAAGTTCGATTAAATTAATTGCACCACACGTGATTTATGTAGGTATGCGAAATATATCATGCACTTATTTTTATATATAAAAAAAATACATGCACTTATCGATAGCATAAAAAAAAGCATCAAAAAAAAATCATCAAAAAAAAGCATTAAAAAAAATATGTCCAATTTAGAATTCGCAAATCACAAAAAACCGATTAATAATCAAGAAAAAGTTCAATAAATATGGCTACGAAGGACCATGAACGAAAATGATATTTAGCGTATCAATTAATTAATTATTCGATTAATCAACCCAGAAATAATACGACGGCAAGCAAAAGAACGATTCTAAGTACTTATATCGAAATAAAAAACACCGCAAGGATTTCGTATAACTATTTATAATAATTTATTTTGTACCAATTTGTAAATTACCAAATCACCAAGAGGTGTTTACTGCTTGCTGGTTGATTATGGAAAGAGAAAGATTTACCTTAAATTTTCTTGATAACAAGATATGCATGAAGCAACAAAAAAAGAGATTAACATTTACAGCAATAAATTAATAACATAAGTTAAGCATAGGCCGTTACAAAAAGTGTAAATTTGGTTGACAAAAAGTAGGGTAATTTACTAATGTTTGGCAAAGTGCCGCACATTCAACAAAAAATATAAAAAGTTGAAAATGAATAAATTAATGAATTTAAAGACAAATTAATTAAATTTAAGTTGATTTGAAATTATGTTGAATACAAAACAGGTATAAAAATAAAAGTGAAAGAATATACATTCCAGAAGAGGAATGTGATACAGTAAATAATATTCAAAATAAATTGGATGAAGAATATTTAATAGGACAGGTAAAAGATAGAATACAGCGAATACACTCTGATATAGATATGAAATTACCCTTCAGAACAGATGTTGAAGCTGAAATACGTACAACTGTTGAAACTCCTATATGGAGTAAACAGTATCCCTATCCACTGTCGGCAAATTCATTTATTAACAAAGAATTACATAAAATGTTAAAGGATGGAATAATCAAACCATCTAAAAGCCCGTATAACTCACCAGTCTGGGTGGTTCCAAAAAAAGGAACAAACAGAGACGGTTCTAATAAAATGAGACTCGTCATTGATTATAAAAAATTAAACGAAAAAACTATTTCGGACAAATATCCTATACCTGACAATAATGTGATATTGTCTAATTTAGGAAAAGCTAAATACTTTTCCACAATAGACCTTGAATCAGGGTTTCACCAAATCAAGATGAAAAATAAAGATATAGAAAAAACGTCCTTTTCCGTTAATAATGGAAAATTTGAATTCCTTAGAATGCCGTTTGGACTGAAAAATGCTCCAAGCATATTTCAAAGAGCCATGGATGATATATTAAGAGACTATGTTGGTAAAATATGTCATGTTTACATTGATGACATAATTGTATATTCCGAAAGTTTAGAACAACATTCTAAAGATTTGGAGAAAATAATAAACGTTTTGCGAGAAGCAAATATGAAAATTTCCCTCGAGAAATCGAAATTTTACGAGAAGGAAGTAGAATTTTTGGGATACGTAATAGGATACGGTATAATTAAAACAGACCCTAATAAGATAGAAACAATAAAGAATTATCCTATTCCTAAAACACTCAGACAACTAAGAAGTTTCTTAGGACTCACTGGATATTATAGGAAATTCATTAAAAATTATGCAGGCATAGCGAAACCTTTGACAAAGTATTTAGCAGGAGAAAATGGAAGAGTATCCCAATACATATCAAAGAAGACAGAGATATGCTTGGATGAGGAAGCTGTACAGGCTTTTGAAAATCTAAAAAAACATTTAATGAATGAAGTCGAGCTAACTCAGCCAAATTTCGATAAGAAATTTGTTTTAACGACTGATGCATCAAACGACGCAATAGGCGGTGTATTATCACAGGAGGATAAACCTATTACGTTTATATCAAAAACATTAAACAGTACAGAAAGAAATTATGCGACCAATGAAAAGGAATTGTATGCGATTGTGTGGGCATTGAAAAACCTTCGAAACTACCTTTATGGAGTTTCAAATCTGGAAATACATACAGACCATCAACCCCTAACATTTGCTGTTTCTGCACGAAACCCAAATGCGAAAATGAAGCGATGGCATTCAATTATCGAAGAATACGCACCAAAAATAATATACAAACCAGGAAATACAAATGTTGTAGCCGATGCCCTATCTAGGCAAAACTTGAATCATTTAAGTGATAGTTCCTCCACGGATGCTACACAACATTCTGCCGAAAGCAATGATAACATTTTAATTAAAGAAACAAACAAAGCTTTAAATGAGTTTAGTCAGCAAATTCTAATTGCCGAAGGTAAATATACAATACATGAGAAAATACAAAATTTTCCTAATAAAATACGACACATAATAGAGTATGATACACCAAAAAACTTAGTGGATATTTTGAAACAATTTCTTAAACCAGGAGTAGTAGCAATTCACTGCACACCTGAAGATCTTTACGATATTAAAGAAACAATTACCACAACCTTCAGTAACAAATTTTTATATACTAAAATTTTCTCAAATGATATTCCAAATATAGACGACCAAGCTGCAATTGTACAACAAACACACACCAGAGCGCATAGAAACCATAGGGAAAACTTAAAACAAATATATAAATCATATTACTGGCCTAGAATGAGAAATCAATTAAAAGAATTTGTTAGAAATTGTGACATATGCAATAAGAGCAAGTATGATAGGCACCCGCAAAAGATACCAATCGGAGAGGCTCCAATTCCCAAGAAGGAGGGGGAACAAGTAAATATAGACATATTTTTTGCACAAAATTTAAAATTTATAACATGTATAGATTCGTATTCGAAATTCTTAGTGTTAAAATTGATCGAAGACAAAACGAACTTAGACGAAAAAGTCTTAGAACTATTACAGACATTTCCCGAAGTAAAAAATATAACAGTTGATAACGAACCAGGGTTTTCAACACCTCAGTTTAAAACTCTAATGCAAAGATTAAACATTAAATTATTCTTCTGCGATCCAAAACACAGTACAACAAATGGACAGGTAGAAAGAGTACATTCTACACTAATTGAAATCGCAAGATGTTTAAAAGAAGAATTTTTTCTTATTAATGACTTAGAATCAATCTATAGAGCTACACAACAATACAATAAAACGATACACTCAGTAACAAATCAAAAACCTTTTGAAATCCTCTTTAATAAAGTACCCCACGAAGTTTTACCTTCAAAACTATTACGAGCTCAGGAGAAGATGTTGGAAACGCATAATAGAAATAGGAATGTTAAAAATTACACACAAAACCAAGTTATTTACGAGAAAGTAGTAGGATGTAGAAATAAGCTTCAACCTAGATATAAAAAACAGAAAATTAAAGAAGATTTAGGAAACAAAGTTATTATTCATAAAAAAAACAGGATAGTTCATAAGGATAATATTAAAACTTGAAAATATTACTATTTCAGGAAAATGGAAATTACAGCAATTTTAATCACAATACTCTCAATAACTATGACTACGGCCGACATTATAGACTATACCAGAGAAAATTACGTGTTAATAGAAAACGGTGACGCCGCACTTTACGAAGATTATGGAACCTTATTCCATGTAACTCATCTTTCTTATTTTGAAAAAATATTAGAGGAAACAGAAATTGAAATAAATAAAAATTACCTTAAAAATACAATCATCGAAAATCATGAAGATGAAGCGCTAAGCCCTAGTAAAGACATAGACATAACAATAATAAAATCACTTTTAGGACAACTTAAACTAACCAAAAGATTTAGAAGAGGCATAAATGAAATAGGGACTATTTGGAAGTGGATTTCAGGTTCACCTGACCACGATGATCTGATTTTAATAAATAATAAATTATCAGAATTAGTAAAAAACAACAACAGACAATTTGTAACGAATTCACAAATATTCGATGTAATAAAAAAATTATCAGAATCTCTATATAAAATAGAAAACGAAACAGAACTAAAATTAGCTAGGGAAAGAAATAGATTAATTCTTATCGAATTACAAAACGTAATACAAACTATAGCTTTAGCCAAAACAGGAACTTTAAATCCTGCCATATTAAATTTAAATGACATAAAAGAAATTACACAACATGAACATGGTACTTTGACAATAACGGACTTAATAGATGTTTCAAAATTTAAAATAATTCAAAATGAAGATATTATTGTTATTTTCATCAAATACCCTATTGTTGATAAAAATTGTAAATTGTTCGAAACAAGAGCAGTAAGTCAACCCGATGGGAAACTTTTAATAAACAAAGAAATTGCTAAATGTAATGAAGAATTTATTAATGTTAAAGATTGTAAAATAGAATTAAGATATACTTTTTGTAAATTAATTAACAATGTAACTTGTTTATCTGAATTGTTAAATAACAGAAATGCTAAATGTAACAAAATAAAAGAGAAAAATTTAAATTTAGAAATAATTAAAGATGGAGTGATACTTCTAACAGGAGAACATACAGTAGACAACGCAATAGTCAACGGAGTATATTTAATAAACTTTCAAAAAACAACAGTTATTGATGGAATTGAATACGAAAACCCAACAGCCATAATTCAAAATTACCTTAAAACTTATACTATTGACAAATATCAAGTCGATAACTATTTCGAATCCATAAATGATGATCTAAAATTTGACAACATAAACTTATTAGAAATATTACAAGAGGAAGCATCAAGCAGCCCAATCATTACATCATTCACATTATTGATGATAATAGCAGGAACCACATTGTGCATAATATACTATTTCAAGATGAGATCATCCAGAAGAATTCCTTCAACACAATTAGATGAAATACAAATAGAAGAAATACAATTAGAAGAAATACGTTTCAGTAATCTACTAAAAAAAGTAGAAGAAATGACAGAAGAAGCGGGACGTTCTTCTTAAAGGAAGAGGGGAGTTAACGCACGTGTGTGCAATTCAAACTTAATCGGAAAATCGCTGTCAAAGCATTTGGCGACAACCATCATCATCTTATGAAAAATATGCTTATTAAGCACGTCCGAAATATTAAATCTAAAACAAGTTCAATCATGCTTGTAATTGAATACTCCAGATGTCCAGATTCCTGAAGATGACATCACCTCAACATCACCCCATCCAGTTATTATTATTATTATAAACTATCCTTAAGACATGAATGTAATCTAGAATTTAGTCTCAGCTTGTCGATCAAAGTGATCGGATCAATAAATAAAGTTTTTTAAAACTTCGATGAGAAAAAGAAAATATTAATTTGCATCACAATTTATTACTATGTGTGTACCTAAAATGGCTTTCCATAGAGAAACAAAAAAAAAAACCAGTAGAAGTGATGATAGATCGCAAATAAGAAAATACAAAAAAACTAAATTTATGACAGCGAATGTGTTTGATATACCTATGTACTTATATTCTTTTTTTTACATACACAAAGAACATTTTTCCACCCTACCTCCGACAATGTGGAATGGTCATTGCATCATATATACCATATATATATATATATATATATATATCATATATACCTACTAAAAACAATCATTTCTAACACGTTTTTTTTTATTTTTTCTGTTCTTGTTATACGAGATGCAAGATGACAAGTCATAAACAAGAATAAAAAACTAAATGAACCCAGACAAAAAAAAAAGAATCAAGAGAGCGGATGGGCGGACAAAATTATTTTGCACAGAAAATACGAAACCTTCTCTTTCAAAGCGCTGATATTGCAGTGGCATTCTTGTGAACTGAAAACTTACTTGTGTGCGTGTGCAAAGGAACTTTTTGTTAAAAAATGCAAAACAGACCTCTTTTATAAAAATAAAATTAAATAAATATTGAGTGAAAAAGGTATTTTGTATTTTTGAATTTAGTAAATAAAATATCAAACAAAAATAAAAAAAATATGTGAGAACTGTATTATTAATACTTTTCTTGCAAATGCATTACAAATACTGTCATATTGAATTGCATTTTTATGAACTTTATATGAGTTTAATTAAATTTTTAAGACCCATACGCTGTTCAGGGAATATAAATCTTTGATTAAAAAACTATTTCCAAAAATTAAAAAATATAACTCTCAATTTCCCAGGGTAGAGAACAAAATATTTGTAAAAAAAATGTATATTTTTTTACTTTTGTTAGTAAAAAGTTACTGTAAAAATAAAAAAAATACTAACGTAATTGCACATACTTATTGGCTTTGTATAAGAGTGAATTTTACTCCGTTATCTTTTATACTTATGAAGTTTTATCCAGTAGAGCATTCATACCACTATGCAAATTTCCTTCGTTTTTCATAGTTTTGTATATTTTTTTTTGAATAAATAATAAAACAGAATAAATAAAATGCACGACTGGGTCGCACGAACTTGCTCCTATGTAATCGACTGGGAATTTTAAAAACGAATGTTATTAGAGAAAACTGTTCATAAGGATAAAATTAATTTTTAAATTCTTTTAGTAGTAACAGAATGCTATGCAAATATGAATTTATGCAAGAACAAAACTTATAAGTCCTTGTAGTGGTTTCTTTAAAAGAAGCTTTTATATACAAACTTTTTAAAAGCTTTTTAAGAAAAAATTTTGGTACGCTAATTTAAAGTTTTTATCATTGTTCGAATAAAAATTAAATTTACGAAAAGAAATATTGACCCGTTTCAGAGATATCGAATTTTCAAAAAATAAGAAAAAAATAGATATATTTTTCAAAAATTCAAAAAATATTTATTTTAAAGTTTTGAAATGCAATGTGTTTTAGACTTTTTAGAAGCTTCTCTATACAAATTTTCATTAAGATCCGTTATGTGGATAATGAGAAATTCAAAATTCAAAAAAATGGTTCTATGGTAGGTACAAGCTGTAATATCTTAATTTCAAATTTTTTTCTATTAAATTAAAGATCGTAAAAATTAATTGAAAGAAAAAAAATTTTATCAAAATTCTAGGTGCCGTTTTCGAGAAAAATACGATTTTTGAAAACCATTTTTTTTAATTTTTTAGCATTTGTATGGTAGGTACCTTTATTTTTAGGTAAAATAAAAATGTTTTTTTCACATTTTGTAGATTATATTGAGAAACTTTTATTTATCAAGTTTTAAAAAAAATCTAACATGGGGTTTTCGAAATATTGAGTTTTGAAAAAAAAATTTTGAAGTTTTTTTTAAAAATCCAAAAAAACTTTTTTTGAAAATTTGAGTACACATTTCTATTTATGTTTTTGGGGAGCTTTAGCAAAAAAAAAAATGATCAAAATCGGTTGAACCGTTTTTGAGAAAATCAAAAACAAAAAAAATGGTTCCATGGGGGGTACCCTCAATAACCATTTTTCGGAAAATTTTTTTCAACCAATACCTAGATTTAATTAAATGAAATTTTTCTGTATCTTTATTTTTAAAATCTGTCGAACAGGTTTTGAGAAAAAAAAATGTTTATAAAATTTCGAAAAAAATTCGTATGGGGGGTACCGTTATTTTTGGTCTTAAAAAAAAAAGAAAAAAACGTGTGGGGGGAAAAAATTAAAAATGATATCTACCAAGTTTAAAGAAAATCGGCCGAGTCGTTTAGCCTGTAGTCGAACAGACAGACAGACAGACAGACAGACAGACAGACAGACAGAATTGCGAGACCCACTTTTTTAGTCTTCGCTATCATCGTAATGTCAACTTTGATCAAAATCTCGAGTTCGATTTTTTTTACGAATGCATAACTTGCCTTATAGTACCTATAAGTCGCAAGTAAAAAGAAGACCGATACGGGATTTGGGAATATGTTGTTTCTTTAACAAAAATAGAAAAAAAAAATAAAAAAGTAATATTTTCGGAATTTCCCTATCATTTGAATAAGGAACTTACTAAAATGTATGATTTTTCCACTTGTGTGGCAGTTTCTGGGCACACAATTTTTTTATATTTTTTTAAAACTGCAGAAGTATTTTGATTAACATTTTTCTAATCGATGACCGTTTATTTCATTGAAATATTTGTAAAATTGTGAAAGTTATACAGCTTAGCGCAAAAGTCTAACCTATTTTTTCAATGGACACCTACCCTTAATGTCAATATATTGAAAATAATTACCACCTCGATTCGTCGTTTGTATTCAACTGCTTCACTGTTTTTCAATCTTTTCTCATAAACTACCCGCCTTTCTATCCCAATCATGACACCAAAGCATGATTGCGGATGACAGCCTAAATGCTGACACTACTTCCCATGAATGCATGTTATTATGATCGGATAAAGGTGTCGAGTAGTTTGTACTTATAACTATAATTTATCTTCCATTCTGAGAATGCAAAAGACTTTACATTTTCACACCATGATAGAATAAAGAGAGAATGCATTTTTGCACCAATTGAATAAGAAGGAAGTAAAAGGGTTTCTTTTTACTCCGTGCTGTGTTTAACATTATAAGGTTCAAATACCCTTGAGTGCGAGTGAATTATTACTTGGATGGTGGTGTAGGTGTGGTGTACTGCATTTCCCATCGTCAGAGTTTTCTTGTCTTCATTCGGTGTAAAAAAAAGGTTTTGATTTTTTCGTCTTCAAGTAGGCTCATGGTCTTTGTTGTATTAAAGTTCTTTAGGTTCAATTCAAGCTAAATCCCTTTGAGGAACCTACGCATTTCGACAATTTCTAATGGACTCCTCAACATTTTCTAGAGTTTTCCCTATGGATGTCTTCGCACATTTTGGAAGGATAGTTGGGCCTGTTGTTGAGCTTAAGTGGTAGGTTGTTCCATCTTTTTACTTGGGATGTCGGCCTTTGTCTTCTGTAGGTCCTTCTTTTTGGCGGCTATTTTAGAGTGTAACTTATGTGAAGTTCAACTGTTTACTGTTGCTGTCCGGTCCGATTGACCTTGTTCGTCTCATGTATAGAAAATCATATCTGTAATGTTTTAAGGAACTTATTGCTATTCAATTATTAGTCATGTTTCCTCCATTGTCTGTGGTTCTTCTATTGGCTATGATGGATGTTTATGTTTGGCTTCGCTTTGGCTAATTGTTCTTTGTAGTGTTGATATCAGCAATCATGTGTTTTAGCCTCACTTGAAGACTGCCGTATGCTATTGAGTAAATTTCAACATGTTGGCGGCAGATAAGTATAAAAAGGTACTCGCTATTTACAAAACAAGCCTTTATACGTTCCTTCTTTTGATGGTTGAGTAGAATGATTGATTGGTAAAATTCTTAATCCGTATGGGAAAATCCTTTTTTAGTTTCCACAGAATAATAAAAGTGGTCGCCCTTACTGGATTAAAGTGTTTGTTTCCCCTGGAATTTAGGTAAGCTGTCCTTTTTTCTTCAGTGATTTTTTGTGTACGTCAAAACGAAGATAAGTTTATGAATTTACTCTTCCTTACTGTGACCAACAGTTGAAAAAGCTTATACCTCATTATACGGTGCGTTTTTACTTTACAATATTACTGTTCAATTGCGTGATCAATTAAATTCGTTGGAAAATTAAGTTTCATTTTGTATGCAGATATACAGTGTTTTTACCTTATTACATACATAGGTAGATGTATTCCGATTTGTTTGCATTCATTTTCGTTTGTCAAATCTTGAAACTAATGGTACTAATGGTAGGTACCTTATTTTTGACTTTTTCTTAGTTAAAATACTATCCTTTAAAACTACGTTTAAATTGAGCTAATATGCCAGGGTTTCAGGTATTCAATTTTAAATAGTCTTCAATTTTTCTTGCCCGAGCAAAATTTTGACTTTGACGTCAATTTTTGTTTCCAAAAAATGCCTAATAAACATGAAATTTTCTTATTTTTACCTGATAAACAAAATAACAATAAAAAAAACTCATTAATAAGTGCACCCAAAAACTCATACATCTTATGATACTCGTACTTGGAAAAATCTAAAACAGGTGAAATTAAAATAAAAAATGATTTTTTGCCCCGAGGTGTAAAGGGTTTGAATAAAACAATAATTTGTGTAGTTTTAAGTAATTTTTTATTTTATGTACACACAAACACAGTCATAATAAGTGCTCAAAGTGCCCTATTACGTTTTGAATGCATGCTAGAGCCCGTTTTAAGATTTCATTTAGAACGTTTATTCTCGATAACTCTTGCTTTCTTTTAGTTATCCTTCGGAAATACGTTGTTCTAATTCAGTTAAAGTTGTTATTTCAGATTAGTAAACGATTTCTTTCATTCGTTCAATCCAGTACATTGAGATCGGGAGATCTTGCAGGCCAGTGAATTGATCCATTTCTGCCTATCCATCGATCATTGTCTTCTTCATTCAAGCAATCCTTAACTTCACGACCATAGTGGGCCGGAGCACCATCTTGTTGGAAATTATGATGAAGCTAGGTAAAGCAGTGGAGTATCCTCCACTAGGTGTGGTAGATAGTTAGTAGAATTAAATCGGGGTGGTAATTTGATAGGGCTGATTAATTTATTTCCAACTACACCTGCCCACATATTGTTACTGAATCTGTGCTGAAATGATCTTTTCCGTCTCGAATGTGGATTACTCGAAGCCCGTGTATAAGGATTATGGAAATTGGTAATACCATCTCTTGTGAATTGAGTTTCGTCTGTCCAAAGAATTCTGTTTATAAACTGGTTGTCATCCAAGCTTCTCTCTAGCAACCAGTTACAAAATTCGAGTCTCTTTTCAAAATAATCAGCAAGCAGTTCTTGCACATGTGTATGGTGATATGGTTTAATCTTCACCGAGAATAAAAAATCTATTTATTTATTTTACAAAAAAAATACTTTTAATCTATATTAATTAAAATAAATGGATCAATCACTAAGTTACTTTTTTGTCTGCTTTTTGAGTACGTTGTTATTTCTTCTTCTAAAAATAAATCATTGCAAAATACAACGAGCTATTTTATTGGGCAATAGAACGAGCGATGCCATTGGTCGAATCCTTTGACAGCTCGAGACGATCGTCCAAAGTAATAGCACATTTACATTTGGAACTGTTAGATTTGTCAATTTCAAATTGTATTATTTATTGTGGTATTACAATTACAACTCGGTCAATCTGACACTAAAATTGACCTCGATCAAATTGACTTATTTATAATTATTACTACTAAGATTCTAACAAGTGTTGCCCGCATCAAGTTGCGTTGGATCATTCAGTGCACTATTATCTATTTTATATTTTCTAATGCGCAAAGCCTCAACTACACCATCGTAGGATATTTGGGTAATTTGAATTTGGCAATTTTCCATATCCCTAATGATATATCGGTTATGTCGCAGAACCTTATGGATAAAATACGGACAGCGGTATATCGGTATAAATATTTTATTGGTACCGACGACCGTGTCTACATTACGTATTACGACAAAATCACCTTTGGAGTACGTCTTCGCGGGTCAACTTCGTGTTAGAAATCAATTCAAATTGTACTTTTGTTATTTAATAATAGCTTCCGAAGAAGATGCTCTCATCCCTTCTAAGTTACGTTCTTAAGTTGCACTTTTTTTCCCTTCAAGATATTCTGTCAACTCATCAACTAATTCGCCTCTTTTCTCTGCATCAAAAAGCAATTTACTTTTCGTCTGTTTTGTAGTGGAGTGTACGGTATTATTTAAGCTATATTCGACACGAGACAACATAGCAGACCAGTAAGCGTGGCTTACAGGCTCACTTATTTTACTAAGCATAGGCTTGATGACTCTGATCACACGTTCCACTTGCCCGTTTGGTTGTGGAGACGCGACAGCTATCTTAACGTGAATTATCTTATGATCCAACAGGTAAGCATCAAAGTGAAATACGAACCTCGGTCGGTTATGCCCCATCATGAGTTAATTGTTGTAAGGGCTTGGCGATTCTTGCCAAATGGCAAATGTCAAACGAGTAGAGCACGTGTGTGATTTTTTCGCTCCACAAAATTTTAATATTTAATTTATAAAGTGTCTTTAAACTTAAAATTTATAACTACTAAGCCAACCCAAAGTATTTCTCTCTAGTTTGTCATTTCTATAATTTATTTTATTGCAAACATGTCGGTAACGAATGATGAATTAGCTAAAAGCATAAAAGAACTTGAAATGACATTGGATAGTCAAATGATTGGGCTTAAAAAAGAAATGCTTGATTTAAAAACTTTGATTAATAATAATATTGTGAAATTAACAGCAAAACTCGACAATTTCATTCGTGATACAAAAAGTGAAATCAATGAATTAAGAGAAGAAATCAAAGACAAAGTTTCTCAGCAAAAATTTATATCCGACTCAGTTGTGGTAAATGATAAAATTAACAAACTTGAAAATGGTATTCGGAAAAGTGATCTTATTTTAACTGGAATACCTGAAACTCCAAACGAAAACCTTAGAGAGTTATTCCATAAAATTTGTTCGATCACCAAACATGAGGTTCTGCCTTTTGACATTTTTCGGCTCAACCATAACCAAAAAAAAACCAATACAAAACATAACAATGAAAATAACAACATTAAAAGCAAAGGGCCACTCTTAAAAGAATTTACATCACCAATTTTGGTTAAATTCTCGTTTCTATACGAGAGGGTCAAGTTTCTTCGTCTCTTTTTTGCTGCTGGCGCTATCACCCTGGACAAATTAGGATTTGTTTCCAATAGAGCTCTTGGTGCTTTTGAATGCCTTTCAACGAATGCCCTCATAATCCGCAAAGCTGCAATGAAACTTAAACTAAACAATATTTTACATTCCGTTCACTCCTTCAATGGGATCATCTCGGTGAAAATCAAACCAACGGACAGTTATATAAAAATTTCTTCGATAGATGAGCTTAATAATCTGCAGTTAGCTTCTAACCCAGATGTCAACAAAACCAACAACTTTTATAATCAATTAAATGGTGTTGCAGATCATAATTTAATTTTCCTAATATATGATGTTGAAATGAATAGCTTAGACTACGATAATTGTTATTTCTATCGTGATTTTAAAAACATAAATCTATTCGACCTTCTCAATGAATGTTCCAGCATTGACATGCTTCCTTTTAGGTCTTCTGCATCGGTTGATTTCAAAGTAGATTTTCTTAATAACGTATTCAAATATTTGTATGATAAATATATTCCACTTAAAAGGAAAATTAAAAGTAGAAGTTGTCCTTGGGTTACTCCACATATTGAAAACCTTATATGCGAACGTAATTTTTTGTACAGTGTTTTTAAGCATACGAGATTGATCAGTGATTGGAACAGATACAAAAGCTGTAGAAATTTCACAGTGAAAGCAATCCGAAATGAAATAAGGTTATGTACTTCAATCTATTGGATGTCACTTAGAACTCAACCAAAATAATATGGAATAATTTGAAAAATTTAGGTGTAACCAATAGATCGAACCCTTTGAGAAATGCTGATCTTGTTTTTGCAAACAAATTAAATAATTTTTTTGCAATGTCTAGCACGTGTAGACCTCCAATTACTCAAAGGGCATACAGCTACAATGGGTCTTTTCATTTCAACTGTGTTACAATTGAAGACTGCACATTCGCATTATATTCAATAAAATCAAATGCGCTGGCCACTGATGAAATTTCACCTAAATTTATACGCTTACTTCTTCCAGTTATTATGCCAAGTATATGTAATATTTATAATCACTGTTTAATGAAGTCGTTTTTTCCGAGTGCGTGGAAACTGGCGAAAATCCTTCCCCTACTAAAAAAAGGCAACGAACAGGAGTTGTCTAACTATTGACCCATTAGTGTTTTACCATTTCTTTCAAAAGGATTAGAGAAACTTATGTTGAATCAAATAATTTGTCACCTTGAGTCTTTCAACTTGTTATCTCCTTTACAGTCGGGTTTCCGAAAAAAACACAGCTGTGTCTCAACAGTTTTAAAAGTTTCAGATGATATAAGAGTTGCTATTGATCAAGATAAGGTCACTATATTAAGTTTACTAGACTTTTCGAATGCTTTTGGTTCAGTGGATCACAATATATTGATTGATAAATTAAGATACAAATATGATTTTTCTTCAAGTTCCATTGGTATGGTAAAAAGTTTTTTGAGCGGTCGCCAACAGGCCGTTTTCATTGGTTCCGTTGTATCTAATAATATTGATATAGATCGTGGAGTCCCCCAAGGCTCAATATTAGGCGCAATTTTATTCTGCATGTTTATAAATGTAGTTCTTGTCATCTTTATGCGGACGACCTTCAAATTTATTTGTCTTTTCCTTTAGGGCTTTTGGAAGATGCAGTCTATAGCATAAACGAGGATTTGAATAGCATTTATGAATGGACTTTGGAAAATAACTTGATCATTAATCCTACTAAATCTCAAAGCATAATAATTTATAAAAGTAATCTAAATGAATCATACTTTCCCAAGATCTCTCTTAACGGAAATATTATTCCTTATAAGTCTACTGTAGTCAATTTGGGATTCGTATTTAATAAAACATTAACTTGGAATAACCATGTCAATAAAGTAGTTGGGATCATATATGGTTCATTGAGACGCTTGTGGAGAATTTCCTTTTTCATTCCACAATCAAGTAGACTTATGTTGGTCAAAACTTTACTTGTCCCAATTATAACTTATGGGATACCTCTATATGCCGGCATGGACTCAATCAGCAAACAAAAGTTAAATGTAGCATTTAATGCGTGTATACGCTTTATTTATTCTTTGAAGAAATATGACCATGTATCTCACCTAAATAATTGTGTTTTAGGGATGCCACTTATGTCATACTTTGTAAGGGAAATTTGTACATTTATTTTTACTCTAATACGTCAGCAAAAGCCTCTCTACTTATTCGATAAACTTCAGTTTTCATCATCGCTGCGCACTAGAAATTTAAATATACCATAAGCTTTAGTATTGCAAACCAGAAGGTCTTTCTTTGTCTTAGCCGCCAGAATTTGGAATATAATACCCGCTCAATTTAAGAATACAGTCGACTCCCTCTAAGTCGAACTCCCTCTAAGTCGAATTTCCCTCTAACTCGAACTTTTTAGCCGTATTTTTGCATTCCCCTCAATTTTCCATACAAAAACTATCCTCTAAGTCGAACTCCCTCTAAGTCTAAGTTCCCTCTAACTCGAACACATTCTCTTGATTATTGACCTATTTTCTTTCCCTCTAAGTCGAATTTTTTTCTTTTGCCGAAAAAAAAAAATCAGAAAAAATCTCTCAAATCGCAACTCGTTATTGTTTGTAATTATTATTAAAAGCACACACTCGAACTCTTTGATTATCTATATGTTGCATCGCCTGCGCCGTCACCGTCAAATGGCAAGGCAATAAAAAAAGCATTTGTTGGTTGGATCCATTCCATTCCAACTTCAAAACATTTTGTGCTTTATTTGAAAGCAGTAAAACAACAGATCTCAGATGTCGTCGGAAAAGCTAAAGTTTCTGGTTATAGGGAAAAGCAAAAATACTCGTTGTTTCAATAAAATTAAAACTTTGCCGGTAGACTATGTAGCAAACCATCGTTCTTGGATGACATCAGACCTTTTCACAAGTTGGCTTTTGAAACTTGATTCTAAATTTGGAAGATCAAAGCAAAAAGTTATACCTATTCATTATCGATAACTGCCCAACTCACCCAAAACAAGTTAAGTTTATAAAGCTTGAGTATTTCCCCCCAATATGACCTCAATAATTCAGCCAATGGACATGGGTATAATACAAAATTTTAAAGTACACTATAATCGCCGTCTTCTCACCAAGATCTTAAGGGTTTGGGAAACCAAAAAAGAGCAATATAAAATATCACTTCTCGATTGTGTGCGCGAAATCCTAAAGGCATGGGGACTTTACTCCATTGACAATTGAAAATTGTTTCAAAAGGCCGAATTTAAGTCTGAGACGTGGGATGACGAAGATGATATTCCGCTTAGCTTACTTAAATGTAACAAGGAAGACACCCAAGAAATCGAGATAATCTGGAAAAGGCTAACAGAAGCTCATTATAATGTTGAAGGAGTACATTGGAAGGACTATGTTGAAGTCGATGACGGCATCGTAGCCACTGAAATACCTGATAACGAGTCAATTTTGGAAGCAGATGCTGATGATACTATAATGACGGTGAAAATGGAGCTGAAGAAGAAGATGGATCTGAATTAATAGACTTTAAAATACCAGAGAAAAATTAAATTGAAAATGCAATTGGTACATTGCAATCTGCAATTGAAATAAAAGAAGAAATTCAAAATTGCTTATTTAAAATAGAATCTTTTTTTAAAAAGGTGATCACTGATGACACGGCGACTGTGATGACTGTGATGTTTAAAATTACATTTTTTTTTTAAATAATTAAGTTGAAAAATATTTTTTTATAATACATAATTATAGATTAATGAGCGATAAAAGCAGAAGCTTAGGTTTATTTATTTATTTTACTTGTTATCAAATTCAATAAATCATTAAAAAAAAACTCTCTCTAACTCGAATTTTTCTAAAACTCCCTCTAACTCGAACTAGTTTTGATATCCCGTGAAAGTTCGACTTAGAGGGAGTGGACTGTATTTTAAATTTGGATGAATTTATGTCCTCCATTACAGATCATCTTCAAAACGCAGATGTAGCTTTACATTTTCACTCTATTTTTATTAGTTAAAAACATTATAATTATATATTATATATTTTTATATTAATACATGCACTTTTATCTTAGTTTTCATATTTGACATTTATATACAATTTTTTGCAAATTTTAAAACCACAAAAAAGATACCAATCTTAAGGTTTTTATATCACCAATAAATAAATGAAATGAAAATGAAATAATTTGAAATAAACTTCCTGAAATAAGAAGAATAAGATTTGACGGCACTGGGTAATCCCGAATGGCCTCTACATTTGAGTCACTTGCACATATTCCTTCTGATTTCACGCGGTAGCATAAGTATTCGATATCATCCTACCCACACTTACACTTATTCAACCTTAGTTCTAAGCCACTTTCTTTCATTCGTCGTAAAACTTTCGCCACTACCTGCAAATGTGATTCGAAATCAATTGTCCCTGCGATGATGTCATCCATATATATGATAATTAAGCCATCATCTCTAAAAATGTTATGAATATATGTATGTGCCTCTGAAAGACAGCCGGCGGATTCTTCAAGCCGAAAGGCATACGCGTAGATATACTCAAACTGACCATACAGTAAAAAAGCCGTATACTTTATGGAATTAGATGCAATTTTTACATGAAAAATCCGTCGTAAATCGACAGTCGTAAAATAATTTTTTTTCCCCTAAGTACTCTATACAATCTTCAATTAGAGGCAATAGATAATTGTCTCTTACAGTCAATTTATTTAACGGATGATAGTCTACGCATTTCCGAATATCACCGTTCTTCTTTTTTAATAAAACTATCACAGACGCGTAAGGTGAATCGCTTGGCCTAGTAATATTTTTCTCAAACAGGTCATCGGTAATTTTGCATAACTCATTTTTCTCATAGAACAATAAACGACGTGGGAAGCAGTGAAAAGGTGTGTCGCTAGTCAGGCTTATATGAATTTCATAGTCATACGGTTTGAGCTCAATTTGATTAAGTTTTAAATAGTTATCCCTAATCGTATCTTGTAATGCTCTAAAGTGCTGTTTATTTAGAACATGATTAACATCTACCTCGGTCGGCATCACTTCTATTTCAATTGACATAAAATCATCTAAAGTTTAATAATCTGCGAATGTACCGCGGCGATTTGTAATTTATTTTTATTGATGGTTTGTCCATTCGGCTGAATAGATATTTCATCCGCAACTAAATGATCCTCTACTACTTCTAAATTACTAACAAAGTTTGAGTTAAGCGCACAGAAATGTAATTGTTTATCAAATTGATTTTTATGAAAGCGGTTTAAAGATTTACATTTATTATTTATTTGACATACATAAGTGTATATTGAACGTGTTTAAGAAATCATGACCTAATATTAATGGAATGGCCATAGTTTCATCTGGCACTACATGTGAAATTACATTATCGAAACGATATTTTGAATTTTATTTCGGCTTTGATTGTCCCTTATGTCATCAATTTTTGTTTTCCAAGACCGGTATACTTAGACTTAACAGCAATTTTTGAAATACTATTCGGTATCGGGACATCAGATTTGCGTATGAAGTTAGGCTCGTTCATCAGTGGCATCGGTAATAGCAGCAGCGGTATTTTTTACTGACTTCAATATTTTCTTCGGGCTGGGGCAACTGCGGTGGTCATTCGAAGTCTTCGAACAGCGGAACCAGCTACCGTCTGGTCACTTTTCATACGGGCATTTGCTTTGATAGTGTCCCATTTGCGTGCAGTTGTAACAACGGACTTCTTTTGCATCGGTTACGTCAGCTTTTATATTGTTTTTGGGCATCGGTATTTTTTGTCTTATGGTGGCGGCGGTGACTTAGCAGCGAGTCGATTGGAACGCCGCTGCTCGTACAGATCCAAGGAATTTTTAAAGTGATCCATCGTTCGTGCGTTCATTTGGAGATGTGATTCTGGTGAAGTATCTTGTTTCTTGTATTCCGTCGATGATGAAACCAATCACTTCAAATTCGTCAATATAGTTGCAGCGGCACCATTTTTTCCATCTCTAATACGTACCGGCGAATGTTGTCCTTCTTGTCTTGTCAGGAACATTGCCTTCAGGTCGCCATAGTTAAGTGCATCCTTGTTGAGGAGCAGCGAGCAGCCTAGCAGTGCCAAGCAAAGAATTACATAAAGACGTGTAGCGGAACAGGTCATCTGCGACCACCATATTCATGACTTTCTCAAAATTTCTTAAAAAGTCGTGCACATTGTAGGCCCTAGATTCGCCATCAAACCTTACGATGGCGTGTTCGATGTCTCGAAAAGTCAGTCGAGATGGTGATGCAGTAGATGACGTAGCTATTTATGTAGCAAATAGTGTAGGTTGTGCTTCAGCTCGTTCCAATCTGTCTGTTGATTGCTGCAGTATAAGAGCTTCGTGGCGTTTGCGTAGGAAGTTTCCACATTTACAGCAGGCTTCTCAGACAGCTCTTCGTCTTCTGCTCTCTGTTCTTCTCAGACAGCTCTTCGTCTTCTGCTCTCTGTTGGGCGTCGGCATATACTTTGTCAGTGGAATTAGCTCTCCAGTTGGGCGAGCTTTGGTAGCGGCCTCGTTGACGATCAAAGGATCAGCAGCTATGACATACAAATTGCCATACATTTGCTTCAACCGGGGAAGAGTAATTGTAAGGGGCACATCAACGTCTGCGCCCTTTAACGCATCTATCATCTTCCGATTCGTCTTGTGGTCGGCCATGATACAGAAATTGTTTTTAATTAAATACAAAACTCGGTATTTTATGTTTTCAGATGAATATACCCTACATCTGAGTTTTAATCTTCACCGAGAATAAAAACTTTTTTTATTTATTTTACAAAAAAATACTTTTAATCTAGATAAATTAAAATGAATGGATCAATCACAAAGTTACTTTTTCATCTGCTTTTTCTTCTTGAGTACGTCGTTATTTCTTCTTTTAAAAATCATTACAAAATACAACGAGCTATTTCATTGGCCGATGGAACGAGCGATGATCTCGTAATTGAAGGCATTCCAAAAAGGGCTCATATCCAACTGTAATCGTGACTTATCTTGATAATCTGATGAATGAATTTGTTTTTTTTTTATTCTTTTATACCACTTATTTAGTTACTTTACCCATTAAACATTCCTACCCTAAATTTAACTCTCCCTGAGAAGAGGTAAGGTAATTATTGTTTTGGCAGCAAGTCAAATAAACATAAGTACACTTTTAACCCTTTTCATGAGTGCACAGTCTTAAAAATTACCTAAGAACTATACATTTTTGGAAAGCCACTCCAATTGCCAAGTGCTCCCATAAAAGTAGGCAAAAAAAACAAAAGTTGATTTTTTCCTGTTTTAGATTTTCCCAAGTATAACTAAAGGTATGGGTTTTTGGTGTTTTTTTATTATTGCCTTTTTCATCAGGTAAAAATAAGAAAACTTCATGTTTATTACGCATTTTTTGAAAAAAAAATTGACCTCAAAGTCAAAACTTACTCGGGCAAGAAAAATTGAACACTATTTAAAAATGAATATCTGGCAACTCTAAAAACATATCGGCTCAATTTAAACGTAGTCTTAAAGGATAGTATTTTTACTAAAACAAGTCAAAAATAAGATCCCTACCAGTAGTACTGACAGAGAAATTGACCTTAACATGGGTCAGGGTACACCAAAGTTAGCCTTTTTTTAAATCGTCAAAAAGTGATGTCAAAGTTGAAAATCAGACTTTACTGTAGAACAATTTTTTTCTTAAAATTCGACCGAGAATTACATCCCGAAGTAGGGCACACGAATTACCGGACACCTTGTATACCTTCCTAAATAAAAAAAAAAAGTAACTCAAATAAATTTTTTCGCTACAATGACTTTTTTTTTGACACATAAATCATAATTAACTTTTTATGTAGAAAAAGAATTTTCGTTTGTAATACCGAATTGTTTCTTTCCCACGTTCGTTGGTACTATACTTCGCAAACGCTAATTGGGTCTCATTGGTATCTTTTGAGTAAACTAAAATAATTTTGTATAGCGAATATTTTGACTACTACAGGGTGTGTTGTTTTATGTTCCAGGTCGATGTTTTTTTTTTTTTTTAATACATTTTAAATGGAAAATAAATTTATATTTTACTAACTGATCTTATGGTCTTTAATATTATGAATGGAATAAGATTTCGATCAAGGGAGCGCCTCTGGCCGTGATGCAACCGCGAGGTCTTTAAAGCACAATTTCCAAAACGATTTCGCAGACTTCTTTTGTAGTTTTAGTAATTTCGTTTCTTTTATTATCCTGAAGAATCGAGCTATGGTGGATTTGTTGATGTGCACTTTTCCTTCAAGGATGCGTCAAATCGTCGATATAACCGGCTGGGAAAAATATCTCGTAAGATACCCATCGTAGCACGAGATGCGTGTGATGTGGCATCGTCTTACTGAAACCACATGTTCAATATGCCTCCTTGATCCAAATTGAATAAATTGTTATCGACTACTTTTTACCAACCATTTTACCATTAAAAGCCAACAGACAAATTTTATTCATACAAAAATGGCAATCAAATAATATCGACCTGTTGCATAAGCCGCACCCTGTATTAAAAACGTACACAGTAAGGCATTTTACAATTAATTAAAAAACTATACCTGGATATAAGTATATGTCCAGAAGCATCCAAACTCCGCGCCAGACGTTCACTGATCCTATAAAGCTCATCATGTAATATGTATCTGCTAAAAAGAGTTTTAATCTTCCGCTCGAATTTCCAAATAACCAACGAAAAAATGGTTGCAAGATATACGTTATGGCAACTATTCCATATCCTATAACCTACGAGTATTAAAATTAATCTTTATCAGAAATTAATAAAAGAAATGATAAATAATCTATGACAAAATAAATTTAAAAAGTTAACACGACTTTTATTCTATTTTTTGTTTAGAATTAATTTTCGAAAATAAATAACGTTATTTAAATACTTTATATTTCTGACTGGGGTAATTACACATAACTTTTGTCAACATTCTAGAGATTAGTGGTAGTAGAGTTTAAAATTGCTTTGTTTTATTCCTAAATGAACACATGTTTTGATCCCTGTTGGATATGAAGTTGAAAAATTTCAAAACATTTCGTATTTTAAGAGTAGCTGCCGAGAGTGAATATGACAAACCATTGAAATTTGGAGGAAACGAATTAACTCGTATTAAAATATGTGTTATTTTAAACCTTGTAGATACCTACATATTAATTATTTTCGACAACAAAAAAACTTAAATATCAACAGAATATTTTTTATTCTCTGAAAACGAAAAAAAAATAAAGTTTTATAGTTTCAGAAACCAGGATAATAATTTCAACCAATCATATTAAAAATTCAATTAATTGTGAAATGTATTAACAGATGTTTCAAGAATTAAAAAAATATAAAAAGGAAAAGTGGAGCCGGAACTGATGAAGTATTTAGTAGAAAGTGTCTATTATTTAAGTTCTAAGTATCTAAGTTTGTAATTGTAAATTTGTAATTACAAATTTATGAAAAAAGTCGTTGTTGTAAGTTTCTTTTGCACCATACCAAAAGAAGTTTTTCAGGTGAAAGATCGTGTGCAAATTCTACTACAAGTTTTGTTTTTTGAAAATTCAAACTGTCTTTGGGTAGAAGGAATAGCTTTAAAACGGAGGGCAATACCGTGGAATTGGGGACATACACGGAGTTAATGAGTCATCGGTATGCAGATCGTATTTGAAATGTTGTAAAGTGGCCCGGAATTTTCAAAGAAATATCTAAAAAGTCTTACGCTAATTGTATGTTGGTGGTTATCTTCCTTTTTCTAATGCTGTTTTACTTGGCAATACTGGATATGCGTGTGAGGATTGGTAACTAACACTAATATAGTGAACCACTTGAATAAATTATTTAAAATTCAGTAAAGGATCTCAAAGGAAAAAATTCCGTGGTTAAAGCATTTGAGATTACAACCGCGAAAAGTTGTAAACGTCATAAAAGTTCTATTGCCTTAAATAACATTTCAAGAACTTCGGATGACATTAACTTTGAGGTAATAAAAGTTGAAGAAAATAACAATAGATACCAATAATCACCAGCATGCAGGTAACGATGCAAATGCAGTGCATGCCAACGTATATTATGCCTTTTATAATTTCCACTAGAAATTATTAACCATAACATTTGAAAGTTTCCTCAAGTACCGAGCACTAACCTTACTTTCAAAGATTCTCCTCAACCATAACATCTTGTAATATCTTGATTTCAATTTTTTTTAATAAATTGTAGATCGTAGAAATTTATCGAAAGAAAAAAATTTTATCAAAATTCTAGGAACCGTTTTCGAGCAAAATACGATTTTCGAAAAAATTTTTTTTACAGTTGTATGGTGGGTACCGTTGTTTTTAGTTAAAATATTTTTTTTCTCACATCTTGTATATTATATCGATACCTTCCCGCAAGAATGTGTTAAGCGACATTTTTTAAATTGTTCAGGAAACGAAAAAAACGTCTCATCTAGTTAGTTTTTTGTGTATTTTATTGCACGAAACAGATTTGTTTCTGTTTGGGTATAGCGCTGATAAATGTTTTTTTCCTTTTAATAAAATAAAACTCAGACTTTCAAATCGTTATAAAATTCAATCTTTAATATACTAATCAGTGTTGTGTCGTGTTAAAGTTCTCGAACAAGAATGATAATAAAATATATAAAAAAATGCCCTTTCACCTTTTATGAAGGTTAAAACATGACTTGCATAATTTAGTTGCATTTGACAAGAAGTGTCATATAGGTTATTATTTTTCTATGTTTTAAGGCTTATTCACAATTATTATTTTATTGGTATAATAAAATTAATTCATTTCAATTATAAATAAATTTACAATAAAAATTGCATTATACACCAACATTCTCCGCCCCCGTGAACGATGTTCGCAATAATTTGCAAAAGGCCCCTTCGTATTGTAGCCGGACCTGGTAAACACTTGTATGACGATCACTGCAGTAGGAATCTCCAAATTTGTTCTTTGCTTTTACATGTAAAGAAAAAAAAACTTTAATAACAGAACATACAAGAGAAAAAAAACAAATTCAAGGACAAAACAACAATGACAGTTATGCTTGTAAATCAACATCTGCATTCTTCATTCTCCTCTCATAAATTCCATTCAATGAGCTTGTGGAACAGTTACACCATTGATAAGCTCAAATCATATTACGATGATATGGGTTTTGTTGTTGTAATTTATCAACAAACGAATTCGCCATGGTAAATGAAGATCATTATCATAATGTTGTTTGAATTTTTCATTGATGTTCAGTTTTAGACTTTTCTTTCCGTGCGTCGGTCTTATCGTGTCTCCTTTTTTTTCGGTTTTTTCTAATTAATTTAATTAATCTCGTGCGGTTCAAAAATTAAAAATTTAATTGAAAGTGCGGATAATAATTATTATATCTGTTGAATATTATGTTTTTTTTTATATTTTAAAGTGATTTGTGAATAATAATTAGTGTCGGTATAATTATTACATTCATACATATGTGCGATATATGTATAAAATAAAATGTTTTGTGTTGTGGGTGGATGTTTCCGGCTACTGATGTTGCTGCCGCTACCTGCTGCTGAGGTTGCTGCCGCTACCTGCTGTTGCTGCTGCTGTATCTTCGGATGTTGCTGTCGACGTTGGTTTTTTTTTATTCCGCATAAAGCGCGGAAAGGATTTTAATGCGATAAGTGTTTTTATTTATTTATATTATTTTATAATTTGGGTTTTATTATCATTTTGTTTTTTTTTTATATTTCATATTTATTCCCTGATTTTGATTTCTTTTGTTTTGTATGTGTGCGTGTGCGTGAGTATTTTTTCGTTTCGAGTATGTTTCGGTTTCGAGTTCTTTTTTTTTTTACGATATTATTTGCCGGCAAATAAGCAAATGGCTGATTTAAGTGAAATTTAATGACGTCATATCGGGTTTTCGTTTTCAATTCGAATTTATTTTTAATCAATCGGATTTAATTTTCTTAAGTTTCGAGTGAATTTTTTGTGATATCATTTTAATTCAATTAATGTGCTGTGCTTAAAGTGTTGCATAAAATGTGTGGTGTTTTTATAGAATATGGGATGCCGTCGGCAATTCGACTTGACGGAAGTGGGTTTGTAATGCCGACGGGGTTTGCTATTCTACAACAAAATATTTTAAGTTTGTGTTCAATTACTTTGAAAGATCGATACTGTGTTGTGTAGTGTTTATGATTTGACATAAAATTTGTATATTTATATATACTTTGAATTTCATTATTATTGTGTTGTGTATAGAATTCCTTGATAAATAAATTCTAATTTCAAAATATTAAAGAAGAGTTTTATTTTTAATAATTTATTTTGTTTGATACCTATTAGGTGTGTATTTCAGAATTGGTTATCTATTAAAGGCTACGTTGCCTTTTATGATTTTCATATTATTTTAGAATTTTGTTACTTTGATTTGGATTTCAGGTGCTGAAGTTTTGAAGAGTGGACTGTATGTTGAATGTGTGTGTTGTGTTGTGTAAATGGAAATTTATTTTAATTATATACCTGCTTCTCAATTAATTTCTGGGTTTCGTTGCAATTTCTGGGTTTCATTGCAATTATATTTTTTTTGTCTATATATTTCGAGATACGTATTATTATTTTTAAATTATTGTGCTTTCATCGGTGGAATTATTAGTCGGAAGATAGCAAATTTTCGTGATCGGGCGTTTCATAATTCCGGTTTTTGTTTTCAACGTTACGACTCGGATTAGGTTATCGGTTCCGGGATGTGTTTCAACGATTCGAGCGAGTATCCATTGGGATGGTGGAAGCCTTTCGTCTTTTACCAGGACAAGACCTCCGACTTTAGGTTCTGCTTCTTTCCTGGTCCATTTAGGTCGTTGTTGTAGGCGTGAGAGATATTCCCCATTCCATTTACGCCAGAAGGAATCAACTAAGGCCTGAGTCCTCGCCCATCTATTTAAATAGCTGAAATTGCCTGTAGCTATGTTTCCTTCAGGTACGGATAGCAGAGATTCACCAATCAGGAAATGCCCTGGTGTTAAGGCATCTAGGTCGTCTATGTTGTCCGACAGAGGGCACAGAGGCCGAGAGTTCAGACAAGCTTCAATTTGAGTGAGAAGCGTGCAGAGCTCTTCGAAAGTTAGTCTCTCGTCTCGTACGGTTCGTTTTAGGTGATGTTTTACTGATTTCACCCCAGCTTCCCATAGTCCTCCGAAGTGAGGAGAAGCCGGGGGAATAAAATTCCAATTGGTCCCTGAACTGGCTAGAATTCCAGCAATCTCTGCCCAATCATGCCTAGCTTGTTCCAGCATTCGAGCTAATTCTCTATTAGCTCCCACAAAATTTGTGCCGCAATCGCTGTAAATTTGAGAACAAATTCCTCGTCGTGCCGTGAAGCGACGAAAAGCTGCCAGAAACGCTTGCGTCGTCAAATCTGATACCGTTTCGAGGTGAATAGCTTTTGTAGCCAGACAAATAAAAACAGCAAAGTATCCTTTGAGGGTCTTAGCTCTTCTTCCTTTCCATGTTTTTATTTCTATTGGTCCGGCATAGTCTACTCCAGTGTTGGCAAAGGGTCTGGCCATTCGTACTCGTGCTGCAGGAAGACTCCCCATTAGCTGACTGAGATTTTTTTTTGCTGTGTCGGAAACATATTGGACACTTATGAATGTACCTTTTCACATACTGCTTAATACTTGTGATCCAGTAAGTCATTCGAATATAAGACGTAGTCAGCTGGTTGCCTCCATGCAGTGTTTTGTTGTGAGCTTCTCGCATCACAAGTTCAGAAAAATGGTAATTTGGTTTAAGAATAATCGGGTGCTGTTGGTTATACGAGAGCAGTGTATTTTGCAGTCGCCCACCAACGCGTAGTATTCCATTACCATCTATAAATGCGTTAAGTGAGAGTAATGATTTTGGGATTATGCCTTCATTCTCATATTCATTAAGTTCTTCGGCGAACATGATTCTTTGAACTGCCTTATGAACTAATAATGCTGCAGATTGTAGTTCCTCGGGATTTAGTTCTCCGGACATCTTTGAAGTTTTCCTTTGTTTTGAAAGGCAATTTCTTCTAAAGCGGCAACAAAAAGCAATTGCTCTGATGGTCTTTGAAAGTCTCGAACATCTGGTAATACATTTATTGATGTCGTCCTCTACTGCATCTGAGTTGGCTAGCGTACATTGTACTCTCACTGCTCGCTTTTCTTCTTCAGTGACAAATGTAGATGGTTGGTCGGGTACGTCAAACTGCCATTTTTCGCGCAAAAACAAAGGGCCCATCCACCATAGCTCTTGAGCTGCTAATAATGAGGGTGATACGCCTCTGGATGCCAAGTCAGCTGGATTGTGGTCAGTTGGGATGTGCCTCCATATGTCGGAGCTTGACAGGCGCTGAATTTCGGCAACCCTGTTGCTGACAAATGTTGTCCACTTGGAAGGTTGTGCTCTTATCCACGCCACAGTAATCATCGAATCAGTCCACGCGTACACCTTGGAGTTGGAAAGATCGAGCACTTCTCTTGTGTATTTTAGCAAAGAAGCAAGTAATACAGCTGCACAAAGCTCAAGTCGTGGCAAACTGATAGTTTTCAATGGTGCAACTTTCGTTTTTGAAACTAGTACGTACATATGAATATTGTTTGAGCTATCAAGAACGCGTATGTAGACTACTGCACCATAAGCCTTCTCAGACGCGTCGCTGAAGCCATGCAATTCCACTGATTTTTGTGTCGTGTGTGTTTTGATCCGCCTTGGAATTTGAATGTGTTGTATTGCAGGTAGCTCTGCGCGAAAAGCCTGCCATTCCTCACTTAAATCTGATGGAATCGGTTGATCCCATTCAGTTCCTCTGCACCATAATTGTTGCATCATGATCTTGGCCTTGATGACACATGGCGAGATCCAGCCTAGTGGATCAAATAGTTTGGCGATTTCTGATAGCATTGTCCTCTTAGTTACTTCTTGCGTGTCTTGTTGTACGTTTTGGAACGAAAAAGTATCTTCTTCAGGATGCCATCTTATTCCCAACGTTTTGACATGATCAGATGGTGCGAAAGGAATATCGAAACTGATCTCACAATCATCCTTGGGTAAGTCGTGAAGCAGATCCTTGCAGTTGGATGTCCACTTCCGGAGCCTAAGCCCTGAGGATGCCAGCAGATTGCATGTTTCGTCACGCTTCGTCCGAGCTTCATCGATGGAATCTCCGCCACTGATGAAATCGTCCACGTACATCTCATCCTTAACTGCAAGAGCTCCTTTTGGATATCTGTTGGCTTCATCCTCTGCGACCTTGTGTAGTACACGGATGGCCAGGTAGGGTGCACAAGCCGTGCCAAAAGTTACCGTCTTAAGTTTGTAGACTTTGATAGGTTGTTCCGGGCGTTCTCTCCAAAGAATCAGTTGATAATAGCGATCCGGTTGCTTAACAACAATTTGTCGATACATCTTTTCTATATCAGCTGTTATGGTAAATTGATATTTTCGCCAATTCAAGATGATATCAACAATGTTCTTTTGCAATTTGGGACCTATCATTAAATGTTGGTTAAGAGATGTTCCATCATAAGTTTTTGCGGCTGCGTCAAAGACTACTCTGAGCTTGGTGGTGGTACTAGACTCTTTGAACACAGCGTGATGAGGAAGAAAGTAATGAAAAGGTGATTTCAAAATCGGATCGTCGAGGTTCACTTCCTCTATGTGTTGTAGGGTAAGATATTCCATGATGCATTGACTATAGCTTGATTGCAGTTTCGGTTCCCTTTTAAATCTTCTTTCCAGGGATGAAAAGCGCCTCATAGCATTCTCTATGCTTGATCCTAATTCAGGATAAAATCCTTCTTTGAACGGAAGACCAACTTCATATCGTCCGTCTGGAAGTCGTCTGGTGGTTTCTAAAAAATGCTTTTCGCAAGCGACATCTTCTTTGGACGGTTGAGTCGCGAATGGAGTTTCCTCAATCTCCCAAAATTTTCGAATTTGAGTGTCGAGATCAATTCGGTTGAAAAAGCATTGAACACTTTTTGGAGTTTCTTGAGGAATTTTTCCGAAGATAATCCATCCCAAATGAGTATTTTGAGCAATTGGTGCAGCTTCATGTTCACTGCGGACTATCTCTGGCAAAACAATGTCAGGGTAAACATCCGCCCCAAAGAGTAAGTCAATCGGAGCAGGAACAAAAAAGTCAGGATCCGCTAACTGCAAATTAGTCAAATGTTCCCAAGTGTTTGGTACCATTTTGTGGGCCGGAAGAAGGCCAGTCAACGACTTGAAGATGAACGCCTTGGTTACACCTTCGAAAATGGAATGTTTGGAAGCAAACATTATATCAACGTAGCTTTGACTGGTGCCGTTGTTGACCTTCCCTAACCCTGATACCTTTATAAGTGTACGGTGTCTTATGAGATTTAACAATTTTGCTGCAGACTCTGAAATGAAGGTGGCATCTGAGCCTGGGTCAATTAGAGCTCGTAAATCTGAAAATCTCCCATCTCTAGTTTGAACTCTAACGATCGCAGTAGCTAATAAAATTTGTGTTCCCTGAAGTTGGGACGCATAAAAATTGTGTCGAGTATCGCAACCTGGTATTTTACTACCAGTTGGCTGAAAAGCAGGAGCGTTTGGGTTCACAGCTCCCTGTTCGGTTCGAGGCTGGACCTCCTGTTTTTGTAATTGTGTTGTTAAAGTGTGTGGGTTAGAAATCGTGTTGTTATGTAACAAGGAATGGTGCTTTTGACTGCAAAAATAACAGCTTCGATTACTCAGGCAATCGCGTGTTGTGTGGCTGTAGGCGAGACAATTCTCACATACCCGAATCTGACGCACAGCTTGGAGTTTTTGAGCAGAATCCATGCTCAAAAATCGAAAACACTTCATCAAAGAGTGTTGTCCTTGTTGACATAGTTGACATTGGTAACGCTGAGTATTTATTTTTTGATTAAATCGCGATGTGGTTTTGTGTTGGTTTTGCTGCGTTTTAGCATAAAGTGACTTAGCTGATATAGCGGGTTTTGATACAGGCTTTGATTCCGAAGATGCACTTCCTTGCTGCGATATAGCTTCTAAAGTTCTAAAACGCGTATTCAAAAAATCAGAAAATTGGGTAAAAGTCGGAAGTTCCTTTTCACTACCCAGTTTTTCTTCCCACAATTGTTGCGTTTTTCCGGGCAATTTTTGCAAAAGTATGAAAATTAACAGTGTGTCCCAATGTTCCACAGGTAATTTTAAATTTTCTAGAGCATGAACAACTTCAGTTGTGGTATCTAACAGGGTTTTAATACTTTCTGAAGTCTCCTTACTTTGAGCGGATTGACCAAAAAGAACCTTAAGGTGAGAATTTACCAGAACTCTTTTATGGTCATACCTCTCTTTTAACAAGTCCCATGACTTCAAATAATTCCCTTCACTAAGGTCTAAATGGTGCAGAAGACTTTCAGCCTCTCCAGTTAAACTAGCTTTCAAAAAGTGTAATTTTTGAATTTCGTCCAAGGCTGGATTGTTGTGTACCAGGGAAATGAAAATATCATGAAACGTACGCCACGTTGTATATGACCCTGTGAAAGTTGGAAGTTTTATAGGCGGAAGCTTAAGAAAATGGCATTGTTGAGCTTGTGTCGATTGCGTGGTCACTTGAGCAGAATTTGTGAATGGAGTCATAGTAGGCGAATTCGGAACCAGAGCCGGGGTGACTTTGTCTAGTGCATCCATTAGTTCAATTTTGTAGTCCATATATGTATCACAAAATTGTTCAAACACAGCTTTTAAGTCATCCTTCTTTAAACCTTCTTCGAGTTTCCCTTCACCCACAATTTCCTCATTATATCGCTTGGCATTTATTAAACTGTCTTCTAAAAGTTCCAAACGGGTTTTCAAATAATTTACCGTACGACGATTTTGACCAGTTTTCTTAAAATTTGAAAAATGGCGATCTAATTCCGCTAAAAGTTCCTTTTGGAGCTCCCCAAAGGACATGGTGGACTTTTATTTATCAAATGTAATAAAAAAAGAGCAAAAAAATACTTTAAAAATGAGGACTTACGTGGTGTGCCTTCGATGGTGTCGTGTTGAAAGTGTTTGTTGGGTTGCACGTCGCGGGAATCCCGATTTGCACAGCACAAAAAGTTTTGAATTTTGTTTAATTAATTAATTAATATCAAAATCAAAATTGTTTTAATTGAAAAATTAATTATTTCAACCTTTTTAGTTTTATTTTTACACTGTTAATGTTTAAAATATATATAAAGTTTAATATACGTATATATATGTATATATCTATAAAATAAGTGTATATATTTGCACTGCACTCTGAGTGTAAAGTCACACAAAAAAGCAAAATTCACACAGTTTTTATTTTAATGGTTCGAAGGACCAAATGTTTGGGTATAGCGCTGATAAATGTTTTTTTCCTTTTAATAAAATAAAACTCAGACTTTCAAATCGTTATAAAATTCAATCTTTAATATACTAATCAGTGTTGTGTCGTGTTAAAGTTCTCGAACAAGAATGATAATAAAATATATAAAAAAATGCCCTTTCACCTTTTATGAAGGTTAAAACATGACTTGCATAATTTAGTTGCATTTGACAAGAAGTATCATATAGGTTATTATTTTTCTATGTTTTAAGGCTTATTCACAATTATTATTTTATTGGTATAATAAAATTAATTCATTTCAATTATAAATAAATTTACAATAAAAATTGCATTATACACCAACAGTTTCCCATAAGAATGTATTAGGCGGCATTTTTAAATTTGTTTCGTCCAATAAAATACACAAAAAAACAACTAAATGAGACGTTTTTTTCGTTTCCCGAAAATTTTTTAAAATGTCGCTTAATACATTCTTGCGGGAAGCTATCGATATTAAGAAACTTTTATTTATCAATTTAAAAAAAAAATCAGCATGGAGTTTTCGAAATACATATCTATTGAGTTTGAAAAAGAATTAAAACCTTTTTTAAAAATCTAGACAATTTTTGTTTTGAAGATTTGAATACTCGTACATTACATAGTAATATTCAAATTTCAGTTTTACCGTTTTTGAGAAAATCAAAAACAAAAAAAAGGTTCCATTGGAGGTACCAAAAATAACCATTTTTTGTAATTTCATTTCCTAGCTTTAACAAAATAAATTTTTTTCAAAATTTTTGAGAAAAAAAATATTTCTCAAATTTCGAAAAAAAAATTCGTATGGCAGATACCGTTATTTTTGGTCTTAAAAAAGAAAAGAAAAAAGGCGATATCTACCAAGTTTCACGAAAATTCGGCGAGCTGTTTAGGCTAGTCGAACAGACAGAATTGCGAGACCCACTTTTTTCGTCTTCTTCGTCAAATTTGATCAAAATCTCGAGTTCGATTTTTTATGAATGCATAACTTGCCTTATACAGTACCTATAAGTCGCAAGTAAAAAGGGTAAGTAGGTCTATCGCAGGTTTGCTGTTATCTACATATTTTGTTTACTTGTACTTGCGATGGATAGTGATCTTCAAATAAGCCAAATGACTTTTTTGGTCCTTATTCGGAATTCCCCCCCCCCACCAAAATGCACTTTTTTTTTAATGAATCGATAAAAACAAGTGTGCTATTGATAAAAAACATCAAATTATGGAGGAGAAACACTTTTTTATGGTAAAAAAGTGAAGTATAAAAAAATGAATATAGGCCATAGGGTAAATTCAAAGTTTCTTTAAATCCAGATTCTGTAAATGCAAAAGAAACCTTGGATACACCCAACCTCGCACCTACCCCAAATCCTATAGTGTGCCCAAGCAGGGGGGTTGCAGGGGGGCAGCATGCCCCCCCATACATATATCACTGTTTAAACGCCGCCGTAATGCGTAAGCAAGCAAAAAAAGCAAATATCCCATACAAAAGTAGTTTAAGTTATAGTACTGTGGGTGATCCGCTTTTACTTCACTTTTTTACCATAAGAAAGTGTTTCTCCTGCATAATTTGATGTTTTTTATCAACAGCAAACACTCTTTTATCGATTCGTTAAAAAAAAGTTCATTTTGGTGGGGGGGAATTCCGAATAAGGGCCAATAGTACTGGGGGTGGTCCGCTTATTCTTCACTTTTTTACCATAAAAAAGTGTTTCTCCCCCATAATTTGATGTTTTTTATCAACAGCAAACACTTTTTTATCGATTCGTAAAAAAAAAGTTCATTTTGGTGGGGGGGAAATTCCGAATAAGGTCCACTTTTTTTTGTCAACGGGTGTAGATACATAATGAAAGAAATGAAACCTTTGATGTTGTGTAATAAGGTATATGTACATAGGTATTATTATTTTTGGTTTAGTAAAATAAAAACACCGCCTTCTCTGAATGGTTAATTTTTAAATTTTTTTTTTTTCATCCAGAATCTTAAATCTACACCCAAGCTGTAAATAATCAGATCATGGTTGCTCGTGCCATGAATTCCCGTTGTGGGTTATTTTTGCGATATTCTCTTTAGTCCAGTAAAATTAAATTAATTAATTCGAAATATCTACAAAAATCGAATTTTTTTTTGTTTCTTAAAGAGTACCTACCTATTGGAGAGTGTAAATCCAAAAATTCGAACAAAAAGCGCCTATGCGTTGTCCGCCATTTTGAAAAAGGCTTTGGAGAGCGTGAACTCGATTTTCTCGGCTCCTATCATATATAGAGCTGTATTTTTTTTTAGGTTTGTACGTTAAAATATCTTCTTTAACTTTTGTTGAGAACAAAAATTGAAACCTCTTTCCAAAAAAAAGTTATCGACGAAAAACTGTCGAGATTTTGAAGTAAAAAATGGTTTTTAACGTTTATCTCGCCTCATGTTCATCTGATCGAAAAGCATATGAGATATGATAAAAAACTGACAGCTATTTATTAATGCGCTTTAAAATAGATTTTAAATAAAATAAAATCAAATATATTTGCGGGACCAAAGCTATATTTCTTTCCGATATAAGAAATTTTTCGCAGGCTATTGGCCATTTTTTCAGGTTATATTTCTTACAGTTTTTGTCGCATATAAAATTTAAATATACTAAAATGTAGGAAATAAAGTGATCTATAAAAAACAACTTAAGTATTTTTTCGAGCAGATGAACATGAGGCGAGATACTTATATCTTTCTCTATGCGCGATGCGAAGAAAAAAGTTATCCTGGAGAGACGAGGTATTTTTAATTATCTTAACACTAAAGAGATCGATTTGTGTACACCTATAAAAATTTTTGAAGCAGAGATTACAGTTTGCCTTTGCATGAGACCTTCTTTAAAAATATATCGTCCTTGAAAAATATGAATAGTTATTTAATGTAACAAATATTTTTTCGTCGAATTTTTTATTCGATTTTTTCATTTTTGGAATTTCGTTAACTATATTATTACTTACGACTTAAAGGTACTATAAGACAAGTTATGCATTCGTAAAAAAAATTGAACTCGAGATTTTGATAAAAGTTACGATGACAGCGAAGACTAAAAAGTGGGTCTCGCAATTCTGTCTGTCTGTCTATCTGTTCGACTACAGCCTAAACGGCTAGGCCGATTTTCTTTAAACTTGGTAGATATCATTTTTAAATTTTCCCCCCACACGTTTTTTTTCTTTTTTTTAAGACCGAAAATAACGGTACCTGCCATATGAATTCTTTTCGAAATTTTATAAATATTTTTTTTTCTCAAAAACTCTTCGACAAATTTAAAAAATAAATATACAAAAAAATTTCCGAAAAATGGTTATTGATGGTACCCTCCATGGAACCATTTTTTTGTTTTTGATTTTCTCAAAAACGATACAACCGATTTTGATCATTTTTGAAGTAAAACTTCTTTTCCGGCGTTGGGGGTAAAAAAAATTTCTATGGAGCTTTGAGTGACATGTCAAAACGACACGCTAAAGCGACATGGTTCTTACAATTATTGTTCGAACTTTGTTAGAGGTTATTTAAAACACTTTAAAAACACCTTTTATTGCCGAAAGAGAATGTTCTTTTAACAACCACAACAACTTACCTACAAAATAATTAAAAAAATAATTTCATTAAAAAATTAGATAATAAAAGCTTTTTTTCAATGAATTCTGTGGCCGAGTAATTTCTCGATCGAAAACCACTTTCCTTTGCACAAAAACAACAAACAAATATATATTTTTTATAGTTTTATTTATTTAAAAAACATAAAACACTTTAACCTTAGCAATACTGAATACTTATATACTATTTAAATTGAAAAGGAAGCACTAAAATTTACAAAATACTAAAAGCGATACAAAAAAAAAAACACTTGTAAATAAACTATCTGCTTTATTGCTTTCTGTTGTCAAATATAAACTAGCATTGCCATATGCGCAGAATTTTAAATTCTGTGTCAAAATTAAATTAGCATTGCCTACAATTTTAAAATCCTTGGGCTCCAACCAGTGGTACCACTTTACTTCAATTGAAGTAGATCTACTTCTTTTTTTCAAAATATTTTAAAATCTACTTCCGACTTCGCACCATCAGCAAAATACTGAAATCTCCTTCATTTTAAAAACATCTGTTTCAACCTATTAATTTTTCTATATTTCACTCTAGGTACTATGTAACCCGAGAATTACCATAAAAAATAAAAACAAAAAAAAAAACTGAACGTCAACAAAATACAAATACACAAATGAATAATTTTAAAAACATAAAAACTCGCAACAATTTCAATTTCGCTTGTATCTGTTTTTATTTTCAAATAAATTTGAGTAATTTTTATGTTATTATTTATATTTAAGTTTTATTAATAAATTAATTATTTATATATGAAATTTCTTTAAAATTAAAAGATATGAATTGAAAATTAAGTATTTAATAATTTTCATTTCAAATCAAAGAAGCTCCGATATAAAATGTTTTATCGAAATCGGTAGAGTTGGAAATGAGAAAAAATGTTGACCGCATTGTTGGCATGGTCTACACATAATTTTTTTTATCTAAGTAATTAGAATCGTTCTCGGAATAAACATGATATTTCATGATGGATGTATGGAAAGAAACGTGCTAAAAAACAAACCATTTCAATTTCTCTTCTCTTCTAGGGTGCAGGTTGAGGTACAGACCTACAGATATATAGATAGACGGAATCACTACTTTTTCTTGTTGTAATGTCAAAGCAAGTAAAAAGTCATTTAAAAATCTACTTCAATTTTTTTCAATTTACTTCACTTTTTTCTTCAAATCTACTTCGACTTTTTTTCCGGAAGTGGTAACGCTGGCTCCAACACAATGAATGAGATAAGAAAAAAGAGATGTAGCGTGATGAAACATCGTCGTTATTGTAAATCAGTTTCAAACTATGAAAGCAGACGAGGATATACGTAATTAAGTATTTCTTGCCGACACTTTAAATTAAATTAATTAATGAAGTAAGAATAGTCGCGCACATTCAATTTTTAGTTTCACATCTGTTGGTTGCTGAGATGAAACATATGGGCTTATATTTTATTTTACTATATATTTATTATATTTAATTTTATCAACCAAACAGTTGCGAAAATAAAAATTGAATTTACGCTTCAGGCCTAAGGAATTGCGGAACGATTTTATAACAACGAAAAGGTGACAGTGAATCATGTCTCGCTCTCGTTTCGTGTTCTCTTCACAATACGAATCGGAAATAATTAGGCCGCAGTTATAGCTTTCATTGAAATGCATCATTGGAACAAATCAGTGGAATACTGACTTAATTTTTTTCACAAACCAGTTATAGCAATCATTGAAAGATTGGTTTCAGTAAAAGATCCTTTCAATGGCTGATTACAACCACTTCTATGCATTTGAGATTAGAGTTGATCATTGAAAGGAAAACTGACATTTGAGAACAGAAAGAGAATCGAACACATTAAGTGGAACTATTGTGTTCTATATTAAAGAAACAAAAATCAGCTGTTCATTAAAATTGGTTTCTATCAGTGAAATAATAAAAGTAGACTTAGGGGCCAGTTATAGCTCATCAGAAAAGTCCATCAATTAGAACAATCGAAATCTGAAACATTTTTCTGATGGCCGGTTATAGCTACCAATAATTTTACGTCAGAAAACAAACAATTTTTTCTTGTCATATCATCAGAAAAATTTGTCTCTTCAGAAAAAATTTTTCTGATGCATTCGGAACAGAAAAAAATCGGAACACAAAAGAAAAACGAAATGGAATATATTTTGAGTTTTGGCAATCAGCTGTTCAGAAAAATTAAATTCCATCAGAAAAAATATTTAAATAAATTTTCTGAGTAAATTTAGCAACAAAATGTTGTAATTCTTTTTGTAAAAATTAGTCCAAGCAAGTATTCGTCTAATTGCATCAAAATTTTACTCAAAATCGAGTCAAAATATGGTCAAATTTGGAAGACAAAATTTTTTCTGATGGACTTTTCTGATGAGCTATAACTGCCCCCTTAAAAGAAAGTTCAAATCAGAATTTTGTATTTTATAGAGTAAAAAAAGTTCATTAGCTTCATGTTGGTATCAATTAAAGCCATTGCAGTTTGTTTATTAGCTTTAAAAGTTGTAATGAAAATTTTCAATGATGCATTTCAATCATAGCTATAACTGGAGCCTTATAAAAAACTTTTGTCTGTCGTTTTAAATTGTATTTCAAAGTCAAAATCTGTCAAATTTAAGCGATGATAAAAATGAACTAAGAAACGGCTAGTATTGTATTAGTGTCCTTTCACGCCATCCATTTAGTTCAACTTTAGTAACAAGCAAGTTATACATGATTTTCTTAATAAATTCAAGAAATTGGCAGATAGACCAAAGTGGTAATTTCAAAACTAATTGCATCATTTTTATAATTGAATCAGTTTTGAGTTCCAATTTAAACCTCCTATCATTTTCAATTCGAAGAAATATCTATTTAAAAAAATGTATTTGGAAGTGGTTTTGACATCTTGCAATTTATAAGACTATACTAAAACTAGATTTTTTTTTATGTTTCCGAAAAGCACAAGAATCATACAGAGTCTTTGCTTTTGGGAAAAGAAGTTTTATTTCAAGCGCGCGTACGTCAGTACCCACACATTTTTTTGAATGAAGGTAACAATAATAAAAATAAAACTCAACGGCAAGTTTGCGGAAAATCTCATAGATTTTATGATACTTGGGGAAATCTGAGACATGTAAAATTAAAAAAAAAAGGTTTTTCCTTTAAGCTCCAAGGGATTTATAAAAATAAGAAATTATTTTGTGTGGGCTTACATATATTTTATGTGTGTACTAAAACAGTTATAACAGGTGTTCAAAGTGTCCTTCTTGCTTTTGCATACATACTAGAGCCCGTTTCGGGATTTCAATGCGAATATTTCTTTATGATAGCTGCTGCTTCATTTTTGATGACGTTTCGAGAATACAGTCAAGTTATTTACTTGTAACTAAATTTGCTATTTTGGTTGAATAACCAAGTTCTTTCATTCTTCCCCATAGCCCATACAAAGATATCCAATACTGTAACGTCAGGAGATCTTGCAGACCTGTCAAACGGTCCATTTCTTCCTATCCAACGATTGCCGTACTCTTCATATAACCAATTCTTAACCTCTCGCTGCATAAGTGGATTGTCCTCTATTAGTTTTGGTAAATAACTAAATAATTGCACAAATACTTCAGATAGTTTTTAGAATTCAGCTTGGGGGAATTTGAAGGGCCGATTAATTTGTTTCCAATTACTCCTGCGTCCTGCCCGCATTAGGTCGTGAAAACTGCTAACGTTTCTCGAAGCCTTTGATATTTATTTCCAAATATTCATAAGCTAGAAAGTACTCATTGGTTTGGATAAAGTTCCTGGTATCTTTGTTGCGCTTTAGTTGAAGTTCGATTGCACAGCCTATAAACGAAAATAAATGTCTGTGTACTCGTATACTTGGTTTGTAAACGTAGACATTTTAAACAGCGTTTATAATCAACTGTTGCCTTGGCATAGCAAATTAAACTGATGAATTAATTTCATTTTCTAATCTTTTATACCATTTTTGTTAGGTAAATTTTTCAAATAGGTTTTTATACCCCAAACCTTAATCTTTTTGAGAACTTTTAAGGAAACTAGAGAGGAAATGAGGGTTTTGACAGGTACTCAAATAAACGAGCACGTTTTAAGACTGCTATGCTATTTTAAAAACTTTGCAAGGTTCTTGGAAAACCACTCTTTTTGGCGACTGTTGTTAGAAATGCATCTAAAACAGAAGCCCCTTTTTTTACCTGCTGCAGGCTTACCATAAAAGAAACAAAAAAACCCTTTTTTGAATTCTACATGTTTCAGGTTTTCCCAAGTATCATAAGATCTATGGGTTTTCAACAAACTTTTCATTGAGTTTTATTTTTATCATTGTTACCTTCATAAAAAAAATGTAAAACGGTACGTTTATTACACATTTTCTAGAGAAAATTGAGCCCAAAGTCAAAAAATTAGCATGGGCAGGTAAAACGGAAACTGCTTGAAACTGGATATCTGAAGACCGAGATAGGATATCAAATTAGCTTGAACACATTTACAAAGGCTATTATTTCTTCAAAAAATTAAGTCCTAAATAAGGTTTCTATTATCAGTATTAACAGCCCAATTACCGTTAACCTGCTCCAAATTAAGCCTTTTCTTAAATCCCCGATTTATGATATAAAACTTGGAGATAAGCGCATACTGTAGAACGATTTTCTTCTTAGAATTAAGGTAAACCCTGTATAACTAAGCTTTAAGGTTCTTACTTTATTTTCACAATCATTTAATTTTCCAATATAATTTATCAATACAACTCAGATTTTCGGTAGCTTGTTCCATTGAATTTTATGATTATGATTTCGTTTTATTTACAAACTAATATTTCTTGAATTTTTAAACATTTTTCTTTGACACCATAAATTACACGTTTACTAATATGTCTTGGTATGTGATTAAAATTTGTTAATCAATATTTGTAACGGGTCATATTTTTAAATGGTTTTGAAGTCCTACTGTGGTTATTGACATGTAAAATACAGGGTGTCCGGTAATTCGTGTGTCATACTTTGGGATGTGATTCTTAGTCATATTCTAAGAAAAAAATTGTTCTACAGTAAAGTCTGATTTTCAACTTTGACATCACTTTTTGACGATTTAAAAAAAGGTAACTTGGGTGTATCCTGACCTGTATGTATAGCGCCGACACTTAGGCGTTTGGATATTTGCAGCAACGGATAGCGCGAAACAGTTCTTCTTTTTGTTTAGTTTATGTGGTCTGAACAAGCAGCACGTGAACAATCAGACCAGACCAGAGATCAGTGCAGCTATGCAATTTCCGATAGCGTAGGAAAAATAATGGGCGACACAATTCTTCTCTTTTCTTTTTTTTTTATTTATTTAGGTATAAGTTCACACTCTTGATAATTTGTAAGTTTTAGATTTTAAGAAATTATTAGAATATTATTAGAAATTTTAGATTTTAAGTTAGGCTAGTTTAAGATTATAAAGTTATAATAAAAAAGGAAACTGATTAGTTGCACGAACTTTAATAGAATGATTTAGAATTTACAATACAAGGCGAAGACGGACGAAAATTCAAAAACCATAGTGCCAACGTATTTATTTTACGTATCTATTTTACACACAATCAAAATCCAAATCCGAATAAAATAAATTCTAGCCATTCACTTCACCATTCGATCAGTTCGTTGCGGGGTCGGTCAGTGAACGGTTGTGCAAAAGAATGATTGTTTCTTGCTTTCTGTGTTATACTATATATTTTGTGAATTACTTTTTTGTGAACTTCCAAACAGAAAGAAATCAAAAAAATAAAAAATACCCTCGTCAAAGAAATGCCCACAGCACTTCTCCAATCGCGTGGATATTCTGAACATCAGATTTCCGAGCGTCTTAAGTCAAGTATCCCCGTTTCTTTGATATGGTTTAGTACTTCTTCCATCGCGGATGCCAGATTGCTGAGAATCGTCTCATCGACGAAATGAAGGGCAAAATCTCCGACGAAGAAAAGCGCAAGAAAGTCAAAGGCATTCTGATGCTTATGCAACCATATGACCATATCATCGAGATTGCATTCCCCCTGCGTCGTGATTCTGGAGACTACGAAATGATAACAGGCTACCGGGCCCAGTACAGTACACATCGTATTCCAACAAAAGGTGGTATTCGCTTTTCGTTGGATGTGTGTCGTGATGAAGTGAAAGCCTCATCGGCTTTGATGACCTTCAAGTGTGCGTGTGTCGATGTGCCATTTGGCGGAGCAAAGGCTGGTCTAAGAATTGATCCAAAAACATACTCTGAACATGAACTGTTACGCCACCAGCATTAATGTACAAGTCTGGGATAACCAAAATATTTCTATCGATCAGAATCTTATCGGCAGCTGGAGTTGTTGGTCCGTTTGCAGCTACAGCAATTATCTCTGCTTGAATTTTGTGAGCGTTTTCACTGGTGATGACTTTCTCGACGGCAGCTGGAATAAATATGTCACATGGCTCAAACATGAGGTTTTCTCCTTGGTATGGCTTGGCGTCTGGGAAACCAACAATAGTCCCAGTCTCGTTTCTGTTGTCTTCCAATTTCTTGGGGTCAATACCATCTGGGTTATAGATTGATCCGTCATGTTCAATAATTCCAACACATGTAGCACCAGCACGGACCAAGTAACGATAGAAATATTTTGGTTATCCCGCACTGGAAGATGACAAGGACGGCGTGAAGGCTGCGCTTAATAATAAATTAAATAACAGTCATTTTAATTTTGATGTTTCGACATTCTCTACGATAAACGGATTGAAAGATGAGGTATTCTTCAAAAAAGAAGAAATCAAAGATAAGTTGCCGGAGGTAAATAAAATATAGAGCCACCCGATGAAATTTTAGCATCTCCTCCGCCACCACCCGTTCCGCCAGCCTCAGCAGTGGCATTATATCGATAGCACAACCACAACCATCAGAAAGACGGAAATCAATATATTTATAAGGTAAAGTAACGATTCATCCCTATTTGTCTGTCTGTCGAATTAATGAAGATTTCAAACTTCATAAATGTATTTTCAGTCCGACAGTGTGCCGTACCAACCAATGTGCTATATTCGAAGAGATGGCAGCTACATAAAAACCTCCAAACGGAAAACAGATCATGTAACACGTTTAACGTGGTAATTCGAATTACTTACCGCTTGTTTTTGTTTTTAATTTGCCCTATTTATTTCAAAATAAACAAAAAAAACTTAATATGTTTTCATTGAATTTGTTTTTCATTTATTTATTCTCTTATTTCTTATGTCCTTTATAAGCATTCTGTTTTAAAATCTACATCAATTTTAAAGTCTCAATAGCTGCAGTAATCCTTTGGATTTCACTTGACGACTCAGCTAGTTTGTCAGTATTTGCGGTCGAAGGCTTCAGTTTTAGTCTTATTTGGAATATCGTAATCGCTACGAGCTGAACGAATGATACGTGCTGCTTTTTGGACAAAGTCTACTTCACGCTCGACTTTTTCATTACGCCATGATGTGTTTTCTAAAGAAAAAATTTACAAACTAAATGAATACCCTCTTAATTTGGACATAAATTGAAAACATACCTGGATAAGAAGCCATACATATGCTAGGAGTTTGCTCTAAACGTGGTAGCCTCTGATAGAGCTCTTCCGATGTAAAAGGCATAAATGGTGATATTATCCGAAAGCCGAAATCGAGACAAGTGTAAAGAGCTTTGCGTGCTGATGCTTTCTGGTCATCAGTTCCGTTTTGGAAGATTGGTTTCAAGCACTCGATGTATACATCACAAAGATCATATAGCCAGAAGCTATAACATGCACTTGTTGCTGTAGTAAATTCGTAATTTTCAAATGCTGTATTGCATGCTTCGATGGCAGCAGCTAACCGAGATAAAATCCATACATCCAAATTGTTCTCCTTTCCAGTAATAGTTATATTAGTTGTATATTTTTCATTTCCACCAAAGTACAAACTTTGTTGCGTTCCATAGCTTGTTGCAGAAGAAACGGTAGCCTTGGACGCAGTTTATATCCAAGTTTATGTCACGAGCTTGAGTGATGTATGCGCAGAGAGTAAAACGCAACGCATCCGTTCAACATTCGGGAATCCCGTTGGGATTCTGACCGGCTTTGGCTCTTTCGATTTCTCTAGGATCCAAGTTAGAGGTAAGTAATTGCTCATGTAAGTCTGATTTGCTGCATTATTTCGATTGGCGTTTATGTAGCTACTCAAACGGCCAGATTTACATTCTCATCATCAAGAATATTTAGGTCGGCCGAGTCAACTATCTCTTGCTTGATTTGGACATCAGCACTACTTGTTGTTGACGTCGTTGACGTTGAAAACTTGAAAGTCTTCTGCTTCATTCAGCTTCTCTTGCTTGATCAAAGGGCACGGTAGTGCCCAGCCAAGTTCTGGCACTACACCCTTTTTACAGGAACAAACTCAGGCGATTTTTGACCCCTCCCTATCTTCAGTACCAATGAAGTCAGAAACTTAAAACTCCGAATATTTGCTAAGATAGTCAGGCACAGGCGCCCCACCAAATTTCAATTTTCTAGCATAAGCGGTTCCTGAGATATAAGGCCTCAAAAATCACAAAAACCGTAACTGACTGACTGACTGACTGACTGACAGATCATCAAAATTATGGAGCACTTCCCGACATCGTAGAATCTTGTAATTTTGCACAAAGGTAGGTTTTGTCATGCAAGCAGAGAAAAAAATCGAAAATTTGAAATTTTCCATTCAGGGGGCGTGGTATCCGCCCATTTTCTCCGCATTTTAGCACTTCCCGACATCGTATTATGGAGCACTTCCGACTGCTGTAAAACGATAAAATTTGGTGAACCGGTAGGGCTTATATTGCATATAAAGAACCAAAAATAAACACCAAAGTTTTCCTTTCAGGGGGCGTGGTATCCGCCCACTTTCTCCGAATTGGTGTTGGTTGAATGGAGCCCTTCCGACTGCTGTGAGACGATGAAATTTAGTAAAGTGGCAGGGCTTAAATTGCATACTAAGAAAAAAATATAAAATTTGAGATTTTCCATTCAGGGGCGTGGTATCCGCCCACTTCCTCAGAACTGATGTAAATTATATATGGCAAACTTCCGATTGCAGTAGAACAATGAAACTTGGTAGAGCAGTAGGGCTCAAATTGCATATAAAGGAACAAAAATAAAAATTGAGGTTTTAAATCCAGGGGGCGTGGTATCCGCCCACTTTCGCCGAATTGGTGTTGGTTGAATGGAGCACTTTCGACTGCTGTGCAACGATGAAATTTGGTAAAGTAGGAGGGCTTAAATTGTATACAAAGAAAAAAATATAAAATTTGAGGTTTTCTATTCAGGGGCGTGGTATCCGCCCACTTCTTCAGAACTGATATAAATTATATATGGCAAACTTCCGATTGCAGTAGAACAATAAAATTTAATAGAACGATCGGGCTCAAATTGCATATGAAGGACCAACAATAAAAATTGAGGTTTTCCATTCAGGAGGCGTGGTATCCGCCCACTTTCCGAGAAAAAGTTTGATTTATATGGAGCACTTCCGACTGCTGTAGAATGATGAAGTTTGGTGGAAGGGTATAGCTTAATGTACATTCAAAGCGAAAAAAGGAAAATCTAAGATTTTTCGTTCGAAGTGTCTTTTTATTGTCATTTTGAAACTATACATGCATTTTGAAATTTCATAACTTTTCTTAGAACTAGAGTGCTCGATTTGGTACTCTATGTTATGTTAACATGAATGAAAAAAGAAAACATTTGCATACCTGAAAAAATGATGAGTTTACATAAAAAAACTCTTAACTGTGATGTGAACTATAATTAAACCACTAATTAGGCTGTTAATTGGTCGTCTACCTTCATTTAAAAAAAGGAGTTAAAATTGTAACAAAAACATCATCGCATCCTCAACAATTATTGCTTTTTAATGGCTTTGAGCGGATGTAGGTACAAGTATTTAACATTAAAGTAGGTATGTTAGTGTTAGGTATCTTGCCAGGACAAGAAGAAACAATTGAAGCGCAAATCAAAACAACCAATAACAAAAAGAAAATATACAATAAAAAATAGGAAGCTATAAACTAAGTTGATTTTATTAGGTAGAGTCCACCCTTCTATTTTTCCGTATCTTTCGAGATTTTTACATGGCAAAACATTAAAATCTTTGCAAAAAGGAGTGAGATCAGACCAAAAACATAAATGTTAAAAAAAGAGCCAAGTTCTTCTATATAAAAACCTTTGTGTAACAAGTCAGCCGTGAAAAGTACTGAGATCGAAAAGTACGCCAAGTTCTTACTTCATGAAGGTTAAATACCGAATATTTAAAGTAGAATAATATTGAAACAGCTACAATGTAATAGAGAAATTTTATTATTTAATGATTACTGACTTAAATTTGATGGGCTCACTTGGCAAGTTTTTTTATGCCCAATTCGAAAGGTTTTAAAAACTTGACCAGTGAACCCATCAAATTTTAGTCAGTAATCATTAAATAATAAAATTTCTCTATTACATTGTAGCTGTTTCAATATTATTCTACTTTAAATATTCGGTATTTAACCTTCATGAAGTAAGAACTTGGCGTACTTTTCGATCTCAGTACTTTTCACGGCTGACTTGTTACACAAAGGTTTTTATATACATAGAAGAACTTGGCTCTTTTTTTAACATTTATGTTTTTGGTCTGATATATTTTAGTGCATTTCATTAGGAAAATTTTCCATTTATGTAAAAATTAAACTCAGAAATCAGATTTTAAGCGTAGATACATTAAGATAAAAACGATCAAAAATTTAAGTTTTCAAAAATTTTTTTTTTGTTTTTGTTTTGTTTGTGCTGTAACTAATCCGATGGCAAAACACACAGTTTGACGACAGAACGAGTAACAACACCTTTTTAACTTCCCATAGGGAGTTATTGTAATCGGTCCGATTTGTCAAATTGGAATTTTTGACATTTCTCGACGTTTCAAGGTCCCTAGAGGCTATATCAATCATTTTTAGAGAGATGTCTGTGTGTGTGTGTGCAAGCGCGGATACAGGGGGAGGGCAATGGGTGCAATTGCCCCCCCCCTGGGCAGTTCTTCGTTTCACAATTATAAAAACCATAACACTTTTTTCTTTTTACTTGCGACTTATAGGTACTATAAGCAGGTTATGCATTCGTAAAAAAAATTGAACTCGAGATTTTGATCAAAGTTGACATTACGATAATAGCGAAGTCCAAAAAAGTGGGTATAGCAATTCTGTCTGTCTGTCGGTTCGACTACAGCCCAAACGGCTTGGCCGATTTTCTTTAAACTTGGTAGATATGGGTTTTATTTTTTTTCCCCCGGATGTTTTTTGATTTGATTTTTTAGGACCGAAAATAACGGTACCTGCCATACGGTTTTTTTTCGAAATTTTATAAATATTTTTTTTATCAAAAACTGTCCTACAGATTTAAAAAAAAAAATAAGATTTCATTTAGTTAAACCTAGGTAATGAATGAAAAAAAATCCAAAAAATTATTATTTTTAGTACCCCTCTTGGAACCATTTTTTTGTTTTTGATTTTCTCAAAAACGGTACAACCGATTTTGATAATTTTTTAATGTTAAGGCTTCCCAACGGTTTCAATATTATTGTGTATTCAAATTTTCAAAAAAAAATTTTCAAAATTATTTTTTGAAAACTCAATATTTCAAAAACCCCATGCTCGATTTTCTTAAAACTTAATAAATAAAAGTTTCTTAAAATAATCTACAAGATATGAGAAAAAAAAAATTATTTTACTTAAAAATAACGGTACCCTCCATACAAATGTTAAAAAATGGTTTTCGAAAATCGTATTTTTCTCGAAAACGGTTTCGAGAATTTTGCTTAAATTTTAAGTCTTTCGATTAATTTTTAAGGTCTATAATTTAATACAAAAGATTTTGAAAACAAGACATTACAGTCACTGTTCCTACCATAGAACGATTTTTGAAAATTTTGAATTTCTCATTATCGACATAATGGATTTTAATGAAATTTTTTATAGAGATGCTTCTAAAAGCTTTAAGAAACATTGCATTTCAAAACTTTAAAAAAAAAATATTTTTTGAATTTTGAAAAAAAACAAATCTTTTTTTTTTTTTGGAAAATTCGATATTTCAAAAACGGCTAGATATTTTTTTTTGGAAATTTAATTTTCATTCGTACAGTAATAAAAACCTAATGTTGACGTACTAATTTTTTTTTGTTAATATTTTAAAAATTTTATATATAAAACCTTATTTTATTAAGAAACCACTACAACGACTTATTTATAATTTTTGTTCTTGCATAAATTCATATTTGCATAGCATTCTGTTTATGTCTCTTACTATTAAGAGAATTTAAAAAATGATGATAATTTTATCCTTATGAACAGTTTTTTCTAATAACATTCGTTTTTAAAATTCCTAGTCTATTACATAGGAGCAAGTTCGTGCGGCAAGTTATGCATTCGTAAAAAAAATCGAACTCAGATTTTGATCAAAGTTGACATTACGATAATAGCGAAGTCCAAAAAAGTGGGTCTCGCAATTCTGTCTGTCTGTCGGTTCGACTACAGCCTAAACATTTATCATTTTTAATTTTTCCTCCCACACGTTTTTTTCTTCTTTTTTTTTAAGACCAAAAATAACAGTACCTGCGGATTTAAAAAAAAAATACAAAAAAAATCATTTAGTTAAAGCTAGGTACTAGTAGAAAAAAATTTTCCGAAAAATGGTTATAGAGGGTACCCCCCAAAGAACCATTTTTTTGATTTTGATTTTCTCAAAAACGGTATGACCGATTTTGATCATTTTTTGTTTGCGTAAGCTCCCAAAAAACTTAAATAGAATTGTATATTCAAATTTTCAAAAAAAATTTTTTTCGAATTTTTAAAAAATTTAAATTTTTTTTTCAAAACTGTTAAAAAACCGTTTTCAAAAACCGACCACACAAAAATATTAGAATTAAGTATTTAAGAACTATGTATATCATGTACAACACTATAATTCCTTCATTTAAATTAATTAATTAAATTTTTTTAATACGTACGAGTTCCTATTTAATACTTTAAGACATGCATACAGAGCATTATTGAAAGAGGCTTAAGTATGTAAACGAGGATGTTTGATTTACTATTTAATAGTTATTTACATACGACCTACATATATTATGTACCTGCACATGCTTTCCTTAATTCAATTTAATAATTTGTTATTTTTATATTCGATTATGTTTATACCTTTTTAATATTTTAAGACAGAAATGCAGAGAAATGAACCATTTTTTTTAAGTTAAGCAAAATATCACGAAAATTGCCCCCCCCCCTGAACGAAATCCTGGATCCGCGCCTGTGTGTGTGTACGTACGTACGTTCGTACGTGCGTACGTTCGTACGTCCGTACGTTCTTGTACCATTTTTCGTCGTCGATATCTCAAGAACGAGTAAAGATATCGACTTCAAATAAATTTTGTTTAATAGATAATAACTTCGAAAGAGGCTGAAAGGGCGTTTATTAAAATTCAGTGAGTAGTTTTTTCACTATAACGGTTTAAAAAAAAAGTAAAAATTTTGGTTAGTTTCAAATATCTCACGAAAAAATAATGCTATTGATTTCAAATAAAATTTAATGTACTCATTATAAGGTCATACACATTTGGTATGAATTTGGAAAAAAATGAACATACCGTTATTTTTTTAAATAAAAAAAACTGAAAAAAAAAATTTCATAACCCAGATATTCTAAGAACGGAAAACAATTTGAAACTCAAAATAATTTTATTTTACGAAAAAAAATGTGTTCGACAACTGGTGAAAATTTCAAAAAAATTCAGTTTACAGTTTTTTTTACAAAAAATAAAAAACTATATAAAATTCTATTGAAAATTGGTAAAAATTGTTTTTCGACTCAAATTTCTCGAGAGCTAGTAGTGATATTGACTTCTAATTTAGTTTATTTTATACATAGTATAATTTTGTACAATTGGTAAAATGTTGACAAATATTGAATTAATAGTTTTTTTTTAAAATAAAAAAACTATTAAAAATTCTAGTGAAAAGTAGTTAAAATTGTATTTCAAGTCGAATTTCTTGGGAATGAACGCCGATAGTGCCTTCTAAAGTATGTTGTTTTATACATCGATACCTTTCCGTAAGAATGTATACTAAGCGACATTTCTAAAATTGTTCAGGAAACGAAAAAAACGAAAAAAGTTCTAGTTGAATCATAGGGTGCTAAGAGACAATTTTGGTTAAACTAAGTGACATCTAACAAAATTTTTTGTTGGTCACGACAATGAGATCTTTATTAATGTCGCTTAGCATAATTTTTTTGGCGGATAATACAAATTTCAGGGGGCAACATTATTTTAATGAGAAAACATGTCAGTTGATAAATTTTTTTATTTGTACTCTAGTTTCCTTTTCATGCATAATAGGTTGGCGAAACCCAGGCCAAAACGTGGCCCTTAACATATAGTATATTTCCTCATCAAAAAGTCATTTTCGAAAAAAGTGTCGCTTAGTACATTCTTACGGGAAGGTATTGACATAATACAATTATTAACATATGGTTAAATTTTGACAAGTATCGAATTGACAGTTTTAACAAAAATATAAAAAAATTCTACTAAAAAGTGGCAATATTTGTTTTTCGACTAGAATATCTTGAGAACGAGCAATGATATTTAATTTTATACATAATACAATTTCTAACAAATGGTTTATATTTGACATATATCTAGTTTTAGAGCGGATATATTTTGTAAGTTCCCTTCCATCAATAACCAAACCATATCTTTTATATTTGAATATTTCGTTTTTAATTTTTTTTTCAATTAAAATGTTTGGAACCGATATAATAAAGTAATTTCTATAATATAATACATTTTGAAACTTTTACATCAACAATCTCAATTTCAAATCTCTTTAAATAATTAAAATGCTTTTCAACCTTAAAATAATGTTTGTTTGAATTTTACAGCTAAAGTTTGCTTCACGGAAAATTTGGTTATTTGAAAAAAAACTAAATATAAAGTTTTCAAGACCACAAATGGGAAGTTATCAGTGTGGGTCGCACCCAGCCTCTTTTTGGGTCTTTACATCTACAACACGTACTCTATCGTCAGAACCACGGTAGACCTTTAACACTTTACCGAGCCGCCACTCATTCGGTGGAAGTTGTCCATCTCTTAGAGCAACAAGATCGTCAACTTCGATATCTCTTTGAGGATATTTCGACTTGTAGCGCTTGACGAGCTCTTTCAAGTATTCCAGGAGGAATAAATTTCCAGGTTATTTTTGAAAAGTTGGGTGAGGAATCAGCAGGATAACTGTGCTCAGCTGCTCGAAAATCTGAAATAAGTGATTTCGACGCACCGACAAAATTGGTACCGTTATCTGTGAATACTTTAGCTGGAAGTCCTCGGCGAGACACAAAGCGAGAGAAAGCGGACAGAAAGGCTGTTGCACTTTATCACCACGCGAACCGAACAATAAAAATCTATAATAATTGGGATTTAATTTGAATTATATCAACGAAACGAACCGACCGACCGACCGAACGCACACGACTTATCAACTTACTACGATTTATGATTGATGTGCTTCGACGAATGTCAAAACAAAACGAGATAAGAAAAATCGAATTTAAGAGGTGTTCGAATTCGAAAAAAAAATGCAACAAGCGGAAGCAAATGGAATGCTTCCACCACGACTAGCTTAGAAAAACGGGGTGGGTTCAATAAATAAATTTGATAAGTCGAATTAATATTTCTTGTTTTTAATTACAAGAAAATGTTTTTTTTATTGTATGCCACAGGGGCGAAGTACCTAAAAAAAAATGGCGCCAGCAATTTTTTTTTTTTTGAATAATGAGGAAATTGCAAACCGGGGAGAGTACGATAACTTAGGCGCCAAAAATTGATAACGGATTTTTGTAGAAGGATCAAATGCAAGCGTTTTTTACTATGGGAGAGGGGGGTCTATCTCGCCTGGTTTAAGAGGTAGGGGCGATTTTAGAAAAAATGACTTAAATTGAAAAAAAAATATTAAAAAACAACGGCAACACTTACAATAAAGTACTATACTAGTTTTGTTCTATACTCTTAAATTTAAATTAAATTATTTATGTCAATGGTTTTTGAAAAATTCGCATGCAAACTCAAAATTTTGCTAAAAAAAAATGAAAAAAAAAAGTTTAGACCATTTTTTTAAATTGTGAAATGTCAATGCTACTATTAATTCTAAATCGAACACAAAAAACCGAATGGTTTTATGCCTTCTAGTTTTTGAGAAAATTTAAAATTACTAAAACTACTTTTTATGAAATTTTTAATTTTTGGTATTTACCTACGGTGATTTCATTTGAGAATTAATGTTAATGTGGTTCATTTGTAAGTAAAGTACAGCAATTCATTTAGCGTTACCAAGAATGCATCACGAGGAGGTAGAATTGCATGACATTCCGCGTCTCACTCAGTCAGTTTGTGAGTAAGTCAGGTGTTAATTAAAAATAGTCAAGTCAATTTTTCAATGTTCAATGTATTAAAACCGTGTTTACAGGCATTTTGATCACAAAAGAGATACTCGTAATTATGGCAAGCACCTCTCGAATCTCTAGCCAATATTGAGGCGCATGGTAAAATTTGCCGATAGATGGGTTTATTGTATTCTTAGAATTTTTGTCACCATTTTTTAGAGCTTTTATCGGAGCACCGCCACATCCAACCTTGAAATTTTTATATTTTTCCACCTTTATCGGTAAGTTGCGACACAGTAGGGGAGTTGACGTTTTAGTCGGAATCAGACCATTTTCTTCCAAGAACGCGATGCTTTTGAAATATTTTTTTTGAAATACTGAAAAGTTATTTAATTTACTAAGAAGTAGTGGATGCTTATTATTATTATTATAAAGGTTGAATAACGAATGACCTTGATAAACAATAACTTGTACCACATTAGCATTAAAAATGTTAGACACAAACAATAAACATACATTATAATATGTTTATTGATCAAGTCTTCAAATTTCAATGTATTTTTGTTTTATGTGCTTTTTTGTAAATTTTTTTCTTTATGCGAATTAAAACAATTCCATATTTCCTCCCTACGTTTCGTTAAAAATTCTCAATATCCTCAGGGGCAACACTTTATTGAAACTTAGTAAACACAATTATTTAACATTTTGAAACATTGGCAAATTATTTTGTAAAACTTATTTGTTTTTAGTGACTTTACATTACAAATTTTTTCCCAAATTTTTAGTTTAAAATTTAAAAAATAAATAATTTAATAAATAAATAGATACTCTATAACAATTTAATACAACAAGTAAACCAAACAGAAAAAACACTTATATCACAGGTGGGTTACTTTATCAACTTTACTAAGTTTCAATAAAGTGTTGCCCCTGAGGATGTTAAGAATTTTCAACGAAACGTAGGGAGGAAATATGGAATTGTTTTAATTCGCATAAAGAAAAAAATGATCAAAAAAGCCCATAAAACAAATAATACATTGAAATAAACATACATATTAATTAAGGAATTATATAAACTTGCTGCATTCTAACAGTAGTACCTAAGTAATGCAAATTTTTCATAATGTATTGAATTTTCATGTCTGAACATTTTAAAAGTGCAACTTTGGGCTGCGTACATACATATATTTAGTTGACATTGGATATATGTAGGCCATAGGGTAAATTTAAAGTTTCTTTAAATCCAGATTCTGTAAATGCAAAAGGAACCTTGCATACACCCAGGGGCGTATTTACCCTAGGGCTAAAAGGGCTACAGCCCGGGGCGTCAAAGCTGCTAGGGGCGGCGGGGCAAGCCAATTTATAATATTATTTTGAAGCGATTGAACTTTCAAAACATACAATAAAAAGAGGGCAAGCCGCTTCTAACAATTGTCTGGTTGACAATATTATTGAAGGATAAACAAAAAATGCAAATATTTTAAAAAATACAATTTTTTGAGTTTTTCAAGCATGACAATTTTGTCAGTGCCGTGAGTGTCCGTCTGTGAGGGAGTTCATTGTAGCATGTCACTCACTTTTTTCACCATTTACTATTCTTATTTTTTACAAACTATATTTTATAATACAAATTTATAATAAAAATATTTACCTATTGTACCTATTCTTTGGAACAAATTCCAATGAAACGAAAACATTATCAAAAAAAAGAGGCTGGGTGTGACCCACACTGATAACTTCCCATTTGTGGTCTTGAAAGCTTTATATTTAGTTTTTTTTCAAATAACCAAATTTTCAGCGAAACAAACTTTATCCGCCTAAAAAGTTATGCTAACCGACATTAATAAAGATCTCATTGTCGTGAGCAACAAAAAATTTTGTTAGATGTCACTTAGTTTAACCAAAATTGTCTCTTAGCACACTATGATTCAACTAGAACTTTCTTCGTTTTTTTCTTTTCCTGAACAATTTTAGAAATGTTGCTTCGTATACATTCTTACGGGAAGGTATCGCTGTATAAAACAACATACTTTAGAAGACACTATCGGTGTTCATTCCCAAGAAATTCGACTTAAAATACAATTTTAACTAGTTTTCACTAGAATTTTTAATAGTTTTTTTATTAAAAAAAATATGTATTCAATATTTGTTAAAATTTTACCAATTGTACATAATTATACTATGTATAAAATAAACTAAATTAGAAGTCAATATCACTACTAGTTCTCGAGAAATTTGAGTCGAAAAACAATTTTTACCAATTTTCAATAGAATTTTATATAGTTTTTTATTTTTTTTAAAAAAACTGTAAACTGATTTTTTTTTTAAATTTTCACCAGTTGTCAAACACATTATTTTTCGTAAAATAAAATTATTTTGAGTTTAAAATTGTTTTCCGTTCTTAAAATATCTGGGTTATGAAATTTTTTTTTTCAGTTTTTTTTTTATTTAAAAAAAATAACGGTATGTTCATTTTTTTCCAAATTCGTACCAAATCTGTATGACCTTATAATGAGAACATTAAATTTTCTTTGAAATCAATAGCATTATTTTTTCGTGCGATATTTAAAACTAACCAAAATTTTTACTTTTTTTTTAAACCGTTATAGTGAAAAAACTACTCACTGAATTTTAATAAACGCCCTTTCAGCCTCTTTCGAAGTTATTATCTATTAAACAAAATTTATTTTAAGTCGATATCTTTACTCGTTCTTGAGATATCGACGACGAAAAATGGTACCAGAACGTACGGACGTACGAACGTACGCACGTACGAACGTACGAACATACGACACACACACACACACAGACATCTCTCTAAAAATGATTAATATAGCCTCTAGGGACCTTGAAACGTCGAGAAATGTCAAAAATTCCAATTTGACAAATCGGACCGATTACAATAACTCCCAATGGGAAGTTAAAAAAAACGCTTGTTGCTATGTAGCTCGAAAAAAAAATGGGCTAGAAAAATACATCAAGCCGGATTTTAGATATACGGTCACACACAAAGTTTTGGCTGACTCGTGTCCTTCCCTTCGTCAATAGTTTTGAACGACTTATGAAAGAATATAATGATTGTTTTTTGTACAATAGTTAATATTGATGGATAAATAAAAGGATAGGTATTATTTTAAAAACTATTGGCGCAAAATTTTAGTCGAATTAGTACGACGTTAAAACTGTTTTAGTATAATACTAGGTTAAAAAGACGATTTTACTAATTTTAATCAAATTTAGCATCATGCTATCTCTAACATTTTACTAAAGTTAGAATCGTCGAATACCTATTTTATCTTTTTAGTATCGTTCTAACTTCATATGCCTCTTGCATACTTCCAGATGTCAAAAAAGGTCTGTTTACTTAGTGTTTTGCACGAACTGTCATTGTTTTAGGTGTGTTCAGAAGCAATTTAAACAAACTGTTTATGTATAAGAGAAAAACGAGAATACTTTGATATTTTTGAAGAGATGGGAAAAATCAAAACACCTGAAAATTACAAAATGGACCAAAAAAGAATCGTCAAGAGAAAAAAACGAGAAGTTGAGTGTCGCGAAGCGGAGGTTCTTTCTTGTGGTCGTAAAAATTTCAAAATAAATACATTCATTCCTATTTGCGACCAATTATTGAGTACGCTGAAGAGAAGAAATTCATCCTATGAAGTAATAACAAATGGTTTTATTTTTTTATCTAAGCTTGATCACATGTGTGAAGAAACAATTAAAAAAAATGCAACCACTCTTCAGTGGTTGTTGATCTTGGGGAAGATTTTCAAGCAAAGTGTGTCTTACTTAAACATTTTCTGGAGCAAAACAACACTGAAAACGTGAGTTAAAGGCAGCTTAATCTTCATATAAGAGAAAAAGAATTGAAGGCAGCATTTCCATATGTTGAGGTTACTTGTGCACTGCAGTGACAGATTGTAGTGCAGAAAGATCGTTTTCCGTATTGAAACGAATAAAAACCTTAATAGTTTAGCTTTATTAAATAAAGCAGCTGAGCTGACAAAAAATTTAGATAACGCATTTATTGTTAATGAATTTTGTAATCAATATACGCTCAGAACAAAATTTGAAAACATCAAATATTATGCATTTTGTGTTTTTTTATTATAATTTTTTATTACTTTATTTTCATTGTTCTAAAGGGCGGCAAAATTTATCAGCCCGGGGCGCCAAATCCTTAAATACGCCTCTGCATACACCCAACCTCGCACCTACCCCAAATCCTATAATGTTTCCAAGCAGGGGGGTTGCAGGGGGGCAGCATGCCCCCCCCCCCATACATACCTCACTGTTTATACGCCGTAATGTGTAAGCAAGCAAAAAAAAACAAATATCCCATAAAAAAGTAGTTTTAGTTATTTTCAATTTTCTCAAAAATTAGACGACATTAAATCATCTAGTTTTTAGTTTTTGAATAAGAATAAATTAGAGCAACGAATTTTAGGAAAAAATAATTATATATAACTTTGCAGTTTTGAAAAATTCAACTTTAAACTTTTTTTTTAATGTTTTTTTTCCGAAAATTTGAGTTTAAAACTCGTTTTTTTCTTAAACTGTGCATAGATTTAACTTAATTTAAAATTTTTCTAATAGAACGGAGTATTGGCTTTAAAAAAAGGTATAATAATTAATTATAAGTATTACCGTTATTTTTTAATATTTTTGTTTCCATTTTAGTACCTTTTTTATAAAACTGCCCCTCCTGCCCAAACGGCGGGAGATAGAATATAGTAAAAAAATGCTTGTATTGAACTGTTCTACAAAAAAGAAAGAGTAAAGTATGAAAGAAAAAGAAATGGTTTTAGATTAAAATAAGGATTTTTAATTACTTTAAATTGCTTGGGAAACCTTTTAAATAGGATTAAAACCCAAGATCTGTTTCAGCAAATAGAACAATGTAATAGTTGATTGGAACAAAATGGACCGCTATTACTATGTCCCGAACGAATAACCGATTTAATTACGGGGTCGCGAGTCCTGCAATCTCAGGAAAAGTTTCTCGAAACAAAAGTCAACCGTTTTATATGATAAGTTCAATAAAAAAAATACAATTAACGCAAAACGAACCAATTATGAAACAAAATTGAACACAAATCAATCACTCTACTTATCTTTTGCTGCAATTATTCCCTCCTCCAAAATCTTTGCCTTTTTCTTTTATCTTTTCCTTTTCCTGTTCTTCCTGATTTTCTCCTTACTTTTCTGTCCAAATTTTCGCTTTTTTCGATCTGATATTTTCCTCTAATTTTTTTTTGTTTAAGCAAAATTACTTTCTTTATTTTTGAATTTTTCACAACTTGTTTTTCCTTTCACTATCGCTTTCTCTAGCACTTTTATCCTTTCTAATTTGCTCTCCAGTTAAGAAGTGTCCATCCAGATTTTTCGATGTCTCTTCGGACCTTCTTAACTTTTAATCCTTGTGCTTTCAGCCAATTGGAATCCGCGGATTTCACGTCATTGTAAGCCACACTCAGCTAATTTGCTGAGATGCGCTCTTGTTTTTGAAAGCCAGCGGTCCTGCTTACACACACACTAACCCTTGCTATGCGCTGCCTTCGTTGCATTCACCGACCGCTGGTTTTACTGCCAGGGGCGGCAAATTCAATGAACGCATTCAGTCATTTTCCCAATATTTTTTTCCAAGTGAAAGCAAAACCAAAAAAAATAACAAATCGTGAACCATTCAAAATGTGTTTTGGCATTTGTCCCCTCCAAATTCTACATAAACATTAGGTAAAAGCAAAGAGAAACTCACGGAAGCGAACTATAAAATGACCAATAACTTTTAACATTTCAGAGGGAAAAAAATTGGCAGCTATATTCTTAAACGCGGGATACAAAAAAAAAACTACTTCGGTGGACTTTTGTTAGATTTGGGGATTGGGGATAAGCGTATAGCGTTCCATTTTTTACAATAAAAAAAATAAAGATATGGTTTAGGTTGGGCACGCAGCCATTCTCACAAGGAGTAACTTCAACATTTGGGCAACAATTTCGCCAATGTTGGCTGGCAATGAACCCATGAATTGCGACTGAACCGATTTTTTATACAAAACACAAGACTTGCAACGTCGGATGTGACTTTTGACTAAGTTTTTTAGCTTGGGTATCCAATATTCGGAACGCACAATACGGTTCATCAACTGGATGTCACCATGCAGCGATAATTGATGAATGTATGACACTAAGAGTTGAGATAAATAGGATTTGTAGGGAAGCAGTATAGGAAACTTTTCGTTATAAGATAAGGAGGAAGATGCAAGTCTACCTTGTGAGCGCATTATTTGACTAGAGTCAATAAAAGGACTGAGGGATAAAAGATTACTTTTCGGTTTCAATTTTGTTCCTTGAACAAGAGCTCTATATTCTTCGACAAGATGTTGTTTTTGAGTTAATTTGATGATTTTCATTTTCGTAGATTTAATTTCTTCGTGAGAAAGAAGGTTTGATGTGTAGCTATCTCTAATAGATTGCTTTCGAGTTGAGTTGGCAAAACGAAACTAATAGCTCAAGACACGGAGTGCTCTATGCCAAGACGAAAATCGGGATAAAACTTAACTTTCGAAGTCGCCTGACTGCACTGCAACATTGGCGAGTTTTCGAATTGGTTTATATTCGAAGATTATTCATCGGGAGGATCGATTGGAGGAGTTGAGGGCCAATCTAGTTTCGATCCTTGAAGCCAATATGGTCCCGTCCACCATAGTTGTCGTGACTTTAATTCACCCGGTGAGATACCACGGCTCGGATGCCTTTTCGGAGGCATCCGAGAATCCGTGGGGTTGTAGCTTTTTTCCACGGGGAATAATCAACCCATCGAGGAATGGAGATTGTTACGATATCGACAAATTCGGCCAAAAAGGATTTCCATCTTTGTTGTGACATCCCCGCGCCCGAAAGGACGTCGTCTACGTAAAATTCCATTTGCAGAATTTTTGACGCTAGAGGAAAACTCGTTTCAACATCTGAAGCGAGTTGATGAAGAGTGCGGATGGCGAGATAAGGAGCACTATTAACTCCGAAAGTTACTGTGTTTAGATTATAATCGACGACTTTGTGATCAGGACTTGGGCGAAACAAGATGCGCTGATACTGCGAATGCTCAGGATGGATACCAATTTGGCGATATTTTTTTTCAATATCGCCGTTAAAGACGTATTTATAAAAACGCCAGTTGAGTAATAGCAACGTTATATAACTTTGACGCACGGGGTCCGCATGTAAGAGGTCATTTAAGCTTTTACTATTAGAGGACGCGCTAGAAGCGTTGAATACGACTCTTAATTTGGTAGTGGTGCTTTGAGGCTTTAAAACGGCATGGTGAGTCATGTAATACGATTGAATATTGCCGTCATTCCACAGTTCGTAGGGCGGTGTGGGTGTCATATGACCTAATTGAATATACTCTGAAAGGACTCTGTCGTATTCTGCTTTGACAGCTGGTTTAGACAGTAAAGTCTTTTCGTTACGAAGAAATTGTCTCATTGCGTTTGACCGAGAAGTGCCGAGTTGTGACTCGTCCGATGGATTTTTAAATGGTAGCTTAACCACATATCGACCTGTTGCATCTCGAAAAGTTGTGTTATGATATAAATCTTCACAAAATTGGTCGGATATATTAAGCATATGGTTTTGAGGTAACTCCTCAATTTTCCAAAATCGTTCAATAGCTTGATCAGATGAGGGCTCGTCATTATACGAGACAAAGGTTGAAAAGTTCGAAATCACCGGGATATTTTCATAAGGTCCCAAAAGCACCCACCCAAAAACTGTGTTTTGAGCCTGTACAAACTCATAAATGTTTGCAGACGTTGCATAATTGTAAATATATTAAGTTTTTGTTTTTCTTTGTAACGAGAGCTCCTGTGTGAACGATTTATTTGAAATACATAAAAATAATAATCAAATTCATTCCATAGGTAGCCAGCAGCAGCAGCCAGCTAAAAGGGGGGAAGTCCCATCAAATAATTCAAATAATTATTTTACTCATTGCACAGGTAGCCATCAGCAGCAACCAACTCAAAGGGGGGAAGGTCAATCAACATCAACCAAACACATTACGATTTCAAATGCAGCAACTTGTGGCAAATTGAAACCACGGCAAGTTTATTTAGCAACGGCATTGGTTAATGTTAGGTCAGCATGTGGAACCTGGCTTCCTTGTCGTGTCTTGCTAGATTCAGGATCGCAAATTCATTTTGTGACTGCTGCCTTTGCACAAGCACTAGGTCTCCAGAAGCACCGATCGGAAACCTGAATAAGTGGTATAGGGGGACATGGCACTCAAACACAATTTGCCATAGCACTCAAACTGGAATCAAATAATTCAAGTTTCAAGGCAAATATTGAAGCAACTGTCCTAGCTAGGATAACAGATTACCAGCCACGATTTGAAGTTCCGTCACAACATTGGGATATTCCGTCGCATATTCAGTTGGCTGATCCGGGATTCATGTCTAACCAAAAAATTGACATGCTTATCGGTGCCGAGCTGTTTTTCGATCTTCTTCTTCCAGGGGAAATAACTGTTGGACCTCAAATTCCTACACTCCGGAACACTAAATTAGGATGGATAGTCGCTGGTGGAGTTCAAGCTACAAACCACATTGCTGTTTGCACCATTGCCACGAAGCCATCTCTATACTCATTAGAGAAACTTGTGACTAGGTTCTGGGAGTATGAGACTCATGATACTCCAATCAAACGGATGAGCAACGAAGAGCATGACTGTGAGGAATATTTCAACTCCAGCACTACAAATACACCAAATGGAAGATTCATGGTAAGTCTTCCTTTCAAAAAAAAGTCCATTTTATTTGGCTACTTCTTTGGAAAGGGCACGAAAAAGATTTTTCTCTTTAGAACAACGGTTTGAAAAGGATAAAACATTGCGTGAACTCTACTCTCAGTTCCTTTTGGAGTATGAAGAATTGGGCCATATGAGTCCCATTCAAGATTTTGAGATCCCACAAATTCATTACTTCATCCCGCATCATTGTGTATTGAAGCCTGAAAGCTCCTCAACAGCGTTACGTGTGGTCTTTGATTGCTCAGCAAAAACAACATCTGGAGTTTCTCTCAATGATGTTCTAGGCGTAGGACCAACAGTCCAACCTGACTTGTTTTCAATAATTACTAATTTCAGATTAGAAAGGTATGCATTTACAGCAGACATACGTAAAATGTACCGACAGGTACTAGTAAAACCAGAAGACAGAGTATTTCAACTTATTCTTTGGAGACCTCAGAGCAATCAACCTCTCAAGGCATATAAGTCTAACATATTGACCTATGGATCAGCTTGTGCTCCATATTTAGCAACCAGATGCCTTGTCCAGCTTGCAGACAATTATCAACATCTGCACGAAAGAGCATCCCAAACTATACGTGAAAATATTTACGTTGATGATCTACTAGCTGGAGCGGACACAGTTTCAGAGACCAGAGAACTGCTTGAAGACATAACACTTCTTCTAGGAAAAGGTAAATTTGAACTAAGAAAATTCTATTCTAATGATAACAACATTCTCAAGAATATTTCTGATGCACACAAAGAAAGGTTAGTAAGATTCCATCACTCCAACGTAATCAAAACCTTGGGATTGATTTGGAATCCAATTCTCGATCAATTTGAATTTGGATTTAACTCAAATTCACAGCACCTAAGACACCTGTAACACGCAGAACTGTTTTGTCAGACCTCGCACGATTGTTTGACCCTCTAGGCTTGTTAAGCCCAGTCATAATGCTTGGCAAACTGTTTTTACAAGATTCCTATGGACTTGACCGAAAAATGGAACAGGTATGTAAATCAATTCTTTGATTTAGAAAACATAAGCATAGCTCGATTTGTAATGTGTCCATTGCCAAAAAGAACAGAACTACATGGGTTTTCAGATAGCAGTATGTCTGCCCTTGGAGCGTGTGTTTACGTCAGATGCATAGATGAATCAGGTAACATCTATAGTAAATTACTTTGCTCAAAATCACGCATTGCTCCGATGAAGGCCATAACAATTGCTCGTCTTGAACTTCAAGCTGCAGAGCTGTTGGTTGAACTGGTAAGGAGAATACTTCTAACATTTAAGAAGTATGTTCATAAGATAGCATACTATACGGTTTCAACAACTGTGCTGGCTTGGCTTGGATAAACTCTCCTTCTTATGTCTGAGAGACATTTGTTGCAAATAGGGTAGCTAAGATCCAAGCAGAAACTCAGATATCGCAATGGAATCATATCGAAGGAGAGATTAATCCAGCTGACATAATAACGAAAGGATGTACGCTCGTGGACCTTTCGTCAACATTGACATGGTTTGAAGGCCCATCCTTTCTTAAACTAGATGAATCACGTTGGGAGCCAACTAAGTACATCATTCCACAGGTGGTTCCAGAATTGCGAAAAAACAAAACGGCGTTGATGACTGCAACTTAAGATCAGAATATATTGAAAACTATTAATCATAGAAACTCTTTTTATACATTGCAGAAAATATTTTCATATTGTAGCAGATTCTTACGAAACGCTCGACGTCCCGACCTCCTTAGAAGGAGTAGCATGCTTTCTGCAGATGAACTGCGCGAAGAAACACGCCTCCTCATGGTATGCACTCAACGTATGGCCTTCCCAGAAGAATACAAAGCTTTAAAAGGCAATTTAAGTATAAGTGCTCAATCAAGCTTAGCAACATTAACGCCCTATTATGATAAAAAACATAACTTAATTCGAGTGGGAGGTAGACTAGCAAATTCTGTTCTTTTGCCGGATGCAAAAAATCAAATTCTGTTGCCTAAGAACAACATTGTCACAAGGTTGCTTTTGGAGCATTTACATAAAAAAAACTTACATATATCCCACAGGGCCCTGATAGCAACTTCTCGTCAACAATATTGGATATTAAGCATTGGAAGAGAAGCAAGATCAGTTATCAAAAGGTGCATCATATGTGCTAAATCTAGACCAACATCCATAACACAGCTAATGGGCGACCTACCAATGGAAAGAGTAATACCATCTCGTCCATTTTACTACACAAGGGTTGATTTTGCTGGTCCTATAAAATCACATTAAAAAATCCGTATCTAGCAATTTTCGTATGCTTTTCCACAAAAGCAAATCATATAGAAGTTGTTGGAGATCTCTCTACAGAGTCGTTCATCAATTGCCTTAAAAGGTTTATAGGCGGACGTGGATTGTATCACACTATTTTCTGCGATAATGCGACCAATTTCGTCGGTGCAAGCAACAAGCTCAAGGAGCTTAAAGAAGTTATGCAATCAAAGAGAATGGAATCAGCCATTCAATCATCATGTATCCAGATGGGAATTAATTGGAAATTTATTCCTCCTCGTTCTCCCCACTTTGGGGGACTCTGGGAGTCAGCGGTAAAATCCACTAAAGGATTGTTGATTCGACACTTGGGTGAGGCTTCATTAACTTACGAGGAGCTCACCACAATCACAGTTCAAATAGAAGCAATACTCAATTCAAGGCCTTTAATGCCAATTTCATCGGACTCAAATGATCTAGAGGCTCTCACCCCCGGACATTTTTTAATAGGAGCACCACTTCTTTCCATAGCTGAGCCCGATGTCACTGATAAAAAAGTAAGTTCTCTCAAAAAATATCGACAGATACAGCATGTTCAACAATCATTCTGGAAGAGATGGTCGGGTGAGTACTTACATCTCTTACAACAACGAGCTAACAACAAAATGGAAGTTAGGACGTGTAGTAGAAGTGATTAAAGGAAATGATGGACTAGTTCGTGTTGCTAACATTAAGACCACTGGAGGAATTCTCCAGCGAGCTATCCATAACGTGTGTCCCTTGCCATTAGAAGAACCAGACAAAACAGATTCTCCAACAGATCATACAAAGAAGCCACCTCTAAAAAATGATGGAGAACCAAATAATTGTCCATCATCACGGAAACTCAGAAGCGGCAGAGTTACAACGGGATCTTTATTGGTATCATTTTTTATTGCACTATTGATTGCGCCAGTTAACACAACATATGCAGACAACCACGTCATTATAAACCAGCTCGATAACTCAGTCGGAATCTACTTTGAAGACATTGGAACACTGCGTGTAGTTAACAATTTTTGGAGTGTTTATGTTTATTTTAATCTTACCAATTATTGGTTGGAATTAACTGAAATCAAAACTTATTTAAATGAATTGGAAGGTGCTTGCACGGCAGAGAAATCGGAAAGGATTTACTATTGTCATGAAACTATCGACATCTTTCGACAAAGAGTAGCTGTCATTGACCAAAACAACGAATTCATTAATGGGTTCAACACCGCAAGTCGGACAGCGATTCGGCATCGCAGATCTCCATTCGATTTCGTTGGTAGTCAGATTGACATATCAAATAAACATGAAAATCACTTATCTGCTCTTATTAAAAAACAAAGTTCTATTTCAGATTCAACCGCAAATATTTTGAGACGCAATACAATTCCAAACATTGAACACATATCTGGCTAGAACAGTTAACGCAATTGAAAAACAACAAGATGGCATTGTCATGAATCAATACTTTGTTTCCCTTACGTCATATTTAATTATGATTTTAATGAATTTTCAGAGCACTCAAGACATTCTACTTGATGTCATACTGGATTTGAATCATGCTAAAATCAATCCACAGCTCATCACACCAAAGCAACTTAACGACCAGCTGCAGATTGTTCAAGAAAATCTTCCATCAACCCTGAGATTAACTAATGTTTCAGTGTTGGACCTGTTTAAAATCATTACAGTCAAAGGACGGACGCTTAAAGATTCAATGGTTTTTGAAATGCTGATACCACTAGCACAAGATCAGGAATTTCAGGTGTTTAATCTAATTCCTTTGCCTATCAGTCACAACAATATGAGTCTTCTAGTGGATATATCTAAGCCATACCTTGCAGTAACATTAGCAAGAGACAAGTTTTTTGGACCAACTGAACATGAGTTTTCATCCTGCAAGCCTTTAGCCGCGAGAAACTATCTATGCACTCAGGTTGTCCCGACTAATATCCATCAACATAATTTGCATGTTTGTGAAATGGCCCTACTGAACCATGAAGATAATGCATTGACTGATTGCATCTTAAATGAAATACCACCTCAAAATCGGTGGCTCGCACTTAAGCAAACTAATAGCTGGTTATTTTCATTGATTACTAATTTCACAGGTCTTCTCATTTGCAACGGAGTAACGAGCAGCATAGCCTTATCAGACAATGGCGTGATAGAGTTCAAGGATATGTGTACTCTCAAAATAGGAAACACTATCATAAACGGACACTCAAACTACAAAACAATTATTGCCAAGTCGTTCATTCCAAGCAGTGATGCCAGACTTTTTAAGCGTAAAATCCCAGAATGAATAGAAAAAAACCCTTTTATCCCACGGTGTTACAAGACAAAACCCACAAATATCCCACGAAGTGTAAAATCAAAAATTTATAGTTTTTTTTATTATAATCCATTTTAAAATTAAAAAAAAAACAAGTTTTTTATAACAAAACATACTTACGAGTATTTATTATTAAGTCTTCAACAAACTTAAAAATAAAATAAAATTAACAATAAAAAAAAAAAAAAAAAAAAACTCATTTTTCGTCGAGGCGATTAAAAAGTCGTAGTCGCTACAAATTATTGTCATGCACACACTTGCGATTTTTTACCGCGCGATTATTTAATCGCGAAAAATAAAACACACTACTTTTTATGTGAGTGCACGCATTTGCTACAAATAAGTAGCGACAAAAAAATCGCTTGAAAAAATAGAACTTGTTTCATTTTTATAATCGCTACGATTTTTAAGTCGCATGTGCATTCACATTTAAGGCCATGTGTCTTACTTTTTGCGACTAAAAAATCGTGGATTAAAAATCGCATGTGCGTGCATGCCAATTTCTCTTTGCGACTACGATTTTTAAGTCGTAGTAATTTAAATCGCAAGTGTGGGCATATCCATTTGAGTACATGTGTTTCATTTAAGTTTACGATAATCGCATCGCAAGAAAAATGAAACAAATTGCGACTTTTAAATCGTCATGATTTGTTGGTAGCAAGTGCGTTCATTCTCATTTAAATTCATGTGTTCTATTTTTGCGACTAAAAAATCGTGCGATTGAAATCGCAAGTGCGGTCTTAGCCTAAACCTTAAAAAAAACAAAAAAAAAACTTATTTCACACTTAACTTATAAGAAAATCATGTATGCAGTTGTAAGAACTGATACCTATATGAACATTATTACATTTACATATTTTATGTGTATATTTTTGAATTATGTACGGCTAAGTGCTCCTCCTTAATTTCAAAATTGTAGCAGTAAATATTTTTGGCCTGGAAGCATGATCTTAATAAGCAAAATGCCAATTTGATTCAAAAGATCGGATATTGAAAAATTTCTACTGCTGGACAGTAGAAAACAATAAATGCTATATTTGAGCCAAGAAATTGAAGTTGACCAACAACAGCATCCTTAAAAGGCATTCGGTTGATTAGTTCTGAAACGGATGATTTATAAAAATTCAAACAATTTTTTAAATCTGCTCTTTCGGCACTGTCCAACTAGATCAAGGAATCCTCGTATTCTTGACCCAAAAATATATTTTCTGTAATATACAACGTATTATTATTTATTAGTAAGATTTAGTTAGATTAGTAGGAATTTTTTTTAACAAACGAAAAACGAAAATTCTCATTATGAAAAAGCCCTTTTTTTTGTTCTACGAGCTTCAAAAAAACCCTTTATCCCTTTTTGCTTTTTTAAGACCAAAAACCCACAAAAAGGGATAAAACCCACGATATGGCATCACTGATTCCAAGTGTAAAAATCAGCAACTGGATTGGAACCCGTAACCTGTCGAAAGACCTTGTCCCCCCGTCGAAGGTAAGCACAATTAATTATGACCAATTTAAAAATCTTACACAGGAATTAGAAGACCTGAAGAAAGACATAACATCACCTGAAGAGCCCCAATTGAACATACATGATTACCACCATTATGGCTTGAGCTTTTTGCTGCTGGTGACTGCTATTGGAATGATAATCATTTATTGCCTGCGGCAGAGAAGGCCAATTCCAACACCAAGAAGAACAGTTCCTCGCTTTGAAGCCACCTGATAAATTGAAGGTTAGGAACCTCCAAGGAGGGGTGTATGTACAAACTCATAAATAGTTGTTGGTAGAAGTGACCTTTTTATCTCCAAAGTGATGAAAATATTAATGACGGGCTTTAGGTCAATGTAAAAAACAATTAATTATATAACGTTTCGTTCATGTCTATGAACATCTTCAGGTGTGAAATTAATCTATACTAGCCGACCCAGCTCTCGAAATTCGAGTGCCAATTTTTTTATTTAATTCATTATCATACAATAAAAGACAAAGAATTCATGATTTGTTTTAAATTGTTGAATGCAATGAGAAGTACCTACTTAGAACTCACTCCTGGAGTCCAAAGGAAAACTGTTAATGGTAAACAAACTTTCAAACCTATATGTACACATTTTTGACACATTAACAATTTTCGTTTCGATTCTTTCATGAAAAAATGATGAGTGAAATTTAAAAAAAAAAATCACATGTATATGTAACACAAAATTCACAGGTTGACTTCACTGCAACGACGTGGGTTCGAGTCCAATATTATGGCCATAACAACAGCTAAAGGATAATGACATGAAAGAATCGAAACGAAAATTGTTAATGTGTCAAAAATGTGTACATATAGGTTTGAAAGTTTGTTTACCATTAACAGTTTTCCTTTGGACTCCAGGAGTGAGTTATAAGTAGGTACTTCTCATTCTCTGTCTTTTATTGAATGATAATGAATTAAATAAATAAATTGACACTCGAATTTCGAGAGCTGGGTCAGCTAGTTTTATGTAATATGCAAAGTGTTCGACAGTGCAAAAACAAAAATGACCCACAGTGTGTAAATGCGTGTCTCAAGTATATTCTACACATCTCCGTAACTGTGGCTTTCCAACCATATAAAATTTATCGAAATCGGTTAAATACTTTTGGAGAAAAGTGTACCACAAAAAACATGTTTGCCGTTTTATTATATGATGATGATTTGCATTAATAAATTGGTTACAATTTGATTTGAAAACATAAATGTATATAAATGTTTGCACACGTTGCATAATTGTAAATACATATATTAAGTTTTTGTTTTTCTTTGTAACGAGAGCTCCTGTGTGAACGATTTATTTGAAATACATACTTTTGTCTTTAAATGAGTATGCATATTCCCACGTTAGCGTGGGATAGAAAAAAATATCACACAGTAGCTCATCGAATTATAAGCGTTGGTTGTACATTAGTGTATAATAAAATAAAATTATTATAATTTCACCTTTCAAGAGGATGAGTGGTTTGATTTGTCGTCCAGAGTTGCTTCGTTTTGTTTTCGTTGTGCGATTTTTGTTGTTGTATTGAACAGAGCCATCAATGAATTGAAAACATTTGTTTTCACTCCTTCCAAGATTATAAGTGGATACAAATCTGCTCCAATGAGCATGTCAATATTTGAACTTTGATAGAAGAGAGGATCTGCCAAAGGAAAGTCGAAATTGAATTCAGCTTGACCAAGATCCAGTGTTACATGTTAGCTTCTTAAGCACTAAGGCTTGAGCATGTATTCCAAAATCTTTGGAATTATTGGAACAAAGAGTAAAGGAACAAAGTTTTGAAGACGAAGTAGTTTCGTTTGCACCCATACCACATATGCGGGCTTGCGTAGATTGAGTTGCCAAACGGATCAGTTTCTGAAAATGTTCTGATATGAAAGATACTTCCGAGCCTTGATCAATTAAAGCACGAAGATTAAAGTCAGTTCCTTGATGTCAAATCTTAACTAGAGCAGTTGCTAGTAAAACTTGACGATAATAACTCTTAGAAAAAATGACATTATGATTGGTGGTTGGAGTGGACTGTATGCTTTGATAATTGTCTTCAAATGGATTTAAACCTTGAGATGAAGAAGCGCCATGTGGTGCAAGAGTGAATTGAGATGAAGAAGTAACATGTGGTGTAAGAGCAACTTCAGATAAAGATGATGAAACTTTTTGATTTGAAACTGTGGACAAACTTCGTTCAAAATGTAGCAAAGTATGATGCTTGCCCTTACAGCGCAGACAAGTGTTAGTACTCTGACATTGATTTGCATTGTGAGTCAGTGCAAGAAAGTTGAAACAAAATTTATGTTTGCGAACTGTTTTGTGTCTGTCATTCACAGACATTTTTAAAAATACTAGACAGAGTCTTAGTGGATGCTGTGCACTGCACATTTGACAAGCAGGAATAATTTTCATGTGAAAATTTCGAATTGGCTTGGACTGAGAGCTAAGACTGACTGAAGTTGGTTTGATAACTTCAGATTTTATTGATTTTGTAGTGTTCTGTTTTATTTCAGAGACACTTTCGAGGATGCGATAACGGTTTGATAAGAATGTATTCATTTGTTCCCATGTTGGAATATCAGTGGGTTTCGTCAATGAGCTTTCCAAAAGATTGAGAGTTGTTTCTGGAAGCCGAGAGGCACACAGATAAGAAGTGATGATTGCATTCCAGGAATCAAAATTGATATCGTAAGACTTAAGCGCAATTAAAGCATCATTAATATTACTTTATGTCCCTACTAGATTCAAAAAGAATTGGTGGTTGATTTAATAAAATTTGGATTTGGTTGTTAACCAAAATCGTTTTATTTTCGTATTGTTCTTTCAACGCGTTCCACGCTAGACTAAAATTGTGATCTGTTAAGACGAACTTATTAACAATATCGAATGCTTAATCTTTTGTTTTGGCACGTAAGTGAAATAGTTTCTGCACGTCACTTAACTTGGAATGCTTTATGTACACGCTAGGGATGCAACATCGTTAAAAAAACATCGATGTTTGAAAACATCGATGGTTCCACGACAAACATCGATGTTAAAAAAACATCGGTTATAACAAGGATACATCGATGTTTTTCCGATGTTTTTCCGATCATATAAGTCTATACTACTTATGACGTACTGTACACTAGCAACAAAATATACAAGTCTTACCAGTTTCAACGCAAAAATTTTATAATATTTCCAGTCAACTACACTCTACACCACAAAATAATAAAATTCAACTTTGAAACAAAACATATTTTCTTAATAGGATTTATTTATTTAAATGTTAGTTTGAAAGAACACCGCAAATTTAACACGTATCGTCCGTCGGTCAGCAAAGCAAAGCACGAATGATAGTGACAGAAGAGAATGAAATGAGTGATTTGATTTCGATGTGATGTATGATGTTGATGTATATGTTTTGTACATATGCCATCACATTTGTGAAACGGTCCGCAACACTGAAAATATTGTTTGGGTGTGAGAGGGACAATCTTAGAACGAATATATGGTTTTCCGTATGAACCTAATACAAACACATTTTATGTTTAACACAATTTTGGCAATGTCTATGTTCAACAAAATGAATGAACGATGTCGATGTTTTACAATTTTTCAGTCGATGTATCTGCGATGTATCGGCAACCAAAACATCGATGTTAACATCGATGTTTTTGAACAAAACATCGATGTTTTGGAAACATCGATGTATCGTTTGCATCCCTATGTACACCACCGTGAACATATATCTAAAGGATGGCCATTGTAAATAGTTACCATGAAATTCTTGAGTATCGCACGCAGGAACTTTAATATTGTGATAACTTTGTTCAAACTTTGAAATTAGAGGCTCCTTTTCTTCTACACTTTTCGAAAAACCGGAAGTGACACACGGTAGTGACTTCAAAAAGTCTGAAATATTACTTGTACACTGAAAGTACGTTTCGGCACAACTTTGATATTTGGCTTTAACCTCACTTAAAGAGGATAACAACCCGGCATCAACGCTTTTCATACATTGAGTATATTTCGTTTTGACATCGAGCCATAAATCCAATAATTCTGTCCGATACGCTTCCAATAAAGAAACCGTATGAGTGGCACTTGGTTTGGCCTTAAAGGCCGCATGAAACTCGACCAATTGGTCGGAAGCGAAAATTAAATCGTCTAGCAAACTCATTATGGCGACAATACTGCGCGCTTATAACCTCGAACAGATTCTCAAACAAAAACCAAATGACTTAAAGAATCGAATTTGTAAACTATCTACGCCATATTGTATGAAAAGTACCCAATGTACGCAATATGATTTTGATTTAACACAACAAAATAAAAGATGTAAAATATAATATATAATGTGTGTATGTAGATACAAATTTATTGATAAATAGCACTAAAATATATATTATATAACTAGGGCTAAGATTTCCATGCAAATGCATATTTTTTTTGAGAAACTTTAGAAACACAGGAATAATGTTTCGAAAAATTTTTTCCTGAAATTGCAGGACTCGCGACCCCGTTAATTACATCGGCACGAGTACGATAACTTGGCCGCCAAGATTTGATGACGGATTTTTGTAGAGGGGTCAAAAATAAGCACTTTTTACTACGGGAGGGGGGGTCTATCTCCCCCCGTTTAGGAAGTAGGGGCACTTTTAGAAAAAATGGTTTAAATTGAAAAAAAAAAATATTAAAAAACAACGGCAACACCTACAATAAAGTGCTATACTGCGTTTGGAAGCCAGAAGATTGTTCTATAATCCTGCATTTAAATTAAATTACTCATATCAATAGTTTTTGAGAAATTCGCATTTAAAGTCCAAATTTTGATAAAAAAAAAACGTGAAAAAAAAGTTTAGACCGGTTGTTTTCAAAATTGTGAAATGAAATTGTAAATTAACTTATATGTGTTAATGTATCTATTAGTTTTTAATCGAACACAAAAAACCGCATGGTTCTATGTCTTCTGGTTTTTGAGAAAACCTCCGTTTAGGAGGTAGGGGCACTTTTAAAAAAAATGGTTTAAATTGAAAAAAAAAAAATATTAAAAAACAACGGCAACACTTACAATAAAGTGCTATACTGCGTTTGAAAGCCAGAAGATTGTTCTATAATCCTGCATTTAAATTAAATTACTCATGTCAATGGTTTTTGAGAAATTCGCATTTAAAGTCCAAATTTTGATAAAATAACGTGAAAAAAAAAGTTTAGACCGATTGTTTTCAAAATTGTGAAATGAAATTGTAAATTAACTAACATGTGTTTCAAGTATCTATCAGTTCTTAATCGAACACAAAAAACCGCATGGTTCTATGTCTTCTGGTTTTTGAGAAAATCGAAAATAACTAAAACTACTTTCCTACAAAATGTTTGATATTTTTTGCTTCCTTACATAAATAAATCAGTGCTAGCTTCCAACATTACAATATATAAACAGTAAAGTATGTATGCGCAACCCCCCTGCTTGGGCACACTATAGGATTTGGGGTAGGTGCGAGGTTGGGTGCATGCAAAGTTTCTTTTGCATTCACAGAATCTGTATTTAAAAAAATTCAAATTTATTCTATTTATCCAATGTCCACTAAATACATATAAAATACAATAAACGATCTTGAAAACCAAAACAAACTTCCGACCATGTTCACCAATACATGGCACTATTTTTCTATCGAAAATACTGCCTAGAAAGGAAATATAAGGACGACTGAGGTTCGCAAATAATAGAGTTTTTATCAGATGTAAAAAAAGTTTACCCTTGTTATGCCGATGGTGATATATGTGAGGGTTTACAGTTAAAAGACATCGATCCTCCCACCCTTCTGAGCGAAAATTTAGAAAGTGTTTTACCACCAAAACATCCTCGGCTTCCCACCATAAAAGAGTAACTCAACGAACTCGACAGTTATAGTACGGACGATGGCTTTATTGACGAGACTTATACACCTTTTTAATACATTTTGACCTTTTTTAACTAACTATGACTGACTAACTGACAAAATAACTGACCCAGATGCAATTCTACCTCCTCATGGTACATTCTGGGTAACGCTAAATGAATTGCGGTACTGAACTAACAAAGATTCATTATGTTTATTAACATTAATCCTTAAAATGGAATCACCGTCACCACCAAAAATCAAAAAAAGCAGTTTTGGTAATTTTCGATTTTCTCAAAAACTACAAGACATAGAACCATGCGGTTTTTTGTGTTCGATTAAAAACTGATAGATACATGGAACACATGTAAGCTAACTTACAATTTCATTTCACAATTTTGAAAACGATCGGTCTAAACTTTTTTTTTCACGTTATTTTATCAAAATTTGGACTTTAAATGCAAATTTCTCAAAAACCATTGATATGAGTAATTTAATTTAAATGCAGGATTATAGAACAATTTTCTGGCTTTCAAACGCAGTATAGCACTTTATTGTAGGTGTTGCCGTTGTTTTTTAATATTTTTTTTTCAATTTAAACCATTTTTTCTAAAAGTGCCCCTATCTCCTAAACGGGGGGAGATAGACCCCCCCTCCCGTAGTAAAAAGTGCTTGTTTTTGACCCCTCTACAAAAATCCGTCATCAAATGTTGGCGGCCAAGTTATCGTACTCTCCCCATTACATCTGTTATTCGTTCGGGACCAAGTGATAGCGGTCCATTTTATTCCAGTTAATTATTACGTTGTTCAATAATTTTATGGAAAATATTTTGGGTTTTTACCCTATATTTCATAAAGGTTTCCCAAACTAATAAATTTTTTTAACTTCCCCTTTTAAAATTACTTTCACCGTGCGTCGGTTCTGCTCCGAAGGTTTGTAATTTCCTTGTTTCAAAAAAAACTACTGGCGCCCTTTTTAATTTTCAGGTACTACGCCCCTGCGGCATGCAATTAAATTATCAATTCAATAATCATCAACAAAAAAAAATTAAGCCCCAATATAATTAATTGGCTGAACCCACCCCCTTATTCTAAGCTAGGCGTGGTGGTAGCATCCCAATCGCTACCTGTTGCACTTGATACGAATTCGAACATAGCTTTGTTTCGATTTTCATTTCTCTTTGGCTTGACATTCGTCTAGCAAAAATCGAAAACAAGTCAATTATCGTGGTTAAGTTGTTGTGTCGCATGCGTCGGTCAGTTTTTCGTAAATTTAATAAATTGAATTAAATTATCATTTATTAATCTTGTTCGGTTCGCGTCGGGTTTAGTGCAATCAATTTGCTTTAAAATGGCATTTAATCGTTAGTGCATATTTTTGCATATTTTACTATAAATGCATATAAATGTATATTTGTGCATATTTTCGAAAAACTAAATAATTCTAAAGTAAAAAATGCACATACATACATAGATACATACATGGTAATGGCCGTTCGAGGAAATAAAATTTTTATACATATACGAAAATGATCATGCAACGTGCCTAGCACATGCAGTAGATAGAGTGGGAGAACAGATAAGAAGTAATTTTCAAGGATTCAAGGATTTTGAAGGTTTTCTTGGGAAAAATATATTGGCTGGTGTATTTTTCACTGTTATGTAATTGGTTTATCCTTACCTATATCTCTTTGAGATAAAACTGCTACTAAAGCGTAGTTTGACGCATCCATTGTTAAAATGAATGGTTTGTTAAAATCGGGGAAGATTAGTATCCGTACTCCGTTGATGTGAGGTAGTTTTAAAAATCTTTAAAAGCTTTTTTTTGGTATTCGGTAAACTTAATTACTATACCTTTTTTGATTTATTTTCACTTGTCCTGGCAAGTTCACTTGATGTGAGTAAGTTTATGGTTTTGCAATTTTTGCAAAATCTTTTATAAAACCTCTATTTTATACTAGGAAGCTAGTCCTAAAATTCTTTAATTCTTTCAGATTTGTAGATTCTTGAGTAACACTAGTTTACAAATTTTCGGTTTTAGGCGAGTACCTCAACAAAAAAGTATTTTCTAGACTAATTTTGGCTCTCTGAACACGAAAATGGCAATAATTTATTTTTCCAAAGAAGCGTTTTCGAGATATGACCAAAAAACGTGTTTTTCTGCTCCTTTTCCATGTATAAGCCTAATTATCAAAAACAGTCGAACTAATGAACATATACTTTATAGTTTTGAACAGATATTTTGTTTGTCTTTCCAACGATATACGACTTGTGTAAATCGGCCCAACAATCATCAAGAAAAAGCCGTTCAAAGTTTCAAAAAACACAATTTTTCGTCGTTTTTTGAAAATCGCTTGTTTTAAGTCATTCCGTAAGGATAGAAAAAAAAATATTTAAAATAGTTTTAAGATCTTGTTTTTACAAAGCTAAAACGCATAATATCAATGAAATCGGATAATAAATGTGGAAGTTATGAAACATTACGTGAAGGCAGATCATTTCAGGTTTTTTTCTTTTTTTCATAATTTTTATTGAAAATATGAAGTATTGTTTACACTTCTTCTTTTATGTGGCGTTGAATCTTCGCGGAGCTGCATCCAGCAGTAGTCACTCATCATCCCTTGGTCCCAAAAGCCCTCATACCTCTTTTCCATGATAGCGAGGTCCTGGTGGAATCTTTCACCTTGTTCATCGCTTTCAGCTCCTATATTCGAGGGAAAAGTTTCCAAATGGCTGTGCAGGAAGTGCATTTTCAAAGACATGCGAGCACAGGAATACATATATTTAAATTTTAGTTGTCAATATTCATTGTTCTTGAAACACTAATCTGCTAAATACTCACCAATAGCATGAAATGTAATCATCATTTTTTCGATCAATTGACGATAGTTTGGACTTCTGTGGTTTCCCAAAAATCCATGAACTACGTCTTGAAAAGCATTCCATGCTCTTTTCTCGTTTTTTTTTAGACAATTCAAAAATCCGGTGTCACTAAACAATTTTTTTTTATCTGTGGACCAACGAGTATGCCCGCCTTAATTTTTTCGATCGACAGCTTGGGAAACTTTGTTTTCAAATATGTTAATCCTTTGTTTTCGGGATATTTTGCTAAGGCTTTTACAAAATTTTTCATAATGCCGAGTTTTATGTGCAATGGTGGAAGTATTACATTTTGTTTTTCAACAAGTGCTTTTTCAGCAACGTTGATCTTTCCTACTACATGATTTTCACGAAGTGGCCAATTTCGTTGGATGAATTGCATTTCATCTGCTCTGCTATCCAAAAACACAGAAAACAGCAGTATTTTGTGTAGCCAATCTGCAGGCCAGTAAGTAAAGCCACGACTTTTAAATCACAGCAGATTTTCCAGTTATAGGAATTGTATTTCACAAGTTGAAGAAGTTTTTCCATGGTCTTGTAGTCCTCTTTTACATTTGTGGAGTGACCAATCGGGATTGATGGTTTCGTGTTCCCTTTATGAAGTAAAACAGCCTTCACGCTATACTTGCTGCCGTCGATAAAAAGCTGCTAATCCTTAGCTTCGTGGTGTTCTCCAAATTCAGCAAATAATCCTGTCACATCATTGCAATAACAAAAGTCACCCGTTTTTTGAATAATACCTTTCAAATTTCTTATTCCGATTTCTGTAATAAGTGATAAGTGATAAGAGAGCAACTCAGACTTCTCTTAAGATAAGTTGAGATCACGGCATAAATCATAAAGTTGGAATTGATTAAATAGCTTTAGTTTTGGACTTTCAATCTCCAAACTGCTGATGATACTGGAATTCAAATGGTTCTTGTTTTGGATACCGAGAAGAATGTGGCGCCGTCTTTGTTACTAATTGTACTTCGGGATAAAAAGCTTACCGAAATTTCCCTTCTTGTATTTTAGTTAAGCAGAAGCAACGGTCAGTCACATTATCAATTGGGTTTCTCCATTGAACTGGCTTTCCAAACGATAAATACTTCCTATTTCCGTTTCCAAATGCAATTAACCTCACAAAACACCTAGCATAGGTTGACAATATACTCGTAGCATTACTTTACTATAAGGCACTACAGTAAATGCTCTGAGTTTGTATATTTTTTCCAACAATTCTTAAACAGGTAGATAAAACTAAAAAACATATTTTTTTGAAAAAACTGAAATGGTCTGCCTTCACGTAATGTTACATAACTTCCACATTTATGAAGTCGTATACTGTTGGAAAGACAAACAAAATTTACACACAATTTGTATTTGTATTTTATTGTAGCTCAAATTATAAACATTTTATCTTAAATAGTACTTATATTGCACACTTTACAGAGATATGGTATAACTCTACCTTACAACTGAACAAATATTATTATTATTACAAATATCACAGATTAATTAGAGAAAATTAGAAGGAAAAGCTACAAGAAAAACCTTCGTAATATTTAGTTTGGGATTTCCATGAGAGAGGATAAAAGGGGCGACAGACGTACTTAATCTCAAATATTAACATTGACTTAACGTTGATAAATTAACAAACATATAATAAATTAATAAGTAAATTAACATTTAATCACAGAGAATAAATAAATACAGGAAGTAATTAACAGATAATAAATAAATAAATAAATAAATTAATAAATAACTAAATAACTAAATAAATAAAATAAATAAATAAATAAATAAATAAATAAATAAATAAATAAATAAATAAATAAATAAATAAATAAATAAATAAATAAATAAATAAATAAATAAATAAATAAATAAATAAATAAATAAATAAATAAATAAATAAATAAATAAATAAATAAATAAATAAATAAATAAATAAATAAATAAATAAATAAATAAATAAATAAATAAATAAATAAATAAATAAATAAATAAATAAATAAATAAATAAATAAATAAATAAATAAATAAATAAATAAATAAATAAATAAATAAATAAATAAATAAATAAATAAATAAATAAATAAATAAATAAATAAATAAATAAATAAATAAATAAATAAATAAATAAATAAATAAATAAATAAATAAATAAATAAATAAATAAATAAATAAATAAATAAATAAATAAATAAATAAATAAATAAATAAATAAATAAATAAATAAATAAATAAATAAATAAATAAATAAATAAATAAATAAATAAATAAATAAATAAATAAATAAATAAATAAATAAATAAATAAATAAATAAATAAATAAATAAATAAATAAATAAATAAATAAATAAATAAATAAATAAATAAATAAATAAATAAATAAATAAATAAATAAATAAATAAATAAATAAATAAATAAATAAATAAATAAATAAATAAATAAATAAATAAATAAATAAATAAATAAATAAATAAATAAATAAATAAATAAATAAATAAATAAATAAATAAATAAATAAATAAATAAATAAATAAATAAATAAATAAATAAATAAATAAATAAATAAATAAATAAATAAATAAATAAATAAATAAATAAATAAATAAATAAATAAATAAATAAATAAATAAATAAATAAATAAATAAATAAATAAATAAATAAATAAATAAATAAATAAATAAATAAATAAATAAATAAATAAATAAATAAATAAATAAATAAATAAATAAATAAATAAATAAATAAATAAATAAATAAATAAATAAATAAATAAATAAATAAATAAATAAATAAATAAATAAATAAATAAATAAATAAATAAATAAATAAATAAATAAATAAATAAATAAATAAATAAATAAATAAATAAATAAATAAATAAATAAATAAATAAATAAATAAATAAATAAATAAATAAATAAATAAATAAATAAATAAATAAATAAATAAATAAATAAATAAATAAATAAATAAATAAATAAATAAATAAATAAATAAATAAATAAATAAATAAATAAATAAATAAATAAATAAATAAATAAATAAATAAATAAATAAATAAATAAATAAATAAATAAATAAATAAATAAATAAATAAATAAATAAATAAATAAATAAATAAATAAATAAATAAATAAATAAATAAATAAATAAATAAATAAATAAATAAATAAATAAATAAATAAATAAATAAATAAATAAATAAATAAATAAATAAATAAATAAATAAATAAATAAATAAATAAATAAATAAATAAATAAATAAATAAATAAATAAATAAATAAATAAATAAATAAATAAATAAATAAATAAATAAATAAATAAATAAATAAATAAATAAATAAATAAATAAATAAATAAATAAATAAATAAATAAATAAATAAATAAATAAATAAATAAATAAATAAATAAATAAATAAATAAATAAATAAATAAATAAATAAATAAATAAATAAATAAATAAATAAATAAATAAATAAATAAATAAATAAATAAATAAATAAATAAATAAATAAATAAATAAATAAATAAATAAATAAATAAATAAATAAATAAATAAATAAATAAATAAATAAATAAATAAATAAATAAATAAATAAATAAATAAATAAATAAATAAATAAATAAATAAATAAATAAATAAATAAATAAATAAATAAATAAATAAATAAATAAATAAATAAATAAATAAATAAATAAATAAATAAATAAATAAATAAATAAATAAATAAATAAATAAATAAATAAATAAATAAATAAATAAATAAATAAATAAATAAATAAATAAATAAATAAATAAATAAATAAATAAATAAATAAGTTAATGAATTTTATTTTTTTTATATATATATATATATATGCGTATTTTAAAGAGCCAAGTTTGAGATTAAGTAGTTTTCAGACATACTACATGAATGATTGTAGCGCTGAAACAAATAAGAGATTCTTCTCGAAATCTTATCGATGCCAGCCAATGCATGAAGATTATCAGTCGAATAGTGCCAAGGCAGCTTAATCATCATTTTTTAAACTTTATTTTGTGTTCTTTGTAATCTAAGTAGGTGGGCCTTGGCGCAAGTACCCCAAACAGGCGAACCATAAAGAATAATGCTCTGAAATATTACTTTATAAATTATAAGTTTATTTTCAATAGATAGTTCCGATTTTCGGTTTATGAAGGGATACAGAATTTTAACAACTAAGTTTACTTTATTAATTATCTCCTGGATGTGAACTCCAAAGGTCAACGTTTTATCTAGAGTTATTCCTAAGTATTTTACACTTGATTTCCATTCTGTTTGTACACCATTTATTTGAAGCATATTACTGGGTAAAAAGTAAGCTTTTCTTTTACGTGTGAAAAAGACAGCTTGAGTTTTCCCAGCATTAATTTTTATTTTCCAGTCGTTAAAATAATTTTGTACTGTATACAATGCAGATTGCAAGTTAGTTTCAATTCTAAAACAACCGAATCAGATGAATACAAACAGGTATCGTCCGCGAAAATTGCAGATTTACATTCCGTAAAATGTGGAAAGTCGTAGGTGTATATTGTATATAAGATGGGACCAAGGACTGATCCCTGAGGTACACCCGCAACGACTGAATGGATATCAGAAAAACAGTTGTTTACAAAGACTTTACAAAATCTATCACTCAAAAACGAATGAATTAATTTAACAATATTGATTGGAAAATCAAGAATCATAAGTTTGTGAACCAAACCATGATGCCATACTGTGTCAAATGCTTTTTCAACATCTAAAAGTATCATTCCAGTACTCGTGCCTAAATCTAAATTGCTTTTGATGTCTTTTGTTATTCGATGTACCTGTTGGACCGTGCTATGATGGCTTCTGAACCCGAACTGTTCAGCAGGAAGGATATCATGAGTATTTAAATGCATAATAATTTTATTTTTGATAAGTTTTTCAAAGCATTTGCTTAAAGAGCTAAGCAAACTGATTGGCCTATAACTGCAAGGTAAGGAATGATTTTTCCCAGGTTTTGGAATTGGGATGATTTTGGCTGTTTTCCATTCGTTAGGAAAATAGCTTGTTTTAAAACAAGCTACAAAAATGATTTGAAACCGTATAGCTGTTTCGGGCAGTTTTTTTAAAACGATATTTTTCAATCCATCTAACCCTGGGCTCTTAGAACTTCTTAAATTATTGAGAACTGTTTTGACATCTTCCAATGAGACTACAACATCATCAACTTGAACCTGCTGAGTACTTAAGAATGACATTGATCGATGCACAGTTTCTTCAACATATCTACTGGTTGCAATGTTATTTAAAGCTAGGTGATTGGAAGAAAATTCATTCGCAAGAGCATTCGCTTTTTTATTATTTGTCAAACAGATCGAGGTCCCAATTTTGAACGCTGGGATTTGAAAATTCTTTTTTTTAACAATTTTGACAAGATTCCAGATTGGTTTGCTAGCTTTATTTAAAGTTTGGAGTTTTTTGTTCCAAGTAATGTTTTTTAGATTATTGCTTGCAATTTTTATTATATTAGTAAGCAATTTTGCTTCTGATAAAAATATATAATTTCTTGTTCGCATCCATAAGGATCTGTTCTTATTTCTTCGTTTAATCAACTCAACAAGTTTAGATGGAAGGCAATTCGAAATTTCAGTGGTTGATTTTTTTTTAGGAACAGACTCAGCCACACTATCCAGTGTCACACTTGTAAAATAATCAACGGCTTCATTAATATCTTCTTTGCAGACATCATTGAGGTCTATTAACGATGCATTTTCTAATTTTAGCCTTACTTTTTTTTTGAATCTCCCCCACTTAGCGTTTTTGAAATCTAAAACCCAGTTCTCATTTTGAATAGGTGAACAATAAACACTACATAAAACAGGCAAATGGTTTGAACTTAGTTCATTAATTGTAACAGGCTGGCTAAAAAGAGTTGGCATGTTTGTTAAAAAAAGATCGATTGTTGAAGGATTTGTTCTATCATTAGGTGGAATACATGTAGGATTTGGAGGATATAAAATATGAAAAGGATGTCTAGAATTAAGGTCTGACAAAATGTTTCCCCATGCATTGGCTCTGAAACATCCCCAGTTCCGGTGTCTACAATTAAGATCACCACCGATCAAAAAAACATCATTTAATGAAACTAATCTTCTAAGGTCATTTTTAAAATTATATCTTTTAGTCGCAGAAGTATTACCTCCTGGAAAGTAAACTGAAAATATTTTGAGTGAATTACCATTAGAAAATGGTATTTCAACTCCTATATTTTCTATTACTTTTGTGTTTACAACGGATAGTAGTTTGTGTTTAATAAGTCTTTTTATAATCACGGCAACACCGCCTCCCCTTTTATCCTCTCTGTCTAATCGATAACATTTGTATTCTTTATTTGAAATGTTTACATTTTTGTCTAGCCACGTTTCACTAACAAGACATACATCAATGTTATATTTGCTTAAGAAAACAAAAAAATTCTAAAGATTTATTCCGAATGCCTCTAGCATTCCAACATGTTATATTTAAGCTAGTGTAAATCATCATTTATCTGAATATAGATACTTAATTGCTAACTGAGCAATACAAATAAATTGATCTGCTTTTGAATTACATTGCCCAAGAAGGGTAATCATCTCTGCCATGAGAGAATTAATTTCGTCCATCGAAAAGAGAACACCTGAGCTGGCTGTGTTGGGCTGCTTAAAACCGGTTTTGCTGCTTGACCAAAAGTTTGGGTTGACGTTTATTGTGCTTTCGTCGTTAGTTCTATTTAGCTGCTGCTGATGATGAAGACACGTTGTTCTTTCGCGAGTTAAGAGCGGGAAACTCATCAATGTTTTGATAGAATGCTATCGGTTTTGGTTGGTGATGAATTCGTTTATTCATACTCGTAGCACCAGATTTATTTCTCACAGATAGTTTATTTCTGATTTCAAAAAAACTTTTGCGACTAATGCATGAGGGATCAGACGATTTATGAGTTTCCATGCAGTTTGCACATTTAATTGTATTAGACTTACATTCTTTTGTCTCATGATTCTCGGAACAAATACCACAGTGTGTTTTTATATGGCAATTTTTTTCGCCATGACCATACAATTGACAATTGTAGCATTGTGTCACTTTGTTTCGTTGTCTTCGAGCGAAGTCCCATCGGACTTGTGTTTTAAAGATAGAACGATAGTTCTTTTTAAGATCGTTTAGTCTTATTGAACCAATATCTAAATATACTAAATAAAACACATCGATAAAGTTAGTTTTTAAGATCAGTAGCACTAACTTCATGTAAACCATACAACATGACTTTGAATGACCTTTCTGAAGGCAGGTCATGAGTATAGAATTGCCAATTTTTTAATGATAATTCAGCACAAACTTTATGATATGATTCAAGGGTTTCACAATTTAGTTTTATTCCGATTGACATTTTTTTTAGGCTATAATTGTCGATTTTTAATAGTTTGAACAAATTATGCACGTTTTCAATGGGTTGCTGTAGAACACATACCGAGGGGATTTTAGATTTCTTATTTGAAACCGGAGGTAAAGGTGATTCATCATCGATTTCAACATCAGTATCTTTGCCCGTATCAGGATGAGTCTGAAGGGGTATCCAATATTTTGGATGTTTTTTGTTGGAAGACATGGTGTCTTCACAACGGGAGGGATACGATTTTCTCTTTATTTTGATTGTTTTTTTTTTCTCTATACAGCACAGAAGATGAAACGTCGTGGGCGTTCGGCGTGCCGATCGGTATTGACAAACAAAATATCTGCACAAAACTATAAAGTATATATGTTAATTAAATATTTTCTTTCTTCGTGACCTTTTATTTAATTAAATAATGTTTATCCTCAAGTGGGCTTTAGGTCAATATTTTTTGTTTTTATGTTGTGACGTTTCGGATGTGGTTACACCCTTCTTCAGACCTATTTATTAATTGAAAAATAATTTAAAACATATATACATATATATTAAATACATCAAAATTCTAAAAGAGTATACTTACAACTTTAAAAATACAAATATTTTTTTATTTGTTTGCTCTTTTTGGTTTCCGTATATTTTTAAAAAAGTTTAAAAGACGTTTTAAATCTTTTACTTTTTGTTTTATATGTATATTTTATCTCTTTTGTTTTTATTTTTTAATTTTTTTGAAAATTTATTTGATGTTTTTAATTATCTGAATTTTCAAATTCAAATAATTTATTTTGAAAATAAATTCAAATATTTTTATGTATATATGTATAATATATTTAATCGTTGAGTTTTGTTTACGTAGATATGGTTTGATAATTAATAAACTGACCATAAATATTACTAAGTCTATCACAATCTGAACGTCTATTAATACTATTTTCGGTGTTTCTAATATGTAACATTTCTAGTAACATTCTTTTATTGTAATTCTGTTCTGATTGTAAAATTGTTATATTTTTGAAGTCAGGACGATGATTTTCTTCTATGCAATGGAGAGCTAGTGCAGTCTTTACTACTTTAAATCAACAAATACTCTTAGAAATTCAGTTTTCTCAAAATTAAAAGATAAATTAGAAAAGGAAGAAAAATCAAATATAGTATACAAGATTAAATGTATAGGTGATGGCTCAACATCATGCCCATCAATCTATGTAGGAACCTCAATGCAAAAACTTCGAAATCGTATATCAGGTCATAAATCTGATATAAATAGTAGTAATACACAAAAGACTGCACTAGCTCTCCATTGCATAGAAGAAAATCATCGTCCTGACTTCAAAAATATAACAATTTTACAATCAGAACAGAATTACAATAAAAGAATGTTACTAGAAATGTTACATATTAGAAACACCGAAAATAGTATTAATAGACGTTCAGATTGTGATAGACTTAGTAATATTTATGGTCAGTTTATTAATTATCACACCATATCTACGTAAACAAAACTCAACGATTAAATATATTATACATATATACATAAAAATATTTGAATTTATTTTCAAAATAAATTATTTGAATTTGAAAATTCAGATAATTAAAAACATCAAATAAATTTTCAAACAAATTAAAAAATAAAAACAAAAGAGATAAAATATACATATAAAACAAAAAGTAAAAGATTTAAAACGTCTTTTAAACTTTTTAAAAAAATACGGAAACCAAAAAGAACAAACAAATAAAAAAATATTTGTATTTTTAAAGTTGTAAGTATACTCTTTTAGAATTTTGATGTATTTAATATATATGTATATATGTTTTAAATTATTTTTCAATTAATAAATAGGTCTGAAGAAGGGTGTAACCACATCCGAAACGTCACAACATAAAAACAAAACAAAATATTGACCTAAAGCCACTTGAGGATAAACATTACATATATGTTAATTAGTTCGGCTGTTTTTGAGAATTAGGCTTATACATGGAAAAGGAGCAGAAAAACACGTTTTTTGGTCATATCTCGAAAACGCTTCTTTGGAAAAATAAATGATTGCCATTTTCGTGTTCAGAGAGCCAAAACTAGTCTAGAAAATATTTTTTTGTTGAGGTACTTTTTTTGTGTAAACTAGTGAATCTGAATAGCTTTGATTTACTTAATTTTACATAATTTACATAACATAACTTGGCAATGTATTGGCTTAATACGTCGTCTATCATACATTCATAGCTGGGCATTAACTCGTTAATCCGTTAATCGTTAATTAACGAAGTTAACATTTTGATTAACGGATTAACTTTTAAGTTAACTTTTAAAAATGTTAACGGACACGTTAAATCCGTTAATCCACGTTAAGTCCGTTAATCGTTAATCCAATGCCTACTATTTACCGCGCGGCGCGAAAAACAGGTTCAGACAAGTATGAGACAAGTGCGGCGCGTTGATCAACTGCGTTTTCGATATTGTTGCTCAACCAGTTGATGAAAGAGTTGTTACCTTCGTACATTTAACCAAGGATCACTCGGTGGGGAACGCGTTGAACGCACCACGATAAACAAAAAACTCAAACGTCAAACCTGAAATAATTTTGACTTCAGTTCGGTACATACAAACATTTATTGTCGACGCACGCCTTCGCTTTAAAATATTCTTAAATTTGTTCCGTATGAGTATGATTTCCTCTAAAAAAAAAAAATTGGCTGCCGCATTAATAATATTAGAAAATGAACGACAAAGGAAGAAAAAACAGCCAAGACGATTCTGCGTAGATGAGTTTTTCTTGAGTCGCGGAGAAAATTATTTTTTCAATGAAATATATGAGAAATTAGAATCGACTGATCCCAACGCGCCCGTGAATTCGAATTCAAAGTTTAGGCAATTACATTTTCGAGGAAATTTGAGACCAAGCCAATTCCCTGGCATCTCGATTTTTATAAGAGGGGCTCTTAATGTCCCATATATTGGGCTTTTCCTTAATTGCTGAAATCATTTGCAAAATTAATTCCGTGGTCCACTCTGATTTTTTATCACCTTCCATGACGAACAACTAAAATAAAGTACAGTTTGCAAGTTGCAACAACTGCAAGTTCACGGCAACGCAATACTTCAACCACGTATAGACACATTTCACTGCAGCCAACGCAACACAATATTACGTGAAGAAATCCCAAAAAAAAATAAAAAGTTGATCAACGCGTTGAACAAATAATGTGCAACACATTATCTTGAAAATGTTCAAGTTGCTCAACGTGTTGATCGAACATTTTCAAGGAGCAACACGAGCTCGTACACTACCCGTACAATTGTTGCGCAATTCCTTGAGCAACGGCCAACAACTAGATCCAACCCGTTGGTTGAACAGAATTGAAGGCACCGTACATTAGAGTTGAATGCGTTGAATTCGAAATTTGTGCGTTGATCGCCTAGTGGTCGACCGGCATTACTTAGTACCGGTGCTCAGAGTAAAAAAATATATAAAAAATGCAATTTTTATCACATGTTAACGGATTAACGATTAACGTTAACTTGCGTTAATTCTTCCGAAATTTAACGCTTTAACGATTAACGAAGCTAACTTTTTTAGTAGCGGATTAACGATTAACGAAGTTAACTGTTTGATTAACGGTGCCCAGCTATGCATACATTGCAATATCAACGGAGCATTTTTTAGGATGTAAGGCAATCTTAATTTCCGTTATGGGTTGAGAAGACTGTTTTTTCTATATCACTTTCTCTCATTATTATTTTAGGAAATCCTGATGTCAAATCACCGAGATTTGCCAGAATTGATGCTACATCTGGTATAGGATAGGTATTTGATATTGATTTCTTTTTTTCAAGTCGATTGTTATTCTATATTTTCTTTCTTTTCTGTATTAAGTTCTTTGGGTACAACCCAGATAGGGGAGTTATATGGAGAAGAAAAGGGTTGAATAACGGAATTTTTTAATAGTCTATCAATTTCCTTATCTATTTCTTGACTCATTAATACTGGGTATGGATAAGATTCTGAATATATATAGGAGTATCTGCACTTGTTTTATTCTATTTCGTAAAAACATTTGTTGCATTAGTAATTTTGTGGGCTAGTTTCGTAAAAATATGTAAGAAGTGATTCAAAGTATTATTATTTAAGTTTCGTCTTTGATGTGAGTTAAGTAAATCATTGTTCAAAACTGAATTAATACCTATAGTCCAGTTAAATTCAATTAATTAATTCGAAATATCTACAAAAAATATTGCGTCCAATTTTTTTTTTGTTTCTTAAAGAGAACCCATTGGAGAGTGTAAATCCAAAAAGTTCGAACAAAAATCGCCCATGCGTTGTCCGCCATTTTGAAAAAGGCTTTGGAGAGCGTGAACTCGATTTTCTCGGTTCCTATCATATATAGAGCTGTATTTTTTTTGTAGGTTTGTACGTTAAAATATCTTCTTTAACTTTTGCTGAGAAAAAAATTTGAAACCTCTTTCCAAAAAAAAGTTATCGACGAAAAACTGTCGAGATTTTGTAGTAAAAAATGGTTTTTAACGTTTATCTCGCCTCATGTTCATCTGATCGAAAAAATACTTAAGTTGTTTTTTATAGATCACTTTATTTCCTACATTTTGGTATATTAAAATTTTATGTGCAACAAAAACTGTAAGAAATATAACCTGTCAAAATGGCCAATATCCTGCGAAAATTAAAAAAGAAAAAGAAATTTACTCACGTTTGAAAATTTTTAAATTTGATTATGTTCATTATGAACTTTAAAGAAACAGTTAAAACTCTTTTTTACACCACCAGCGAGGTAGAGTTACGGCGCATTTTTTTGAATGTGGTGTCCCCAGGAGGCATAATCCACGATTCAATCTTTTTCGTTTCTATATCAGCCTATCGATAGCTCAATGTGGTATAGTTTTTTCTTGTCGTTCTTGTCTCCTTTTTTTTTTGGGCTAGGCGTGCGAACATCAATGATCATATTCACGTTGTCAGTGCTGGGATCGTCATTGGTAGTTTCTTCAATGTTTTCAGGTGAGGAAAAGTCTTTACATGGGTCTTCATCTTTCAGTAAATTTTGCAAGGAAGGAACATTCTCGCATGGAAAGAAAATGAGTCACTGGATTCTTTGCGATATAGCAACTTTGTTAAAACGTCAAAAAAAAAAACTAAGTTTAATCTACGAGTATCTTCATTGCCTCCTAGTGCAGCAGCTGCTCGGCAACACACATTCCGTACCTACCATCAAGTACAGACTTGGATGGATGTTCACCATGACCCACTAAAATGGGGTTGGAAAAGAACTCCGAGAGGATTAGAGCCAGTTACAACCACTCAGGATCCAGCTCCACAAAGCATATTGCAAACCGTATCCTGCAAATGCAAGGGCCAATGTGGTCGAGATTGTGGCTCACCTTTCCTCACCTGAAAACATTAAAGAAACTACCAATGACGATCTCAGCAGTACTAACAACGTTAATATTATGATCATTGATGTTCGAACGGCTAGCCCAAAAAAAAGGAGATAAGAACGACATGAAAAAACTCTCAGCAAAAGTTAAAGAAGATATTTTAACGTACAAACCTACAAAAAAAATACAGCTCTATATATGATAGGAGCCGAGAAAATCGAGTTCACGCTTTCCAAAGCTAAGTTCACAGCTGAGGCCTAAAAACATTATAGAAAGCTTGATGATTATAAAGCTTTGCTTATCAATATCAGTTCGAACTTTATTAAATGTATGTTATAAGTTATGTACCCACTCGTGATTACAACTTTTAAAGAGAACTTTGAGAGGATTAACTTCATGTTGACCTTGATGTTGATCAAACGTTATAGTCTTTGCTAAAAAACACATTTCTTATGTTTTTCAGAAATTAATGAGCATCACCGGGTATTTTTAACAGTGAGACGAATGTATGCTTATATTTTAATATAAAAAATAGTCTTTAATTTACGTCAATAGATAAAGTAATGTTGTTGGTTAAATAAAATGAATGTTTTAAGGAAAACTGCAGTAAATCTTTTTTTGACATATATATATAGATTTTTTATAAATGTAAAACTATTTTATTAATTTTCTACAGGCTCTGAGCTTTCATTTGATATACAATACATAAAATACAATAAAATTCGATGAACAAAGCCAGCCAAATTATTAAGTTATAAGGCATTACATATTTGGTGGATTTTTTTTTATAACGGGGCTGCCGAGGGGTTCGGCCCAGTTAAGACATGGCAACCCTATATATTCATAATCAGTAGACTCAGACCTTTCATTTGATACCAAATTTAACCATTAACTGGATGGGCTAAGTCATGGTCGAAAAATACGCACCTTGAAATAGGGCTGCCAAGCGCTTCGGCCCACTTTTAGTTAGGCAACCCTATATATTTCGATCTATCTCGTCGAGCTCTATAGTTTGGCACTAGTTTCAGCCATTAACTGGATTGGCTAAGCCATGGTGAAAGAAACGCACCGAAAGTGCCCCGGTTTAGACGTCTTCGGCCCAAAATCTGATAGGCAACCCTGGTGCATTATCTTTCTCTAGAGTATCTCTATTTGGTAAGAGGTATTAGATCCATTGAGCGGATGAGCTAAGTGATCTGACGGTCGCCTCTTGGACTATAGGCAATGGATAACGATCTTTGATAGTCACGCGCTTCAACGACCTATAATCTATACAAAGTCTATGTTGATTATTCTTTTTTGCCACCAATACGATCGGGTTTGCATAGGGGGAGCTACTATCGCGAATAATATTATGAGCCTTAAGATCGTTTACTATCTCTTTATGGTTTCCTTTTCTAAACGAATCTCTAGGGATCCAGTTTTAACAACCTCCGTAGGATAACCTTTAACAATGTGTTTTGTATATTTTCCCAGAATTTGTTCTGGTGTATCTTCTGTACCTTGTAGAAGTTGTAGAGGGTTGTCAACCTTTGCAGCAGTTGAACGAAAACGTATTCCCTGTTTTCTTTTAAGTGTTGACCCGTGACTATCCATTCTTATTTCTAATGACGGGTCATTAAGTACCTCTCGCCCAACAAGCATTCCAGTCTTAAGATATTCTTGATCTATAAGGTAGAACACAACTTTTACTTCTACTTCCTCAAAGCAAACAGGTAAAACTATTTTTTTTTAACGATATTGAATCCCTACCGATACCCTGCACTGAAATTAGATGTTTTTCTTTAGGAATAGGGATTTCATTTGCTATGTCTGCCCTGATAAGAGAGCAATCCGATCCAGTATCTAAAAGACAGCTATAATTTTTTCCCTTGACAGATACCATGGTTTTGTTTTCGGGGACCATCATTCCGCAACAATAAGTTACTTTTTTGTGTTCTTCTTTTCTCTGTTTTGACCAACACGAGTCGTCCTTGTGACCAGCCTTACCGCAATGTCCACACTTATCCCTGGCCGGTTTTGAAGAGGTTTCTCTGAAAAGGTTGGAGTCATTTTTTTCGAAGGAATATTTTTGAGGACAGTTTACTCGAAGGTGACCTGTACGTCCGCATCCATAGCAACGTTTTTCAAGACGAGGTCTTTTTATAAAACTCGGAGGTAACTCCATTTTCCTTTTGTTATCCTGATGGTCCCTAATTTTTTTTTTCGAGGTTTCTCACGAATCGACATAAGGTGTTCTGTCAGGTCTTGCACTGATTTCAGCATAACGAATGTCAACGAGTTTCTAAGACTAATGTCTGAAATGCAGCCTATAATGATTTTGACCGTTTTGTCCTCCGGTATTTGAAATGGTAACCTATTTATCTGTCTAACCTTTTCCATGACGAAATCCGAATATGATTTAAAAGATTCGCTCTCTATATTTGCCACACTTCGCAGTTGGTCAATGACATTTGTTTCGCTTGAAAATGTATTTAAGAGAGACGAAGAAAGCTCTTTCCACGAATACATTTGATATCCGTATTCATTATAACAAATTTTACCCCTACCTAAGAGAGCGGTCTGCACCCTCGGTATTATACCATTATCCTGTATACGGTCTCTTTCGATTCTGTTATTAATGTCGGCGCACCACTTTCCAATGTCTACCCTTGAGTGGTCAGGATCGAAGCAGGAAAAACCTATACTGTCGTCTTTTTCTTTTCGAGCTGCCTGCAAAATCCTACCGATAGCATCAGCAGTTATAGCTTGAACCAATTCAGTTGGCCAACGGCCGGTTGCGCAGAGAGAGGATTTAAGAGAACAAAAATGGTGCACAAGCTATTTAATGAGTAAACATTTTTCCTTAAATCTTACAGTGCCTAACTCAACTTTGCTTTGACAAATAGTTTAGGGATTATTGTTTATTTCTATGTTTTATGGTTTGTGGCTTAGCAACAGAAAGGTTCCGGGGGCGTTATGTTTATATTTATTCTATGGTGTTAGTGTTTATTTGATATATGTATTTATAATTTTTTGATCTGTGGGGTTTTGGGATTAATTGTAGATTAGTCTTAATTATTTAGATTAGTGTTTACAAGTTTGAATAATTTTTACCTACGAGTTTTTTTTTTACCTTAAAATAATTATTATAAATTTGTACTTCAGAGATAAGTATGAAACATAATAATAAAATAAAAATAATATAAATAAGAATAATATAATTTAAGTAATAAATGTTTATTTACATATATGTACTTAGTTTTAAGAACTAATGTCGCTTTTTCATAGTCGGTTGAAGAATCGTTACCTGGATTGATTATAATTGAATCCGAAATTGTATCCCACGTCAGGTCGTGAGAAAAGTATTCTTCCTCAGTTCTTATGGCTTTTTCACACACTTTTCGCCAGTCTTCAGCCGTTATTTTTGAAAATTCCTCCTCTGCTAATTTTTGAATTTTGGGGAGAGCCAATTATTCCAAAACTTGATAAATCCTTTTTCAAGAAAACCAATGGTAGCTCGATCACCACCATCAACATCGAGTGCTTCCGGGAAAAAGAGTCCGCCCAAAGCGCCAGAGCGTGAAAAAGAAGACTCGGAGAAAATAGATTGTCTTGAAAAAGACAATAACGAACTTCGTCAAAGACTCGACGAAACTTTGAAACTCTATCAAGAGCTGAAAGAAGAAATACATTTTCTACGAAATAACAGCGATGCCGTAAAGAAAGCACAGAAAGAAATTGAGCTTCTTCGGAAAGAAAATGAAGAGTTGAAAAAAACTCAAAGACAAAACGATTCGAAAACAACTCCACAGCAGCTGGGTGTTTGCGAATATAAAACAGACGAAGAAGAGCTAGAAAGAGAAACGTCTTCAAAAAGACCTAGCAAAAAACGTAAAGCATTCTCCTCGCCAGAGGGAACCTCGTCTTCCGAAATAATAAAAGTAAATGTACCAAAAGATACGAATAAGAAAGAAAAAACTACTAAAATAAGACCACCGCCACCGATTAATGTCATCGGGATTGCGGAATACAATAAGCTTAAAATAATCCTTGAGGCGTTAACCCCAGCGAATTTTAAAGTTATCTCGCTTAATAACAACAAGTGGAAAGTTTGTGTAAAAGACTCCGATAGCTATCGTCTGCTTTCGCGAAGACTTAACGAAGCAAATGTAGAATGGTATACCTACGAAAACAAATCAGAAAGACGAGTCGTTGCAAGAGGCTTACATTCCTCATGTCAAAAAAACGATGTAATCCGTGATCTTAAAGAAAAAAATTACAAGATCTTAAATGCTGAGAACATCGTAAAAAAAGAAAAACAACAAAAAGATAGAGAAACTGTCGTGGTAAAGCGTGGTCTCCCACTATTTATACTCACGTTCGATAAGACAGAAAAACTAGAGGAAATCTACAGAATTAAAACAATACTGAACCTCGTTGTTAAGATCGAACCTCTGAAAAGCCGTACAAAGCAAGTGCCTCAGTGTAAACGCTGTCAAGGTTTCAACCACACGCAAAGCTATTGTAAAAAAGAACCTAGGTGTGTAAAATGCGCGGGAAAACATTTAACTGCTGACTGCACTGGAAATAGCAAAAGTCCAGCGAAGTGCATAAACTGCAATGGAAGTCACCCGGCAAGCTATAGAGGCTGTGAAGTAGTTAAAGAGCTACAAAAACGCCGAGAAAAAATTCATATGGAAAGAAAACCAAAGAAACAAATAAAAAGCCCAATATCTAAGACTCCTAAAAGAATAAATACACTAAGAGTCGGCATCGGCAAAGAAAATCAAACCCCATCAACGTCAAAGACATCTCCAAAGAAACGTACTGTTAAGTCATACGCCGAAATGGCAGCTGCACAGACATCTCCAAAGAAACGTAGTGTAAACACAAATGCCAGAATGGCGGCTGCACCCGTAATAAATCAACCTGACTCTGACGCACTATCTCAATGCTTGGCTTTAATTTTGTCAAAATTTGAAGATCAGGTCAAAATCAATAGAACTATTTCTGATAGGTTAGCAAAAATCGAAGATTTTATTCGACCCAAACGTTTTAAAAAAAATCATGATGGAAAACCTTAAAATTATTACGTGGAATGCCAACGGATTAAGGCAAAGACTTGAAGAACTAGAAATGGTCATACGGGAACAAGATATCGACATTTGTCTAATATCAGAAACCCACGTTAAAAAAGAATCAAATTTCAATATAAACGGTTATCTAGATTACCATGCAATTCATCCGTCGAACAAAGCAAGAGGCGGAGCATCATTATACATAAAAGAATGTATCAAACACTCGATAGGCCTTAAGCTTGAACTTGAACCGATGCAGCTTATAAGTGTGCAGGTTAAAACTAAACATGATACATTGAATTTCACATCTATATACTGCCCTCCACGGTACAGAATTGATAAAAATGATTTTTCAAACTTGCTAAAATCACTTAGACCATCTTTAATAATCGGTGGCGATTTTAATGCAAAACACACGTTTTGGGGTTCTAGATGCATTTCTCAAAAGGGCCGAGCGTTATATGAAGCCGGTATGGAGAATAATTGTGATTTTCATTCTAGTGGGAAACCAACTTATTGGCCGACAGATACCTCGAAAATACCTGACCTGATTGATTTCTTTATAGTCAGGGGAATACCGTCAAATCGAATAAAAATAACGGAATGCTTTGATCTTTTCTCTGACCACTCTCCCGTTATTCTCACTATGAGCGAAAGTATTGTTAAAATTGAAACACCACCTAGGTTAACAAACGGTAAAACTAACTGGGAAGGTTTTAAGAAAGATATTGAAGATAATGTTGAATTAAGGGTATCACTACAAACACCTCTTGAGCTTGAAGAAGCGGTAGATAATTTTGTGCATATTGTTCAAAAAGCCGCATGGAACAATACTCCTTACCAAAGACAAATGTCAGGCTATAGAGAAAATAAATATCCCCAAGAGATAAAAGAGGTACTTAAAGACAAGCGAAAAGCGCGCAAAAAATGGCAACAAACTCGTGCTCCCCAACACAAAGCTAATTTAAATCACCTCAGTAATTTGCTTAAAAAGATGATATCAGATTTTAAAAACCGCGAAGCTGGAAATTACCTTGAAAACTTGACGGCAGGTAAAGAATCTAATTATTCTCTATGGAAAGCGATAAAAGCTACGAAAAAACCAAAGCTTCCAGCACCCCCGATTATGAAAGACCAAAATGAATGGGCAAGAAGCGATAAAGAGAAAGCAAACGTTTTCGCTGATTACCTAGAGGAAACATTTAAGCCGTTCAATGGGCAAGCATTGAATGATGATATAAGTGTGAATATAAATTCAAATGAAAGCTCCATCACAAGAAATGTTACGCTTGCCGAATTAAGCAAAGAAATTAAGAAACTGAAGTCAAAAAAAGCACCAGGATACGACTTAATTACTGCGGAAATTCTTAAAATGCTCCCACGGAAAGGCTTAGTAAACCTCCTTTACATAATGAACGCCACTCTAAGGTTAGAATATGTTCCAAATCAATGGAAAGTCGCAGAAGTAATAATGGTCTTAAAACCTGGCAAACCATCACATGAAAAGAAATCGTACAGGCCCGTTTCACTTCTTCCTGTAGTGTCGAAGGTCTTTGAGAGAATATTTCTTCAGCGTCTTCAGCCCATAATAGAAGAAAAGGGTCTTATACCTGAACACCAGTTCGGTTTTAGAAGTAAGCACTCGACGATTGATCAAGTGCATAGAATCACCGATGTCATCGAGAAAGCCCTTGAAGAAAATAAAATTTGTTCAGCGGTCTTTTTAGATGTGTCTCAAGCTTTTGACAAAGTGTGGCACGAAGGCCTCAAATACAAATTGAGACAAGTCCTATCTGAAGGACTATACAACATTCTTAGAGAATATCTAGAGAAAAGAATTTTCCGCGTTAGGCACGGAAATGATTATTCAGATTTTAAAGAAATAGTGGCTGGGGTACCACAAGGTAGTGTTCTAGGTCCCATTTTATACCTTTTATTTACACGCGACATACCCCAAACAGACAATACAATTGTAGCTACTTTTGCAGACGATACCGCAATACTTGCAGTAGGCAAAACGGCTAACGAATCGACATGTAAATTGCAAAATGCTCTTAACAATGTCAATGAATGGACAAACAAATGGCGAATAGCGCTTAACGAATTTAAGTCAGTCCACGTGGACTTTACTTATAAGAAAATTAATAGATTACCAGTCTTTATTAATACAACTCAAGTTCAATTTGCAAATGAGGCAAAATATCTCGGGATGACTCTTGACGCGAAATTAAAATGGAAGTCACATGTTAAAAATAAATGTGATCAATTAAATATTAAACTAAGGGAAATGTACTGGTTACTCGGACGACATTCTAAACTTAGTATCGAAAACAAATTATTAGTTTACAAACAGGTACTTAAGCCTGTCTGGACATATGGTATTCAACTCTGGGGTTGTACCCACGATACAAATCTAAATAGTCTACAAACTTTTGAAAACAAATTATTAAGGTCCTTTGTAAATGCGCCGTGGTATATTAGAAACGAAGATCTTCACAGGGATCTTGGAATCCCCACGGTTCGCGAAGAAATAAAAACTTTTTCGCAAAGGCATAGAAAGCGTTTAGTTGAACATACCAATAGAACAATCTTAGAAATTCTTGACGAAACAAATTTAGTACGACGTTTGAGAAGGACCAAACCTTCCGATCTAGTACGGTGAAATTATTGTACTGTATTATGTATATTTAAATCATCGCTTAAAATAGAAAGAAGCTATTCAACTAGCTTATAATTAAACCAGTAGGAACTTTCACCGGAAAGTTGCCTACAACACGTTACTTAACTTCGAGAAAGATAAATTGCTAGATAAGTTCCATATGAACTTAGTTGCAATCGGGAGGAGGAGGTGGTTTTAGTGCGGTCGGCCTGATTAACGGTCTGCTTGCATAGAGTCTTACCTTCCGTAAGGCTTTATGGGGGTAGAGTTGTTGGTCGGGAGAGTCCCACATATCTATGAGCGCGCGTTTTTCGGTCCTCATAGAATCTTTTGAAGATTTCAACACCTACCCACGGGAAAAAAAAAAAAAAAAAAAAAAATTTTTGAACATCCAATAAATTGAACGTTGTGTTTCGTGAACCTACTCTTGCCTTGACAGTTGCCCAAATATTTTCAATGGGATTGAGATCTGGATGATAGGGTGATAAACGTAGAACCTCATGTCCCATGCCGTGAATGATATCGTCAATCTTATGCTTTGGGTTGTGTGTAGCTCGGTGCCGTTTTATTACCTCATACAGTTCAAGTTTCAACATCTGTATAGTATGCGGAATATTCTTTTCGTTTAGCCATTGTATCATCTCGGATTTCTTGCTAGCAGAAGCAGCTAATTCATTGAGTTTGAGAGCACTTTTTAGCTCCTTAATAGTGCTAAACATACTGTTTTGTCAGCTGAAAGCTTTAATATACACTCTAAAACTTCCACAGAGCCGCGTGCTTTTACGTGGAGTTATAAACTTTATTTTCTATTAGTATTAGTAAATACAAATCATACTATTGAACACGAAGAGAAATTATTATTTGTATTGGTAAATCATCTTAGCATCAAAATGTATTTAAATAGAATAATGAGTAAGGGTAATAATTAAAAGCCATAATACGTTCAATGCGGGGTGATTTCTAAGTGCGACTTCATTTTTATCAGAAATGTTGACATTGTACTTCGAAATATTACAACGCCCTTCTAAAATAATTTGTTTTAAGTGGATAGTAATTTTTTTTTATTTTAATTTTGAACTTGAGAAAAAAATATTTATTTGGCTCGTGCACTTTTTTGGATAAAGCTTCTGTGTTTTTCATGATTCTTTTCAAAATGCAGTCATCACATCACTGTGAATAGTTTTCTTTTTCTGTTATATAAAAATTCTTAAATACGAGTATTCGCCATTTTCTTAAACATCCATGATATAGCTTGCAGCTCTTAAATAACACTTCAAAAAAATTTTTTGCTGTTAAAGAGCTATTTTAAAGAGTTAAGTATCAAAATGCTAATATGCTTTCCGACAGCTGATAAAAACATTATTATGGAGCATATTTATCGAGCAGACAGCTTTTAAACGTAACGAAGCTAAAGATTGTTAAGAAATTCTATTACAGAGCTAAATTTTTATATTCGTTTACCAAGAGCTGCAATCTGTTTTGAAATAGAGCTAGAGCCTTGCATTTAACTCTCTCAGAGCAATTTAAGAACATTTAAATAACATTTAGCTCCAACGATGTTACTTGGGATCAGTCCAAGCCCGTGGCCTTGTATGTGAGCTATGAATTGAATATAGCTTTCGTCCAAATAAATGATATCATATCCTTATGTTCTGTATTCCCGGATTTTTCCCAGATACTTCACTCGCATGAGTTTAATATCATTTCTTTCGCAGAGAAGTTTCCGGTTGTTTTGAGTTTTTTTGTAGCTAAATCCGTAGTCCAGTTTTCCATTTCGTATGCTGCACTTTTTTATTTGGTGACTGAACAACTCCTCTCTCTTCGTATTCCTTAATAATCCTTCTGTATGAACGTTCAGAAATTCCAGTAGTTTCCACTGTTTGCGTTGTTGCGTAACTCACAGGATTTTCAAGAAACGAATTCTTTGCTTCTTCCAGTTTGTCATTATATATCTTAACAACTATCTTACGCGCCTGGCTTCCAATAGGTTTTCCTTTTCTAAATGGATCCATTAAAATTTCTTTTAAATGTATTTCAATGTATTATTTTTGGTTGTTTTTTTTTTAAACTGAATGGCAAACCAAAGCAAATATCATTTAAATACGTTAATTCCCTCAGATGCAAAAATTCATTCTTAAAAACTCGTAGGCAAAAATTGTTCAAGCTCGTACACACTAATCTAACTAATTAAAACTAATCTACAATTAATGCCAACCCCACAGGTCAAAAAAAAAAATATATCAAATATACACTAACGCCATAAAATAAATATAAACACAACGCCCCCGGAACCTTTCTGTTACTAAGCCACAAATCATAAAACATAGAAATAAACAATAATCCCTAAGCTTTTTGTCATTAATCCTATGTCGCAGCTCGCAGGTATTTTTTTTGTCTGACCCAATTGCATTTTGCAATAGACTTATTTTTTTATTATAGGTGCACTGAAATTTGTCCCAGTAATAAAAACAAAAATTATTAATTTTATTTTTTCGAAGTAAAGTATACACCTAAAAATCTTTTCCTTTTATCTCACCAGAGATGAAATAGTTTTTTAGACATCAAGCTATGAAAGAAAAGTAAACCATGATCATATCTTATTCAAAGAAAGTCCATCACTGGAAATTCATTTCTATTTTACTCTGAGCGAAGCTATAAACAAAACTCACCCTCCTAAGTGCTTCAGTATGATCGCAGCAGCGTCATTGACAACAACGCCCGCATGTACATCTTTTTTTTCTTTTTTTCAGTGATTTTTCTGTCTCTTTAAGAATTAGAGAGTAGAGCAAAGAAATTTAAAGAGACCTGCGCAGTAGAATTGAAAACTGAATTGGTTCAAGCAACAACCAACAAATTCCAAACATCATCATTCCCACAGGAAAATGCTGACACAGATTCCCACACTCTACAGTCTACACATCGCTTGGACTCCGACACTCGACACCAAACTAACCAGATAAAAAATCACACCACCATCCAACCAAACCACCTTACATTGCACATTCCTTCTCCTTCATTTTCCTACATCATTAGTTAAGCAAAATAATTATGTTAGAATTTCAGTCATATTGTAAAGCTAATCGAATAAAGAGGTTCGCCTCCTGAAAATATTTTTTTTAATAATAAATTAATAATAATTTATTAACTTATATAAGTTTTAATAGTACTATCATGTAACACGAAAAAAAGTTAACTTATTGTGCCGCAGAATCGTTAGTGTGGCTATGTTAAGCAGTGCAGAGTTGACGTGGAAAGAGAAAATATAAGCAAAAGAAGAGATGCGATAGTGATATATTTATTCTGACAACAATAAAGAAGGTAAGGGAGAAAATATTATCTGCGTTTCTTTTTGCTGTCAGAATCAATTGTAGGTAGGTAAATAAAGTTGTATATGCGAGGCGCGAGATGAATACAAGCAAAATGTATTGAGAGTGTATGAGAGTTTTTGTGAATTTTGTTTTATTACTCGTACTCATGCAATCTGGTTTGTTTAAATTCTGATACGATTAATTACCGAGGTTGCCATTTTAACGACTTTGTAATAAGATCTAGGGGAATTTGAACTTAATAAACTCAAATGGTTTTATTTCGTTTTTGAAAACTAAATAATTTCAAATTGGCTTTATTTCGTTATGGTAACCAAAATAATTTTATAATAATAATTTTATAATAATTATATGCAGTGGGTAGTTAGATAGTGGCAATTGTATTTTTTTTGTAATTAAGGCCCATTTGCTGATACGAAACTTAAACATTTATGTTCAACTTAAGCGCTTATGTTCTACTTTTTCCTCTACGTAAACTGTCACATAAGAGTTTATGTGGAACATAAGTATTTATGTTCCGTATCAGCAAATGGGCCTAATATACTTAGATATGTACATACACAGTTAGAAAACTATTTCTTTAGGAAAATCTTATAGGTACGTACCTATGTTTTTATTAAAGAAAATAGCTTTTGCATAGTATGTAGGTACATACCCATAGAAAATTGTATGAAATTAAAATAATAATTTTGATTAGGTACAAAAACGAAAAATTATTATCATGCGTTGATAGGTATTTATATAATTAAAAATAAAAAAAAATGATATAGGTATAGACCAATTTTTAAAATTTATTCATATAAACTTTGTTTGCAAAAAATATAGAAAATTTTTAATACTTTTATGTGTATAATAAACAATTTCAGAAATTGATAAATATTCGCATAAAGCTATTTTGAAAAAAAAATCAAATAAGTTTTTCGAGACAAAAAATAATTTTAGAAAACTTAAATTAATTAAAAAAATAGAATAAAATTATTATTGACATAATATTTAAAAAAAATCAGATACCTTTTTTGGAAAAAATATTTTGTATGCATTTACATATTGCTTATAAGCAATTTTTGAAAAATTAAAAAAAAAGGAATTTGGTGTCAATTTTAAGAAATTATTGATGCACCCCACATGAAAAATTTTTAAAATAAAAATAAACTTTTTTTTACAAAAAATAGTTTTTATCTATATATTTTGTAAAAAATAAGATATTTGCCCTGCGAATTTTAAACAAACAAACATTTCTCTTAATGTTTGTCTACGAATTTTTATCAAATTTGGAAATTATTAATTCATTAAAATAAAAATTTTGTTTTTTTTTTATTTTGTTAAAAGTAAATATAAAAAGTAAGAATTTATGCAAACAAAGTTTAAAAAACCTTTTATTATTAAACTAATTTTGAATATAAGAAATTGGGATATTAATTTTAAGTATTTAAAAATAAAGATTCTAGGAAATGTTTTCAAAAATTAATCGCTCAAACTTTTTCAAGACATTGATTTTTCAAAAACAATTTTTTTAGATAAAAAAATTTTTTACGTGTTCTCTACCATCGTAAAGTCAAATTTGATCAAAATCTCGAGTTAAATTTTTTCCACCTGCAAAACTTGCAAATACACAATTTTGTAAGTGAAAATAAAATAAAAAAAAAATTGGTACGCCAACGTTAAGTTTTTATTATTGTACGAATGAAATTAAGTTTCGAAATAAAATATTGAGCCGTTTTTGAGTTATCGAATTTTCCACGTATTTTAAGCGTGGAACAAAAAATATTGTTTAATGTAAAATCTCCTCAAATAGTGCGCTAGCTTTAAGTTTTATTACTGTACGAATGGAAACTAAATTTCGAAAAAATATTGCGCCGGTTTTTGAGATATTGAATTTTCCAAAAAGAATGACTTTTTTTCCAAAAATTAAAAAACAATATTATAAATATATAAGACTTTTGGTAATATTAAAATTTTCAAAAAAGTATGAACATTTTTTGGAAAAAGGAAAATTTGTATACGCGTGAAAATATTTTTTTTTTCGTAAGTTACTTGATATTTTTTCAAATCGTATTTTTCTCGAAAACTGTTCCGAGGCTGAAATTTGATTCTTTTTATAAATTTTTGTATATAAAAGCTTATTTTTTTAAGAAACCACTACGACTTATAATTTTTGTTCTTGGAGGATACGGTTAGTTTTAGGAAAAAAATAAATTTTTTGTTCTAATACTTTGTAGATTATATTAAAAAACTTTTATTCATCAAGTTTGAAAAAAATCGAGCATGGGGTTTTCGAAATATTGAGTTTTCAAAAAAAAAATTTGAAATTTTTTTTAAAAATCCAAAAAATTATTTTTTGAAAATTTGAATACATAATAATATTCAAACTATTAGGGACCTTTAGCAAAAAAAAAATGATCAAAATCCGTCGTACCGTTTTTGAGAAAATCAAAAACAAAAAAAATGGTCCCAAGGAGTAACATACATAACATCATAACATACTGTTTGCTGTTATCTTTTTAATCTTTTTTACTCTTGAATGTTTATTGATTGATTGGTTGATGCTGTACCGTTGTTTTTGTATGTGCAAAGCTTTGGTGGTAAGTCAAAGGCGTCAGTCTATTGTCGAACCTCAACCGAATAAGTTGTTTTTTCATAAATTCAAAAAATTAAATAAATAATCATTAAAAAAAAAAATCAAAGTGTTTTTTAATTAACATTTTAACAAAAGAAAGTTTTTATTCTTATGTGAGATCTTATTACTGGCGCAGTCGGAAAAAGAAATATTACGCTCGGATTTAAAATTAAAACAAATAATATTAATTAACTCAAACATTGTGATTCAATTCATGTGATAAAAAAAAGACAAAGAACTAACATGCTTAAATAGAAAAAAATACGAAACCAAGAAAAAAAAAGTGGTAAAATATAAATAAAAAATAATAGCAAGAAAATTATTGAATAAATGTGTACAAAAAACAATTGTTGAAAAAAAAAAAAAAAAAAAAAAAAAAAAAAACGTCACGCATTTTTAACACCATCCATCTTTAAATTGTCATTCATCTTTAAACCATCGCCCATCTTTAATACTATCGTCCATCTTTAAATTTATCACCGTCCATCTTTCAACAGCCATTCTCATTCATCTTTAAACAGTCATCCATCTTTAAATTATCGTCCATCTTTCAACAATCATTCTCATTCAACTTTAAACAGTCATCCATCTTTAAATCATCGTCCATCTTTAAATTCATCAATCAACATAAGAAATATCTACAAATAAAATATAAAATAAAGAAAAAACAGGTATGGCAACCGCAAATTTAATTGATTTTGTTAGACATGTTAACGACTTTACGGGACTACCCGAAGAATTAGACTTGTTTATCCAACATGTCGATTATATATATAATTGTTCCCAACATCTCGATCAATATTCAAAAGGCTTTCTAGAATTAACAATTAGACAGAAAATCAAGGATAGGGCAAATATTGTTTTAATTAATAATAATAACCCGATTCATTGGCCTGAAATCAAAGCTTTACTTAAATCAAACTGTACTATACATGAAAGCATAGAAAATCTTGTAAATAAAATAAAAATGTTAAAATTTAGCTTATCAGTTGAGGACTTATTTGATAAGACTCAACATCTTTTAACGAAATTAAATATTAAATCTAGTCTTTCAAATCCTGTTGATATTCCTGGTTGGTTTAATAGCTCACAAAATGAAGAAATGGCGCTCAAAATTTTTGTTAATAAATTACCCAGCCAACCTAAGCTTATCTTACAAGCTAGAAACCCAAAGAACTTTAGGGAAGCTAAAGAAATTTTAATAGATACTGTCAATTTTTATCGTTCTTTTAATCCACAAAACAATTCGTACAGACAAACACCAACTTATAATACGAGTACCACACCAAATACGTTTTATAATAATCAGTCAAATACTAATATCGCTAGCTCAAGTGGAAATTCCAGGAGCTTTCAGAATTCGGGTCCTCGACAATTTCGGCAAAATGGTTCGCAACAAAATTCAAATAATGTTCTTCAAAATTCCAACAGCTATCAGAATCGTAGTTCTAATAATTCGACAAATAGTAGAAATAATTCTTATAATAATATCCAAGGTGCTGCAACATCAGGCTCATCTCAAAGATCCCGACAATCAATGGAAATAGAACATTTACAAGCACAAGACCTTCCTGTTGGTGAGTGCGTTCAAACTACAGACACTCCTGACGATTCCAGGTTTCAAAATTTTCAGTTAACCACCTCCGAACTCTTCCCTGCATAATTGTGAGAACAAATTCTATTCCATTAAAATTACTAATCGATTCTGGAGCAAGTACTTCCTTGATTCAAAAGGGTTTATTTCACAGATCTTTTAGGTCGGATCTCGAAAAACCATTGATGCTCAAATCCATCAATTCGCGTTTGTCAGTCAATTCAAAAATCACTATTCCATTATTTAAGGAATTTAATAGGTCGTCTGTAAAACTTGAAATGCTCGAAACAGAGTTAAACACAAGTTTCGATGGCATTATTGGCATTAACGTCTTAAAACCGTTACAGGCTAAAATCGATTTAGATAAATGCCAATTAGTTACCAAAGATGCTACCTTACCTCTTATTTTCGACGAACATTTTCAAATCAAAATAACAGATGAAGAAATTAATATACTGGATAGAGATACTATAGATATAAATTTCAATTACCCTGATGTAGACACATTAATGAGTAAATTAAAAAACGAAAATCTGAATGAAGAGGAACTTAAACATTTGTCTGTAACCATCCGAAAATATCGAAAAGCGTTTTATGTAGAAGGTGACAACCTATCGGCTATTACAGAGTATAGCCACAAGATCCCTACAAAGCATGATATACCGATTTATTCCAAAAACTATAGGTATGCAGAAGCTCATAAGTCTGAGGTAGATCGACAGATTGCTGAAATGTTAAATTCAGGGATTATTGTCAAATCAACGAGTCCTTACAATGCTCCTATTTGGGTTGTGCCCAAAAAGATCGACAATTCGGGCGAACAAAAATGGCGAATTGTCATTGATTACCGGAAGTTAAACGATGTAACAATTGATGACAAATTTCCCATCCCCAACATAGAAGACATCTTTTCAAAATTAGGAAACTCACAGTACTTTTCAACTCTAGACCTTGCAAAAGGGTTCCACCAAATTTCAGTCTCTAAAGAAGATAGGCACAAGACCGCTTTTTCAACTGCAGACGGACATTTTGAATTCACGCGGATGCCGTTTGGGCTAAAAAACGCCCCATCATCTTTTCAAAGGATGATGAATGAGGTGCTTGCCGAGTATATAAACAAAATTTGCGTGGTTTATTTAGATGATATACTCATATTCTCCACTTCCCTTCAAGAACACATAGACTCACTTAACAAAATTTTTAAAAAAATCATTCAGTTTAATTTCAAGGTCCAAATTGATAAATGCAGTTTTTTTAAACGCGAAACTCAATATTTAGGTCACATCATTTCTGATGAAGGTATAAAGCCCAACCCAAATAAAATACAGACAATAGTTGATTTAAAAATACCCCATTCTTCTAAACAAATAAAATCTTTCTTGGGAGTTACTGGATTTTACAGAAAATTCATTAAGGACTACTCAAAAATAGCCCTTCCTATTACAAAATTTCTAAAAAAAGGTTTCAAAATTAACATTAATGATAAGGATTACATCGAGTCCTTTAATAAACTTAAAGATCTCGTATGTACCTGCCCTATTTTGGCTTATCCGAACTTTGAAAAACTTTTTACACTGACAACCGATGCCAGCAACGCAGCACTAGGTGCGGTTCTTTCGCAAAACAACCACCCAATCGCGTTTGCCTCAAGAACCCTTAATAGTCATGAAATACATTATAGTACCATAGAAAAAGAACTTTTGTCAATAGTTTGGGCAACAAAACATTTTCGGCCATATTTGTACGGCCGTAAGTTCAAAGTACAAACAGATCATAGACCATTGGTATGGTTAACTTCACTAAAGGAACCTAATTCCAAATTACAGCGTTGGAAAATTAAGCTTAGTGAATTCGATTTTGATATTGAGTACATCAAAGGTAGGGAAAATTACGTTGCGGATTTCCTCAGTCGTTTAGAGCTTAACCATATAGAAAATGACGAAATCCGATCTGATTTAGCAACAATACACAGTGGTAGAGAAAATCATAATGACCACATATATATAACAGAAACCCCTTTAAACATCTATAAAAATCAATTAGTCATTCAGTCGTGTGATTCATGCTCATACACTACAAAATTTTTATACAAAAAAAAAAGAAGATCGATTATTTCTTTAAACCAATATGATGAACAGTATGTCCTTAAGATTCTAAGAGAACTATTTCCAGTTAAAGGAACAGTAGGCATTTTTTGTGAAAATGATGATATTTTTATAAAGTTTCAAAGCACAATAGTCAAATATTTCTCAAATTCATCAAATATGAAATTCCTTAGATGCTCAAGATTTTTGAAGGACATCATTTGCCCCGAAAAGTTAATGGATTTGATCGAAAAAGCTCACCTGGATAAAAATCATAGAGGTATTGAAGAAACATTCTTAGATTTAAAAAATACATACTATTACCCGAACCTTAGACTGGAAGTTCATAAATTCATAAACAATTGTATATTATGCAATATGTGCAAGTATGACAGGAATCCCATCACGCCGAAACTAATGATTACTGAGACTCCTGATAAACCCAATGATATTGTTCATATAGATATATGGTATTTAAACAAAAATAGCATGTTCCTGACATGCATTGACAAATTAACAAAACATGTTTCTATTCACCCGGTAACCGACAGAAATTCCATAACTATAGTTGTTAACCTTTTACAACAAAGATTTTCGATTTTAGGAAAACCAAAAAAAATTATAGCTGACAACGAGTTTAATACCGGTTACATGAAAAATTTCTTTAATAAAGAAAACATACTTTATCATTTCACATCCCCTAACACTCATACCGGTAATTCCACAATAGAGAGATTCCATTCGACACTTAATGAACATATTCGACTTTTTAAATTAAATCATGAAAATAAAGATATAGACCACAAAATGTTAGCTTTGAAAGCAACTGAAATTTATAATAATACTGTCCATTCTACCACCAAGTATAAACCCAATGACCTTTTGCATTCTAATCTGAGCGAAAAAGATTGGGAAGACTTAAGAAAAAGAATTCTAGACTCAAAGACAAAACAAATCGACAAATTAAACTTGAAAAGAAACAATCCTCAAGACTATGGTAACCGAGAGCTTGTTAAAAACTTAGGTTTCCATAATATTAAACATCTACCTCGATATGTAATCAAAGACGTTAAAGAAAAGGATAAAACGTATTTTAAGGACGAACACGGACATAAACGAGACAGACAAATAATTAAAAGAAAATACAAATATCAAAACTCGATTAAAAATGTGAAATTTGATCAAAAATTAACCGGAAGAGACTATTCAAACAAAAATAAATAAATCAAACAGAAATATCAACAGATAAGAATCATAAAACATATAATAGATTATTAATTAAATTAATTATTAAATAATAATTATTATAAACACAAATAATGTACAAGAAAAATGTAATTTAATTCTAGTTTATAAAAAAAAAAAAATATGTAAATGAATATGTTAATTTAACTGATTTTTTTTTATAATAATAACACACCTAGATATGTACCTTATCTACTTTAATTTACAAAAACAAAGCTATACAAAAAAAAATTAATTTGTAAACATGAAAAACATAATAGGACAGCATCAACAATACCACAAATATTGTACATTCTTTGACGGGAGGAGTAACATACATAACATCATAACATACTGTTTGCTGTTATCTTTTTAATCTTTTTTACTCTTGAATGTTTATTGATTGATTGGTTGATGCTGTACCGTTGTTTTGGTATGTGCAAAGCTTTGGTGGTAAGTCAAAGGCGTCAGTCTATTGTCGAACCTCAACCGAATAAGTTGTTTTTTCATAAATTCAAAAAATTAAATAAATAATCATTAAAAAAAAAAATCAAAGTGTTTTTTAATTAACATTTTAACAAAAGAAAGTTTTTATTCTTATGTGAGATCTTATTACTAAGGGGGGTACCAAAAATGACAATTTCTTGTAAATTTTTTTTCAACCATTACCTACCTAGCTTAAACTAAATAAAATTTTTTGTTTTTTTTTTTTTTTTTAAATCTGTGGGACAGTTTTTGAGAAAAAAAAATATTTATGAAATTTAGAAAAAAATTCCAAAGAAAAAAACATTCGGGGGGGGGGGGGGGGAAATTAAAACCCATATCTACCAATTTTCAAGAAAATCGGCCGAGCCGTTTAGCTGTAGTCGAACTCAAATGTTTAATAAAGTGATTTATTGAACATAATAGTTCTTCATAACTTAAAAACTAAAAGAGATAGAAAGAAATGGAGTACGCCATTCGAAAGAGCATGTTTGATTTATAAAAACTGCATTTCTAACTAAATTTCGCCAAAACTGCTCTTTTGAACAAGATAGAACTCAGACGACAATATGCACAGAAATAATTTTCTTCTATCCCCAAAAAATACGTAACCACCAAAAAAAGTATTGAAACCTCACCTTGAAAATATTTGCCTACAGAAAATAACTAGACGAACCTAGCGGCACAATAATTACAATAATTTTTTAACATTTGTATGGAGGATACAGTTATTTTTAGGCAAAATACATTTTTTTTCTAACATCTTGTAATTTATATTAAGAAACTTTTATTTACTTAAAAACAATATTTTTTTGTTCCACGCTTAAAATACGTTTTAAGCGTTTTCGCGTTTTTCGTTTCATACGTGGATTGAAAGGTGGCACTCCCTAGATCACGAATATGTAATCTTTAATTCTGTAGGATGAATAGTTTGGCCAGAAATCACGTTTGAAAATGTCAACTTTGAGGGGTCTACGAGGCTCCGTTTAGCCGCAAATCGCGTTTAAACATAAAAATTCGTTTTTCGATACCATTTTTTCATATTTTAGAGATGCTTCCAATAAGTTTAAAAAACATTGCATCTCAAAGCTTTGAAAATTTTTTTTTTTTAATTTTTGGAAAAAAAAATTGTTTTTTTTTTTTCTTGGAAAATTCGATATCTCAAAAACGGCTCAATATTTTATTTCGAAACTTAATTTCATTCGTACAATAATAAAAACTTAACGTTGGCGTACCAAATTTTATTAATTTTATTTTCACTTACAAAATTATGTAATTGCAAGTTTTGCATGTGGAAAAAATTTAATTCGAGATTTTGATCAAATTTGACTTTACGATGATAGAGAACACGAAAAAATAATTTTTTAATTTTTTTTGAAAAATCAATGTCTTGAAAAAGTTTGAGCGATTAATTTTTGAAAATATTTCCTAGAATCTTTATTTTTAAATACTTAAAATTAATATCCCAATTTTTTTTCTAGAACAATTTTAAAGAAATTTCTTATATTCAAAATTAGTTTAGTAATAAAAGGTTTTTTTTTAACTTTGTTTGCATAAATTCTTACTTATTATATTTATATTAACAAAATAAAAAAAAAAAAAAACAAAATTTTTATTTTAATGAATTAATAATTTCTAAATTTGATAAAAATTCGTAGACAAACATTAAAAGAAACGTTTGTTTGTTCAAAATTCGCAGGGTAAATATCTTATTTTTCACAAAATATATGGATAAAATTTATTTTTTGTAAAAAAAAGTTTATTTTTTTTTTTTAAAATTTTCATGTGGGGTGCAACAATAATTTTTTAAAATTGACACCAAATTTTTTTAATTTTTCAAAAATTGCTTGTAAGCAATATGTAAATGCATACAAAATATTTTTTCCAAAAAGGGTATCTGATTTTTTTTTTTTAAATATTATGTCAATAATAATTTTATTCTATTTTTTTAATTAATTTAAGTTGTCTACAATTATTTTTTTCTCGAAAAACTTATTTGATTTTTTTTTCAAAATAGCTTTATGTGAATATTTATGAATTTCTGAAATTGTTTATTATACACATAAAAAGTATTAAAAATGTTCTATATTTTTTGCAAACAAAGTTTATATGAATAAATTTTAAAAACTGGTCTATACCTACGGTGACCATATTTTAGAATTCCAAATAAAGAACAAATGAAAAAAGAAACAAAATTCAATTCAATTTAAAATTATTCCTTTTAATAAATTAAAAAATAAAGTACAGGAAAAGTCTTGGTTTGCATTAAACATAAAAACAAAATAAAAACAAAATAACTCTAAAACAAAAAAGTCTTACAAAAAAAAAAAAAAAAAAAAAAAACATAAAAACTTAAAATCTAAATTAACACAGTTTATTTTTACGGATTTTAATATTTTTCTGAAAAGTAAATTTCCTTCACTAAGTTTTGGTTTTTTTTTTTTAAATATTCTTTGAACTCTAAACAACTGAGCTCATAATTGTAACTATTTAGTTATCAAAATCGATTTCACAGTTTCGACCTTCATTTGGGTTTTTTCGTTCGTCCAAATATTGTTTAGTATAGAAAAAACTCTTTCTGTAGGAGCATTTGACCCTGGCAGACATAAGCCAAATTCAACAATGCTCAAAATGTTTTTGAAACATATATTTTTCTCAGTAAAATGTTTGAAAATTTCCACCCATCTTTCTCCTGTTAACTTCTTATCATATAACCATTCTCTTATTTTTTTCAAAGTTACATAATTCTTAACATGCGCGAATTCGTCAAAAGTTTCGCTGTCGTTAATATTGAAACCTTTTTTCATTTTCATAACAAATATTAAACTTGATTCAACTTGGTCCCAAGAAGGTGCTGTACGGAGAAGCACCCATTCTAAAACTTCTACTTCAACTGATGCAGTGTCCCATTGACATAAATAGTCAATGCAAAGATTGTAAAAATCGTTCACATGTTTTTTTGATTTTTTCTGAAATAACTAGACCATTTTGGTCTAGACTTTAATCATTTTTTTTAATAACAATCGGCAAAAAACACTCATCCCTTCTTTGTATGATTTTTAATTTGAGATCTTTGATAATCAGGGACACTTCCGTCATGCATATTTCCTCTGATTCAATCTGTAAAATGTTATTATGGAAAAGAGTAGCTTGGCAATGAGCAAAAAAGAAACCAGACTTGGGAGCAGGGATCGCTAAAGAATTATTTTAAAATGGTTGGGAACTTTGGTTGCGATAAAAAGTAAACCTTCAAAGGTTTAAATAGTTTTAAAATTCTTTCCATTGATGGTTTCAGAGCAAGCCATCTAGTCTTGCTAAATCCCATTAATTTTTGATATTCAACATCTATTGTATCACAAATTTCTTTAAATTGTTCAACGCGTACTGTATAAATGTAAAAGTAAGAGTATATTTTCACCACAATTACTTCTATATCTATTGGTAGACTTTCTACTGAAGTCTGAATACAATTATTTAAAATGTGGGCAGCACTGTTGACTCCTATAAGATTATTTCCAGTAGATGGTTGAAGTTTATTGAACAAATTGTTTTTGCCCCTCCTGGCAGCTCCACCAAAGTTACAATTAGTATTATCCGCGCAGATTGCAATCAGTTTTGTGTCGATATCAAATTTTCGTAATAAATCAGAGATATATTTTGTTAATATATCAGATGATTCTCCTGGTAGGCTTTCGACTTCTAATATTTTAACTTGGATACCTTTTTGTGGTATAAAATAGCGGACAAGTATTGGGCATATTTTTGTACTGGCATGATTTGAGCAATCGGAATACGTTGTCAAGTGACTTACAGCACACAAATCAGTTTGGATTTCCTGAATTGAGTTCGGTGAAAAAATATTGCATACGATTGCTTCACATTTGGTTCTGGCACATGAATATTTTTCATCAAAACAATTTTTTATAAGCTTAGATGTGCAATCGTTTGACCGAAAAGAATGATTATGTTTGATTGCGTGAAATGCCCAATTGCCTTCATTGACACTTGTTGCCCTTCCTGCATCATCAATTGTTTTTGCTTTTAAGAATGATCTTAAATTTTTGCTTGAAGATGCTGCAATATCGGCTTTTTTGTGTTTAGCCGTTTTCAAATGCTGTTCCACATCAAGTTTCCCATTGTTGGCTATGGAAAATATAGCCATGCATTTGCAGCATTTTAAATCGCCAGTCGTTGTTTCTTTTAAATATGTAAATTGCCTTCGTAGTTCTTCATTAAAAACACATTTTCTTCTCGGTGCCATCAGAGATCAGGGTTGACTAAAATAAATTTCAATATTTTCTTATATAAAAGAAAATTTATAAAAGAAAATTAAATAAAAGTTACCAATTTTAACAACACAAGCAGAAGACAACCAATACGTTTTTTTCATTTGATTCGAAAAGTTTTTGGTGTGCACAAGGCAGATGATGTCAAAACGAATGGAGTGCGTTCAGGACAAAATAAAATTGTACTAGATGTCTTGTTCATTCATTCAATCGTTTAGGACACGTTGGCATGATTATTATTTTTGTCATTGAATTTTGCTTTATTATTTATGTTATTGTTATTAAGAATTTGTACGGAATACAGAATAAATAATGAACAACTTCTGAAATACAGAACATTTATTTGTTTTTGTATAACAAACAATTCATAATGAACAACTTATTCAAATACAGAACTGTTCATTATTATAATGAACGGATGGTCACCGTATCTTTATCTAGTATATCAATTTTTTTTTATATATTTAATTATATAAATACCTATTAACGCATAACAATAATTTTTCGTTTTTGTACCTAATCAAAATTATTATTTTAATTTCATACAATTTTCTTTAATAAAAATATAGGTACGTACCTATAAGATTTTCTTAAAGAAATAGTTTTCTAACTGTGTATGTACATATCTATATTAATTACAAAAAAAATACAATTGCCACTATCTAACTACCCACTGCATATAATTATAATAAAATTATTATTATAAAATTATTTTGGTTACCATAACGAAATAAAGCCAATTTGAAATTATTTACATAGTTTACAAAAACGAAATAAAACCATTTGAGTTTATTAAGTTCAAATTCCTCTAGATCTTTCTACAAAGTCGATAAAATGGCAACCTCGGTAATTAATCGTATCAGAATTTAAACAACCCAGATTGCATGAGTAATAAAACAAAATTCACAAAAACTCTCATACACTCTCAATACTTTTTGCTTGTATTCATTTCGCGCCTGGCATAAACAACTTTATATACCTACCTACAATTGATTCTGACAGCAAAAAGAAACGCAGATAATATTTTCTCCCTTACCCTCTTTATTGTTGTCAGAATAAATATATCACTACAGCCTCTCTTCTTTTGCTTATATTTTCTCCTTCCACGTCAACTCTGCACTGCTTAACATAGCCACACTTACGATTCTGCGGCACAATAAAGGACTATTCACATGAGAGCGACCAACGACCAACGAATAAAAATACAAATGGGATTTAAAACATATATAAGCCTAAATTCTTTACAAAAACTTTACAAAAGGGAAGCATTCTAGTTTAATTTAATGTTAATTTATAAAAATTTGCTTTGTAATTGCTACAATGAGAAAAATTTGAGAAAATAAATTGGTCGTCGCGAATTGCAATATGACCGCTACGACCAATTTATTTTCTCAAATTTCTCTCATTTTAGCAATTACAACGCAAATTTTAATAAATTAACATTAAATTAAACTATATTGCTACCCTTTTGTAAAGCATTTGTGAAGAATTTAGGCTTATATAAATGTTTTAAATCCCATTTGTATTTTTATTCGTTGGTCGTTGGTCGCTCTCATGTGAATAGTCCTTAAGTTAACTTTTTTTCGTGTTCCATGAGAGAACTATTAAAATTTTTATACAAAGGTACTATTAAAATATATATACAATGCTGACATCTTTGTATATAAATTTTAATAGTACTCGAAAACTCTTAAAACGTATTTTAAGCGTGTAACAAAAAAATATTGTTTTTAAGTAAAATCTCCTCAAATCTTGCGCTAGCTTTAAGTTTTATTACTGTACGAATGGAAATTAAATTTCCAAAAAACATTGCGCCGGTTTTTGAGATATCGAATTTTCCAAAAAGAATGACTTTTTTTCCAAAAATTAAAAAAAAATATTATAAATATATAAGACTTTTGATAATATTAAAATTTTTAAAAAAGTATGAACATTTCTTGGAAAAGGGAAAATTTGTATACGCGTGAAAATATTTTTTTTTTCGTAAGTTACTTGATATTTTTTCAAAAAAGGGTTTTCGAAAATCGTATTTTCTCGAAAACTGTTCCGAGGCTGAAATTTGTTTCTTTTTATTACTTTTTGTATATAAAAGCTTATATTTTTAAGAAAACAACACGAATTATAATTTTTGTTCTTGGAAGATAGTTTTGAGGAAATATTGAGTTTTCAAGAAAAAAATTTTGAAAATTTTTTTAAAAATCCAAAAACTTATTTTTTGAAAATTTGAATACACAATAAAATACAAAAAAAAAAATATCAAAATCCGTCGTACAGTTTTTGAGAAAATCGAAAACAAAAAAATGGTCCTAAGGTGGGTACCAAAAATAACAATTTTTTGTAAAATTTTTTTCAACCATTACCTAGCTCATTGTATATATGGAGGGCTCACAGCTGTACTGAACCAAGTCATTTTAAAAAAATCCAAAACCAACGCCAAAATTTCCGCAAAATTGACCTCTATTTAGAGCTGTAATGAACTGTGTTAGTTCATTACATCTCTAAATAGAACTATGTAGCTCTAAATTGTAGTTCATTACAGCTCTAAATAGAGGTCAATTTTGCGGAAATCCTCGCGTTAGTTTTGGATTTCTTTAAAATGACTTGGTTCGGTACAGCTGTGAGCCCTCCATATATAGTTACAATGCCTAGCTTTAACTAAATGAATTTTTTTTTTTAAATCTGTGGGACAGTTTTTGAGAAAAAAAAATATTTATGAAATTTCGAAAAAAATTCCAAAGAAAAAAACATTCGGGGGGGAAAAATTAAAACCCATATCTACCAAGTTTGAAGAAAATCGGCCGAGCCGTTAGCTGTAGACGAACTCAAATGTTTAATAAAGTGGTTTATTGAACATAATAGTTCTTCATAACTTAAAAACTAAAAGAGATAGAAAAAAATGGAATACGCCATTCGAAAGAGCATGTTTGATTTATAAAAACTGCATTTCTAACTAAATTTCGCAAAAAATGCTCTTTTGAACAAGATGGAACTCAGACGACAATATGCACGGAAATAATTTTCTTCTATCCCAAACAATACGTAATCGCCAAAAAAAAGTATTCAAACCTCACCTTGAAAATATTTGCCTACAGAAAATAACAACTAGCAAATCCCCACACACCTACATCCTACTCCAATGTACATAGTATGTGCCTTTGTTCTCCTATTTTATATACAGTATTCCTATTGCTGTTATGTATTAAATGTCTATCTGTTAAAACTCTGCCATAGGCACCTCTGCTAGTCACAGTTTAGTAATTATGGTGCCGCTTGATTCGCCTAGTCGCGTTCCTATTCATGATAGTACTATAAAAATATATATACAATGCTGACATTTGAGAATAGAAAGAGAATCGAACACATTCAGTGGAACGATTTTGTTCCAAGTTAAAGAAACGAAAATCAGATGTTCATTGAAATTGATTTCTATCAGTGAAATAATAAAAGTGGATTTAAAAGAAATTTTAAATCAGAATTCTATATTTTATAGAGTAAAAAAATTCTACTAATCATTAGCTCCATTTTGATACCAATTAAATCCATTGCAGTTTGTTTAATTGACTTAAAAATCGAAATGAAAATGTTCAATTTGCATTTCAATGATAGCTATAACTGGCCCCTTAAAATAACGGCGCCGATAGAAATGTGAAAAAATGTTTTTCGAAAATCGTATTATTCTCGAAAACAGCCCATAGAAGGTTGATAAAAAAATGTCTCTACGATCTACAGTTTAATAAAAAAAATTCAAATTAAGTCATTACTGACAGTACCAACAGTAAAAACTTTTTTTTATTTTTTGCTTTCTCATTTTAATGAAATTTTTTATACAGAAGCGTTCAATAAGTTTAAGAAACATTGCTAAAAAGTGTTTTACAAATTTTAACTACGTTTATATGAGTGGCACGTGGTAGATTTTTGAAATTTTATGAGTTTCATTCAAAGAGTTTATTCAAGAAATATTAAAACGTTTTATATGACGACAGAAACAGATACAAAAACAAACGGAGGGAGAAGAGAATAGAATAAATGGACCTGTATGGCTAATGGCTTGTCGCTTTTGATTTGATTTGTGGGTATGTTCGTAGAGAATAGTTTTTGAGTGCATTTAGATAATGCTTTGAAGATTTTGTGTGGAAAAGTTGACTGCTATGTTTGCAGTACGGCAGTACGGAGCTTCAAAAAGCAGTACAAATACTGCAATTGAAGTACTTCGATAGCCCTGATCTCAACCCAAAGTGAATACACAGTTTTTTAAGTTTCTTGCCTTTTGACCAACGTGTGAAGAATGAGTTGAGTGAATGCATTGCGAAAATGCCATGAAATAAAACAGGAGATAGAAAGAAACCAAAGATGTATCTTTTGAGTTGCTTATTGTCTGAAACTGTTAATGAATTTGATTTCATGAACAAAAGGGGTAGAAAGCACCTAAATTTAGGTGCCATTTATCACCATCAGAAAACAAAGAGTAAATTGGTGTTTTTAAACTATTTTCGTGGCTGTGGCCTGTGGGCTGTTTTTGTTTTCTGATTTAATATGAATACCTGTAATTGTGCCATAGAAAGTTTTTTCAAAAAACCATTTTTGGCTAGGTCGTTCGAAGAAAAAAAAATTATAATAGATGTTGGGAGACCGAAACTTTCTTTAAATAAAAACACCGTTACAAAGCGGTGTACTCAACATTTTTCAATGCAAAAATAGGAAAGTTTTCCGTGGTTAACAGGATGAATAAAAATAAAATAATAGTAAATGGAAGCAGACGCTACAAGTGCACAACTGAAGGAACAATTAAGTCTGCAAATTTAGATGATAAAACCTTTATTGAAAATCTCCTTACTATGACACAGTCCTCATACTCGGTTGTCTTAGATTTACCTAGGCATCAAAATTCTAATGCTCATAAACTCCCTCAGAGTAATTAGCAATCCAAAGTCTGTCAGGTTTTGTGTTATAATGTAGCTGGTCTTGCAAATAAATCAATATTATGTAACTTTTTTAAATTTATTTCTGAATTCCAAATCTTTTTTTTATATGAAACATTTATTATATCAGAACAAATACAAAATTATGAAAAATTTTTCAAAGGCTTCAAATTACAATGAATTCCTGCAACAAAAATTCAAAACTTTGGTAGAGCCAGTGGAGGATGTTTGTTTGGATTCAGTAAGAGTATAGAGTCTATGCATCAACTACACTTCGTAAATTTGTATGGAACTACAATTCTGCGTGGAACTTTTCTCGGAACTACCATTAACTTCGTGCCTTGCTATTTAAATTGCAACCATTGGATAAGTGATTTTAACAGGTTAACAAATTTTTTTGATGAAAACTTCATATTACTAGGTGATCTTAATGTCAGAACGGGCACAATGGGTTCTATAGACATCCAAGCAACATCACAGCAGCCAATCACTGATTCGTTCAAAAGATTCCACAACCGATAGAAATTGCAACACATTCCTTCAGTTCTTAGAAGATATCGGGGCGTTCATTCTTAATGGCAGAAGCTTTGGTGACAAAAATGGAGAGTTTACTTTTGTGTCAAGCAGAGGATCATCTGTAATAGACTACTGCTGTCCATCTTACAATTCAGTCGGAATCATAAGTGATTTTTCTGTTGGATGTAAAACATACTCGGACCATATGCCATTATTACTAACTCTCAAGGCATCTGCAGACATCACAAGAAACTCACCAATGCAAATACTACCTAGGCTGAAGTGGGTTGATAACAAACGTTCGGACTTTATACTTAAACTCAATGAAGCCGTAACAACGAAAATTTGTCGTGAGGAAAGTATCGAAACAAGATGCGACTCCATAAAAAAATGTATATATGAAGCAAACGGAACGCCTAGCACTCACAATATTAAATTCGAGAAAAAGAAGCCTTGGTTCGACTTACATTGTCATATTGCTAGGAGAGATTCATTAAAAGCACTGAGAATGTTTAAAAAAGACAACCTGGAAGTGAGCAGATTAAAATATGCTGTTACAAACAAAAAATACAAAGCCCTGATAAATGCAAAACAATATGAATATTACCAAAACATCTCACGTCAACTTGCATCTGTTACCTCGGCAAAAGAATGGTGGAGAATCGCTAGGGAAATTCGTGGAGACTCAACAACAAACAGCATTGAAATATCTGCAGATGTGCTTATGAACCACTTCTATTGCACATTGAACCTAGCCTCGACACAACTTGTGATGCCTTTACCCACTTTTGAAACCATTCATCAACAAAAGCTAGATAACAAAATAGAACTGGACGAAGTTATCTTAGCGATAGAAACATCAAAGAATAACAAAGCACCCGGTATTGATGGTATTCCAAATGAGTTTTACAAAAACGCTGGTACTACATTTATAGAAGAGATTCATGTTTTGCTCAGAGACATCTTTGATACTGAGACTATACCATCATCCTTCAAGAAATCGATTATCTTCCCTCTTTACAAAAAAGGTGATGCAAGCCTTCCTTCAAATTACCGTGGGCTTTCCTTTCTCGACACACTCTACAAAATATTTACAACAATTTTGTTAAATAGACTTACTAGTTGGATCGAAGAGAACCAAATACTTAATGAATACCAGGCAGCATACAGAAGTCAGTATAGTACAGTTGACCAAGTTTACAACCTATCCTGTATCATTCAGCTTCAACTGAGTCAGAAAAAAAAGCTTTATGCTTTCTTCGTTGATCTGTCAGCAGCTTTTGACAACATTAATAGAAACGCGCTGTTTTATAAATTGCTAAGTCTAGGCATCTCAACAAAAATGGTTTCCGTTTTAAGATATCTCTACAGGGACACGTCAGCAACAGTTTGGAATGGAAAGAGTACAACAAGCTTCTTCGAAACCACTAAAGGAGTCAAGCAAGGATGTGTACTGAGTGCCTTACTGTTCATCTTATTTCTTGAGGACCTTCACTGCGAACTCCCAACTGGTCTCATCGTGAACAATTTGGAAATAAACGTCCTGTTATACGCGGATGATATAGTTCTCCTATCCGATAGACCTAATATCCTGCAAACGATTATCGACAGATTCAGCAGGTACTGCAGTAAGTGGAACTTAGATGTCAACCTTGATAAGTCGGAAATTGTAACTTTTAGAAATGGCGGCAGAAGGGCGGCAGCTGAAAAATGGTACTTTAACGGTGGAGGGATAAAAATATCAAACCATTATAAATATCTCGGTGTTATCTTCACTTATAACATGTCATGGTCTGAACACCTATCGAAACGTCTCGCTGCATCAAAAAACTCCATAAACTCGACATGGTCTAAATTTGTGCGAAATAAATACGTAACACACTCTGCTAAATATAAAGTACATGATGCAGCCACAAAATCAATAATGCACTATTGCGCGCAGGTGTGGGGTTACAAAGAGTACGACCAAATTGAAAAACTTCAACGTTTCTTCGTAAAGAGATGCTTCGGATTGCCAGACAACACTCCTAACTACGCGATTCATATCGAAACTGGTCTTCCAAAGGCATTCCTTACAACATTAAAAGTTCACCTAGCTTACATAAGGAAAGTAATGTCAATGCCACGTAATCGTCTTCCACGAATTCTATCTGAAATTATGATTCAGAATAATTTTTATTGGGCCCAGGAATGGTCAGGCCTTTTCCAAGAAATTCAAATAGATTTCAGTTTTGAAGCTCCATGCTCAGAATGGAATCGTATGCATAAAATACTTTTAACAAAGCTATCCGAAAAAAATTGGGTTGATTCTACAGGAAAGGCGCTCCAGTCACAATACCATGACGAATATTGCAACCTGCTTTATTCTGAAGTCCCAAATTACTTTGAAGATAACAACCCCCGTGACATGATAAACCTTATCTTCAAAGCAAGATGTGGTCTTCTTAACTTAAACGCAAGAGCTTTTCGTAATGATACTGTAGGCATATGCACTATATGCAATATGGATGCTACAGAAAATACGTATCACTTCGTTGGTGTTTGTCCCATTTTTAAGGGATACCGCAAAAAATATCTAGGAAGCGAAATGCTAGACCGATCAACATTCCTCAATTTCTTAGATGGCTTAAATTACCAAAATCTGTACAACTACTTAAACAAATCACTTAAATATCGAAGTCTTATAATAAATGAATTCAGTTAACTCAGTTAGCTTTGCTGTAATAAAGTAAATACATTTTTTTTTGAACCTGACAGACAACTTAAAACAAGTTATTGTCAAATTTAATTTTGAATACCAGCATAATTATGATTTTGTTAAAAAATTTAATTGAAAATAAAATTATTTTATCTATCTATCTATCTATCTATCTATCTATCTATCTAAAAACAAATAAGTTGTATTGTTGGCTTTGCCTTTTATTTTCCAATGAAAAAAATGTTTGGAATAGTGGCGGATTCAATGACATGAACAATTTTTTAAAAGCTGCCAAGAGGCATGGAAAGGAGTGCGGTTCTCATTTAAGTGCAATGGTTTCGATAAAAATGTTTGGTTCAGTTCGCAAAGAAAACTTAATTGATTCATCTCGTTCACTTTCAATTCGAAAATATAATGAAGACGTTAAAAAAACAGAGACATTTTAAAAACTTTTATTGATGTGATTTGTCATCTCGCATGTTTGGAGTTACAATTCAGAGGCGATGATGAATCGCAAAATTCAATAAACAGAGGAAATTTCATAGAGACTTTATTTACTTGCTTCGTATAATCCAATTTAAGAAAAAGCCATTTGGATAATTCAACGGTTTTTTCTGGTTTATCAAGTGATATCCAAAATGAACTTTTCGCTTCGGTTGCTACGGTTGTACTCGAAGAAATACGAACTGAAATAAGGAACTCAGACTACATGGGGCTACTCCTAGATGTATCAAACAAATCACAGCTGTCAGTAATGTTGCGCTTGGTTAAAAAGGATGGGCTGTCGTTGAAAGGTTTATGTGTTTTGTTGATGTTTCGATTGGAAGAACAGCTCAGAATTTATTTGATTTTATTGTACCCTTATTGAAAAAGGAAAATGTAATCAAAAAATTGGTGTGTCAAAGCTACGATGGTGCGGCTGTTATGTGGGGAAATTCCAATGGCTTGCAAGCAAAAATTTAAGAAATTATACCAGTGGCACATTACATACACCGTTTTGCACATAAGCTTAACTTAGTTTTAACCAAATCAGTGTCTGAAATAAAACCATGTGCTGGTTTCTTTAAGACCCTGCATAGTTTCGTTAGTTTTTTTTCCATTCATCTAAAAGAGTTGTAACATTTAATGCAGTTGTAAAAAGAAAAATTCCTAGCGCTGCTCCAACTTCTTTGGAATATAATGGGCGCATTGTACAAACTACCTTTGACCTGAAAAGCCACCTTTTTAACTTTTTTGAAAGCATCATAGAAAATGAGGAAGATTGGGACAATGATGCTATAGTTCTTTCGAAAGTTTTAATTTATTGTTTTACTGATAAAAAATCTATTGTTCTGCTCTATTTTCTCAACGATTTTTTCCCACAAAGTGACATTTTGTTTAAAATCCTTCAATATATATCAAACGTATTTCAATTTTGTCTAAATAAAATAAATAGTTTCAAAAACAATATTTCTAATTTACTGAATTCTAAAAATCTTTTTGGAAAAATATAAATGAAAAAGAAAATGTTTCACAAATTAAAAGCAATAAACGTTCCGAAACTAACCTCTCGACAAACGAACAATATAAAGCACTTTATGAATCAATATTCAGCAACTCATCACTGAAATCGATTATCGATTTAGTTCCTTGACATGCTTTGAATTGCTAAAACTTTCAGACACATCATTATACGGGAACTTTAAAACTCATTTTCCTGATAACATGCTCAAAAATCTACAGAGATCATACCTATGTTTTTTTGACATTTCTGCGTTATGTACAGAAGTCAAAATAATTTTTAATGATGAAAATTTTAAGTCAAAAACGATGTTGAAGAAACATTTAAATTTTTGGTCACAATTGGTTTGGATGAAAGTTTTACCGAGTTTTTTAAGCTTTGCAAACTAATTCTAGCTTTCCCAGTAACGACCGCATCCGTAGAGAGATCATTTTCTTGTCTTAAAAATATTCATAAGAAATAAATGTGAACAAGAAAGGTTACGAGTATCAAGCTTAGCTCTCATCTCTATTGAAAAACGTAAATTAAAAGACTTGCAAGCCACGGCCATATTTTATGATCAAGTCATAGATAATTATGCCTTAAAATAAAGAAGGAGGCATTTGTTATACAAAGCTTTTTTTTCAAATTAAATTTAACTTACAATAATGTTTATTTATTTATATTATTTTATATTTTATTTATTATTATATATATTTATAAGACTAAAGTGAATAAAAAATGTGATCTAAAAAAGTGTTAAATTTTTGGATTTATTATAACTTACAAAACTGTTTATTTATTTATATTATTTTATATTTTATTTATTTATTATATATTGATAAGACTAAAGTGAATAAAAAATGGATCTAATAAAATGGTCTTAAATTTTTGGATGTATTTTGAGTGCTTTCGCTACCGAAAATGTAACGCCTCGTGTCTGACCTACATGTATGCACTATGATTAAAACTGTCGATCTTTAATAATACTTAATAGCAGAGATGTGAAAGAATGCAGTCTTTTTTTTTAGTATTGCAGTTAATTGAATGGAAAGACTTTTTTTTTTAAGTCTTTTGATTTAACCTCAGTACTGTGACTTTCAAACTAAAGTCCCAGTCAATTTTGCAGTCTTTTATTTCAAAAATCATCTGAAGCAGTCAAATGAACTCAAATCAAAAGAATGCATTCTTTTTGGACTGCTTGCAGTCTTTGAAGTCTTTGAAAAGTCTTTTACATTCTTTGCATTCTTAAAGTCTTTTCAATGCATTCAATGTATAATAGTCTTTTAACGGCTTTGAAGTCTTTTTATTGATTGAATCCTTTTTGCTACTGAAAGCTTTTTAACTGCTTTCAAGTCGGTTAATAGTAGCACACTTCAGGAATTATTTTAAATCTCCACTTAAAATCAAAATTTTAAGTGGAGATTTAAAATAATTGTTAAAATCTATAACTTTCAACAGTAGTCGAAAGGCTTTCATAAGCAGTGAAAAGTCTTCAATTAGTAATAAGACTTCAAAGCAGTAAAAAGACTTCAATACATTGAATGCATTTAAAAAAACTTTAAGACTGCAAAGAATGTAGAAGACTTTTCAAAGACTTCAAAGACTGCAAGCAGTAAAAAAAGAATGCATTCTTTTATTTAAAGTCTTTTGACTGCTTTTGATGATTGCATTATTGAAGACTTAAAAAAAATGAGAATGGATTTCTGAAGTTAAAAGAATGAGATGATAAATTCTATTGCATTCCCGAAGAAACAGTTGAATGAGTGTGACTTTTCGGAATGCAATACCATAATATTGCATCCTTTTACAGCTCTGCTTTATAGTTTATTTCGGACAAGCTGTCCATTAAAAGGGGCAACTTTTAGAACCCGGTTCATTTTTTTTTAATACTATTTGTTTTGATCTTCTCGTCCTTCATTATATGTATTGTCTCAATACTTACCAGAGACGCAAATGCTGACATAACAGCATTTTTCTTATAAAATATTATATCAAGAGAACCCCAAACTCCCCTCCATGCTATAACGACTAGAGTTCCAACAAATATTGCTGAGAAAAACGTATCCAGACTGTATAGTCCAGGACGATGAAATTTCTGAAATGAATAAAACGAGAATTAATAAAAAAATTATAGAAATAAAATACGAAAAACATCGATCGCAAAAAAGTTAGCAAAGTTTTATACAATAAGTGTTGAGATAAAAAAGTAGTACCTACCTGTTTATGATAGCTTGTGTAGTAACTTAGCATTTTCATTTGTCATAAAATAATTTTTTATTCTCGAATTTTATGTCATTCCTTTCTAATAGTTTGTTCAATAAACATTATTATTATTAGTTATACTAAACTTCTGCTGCTGATTTTATTTAAAACAAGGAACTTTTAACAGGTTATGCGCCCAGGAACGTTACTTCTTAATACTTCAAATTAATCAGTGAAGCATACAGATAAAGCAAAAGTAAGTTTTCTTTCCAGGTCCGTGCAAAAGAGAAAAAATGGAAACCAAAATTGTACGAGTAACTAAGTTAAAGGGAATCAAAAATTGGTCAGTTTGGAAATTCCAAATACGCATTACACTTCTATCGAATGGCTTATGAGATTTACATATTATGTATGTAGTTAATGGGACAACTGAACTACCAACAGGCGACGATGAAAACGAAAGATCCAAAATAGATAACAAAGGATAATATAGCGCAGCGAGTTGTAACATTAAAATTATGATTTATATAATATTTGTGTGTGCGAGTATGTGAAGGTGTCATGTAACTAGAAGATATATTCAAGAGAAGGAAACTATGGTTTTTGTGTCTTCATCACAGTCCTGACCTCAAAACTTTTCTGTTCATAAGTACAAAAAAAATATCCCCTCCTACAAGAGGAGAAAAAGGAATTTAAGAATTATAAAGGGGTATACAAATCCAACTACTACAACTGAGAAACAACAAAAAAATGAATATAATTTCTAAAAAAAATCACAGAAAAAAAAATCTTCTTTAACCTCACTCGCATTAACCCTTCCCGTCTTCATCTACCCTTAGGGCAAGTAGTTACCGATCCACTTGTCCTTCAGGCAAATTACAAAAAAGGCGTGTCCACTTTCTCGATATCGATCTAGGTCTGCTTGTCTCCGCACTTTCTAGCTCGTCGGTGGGGTGAGTTCTTGATAACTGAAAGAGGACCGCGTTACTTAATTTCAGACCAATAGTCAGTGGTGTTGTTTGCTAAAAACTATTGCTTTTTGGTTCTTGCAAGACCCGAATCTTTGGTTATTTAAAATGTTTCTGTAAAAAAATGGCACGTCTATTGGAGAGCTGAGGTAGACGATCTCTCTGAGTAATTTGTAATTGAGAAAACCTCTCTAAAACACTCCTTGACCACTACGACTACTCATTTCCAGTAATGGTCCCTAATTAGAAAAGGGAACTTAAAATAAAATAAAACTTCCCAAAAATTGATTTATTAAATCATTATATCCCTCTTTTTTACTTGCGATATAGACAAGTTCTGCATTTGGAAAAAAAATCGAACTCGAGATTTTGATCAAAGTTGACATTACGATGATAGCGAAGACGAATAAAGTGGGTCCGGCAATTCCGTCTGTCTGTCTGTCTGTCTGTATATCTGTACCTCGATCTAGAGCCTAAGCCACCGGACCTATTTTCTCCAAACTCGGTAGTTATGGGTCTTCGGTGATTCCCCAGAGGGGAAATTGAAATTTTTTTTTTAGCTCTAAAACTAACGGTACCCCCATACGCCGGTGATGCAAAATCTTATTTATCTCGAAAACGACTCTAACGATTTTGATAAAAAAAAATTAGGTGTGATATTATGGACATAGACTACGTTTTGGTAAAAAAAAAATTGGGGCAAAATGTTATTAACGGTAGGTACCTGTCATAGAACCGTTTTTTTGATTTTCGACTTTCTCATTAACGGCTCTAACGATTTTAACCAACAATTTTCAGCAGGAGTCCCCCTAAGTTTAAAATAATATTGTATATAAAAATATTCGAAAAATTATTTGTTGGGTTTTTTGAAAAAAATTTTTTTTGAAAAATCAATATCTTCAAAACCTATGAACGATTATTTTTTGAAATTATTTCCTAAAATCAATATTATTAAATACTCAAAATTCGCATCCCACATTTTTTTCTTGAAAAATTTTAGAGAAATTTCTTATATAAAAAATTTATTTATTTAATAATAAAACGATTTTTTAAAGTTTGTTTGCATAAATTCATACTTTTCAATTCAATTTAAATTCATGTTTTATATTTATAAAATGTATCTTAAATTCCAAAGTACTTTTACATAAGAACAAGTTCGTGCGATCCAGTCGTGCATTTTATTTCTCCTCCAGTTCACATCCCTTTATTATTTCCTAAGCATGAATCCATAACTATTCTTCTTCAAAACCGAAAATTAAATTCTTGACACATCAGTTATTTTATTTTTCTATATGGGTCGTTTTAAATAAATTACATTTTTAGCGTTATAGCTTCTATTTTTCTTGCATTTCAATTTAAAGACTTGAATTTTTTTTTTGTTTTTATAATTTGGCATGGAACTGTGTTTATATGTCAGCATTATAAGAAAAAATTTGCAGATCGATTGATGGTAACGATGGGACGTGATTTTCATGCTTAATCAGTTTTATTAATATTTTAAATGATGAAAATGATTTTTTTTTAAATTTTGGGCCTTGTCGTTTGAAAGGCCTTCCCCTAAACTTCAATTTTATGATATGCAAAAAAAAAATTTTTTTGTTGTCCCAATACTTAGTTGAGTGAGTGTGACAAGATTTTGAAAAAAAAAAAACATTATTAAAGATTTTCGCTTTTTCACACAACTAAACAATTTTTAATAATTTTTTACGATGCATCATCTTATAGTACGTCAAAAAACCTTCGATTTCATGTTTTATTATAATTTAATTATTGCAGTTAATTCCTTTAAAATTTACATACAAAATAATTTTTTCATCCGAGTAAAAATTCAGTGTAATCTCCGTGGCCTTGTTATCTTTGTACCATATTAATATTTTTTAGTCTAACCACCAACAAAAGAAAGGTATTTAATCATACTTGAAGCTAATATAATTTGGATGACATTGAATTACATTGACTATATTAAAATTAAGAAATAGTCGATTTTGTAATCTCCGTGGCCATTTTCGTATTTGGTTTTTAATAAATGTTCTTTTAGTTTATAATGGCTCATATTATTATTAATTTTTTTATATTCTAGATAAATGTACTGAATTTCATCATTCCTTACAGTATTGGTACCGTAAACATTCCAAGAAAGTCATGTGCCGTTATTTAAAAATATTTTTTTGCCCCTTTCATGCTTTTAAACAAAATCATTTCGTAAACAAACAACTTTTTTATTAATTATCCTATTAAATTTAGTTGCTTTCCACAAAATTTCAACTATTTATTGTTACTATTTATTTTGTGGATTATTGTTATTTTATGCAAGAAAAGAACATTTTTAATACATTCGAAATTTTCAATTTTAATTTTTATCGAAAAATACTCCTAAAATGAAAAATATTTGAAATTATTTTTGCGCAACTCAGAGAATTCCTTTTCTACTTGCTTACTATAGATTTTGAAACTAAAACCCAAGAAAAACTGAAAAAATTTTTTTTCAAACGATCAATAAAAAATGTCAATTTTTAAAAAATGACCCATATACCAATACCAAACACTATCTTTTTATTTCATAAAATAAAAGAAAATATTTTAAAAGCTAGAACTTACTTTAACATGCCAAAATAAAAACTATAGATCTCTACCCCTTTCATCATTTCAAATTTAATTTAATTCCTGGGTTTTTTTTAAATAAAACCAAATTTAGCAAAACTGTATAAGTATATCACTTTTGATATATTAAAGAAAATTTGAAAATATATTAAAAATTAAGTATCAAAAAAGAATATTTAATGCGCACAGCTGATTTAAGCTGTAGAGTTCAATGAACTTTGTATATAAAAAAAACTTTTTCTGTATCCGTCTCACTCATGTACATACATATGTATACAGTGATCTATACAAAAATTCGATATCTGAACTAAGGTCAAAATTTGGTTCAATTTGATTTCAATATCTTCTTCTTCTTCCTTTTCTTCGGCGCTGTTATGATCTCGATGTCGAGGGGATCATAACTCTCCCACGTATCTGCTTCACACTAGTGATCCGCCTGTGGGGTTCGCCGGGTTGACCTCAGAAATCGGCGGCAAGCCTCCCGGTTTTGTATTGTTCCATTTCTGAGGCCAACTGAATGCTGGTGTTTTTGCATTTGTTTGTACCAGGAGTGTTTAGGCCTACCTTTCTTTTTATTCCGAATTGGAACGTTGTATGATATTGCCTTTTTGACGGGGTTCTCAGGATCTCTCCTTTGAACATGGCAATATGTATGGTATGGTATTCTTAACATGAAGGCTTCATCGGATCTTCGTACTTCTAATTCGATCAAGCTTTGTAATCCTGCTGTCATACGAAGCATCTTCATCTCAGCTGCCGTTAGCTTACTCTCATACTTTTAGTACATTGTCCAACATTGTGAGCCGTATGTGAGTGCTTTCCTTTCAGCTTAGGGGGCATTTTTCGGTCACAGAAGATAGCAGAATTTTCCCGCCACTTCATCCACCCTACGCTTACGCGATGATTGATATCGTCATCACAAGTAGCTTCGTTATTTATCATAGACCCCAGATATTTAAACTTTTCACACTTGGGAAGCACTACTCCATTCAAATAAATGTCTGGAATAGGCCTGTGTGGATCAGAAAATGGGCAGAATAGGTATTCTGTCTTTTTCGCGCTTATGCGGTACCCACTTCCTTCTAGAACATCCACCCATACGTCAAGTGCTCGTTGTAGGGATATCGGGTCTTCACTTATGATGACCCATACGTCAAGTGCTCGTTGTAGGGATATCGGGTCTTCACTTATGATGGCTCCATCGTCAGCAAAGAATAACTGATGCACTTTTGGATCCGTCACTTTGCCTTCAAGCAGGTAATCAAGAACTGTAATAAAGAGCAGGGGACTCAAGACACTTCCCTGGTGTACACCTACTGTGATTTCGAATTCTTCGGTGACTCCAGCTGCAGATCTTACTTTGGTAACTGCTCCATCATACATGTCCATAATTATCCGCACATAGGTTTCTGGAACTCCTCGTTTCCTGAGGGCCACCCATATTAGATCTCGTGGTTGCCGATCGAATGCTTTTTCAAAATCAACCAATACGACATGCAAATCCTCCAAAGAATCCCGATGTTTTTCCATAATTATTCTTATACTCTGGATTGCATCCGTGGTTGACTTACCCCCGACAAACCCGCACTGGTTATCAGATAGCCTAATTATTTTTCGCAGTCGGCTACCCAAGACTCGCTCAACGATCTTCATGGTGTGTGACATCAGCTTAATCGAACGGTAATTATCACAGCTTCGAGTATCACCCTTTCCTTTATAAATTGGAAGAAGGTAACTTTCCCTCCATTGATTAGGCATGCGATCACCTCGTATAAGTTTGGAGACAAGAATCATGAGCCATCTAAACCCGATGTCTCCCATCTTTTTCCAAAACTCTGAGGGTATTTCGTCTGGGCCAACAGCTTTTCCCTTTTTGGAGTATTTTACCGCCTCACTAACTTCTTCGACTGTGACGTCGGATACTTCGCTTAAGTTAGGTGAAGCTATTGGAAAGTATAGCCTTGGAAATTGTTCGTTTAGAAGTCCGTCACAATACTGTCGCCACCTGTGAAGAATTTCGTTGTCTTCCACAAGTAGTTGGCCTTGAGCATTGTTAATGAACTTTGGCGAACAAATCTCCTGGGCATTTCTTCTTCTTTGAGCGGCTATTTTGAAGATATGATAATATGATTGATAACCTAGTAGATTTTGAATTATTTTTTTTTTTGGGTTTCCGCAGTTAATTCGATAAGCAATTATAAAAAGAATTGCTAAAAAATTATTAAAAGTAATTTAATAACGAAAAAGAAATTTTGTAAACAAAAATTGTTAAAAAAAATATTTACACGAAAGAGACAAATGGCTTTTAATTTTATCAAGCTATTATTTATTTATTTTTTTCAAACATTAAATTTTCTATTTTTTTCTTTTTTTCAAATCATACGTTTTCTATTTCTTTTCAAATATTATTATTTTCCCTTTCTTTTTTGAAATCTAAAATTTTTTCCTTTCTTTTCAAATATTACTATTTTTCTCCTTTTTCTATTTTGAATATTGCTTTTTTCTATTTTAAACCAACAATGTTCTCTGCAATTTTTTTATATTTTCCTTTGCGAAAATTACACTATGCTGTCTTTTTCTGTCTTTTTCTAACTTACTCACTTTTCTATTTCAATTTTTTTTCCTTGTATTACTTTTTCTTTTTTTTTATAATTTTAACTTTAACTTTTAATTCACTAATCTACGAGTAGATTATTTGGTAAATTTTTTTTTAGTTATGATTTTAAGATTTTTTTTTTGAAGGTATCCCTTATACGCAATTTACGCTTAAGAACATTCATATGATGACCACACGTTCCTGCTATATAAACCACAACAAAACTAACTAGGACTAGTTGATGGCTTCTCCTATTATGTTATATAATATTACCGTTCACCGAAATCGCACAATTTTAGTTTTTTTCTTTTGCATAGAGAGCGATAGTTGAAAAAAAACGAGGAAACTGTATTGTTAGCTTATAATTCGCCAATCTCTCATAAGGATCATGCAAAATTTAGGTTTGATGATGTATAACTTTGAAAGAGAAAACGTGTCTTTCCCTTTTTAACCACTTTTCATTAAGATTCACTTCCTAAGATTTTTTGTAGTTTCTGGATTTGTAGGTACTTTCGCCCTGTCTATATGATTTCCTAGACAGCTTCTTTGCCTCGCTTTTTGAGGCCCGATTTTTCCAACTCCTAGGAGGGATTAATGAGATAAATCTCAAGTTTAAGCAAAAAAAAAAGAAACCAACCTCCTCGATGATTTTCTATAAATTCCTTTTAATATTTTTTTTTTGCTGGTTAAGGAAAAATGAGGATTTTTCTCGTGTGGACTCGGTGAACAGTTAAATAAATTTAATCAATTAATTGTTCGTTTTGAGTACATGACAAAAAAACTCACCACTTATATTTTAGTTTGTTTGCTTATTTTTTTTAACTTTCTAAAGGCGTCCGAAAGTAAAATTTAGGTTTTTATGGACCCAACAAAAAAAAATTCTGGAATGTTACGCATACGCAGCGGTGCACGAAATATAAAATAAAATTATAAATTCATTATATAAATTTTTGAAGCGAATAAATCTATAAAAATCTTACCTTTCGGTGAGAGATGCTTAAAATTTTTTTCAATTCCTTTTGTGACTTAAGACGCGAGCAGGCACAAGACTGTAAAGAAGAAGAAGAAGAAGAAGACTGTCTGACAATTGATTCCAGAAAGGAAGTTCCATATTTGCCACGAGGCTTATCGGGTGGGTATTTTTAAATATCCGCACAGTTGAGATCTTCGAAATTGAATCAGGTGGGCTAAGGAAAATCGATTTTATCGGTTTCTTGGTCGAATTCCAGATTAAGGGCTACAACACAATGGGTGGATATTTTTGAAGTTTATTTTTTTGGTGTTGGGAATTTTCTTATTAGTTATTTTTAACATTATTCTAGAAAAAATATAAGCATATATTGATGCATATTGAAGCAAGAATATTATTATTTTCAATGTCGAAGGTATGTGAATTTAATAGATATACAGGGTGGTAAGGTTATTTGAAAATCAGTGTATTTTGGATGTTATAAACATTTTTTCCTATCCTTTTAATGTCTAAGGCTTTTTTCCATATTTAATTTTGACTTGAGGGGTAGAGGCAGTTGCGTAGTATGCCATCTCGGCGCCCGGGCGGGAGACCCATTTTGCCGCCCCATTCAATACTTTATTAAAATTAAATTTCGAGACATGATTTCACAGGCAATGAGGTATCTTTTATTGTAGGTAAAATAGGATCAGCGGTTTCACAAACGGATTCTACGGGCCTTACGAGCAGCGAAGTCAGAAATAACTTTGTTAAAATCAATATTTGCAGCCATTTCTTGTTCAATCGACAATATAGCCAAGTTTAATAGTGTAGTGGAGCTCTTACAACTAGCGACACTAATTGCCAAAGTCAAATATATACGAATCAAGGTGACTATATTTAGATCGGAAATTCCCAGATTCAGTTTGAATGAAATGGAGGAGCTCCAGTGGTCCTTTGCCTCTTATATTTTCTTCTGATTCAGAACTGGCAACAAACTGCTGGAGACGCTTCTGCTCCATCTGAAAATCGTCTTTGTCGATATCTTCTAATACATGGGAAATATCATACTCGTACTTGCTGTCCAAAAGTTTCGCTGGCGTCAAAAATCCGAACTTGTCCGCTATTTCTTGAACTTGCTGGAATCTAATCGTCTTTTCTTGAATGATTTTGTCAAATGATGCGAACACGTCGTCATGATTTTATTTTGGCAAAGCAATATTCCAAGTCAAGATATAGAAAAGCAAGTCCCTGATCTCAGTAATATCAATATGGACACATATAGTGCCCCACTAATTGTCCTGATGTGGAATTCGAAGATAAACCAATAAACCTCAGAACCGATATTATTTTCGAAGTAAAAGAGAGAAAAAAAAGGTCGATATCCGCTTTTACTCGACTATTACTACAAACTTTCTTTTCGCTACAATCCGCTCACTAGTTAAGTTGTTCGTCTTCTTGACATACTTCGAGTGAATAAATTTTATCTTAAAGTGTACGGTAGTTATTTGTAAATTTTATTTTTCTTAATACCTTATAAATAAAACGAAAAAAAAAAAAAAAACTAAATAAAAAAAAAATATCTCGAGGGCCAAGCATCGACATTCGGAAGTTTCGAATCGGAACGAAATAATCCGAATAACCACTAAATCAGACTTTTACTCGGCCACGTGTAAGTAAATTTACATAACTAAAATTCATTCAGAAAAAAATCAAGAGTCGTCTTTCCCAAACATCACAAACATACTTGAACGTAGCATTTAATATCCCGTCTGCGTGCAAGTTCTGTTACGTGACCTTTTTTTTTGGTGATCGCGTCACTAAAACGATTTGGATAATTGACTCCCCAGAAGGAACAACATGTGCAAGATTGGTACCTACTACCGTACTTAATTGAAGGGTTCCGAAACCAACAAAATTTTGTCTAATCAGACCAGCATCAGCACCAACCCATCTACGTCAACCAAAAGATCACATAGATCAAAACTGTACTATACTCGAGTAATCGATTTTCCTGATCAAGTAGTTTATGCACCAGGCAACTTGACCAAACCCAAAATCAAGACAAGGTGCTATATAAAATTTTGACTGCTTACGTAGCAAAAGCGAGACTTGCCAGCCAATAACCGCGACAGGTGTCAAATCAAACTTGGATTTTTTTTCTTGTTGTTTTCTTTATTCATTTTAGTATTAGTCAAACATTTCAATTTGATAATAATTATTTAGTTTACGTGTAAAAACATATTGCATGACAATCATTAAATTAAATTTCGAATTGGATAGTGCTCAAACTGAGAGAAAACAAAACTTTAATAAATTTAACTTTTATCAAGTCAAAGCCGATCAACGGATGATGTGCGCACATGTTTGTGGATGCTGTGATTTGTATACTTCGTAAGTACATATATTTTTGTATTCATATTTTTGTTTTATTTTCTCTTGATCATTTACTCTTTAAACTATCTGGCATGTTAATGGAATTAGAGAATGATGTTCAGATCTATTCCATATGTTATATCTTAAATCATTAACTATTGTACTAAAGATAACAACAAAAATGAGAATTAAAGAGTACAAATAATTATTTTCAAATCATATTCTTTTCAATGATGAGAGCTGAGTAGATACTCGTAATTAAGAGGTGAGAGAGCAAAAAAAAGGTGGAAGTGGAGTTGTAAGAGATGCACTAAGGGGGGATAACAAGTTTTTTTCCTTGTCAGCTCAATAAGGGGCATTGCTTTAAATTCGGCGCGAGCAATGCATGGAGGTGGCTCAGGCCACTATAGGATAAGGGCCTGCTAAGCAGCTTATCAAAGAGCTACCATCATATCATCAGATGAATTGTGCTGAATGCGGACTATTTTAGTGTTAATTATTTGTTTACTTTTAGTTTTTTTTTCTTTATATTATCTGGCACGAATTTTATTTGAAAGAGCTAGGCACTGGTAGCAGCAATACCCACTCCAAACGCTTGAGCTAGCAGGGAGAAAAGTGCCAGACGCTGCTTCCCAAGGAATGTCAATATCTTATTCCACAGTTCACTACAACCTCTCGACGGAGTTCCTGCTCTTGAGACAAAGCTGCATCTGCGGATTCATCGCCATGCATTCGTTTTTTCGTGGGAATTCTTCTCGTTTTGAGTTCGATTCCGAGTTTTTTACAGAGAGTCTTGGCAAAATCGATTGCGGCTTAAATGAAAAGGTCTCTGGTCTCCAATTCAATTCAATTCAATTTTATTTAATAAGGATGTACAAGTAAGACTTAGTCTTTTATAGTACTTAACATTTGGATAGTAAGCAACAATTATTCAACTATACTTAATCTAAGAAATAATAACATAATATACATAAATATATAATACATGGCACATATTAATATTACATAAATAAAAACCTGTTTAATTTCCTTTGTTAATTACTATATATAAATAATAATGTGAAGAGGTTTAACTAAATTTAGAAGAGATCGCATTTTTGAAGTTTCCAGCATTTATTATTCTTTTAATATGTAAGGGAAGAGAATTCCATAGCTTGGTTGCATATATAATAAAGAGCCGCGAAGAGTTCAAGTAGTTAATAGTTGGAAGCAAGAGATTTAAGGTTCTATGGGATTGAGCGAATGTTAGTTTTTCAAAAATGTATAAGGGTAATTTATTGTGGATAATTTTGTGCAGAAACGTACAACACCTGGCATCAAGATATTGCTGAAGGGAACATCCAAGGACAAGCCGATGATAATGTGATATGTGCTCGTATCTCCGAAGTCCATATACATATCTAACCATGTCATTAAAAGCGACAAGGAGTTTGTGCTGCGAATGGGAATCAGGTTTGCAGTATACGGTATTACCATAGGTTATTAAAGGCAAAAGTAAAGTTTTGACTAGTCTAAATTTAGTTTCAACTGGAGTTATGGTAGAAAATAGCCAAAGTTTACGCAACCCAGTGTAAATTCTCCCTACTGTAAAATGTATGTGCTTTTCGGCTGAAAGTGATTTACTTATTTTAATACCCAAACTCGTAACAGTGTCCACAAACAGAAGCTGAGATTGGGAGAGAAATATTGGGGGAAGAAGTGAGGTATCAACATGATTTTTTGATATAGAAATAAGTTGCGACTTTGTCGGATTGAGGGTAAGACCATTTTGGAGTGACCAATTAAATATTTCTGTAAGATCTTCGTTTAATCTACATACCAAATCTTCTTGCAAGCCTATCGGACGAGATATATAAATTTGCACATCAATAGCATAAAGATGTAACAGCACGTTGGAGCAAACTTTTGTTATATCATTTATGTAAATGCAAAACAATATGGGCTGCAAAATAGATCCTTGTAGTACACCCAGTTGCAGATTTAAAAACTCAGATTGTAGCTGACCAAAATTTACTCTTTGACTACGGTTACAGAGATAATTTCGAACGAGACGGACAGCTCTCTCATGAAACCCAAAATAGTACTTTAACTTTTGACAAAGTATATCATGGTTTACTCTGTCAAAGGCCTTTGAGAAATCTAGTAGACAGAGAATAGTAACCTTGTCTAGATCATATTGTATCCTAATGTCGTCAAGTACCTTAATCATAGCAGTTTGACAGCTGTGATGTGCACGAAAACCTGATTGGAGTGGTGACAGCAAATTACCTGTAGTAAGGTGGTCAGATATTTGTGAGGCAAGAATTTTTTCAAAGACCTTTAACAGAAAAGGAAGGATACTCATAGGACGAAAGTCCAAACAAGAGCTAGCATTTGAATTTTTGGCTACGGGAATGACTATCTCTTTTCCAACTATCAGGAAAAGATGATGAGGTTATGCAAAAATTAATTTAGTGAGCTAGAGTACGGGTAACATGTGGCAAAATCATTTTTAAAAAAACTAATTGGCACTCCATCTTCACCATAAGCACCAGATTTGATTGAGCGAATGCTTTCAAGGACTTCATATTCAGATACTACTTGAAATTCAAATACGGTTGACGGTTCACATATGATATCACTGTTGAATATTTTCTTTTTTTCCAATTCCAATCGAACGAAGATTACTCCAAAGCTTTCGTGATGACTGGTTTGTATCCAACTTTGACATAAACAAAATTTTTTTGGCTCTGCGAGTTACAAACGTTGCATCATTACGAAAACGGCAAAATAATTCCCAATTGATCGCAGTGGGGTTTAGCTTCCACCTAGAGTATGATCTTTTTCTATTCTTCATTGACCTGTGCAGCTCAGAGGTAAACCAAGGACAGTTTTTGTTACGTACTGAGACAGATTTGAGAGGAACGTGTTTTTCAAATAATTCAAGAACTAATGATTGAAAATAATCAACTTTATCATTTGAATTTGAGAAACTGTAACACATATGCCAGGGAAAGATGATTGCACCAGCCTGAAGTGCAACGTTATTAATAGACTTAAGGTCTCTGAACTGAAAGAACAATGGTGTATAAGAACGTGAGAAGTCAATGTTATATGTGCAGAAAATTAGGTCATGGTCCAGGTATTCCATCTAATGATAATTGGTCCAGCAAGATAACATTTGAAAGATCAGAAACAATCATAAGGTCAAGAAGACTAGGAGTAGAACTAGGGGCAAAGCGGGTGGCATACGAATTCGAAACATAAAGTCCGTTTGTTGCGATTTCATCCCTAAGTTGCTTGGCGCGACTATCGGATAACAAAAAATCGGCATTGAAATCACCACAAATAATAATATGTTCATAAGTGGCAGAGAATTCCTGAAGAGCAGAAAAAAAGGGTTCTGGCGAAATACTTCTGTTGGGATTGTAGCAAACACCAACAATGGCCTTTGTATTACCATCCGTCACCTCAATAACGAGAAATTCAACTCCACCATTCACAGACTTTACCAAAACCCTATTTCTGAGTGATGCATTGCAGTATACCGCAACCCCACCCCCAATTGTATCGGTGACTTTATCGTTTCGTATTAAATTGTAGTTGTTGATTTCATATGTACTACTAGGTATATCTGGTTTGAACCATGTCTCTGTAACACATATGACATCCACCCCTGAAGAGACGAACACATACTTCATAAAATCAAGCTTGTCCATGTTAAGGCTACGAGCATTAAGGCAACATATCTTGAAAGCCTCACGAGCTTCAGAAAGTATATTGATATAGCTTGAACCAATTCAGTTGGCCAACGGCCGGTTGCGCAGAGAGAGGATTTAAGAGAACAAAAATGGTGCACAAGCTATTTAATGAGTAAACATTTTTCCTTAAATCTTACAGTGCCTAACTCAACTTTGCTTTGACAAATAGTTTAGGGATTATTGTTTATTTCTATGTTTTATGGTTTGTGGCTTAGCAACAGAAAGGTTCCGGGGGCGTTATGTTTATATTTATTCTATGGTGTTAGTGTTTATTTGATATATGTATGTATTTATAATTTTTTGATCTGTGGGGTTTTGGGATTAATTGTAGATTAGTGTTAATTATTTAGATTAGTGTTTACAAGTTTGAATAATTTTTACCTACGAGTTTTTAAGAATTTATTTTACCTTAAAATAATTATTATAAATTTGTACTTCAGAGATAAGTATGAAACATAATAATAAAATAAAAATAATATAAATAAGAATAATATAATTTAAGTAATAAATGTTTATTTACATATATGTACTTAGTTTTAAGAACTAATGTCGCTTTTTCATAGTCGGTTGAAGAATCGTCACCTGGATTAATTATAATTGAATCCGAAATTGTGTCCCACGTCAGGTCGTGAGAAAGGTATTCTTCCTCAGTTCTTATGGCTTTTTCACACACTTTTCGCCAGTCTTCAGCCGTTATTTTTGAAAATTCCTCCTCTGCCAATTTTTGAACATCCAATAAATTGAATGTTGTGTTTCGTGAACCTACTCTTGCCTTGACAGTTGCCCAAATATTTTCAATGGGATTGAGATCTGGATGATAGGGTCCCATGTCCCATGCCGTGAATGATATCGTCAATCTTATGCTTTGGGTTGTGTGTAGCTCGGTGTCCTTTTATTAGCTCATACAGTTCAAGTTTCAACATCTGTATAGTATGCGGAATATTCTTTTCGTTTAGCCATTGTATCATCTCGGATTTCTTGCTAGCAGAAGCAGCTAATTCATTGAGTTTGAGAGCACTTTTTAGCTCCTTAATAGTGCTAAACATACTGTTTTGTCAGCTGAAAGCTTTAATATACACTCTAAAACTTCCACAGAGCCGCGTGCTTTTACGTGGAGTTATAAACTTTATTTTCTATTAGTATTAGTAAATACAAATCATACTATTGAACACGAAGAGAAATTATTATTTGTATTGGTAAATCATCTTAGCATCAAAATGTATTTAAATAGAATAATGAGTAAGGGTAATAATTAAAAGCCATAATACGTTCAATGCGGGGTGATTTCTAAGTGCGACTTCATTTTTATCAGAAATGTTGACATTGTACTTCGAAATATTACAACGCCCTTCTAAAATAATTTGTTTTAAGTGGATAGTAATTTTTTTTTATTTTAATTTTAAACTTGAGAAAAAACTATTTATTTGGCTCGTGCACTTTTTTGGATAAAGCTTCTGTGTTTTTCATGATTCTTTTCAAAATGCAGTCATCACATCACTGTGAATAGTTTTCTTTTTCTGTTATATTAAAATTCTTAAATACGAGTATTCGCCATTTTCTTAAACATCCATGATATAGCTTGCAGCTCTTAAATAACACTTCAAAAAATTTTTTTGCTGTTAAAGAGCTATTTTAAAGAGTTAAGTATCAAAATGCTAATATGCTTTCCGACAGCTGATAAAAACATTATTATGGAGCATATTTATCGAGCAGACAGCTTTTAAACGTAACGAAGCTAAAGATTGTTAAGAAATTCTATTACAGAGCTAAATTTTTATATTCGTTTACCAAGAGCTGCAATCTGTTTTGAAATAGAGCTAGAGCCTTGCATTTAACTCTCTCAGAGCAATTTAAGAACATTTAAATAACATTTAGCTCCAACGATGTTACTTGGGATCAGTCCAAACCCGTGGCCTTGTATGTGAGCTATGAATTGAATATAGCTTTCGTCCAAATAAATGATATCATATCCTTATGTTCTGTATTCCCGGATTTTTCCCAGATACTTCACTCGCATGAGTTTAATATCATTTCTTTCGCAGAGAAGTTTCCGGTTGTTTTGAGTTTTTTTGTAGTTAAATCCGTAGTCCAGTTTTGCATTTCGTATGCTGCACTTTTTTATTTGGTGACTGAACAACTCCTCTCTCTTCGTATTCCTTAATAATCCTTCTGTATGAACGTTCAGAAATTCCAGTAGTTTCCACTGTTTGCGTTGTTGCGTAACTCACAGGATTTTCAAGAAACGAATTCTTTGCTTCTTCCAGTTTGTCATTATATATCTTAACAACTATCTTACGCGCCTGGCTTCCAATAGGTTTTCCTTTTCTAAATGGATCCATTAAAATTTCTTTTAAATGTATTTCAATGTATTATTCTTGGTTGTTTTTTTTTTAAACTGAATGGCAAACCAAAGCAAATATCATTTAAATACGTTAATTCCCTCAGATGCAAAAATTCATTCTTAAAAACTCGTAAGCAAAAATTGTTCAAGCTCGTACACACTAATCTAACTAATTAAAACTAATCTACAATTAATCCCAACCCCACAGGTCAAAAAAAAAAATATATCAAATATACACTAACGCCATAAAATAAATATAAACACAACGCCCCCGGAACCTTTCTGTTACTAAGCCACAAATCATAAAACATAGAAATAAACAATAATCCCTAAGCTTTTTGTCATTAATCCTATGTCGCAGCTCCCAGGTAGTTTTTTTTGTTTGACCCAATTGCATTTTGCAATAGACTTATTTTTTTATTATAGGTGCACTGAAATTTGTCCCAGTAATAAAAACAAAAATTATTAATTTTATTTTTTCGAAGTAAAGTTTACACCTAAAAATCTTTTCCTTTTATCTCACCAGAGATGAAATAGTTTTTTAGACATCAAGCTATGAAAGAAAAGTAAACCATGATCATATCTTATTCAAAGAAAGTCCATCACTGGAAATTCATTTCTATTTTACTCTGAGCGAAGCTATAAACAAAACTCACCCTCCTAAGTGCTTCAGTATGATCACAGCAGCGTCATTGACAACAACGCCGGCATGTACATCTTTTTTTTCTTTTTTTCAGTGATTTTTCTGTCTCTTTAAGAATTAAAGAGTAGAGCAAAGAAATTTAAAGAGACCTGCGCAGTAGAATTGCCAACTGAATTGGTTCAAGCTATAACTGACTTTACTGAGACGTCGCTAATCATTCCAACGATGAAACGCCCCTTCAAAAACAACATAAAAAATAAAAAGAAAAGGAAATTAAAAAGGCTTTAAAAAAAATTATGAAAAATAATGAAATAAATAAAAATAGAGAGAGAGAAAGAAAATTATAAGAGAAATAATAGATAAAAGAGAGAATAAAGAGAAGAAAAATAAGAATATTATAAAAAATAATTTCATATTAATAATGTAGGTATAGCTTGAACCAGTTCAGTTGGCAATTCTACTGCGCAGGTCTCTTTAAATTTCTTTGCTCTACTCTTTAATTCTTAAAGAGACAGAAAAATCACTGAAAAAAAGATGTACGTGCCAGCGTTGTTGTCAATGACGCTGCTGCGATCATACTGAAGCACTTAGGAGGGTGAGTTTTGTTTATATCTTCGCTCAGAGTAAAATAGAAATGAATTTCCAGTGATGGACGTTCTTTGAATAAGATATGATCATGGTTTATTTTTCTTTCATAGCTTGATGTCTTAAAAACTATTTCATCTCTGGTGAGATAAAAGGAAAAGATTTTTAGGTGTAAACTTTACTTCGAAAAAATAAAATTAATAATTTTTGTTTTTATTACTGGGACAAATTTCAGTGCACCTATAATAAAAAAATAAGTCTATTGCAAAATGCAATTGGGTCAGACAAAAAAAACTACCTGCGAGCTGCGATATAGGATTAATGACAAAAAGCTTAGGGATTATTGTTTATTTCTATGTTTTATGATTTGTGGCTTAGTAACAGAAAGGTTCCGGGGGCGTTGTGTTTATATTTATTTTATGGCGTTAGTGTATATTTGATATATTTTTTTTTTGACCTGTGGGGTTGGGATTAATTGTAGATTAGTGTTAATTAGTTAGATTAGTGTTTACGAGTTTGAACAATTTTTGCATCAGAGGGAATTAACGTATTTAAATGATATTTGCTTTGGTTTGCAATTCAGTTTAAAAAAAACAACCAAGAATAATACATTGAAATACATTTAAAAGAAATAGTAATGGATCCATTCAGAAAAGGAAAACCTATTGGAAGCCAGGCGCGTAAGATAGTTGTTAAGATATATAATGACAAACTGGAAGAAGCAAAGAATTCGTTTCTTGAAAATCCAGTGAGTTACGCAACAACGCAAGCAGTGGAAACTACCTGTAGCTATACCTATAGCTTGAACCAATTCAGTTGGCCAACGGTCGGTTGCGCAGAGAGAGGATTCAAGAGAACAAAAATTGTGCGCAAGGTATTTAATGAGTAAAGATTTTACCTTAAATCTTACAGTGCCTAACTTAACTTTGCTTTGACAAATAGTTTAGGGATTATTGTCTATTTCTATGTTTTATGATCTGTGGGTTAGCAACAGAAAGGTTCCAGGGGCGTTACTTTTATATTTATTTTATGGTGTTAGTGTTTATTTGATATATGTATTTATTATTTTTTGACCTGTGGGGTTTTGGGATTAATTGTATATTAGTGTTAATTAGTTAGATTAGTGTTTACGAGTTTGAATAATTTTTACCTACAAGTTTTTAAGAATTTATTTTACCTCAAAATAATTGTTATAAATTTGTACTTCAGAAATAAATATAAAACATAATAATAAAATAAAAACAATATAAATAAGAATAATATAATTTAAATAATAAATATTCATTTACATATATATGTACTTAAGTTTTAAGAACTAATGTCGCTTTCATAGTCGGTTGAAGAATCGTCACCTGGAATATTGTTTTCGGTTAGCCATTGTATCATCTCGGATTTCTTGCTAGTAGAAGTAATTTGTTTTTCTTCTAATTTATTGTGGTACGAGGCGTTGTCCATTACAATAACTGATAATAACGGAGGGACCAAGTTATTCAAAACTTGTTCTTGGATTCACCTGCAGAAATTTTCGAAGTTCATGTCGTCGTGATAGTCTCCCGTTTTCGTTCCAGATTTGAATAAAAGTAAGGAGTTTTTCATGAAACCTTTTTCACCACCTGCATGCGTCATTATCAGCCTCTTTCCCTTTGAAATTGGCGTCTTCAACTCACTGCTACTGTCATCAGTCCAAGCCCGTGGCCTTGTATGTGAGCTATGAATATAGCTTTCGTCCAAATAAATGATATCATATCCTTTTGTTCTGTATTCCCGCATTTTTCTCAGATACTTCACTCGCATAAGTTTAATATCATTTCTTTCACAGAGAAGTTTCCGGTTGTTTTTAGTTTTTTTGTAGCTAAATCCGTTTCTTCTTAGAATACTGTTAAGAGACGTAATACTAAAGTTAAACTCCAGATCTTCCTGTACTCATTCTCTCAACATTTTTAAGGATATCATCATTTTTTCCTCCTGGTGGAAGTTGTGCATTATACGCCGAATAGCTGTGATGTCAAATTCGTATAGTCTAGTTTTCCACTTCGTATGCTGCACTTTTTTATTTGGTGACTGCACAACTCCTGTCTCTTCGTATTCCTTACTAATCCTTCTGATCGAACGTTCAGAAATTCCAGTAGTTTCCACTGTTTGCGTTGTTGCGTAACTCACAGGATTTTCAAGAAACGAATTCTTTGCTTCTTTCAGTTTGTCATTATATATCTTAACAACTATCTTACGTACCTGGCTTCCAATAGGTTTTCGTCTTCTAAATGGATCCATTAAAATTTCTTTTAAATATATTTCAATATATTATTCTTGGTTGTTTTTTTAAACTGAATTGCAAACCAAAGCAAATATCATTTAAATACGTTAATTCCCTCTGATGCAAAAATTCATTCTTAAAACTCGAAGGTAAAAATTGTTCAAACTCGTACATACTAATCTAACTAATTAACACTAATCTACAATTAATCCCAACCCCACAGGTCAAAAAAAAAAAAATATACATATCACTAACGCTATAAAATGAATATAAACACAACGCCCCCGGAACCTTTCTGTTACTAAGCTACAAATCATAAAACATAGAAATAAACAATAATCCCCAACTTTTTTGTCATTAATCCTATGTCGCAGCTCGCAGGTAGTTTTTTTTGTCTAACCCAATTGCAATTTGCAATAGACTTATATTCTTTTATTATAGGTGCACTGAAATTTATCTCAATAATAAAAACAAAAATTATTAATTTTATTTTTTCGAAGTAAAGTTTACACCTAAAAATCTTTTCTTTTTATCTCACCAGAGATGAAATAGTTTTTTAGACATCAAGCTATGAAAGAAAAATAGACCATGATCATATCTTATTCAAAGAAAGTCCATCGCTGAAAATTCATTTCTATTTAACTGTGAGCGAAGCTATAAACAACTGAATTGGTTCAAGCTATACTAATTAAATAATAAACATAATGATGATCAGCTCCGTATATTACATTCCAGTCTTCAAGTCGAACTGGAGAGAATAGATAAAGTGCTTGAATCTATTTTCATCTCTATATCATCACTGCTCTTCTTAATATACACAAATCCATTCCTCGTTCGTGTAGAAAACAAAATTCCCTCTTTTCTTAGCTGAATGGCATGTCGCAACAGAGAACTATTAAGCGGTGTTAAACTCTCGTTAATATAGATTCGTTTGTCAGGGGTACCGGGGTGTGTGTTGTTAGGTAACTCCCGATCATCGAACAGTTGTGATGTTGTTAAACCATTTAATGACTGGAACGCATAGATCAGTGATATTTTTTCAGAAGGAGAGGACAGTCGAATTAGCAGCGGATGATCATTGTTTGGATTTCTTGTGTTCAAACGAAATGCATCAAAGTGAGGTGTGAGCGGATGGTTGAGCATTTTTGGGCAGACCACAAACAATCACATCACTTAAACGTTGCACTCGTTGTTGATCTTCTAATTGATCTCTGATTTTTTTGTTTTCAGTTTTTAGCTCAGAAATTTCTTTCTCACACTGAAACAAACGTTCATTAAGTATTGATATGCTGTCGTTGACGTTTTGCATCAGTTTAGATTCAAAGCCTTTAAATAATTTATTAATGTTCGCCAAAAGGTTTGTTTAAAACTCCAAAAAAATTTTATGGATGTTGTTGTCAATTGCAATTTTGTGCGTGGGAGTCGATATAGCTGACAATGATTGTTTTGATTTGTCTGGAGTTTGACTCACTTTGGATGTTACAATTTTGTTGGTTTGTTTTTTAGAACGTGTGTTTAAAGCGGCAGAGTTGCATTTTAATGAAGAGGCAGCTGGGATATGGCCAGTGGAAGTGACAGTCGTAGTGTTAGTGGAGGTGGTGATGGTTTTTGTACGGATAGAGGCAGCAGCGGTTGAAACATCTGGCTTTCCAACAGTAGGAGTGGAAGGGGTAATTATCGTTGAAGCAGTAACTGCAGTTGCAGTTGAAAGAGTCTTGTTAGTGGTAGTAGTGGCAGAAGAGTTACGCATCTTGCACAAAGAAAAATTAATGAGATGAGGGCACTCAAATTTAATGTTTTAGTTTTTTTAATTTAGCAAGATTGTTACACTTTTAGTAATATCTATTATATTATATATTACTAGCCGCCCGTGCTCGCGTTGCTAACTACGAATATTTTTTTTTTTTTAATTGTGAATCTAAACCATTCTCAGATCCCCTTGAACACACACAAAAAATTTAATCAAAATCGGTCCAGTCGTTTAAGAGAAGTTCAGTGACATACACACTCACAGAAGAATTATATATATTAAGATTATTATTAATTACTTATTAATTACTTTCACTACTTTGACACTGCGAAAAACGGATTTAAAGTCTTGGAATGTTAGTAGCAGATCAAAAACACGACTACTTCGTTGACATTACTCACTCAATTCATCAAGCTCCACTAGGGGAGCTTTTAAAGCGCAGAGTTTCTAAGCACACTTACCCACACTAAGTCCTCGTTGCTGCAGGTAATTCTGCGCGTCATCTACTTCAGCAGCTAGCAGCCCTAAAACCAAGAAAAGTGAGGAAGTTGAATGACTGCATGGCTGTCAGAAGAAGACTGGCTCCCGATCTTGTTTCGGAAGTTTGAGATGAATTCGTCAATTCTTCCAGTACCTCAAGAACTTCCTCAAACTCAGTGCTTAAATTCGGGTGCTTGAATCCGGGCTTGAACTCCATTGTGGATCCCTGACATTGTGTCAGCGTTATCATAAGCCTGTCCTCTCAAGTTCTATAGGTCCAGTCCGTCTGATGTTATCCTCGCGATTATATCGTTGCTGAGATCTTCTGCATTTTATCCTTTTGGTTCGAAGAAGTCGATGAAAGATTCTACCGCGGCGACCTTTTCTCCTTCGATATGTACGTATCGCAGAACCTGGCTCATTTGGTCTTTGTGGAATATGCCTGGTGTACTGTCGAAGATTAGGCAATAATATTTAGCTTCTTGAATGCGACGGATGATGGTGGATCGAACTTCCTGTCCCAGTAAGTTTATCAATTCATTCTGGTTTTCTGGATATAGATACGAAACTAGGACTCTTTCTCTCAGCTTTATCTTTGTCAGGTGTTCCATTAGGAGGTGCACTAACTCTAGAAAGTTCCCGCGATTTCCACTATCATCTCCTTGAATAACTTCTCGAAGTCCTCTGAATGCCAGATTCTATTTGGCTAAGAACTGGATAATATTCAGCAACCGGTACAGTACATTTCTCCACTTTTTCTCCTCCCTTTCGAAAACTTTTGTTGTTTCTGATCGATGGTTGCTTTACTGTTCAGGCGAACTTCCTTTCTTGGATTTATCTTCCACCATTTGTTGAATCCTTCTTCAGATGCGAAGTTCGAGCCGGAATTGCCAAACAGCTTGCAACAGAAACAATACAAGGATTCCTTCAAAAGTACACCATTCATGTTCGGAGAACCTTTTCCCCGTTAGATAATGGTTTGTAGAATTACTCTCTGGTTAGTTTTCGGGTACCGCTTTTCGTTGAAGTCCCTGAGCGAACAACATCGGCAAATTTGGAATCGATGTGCTGTACTGAGTTAGATCCGCGACGTACTAGAAGCGTTCTGATTTCGTCGGCCATAGTAGAAGGCCAGCAAACTACATCGTCAAGATTCACATCTTTGGCTTTGGCAGGAGCAGAAGACTTGATTTTTATTATGTCTTCTTTGGCAACATCGAGGTTCACTTCTTCTGCAGGCTTGTGACTAGATGCTTGAGGTACGACTTCCAACTTCGACGGAAGACACGTTTTCTTCTTCTGCCTGCAAAATAAGCTATGCATTCCCATGAATATTTTCTGGAGGACAATTCTAGGCACGATTCTAGATGGAAAAATCATATACTTACATTGGAATCACTTCCGCCGCTGCTGGATACCGCCGAAGACGTTAACGTGGCTTTCGAACCAGGGGTGCCAGCACGTAACTTGATACAATCGAGTCTAGTCGTTGTAATCGAGTATAGGGAGTTTTTTAATTTGTTTCAATCGAATCGAAAACAATCGGCTGATCATAACAAGGAACTGCCTGTTCTCGATTGTATCGAGCTAACTCGATCGTATCAAGTTACGTGCTAGGGCCCCAGTACTGAAATATTTCAGTAATGCACCTTGAGGATTCTTCGCTTCTGCTTCTTTCTTAGCTCTTTTCTTGCGGTATTCCGCACCGCTTTCTTTGGCTCTTTTCATTTTCAAAAACTAGTCCAAATGTTGAGTGAAGTACTAAATGTTTAGTTTTAGAAGATTTAACAGTATTTAAACGTATTAAAACAACACAATCGAAATGACTTTCTGTGATGCGGGAGGGAGCAAAAATATTGAGCTGGCTGAAACTAGAATAACCCCAAGCAACACAATTGCCTCTTACAGATATCTTGAAAAGTTATTTTCCAAGTGTTTTCAATTCTTTGAACAATCTTAAAGAGGTCTATAATACCCAAAAAGGCCTAAAGGGGAGGAGTCTATTGTATTGAACAAAGAGTTCTTAGTAAAGTATTTGTAAGACTTCATTAAGATCATTTTTTGATTAATCTATAAAGACACTTTCAAGTGGTTTTTAAGATGTTTATATTTTTGAGTAGAAAGATTGAACTGCGAAGAAGAAAAATGTATAAAAAATGTCTTTCTTTTTCACGCAAATACAAATTTAATGCAATTCAAACAAAATGGATTGACTAATATAAATACACAAACATGGCGAATTCTTTCCTTCAATAATAATTTATGACTGAATTTACGATATTCATTGTATACCCTTTTTATGATTGTGTGTTTTGATTTGCGAAAGAACATTTAATTTGAAACCGCATACTCTACCCTACTTGAAATTAACGCGCCTTCAAATAGAATAGTATTTACAAAGAAATATTCAGAAATATAATGTTATAATAATTAAATGCCCTCAGAATAAAAAAAAAGAAATGACGTTTATGTATGCAATAGATATGGCCGATTCATGTATGTGTATGTATCGAAGGTATTCCTACCTACAGGGTGCTTTATTTTATGAAAGCTCTTTTTTTGTTCGATCTAAATAATTTTAAAATGTAAAATAATTTCAGCAAATAAATACAACTCAAAAGATTTACAAACTGAGCGACATATTAGCACTTACGTCTTTAGAATTTTATATGAAATGAAATTAAATCAACTTTTTTATTGTATATGGTGATGCTAAGATCTCCTTTATACTACAAAACACGAAAAAACATAATAATTGTTTGAAGAATGATTCCGGATTTTTATCACATTTTTTTTCAAAATTTAAATGTAAGTTGACAGGTTTTTTTACATCTTACAGAGAAAAGATACAAAAAGACATACTATATGAAAATAAGTGAAACTATATGTCATTCCTTAATTTTTATTTCACAAAGTGTTAAAATCCCTGGATTAAAAATCTGTTAGAAAGATATGCTAACTTAGCATTTTACTGTTGCGTCAACATTCTTTCAAGATACAAAATATTGAGTTCAACTGTCAACCGACTAAAGAATCACTGAAAGTTCAGAAAATTTGATATTATACATAATCAAAATAATACCCCTTATCAATTTTATTTGAATTTGAATTTTATTTCAACATTTCTTTTATATTCTGCCAAAGTTCTTCAAATAACAACATTTCCTTCTTTCATTTACTGAAGTCCGTAAAAACTGATGACTTCGTATAGTAAGCGATAAAACATAAAAATCTAGTAAATAATAATTTTATCTTCAATGTACGTTTAACAGTGTCACCCTTTACAAAATATATGTATTTTATACAGATACGCCACCCATTTGTTAAGAACTCTTTAAAATATCTTAAGCACTTCACAATTAGATATAGAAACTGAAATTCAAAGCAAAGAGTGAAAAAAGTGTAAACAAAGAGTAAAGGAAGAATAAAGCTGTTTACAATCAGTCAAATTCAAAGAAAAAAAGAGCAAACAAAGTGTAAGCAAAGAGTAAAAGAAAAAGATAACAAATTCGCAACAATTAGGCTAGGCGCGCACATTCAATTTTTAGTTTTGCAAGTGTTTGTTACGAGCAACTAAAAATTGCCTAAAATGAGTTCGCTATTGTGTGTAACATATAATTATACGCACCTGCACGAACATTCAACTAAATAGTTCATCTGTTTTCTATAAGCAACCAAACAGTTGTGCAGTTTTGCTTATTTTTTGTTAAACATAATCATATGCAATGGCGCGCACATTCAACTAAATAGTTGAGTTGTTTTTTTTTAATCAGAAGAGAGAAAAAAAGATTTTCGCTTGGTTTCACAATTCACAATTGTTAGGCGAAACAAATCATTTTTTTTTAACCAAAGAGGAAAGTAGTAATTCTTGATGTTAAGCTTTCATAAAAACGTTTTAGTGAAAACTTCCACAGAATATCTTCAAGATGTATTCAAAAGATTAAAATGAAAACCTCTTTCAGCATTTTAAAACTACTCCTTTTAAAGAGGTTTTATAGAGAGTACACAGAGAGTCAATATGGTGACATTTGTCATGATTATCTCTAAGATGTTTTAAAGAGCATTTAATTATACTATAACAAAAAGAACATTTTAAAGAGCAAATTAGGAGGTCATAAAGTGAAATGGTATTAAGAAGATTGAACTAACAGCTTGTAAAGAGCTGATACATTTATTGAAGTACTCTCCAAGAGTTTATATGTTGCTTGGGACGTTTCCGTCGAATCTTAGGGTGCATTCCATTATTGTCGCGCAACTTGCGAAACTAACAGCCCGATTCTCCCCAAAGTCACTGATGCCTCACAAGTCACAAGAAGAGGTGAAATAGATTTTGTGACTTTTTCGAATTCTACCGCTCAGTCACAACTTGTGAGAGTCACAAAAACAATCGAAACTGTGATCTCCTTCAGAGCAGGTCACAACTCATAAATTTTTAATGTTTCTTGGATTGACATTCATTATATTTTATAAGAAAATTTTCTGGATTTGTGAATAATTGCGAGTACACAAAAAGGACTTTGTTCTAGTGAATATTATTGCTGATCTTTCCTACGAAAATGAAAAGTAACATTTTTACATAAACAAACATTTCTTTAAGAAACTAATCGTATGAAGAACTTTGCAGCGCCCACGGCTTTTAAAAACTTTGAGAGATACAAATAATCCATTCGCTCTCCAAAACAATACATTTATAAAGTAATTTCTTCGTTTTGAATAATCAGCTATTCAAATAATGACGCTTTAAAATCTCACCATGCTGTGGTGAGTTTAGTTGTGAGTTTTCTTGTGACGATTAGGGGGAGAATACCAAAATGTTATCGAATCACAACAATCCTCACAAGGAATAGTCACAAGAGCTTGACTTGTGACTCCTCACAAGGGGGAGAATCGGGCTGTAAAACGGAACGTTCCGAAACTCTCGCGAAACTTAAAAGGAGCGTTCCGAAACATATGATATGCGAGACCGCTGGCGGCGCTGGCGGTCTCACACTCATATGTTTAGGAACGCTCCCTTTCAGTTTCGCGAGAGTTTTGGTACGTTCCGTTTTAGTTTCGCGAGTCGCGCGACAATAACAGAATGCACCCTTACGGACTTACTCACCGTTTACGAATTCACGAAAATTAGCCGAGAGCGTCAACGACGAATCATAGGTAGGGTGGTAAATTTAAAATTTACGTCATTGTTGTTTGTTGACTTGTCAAACGTTCTGTCATGAAACATGATCTCTACTCTACCCGCTTCACCGGTGATATTTTGCCGCTCCCAGCCTGCTGCCGCCCGGGGTGGCCCGCCCCACACAAGCTACGCCACTGGGAAGAAGTTTTCTACAAAACTTATATCTTTTTTGTAGGTCCTTCGAAAAAAAGAGATAAGAAATAAACCCTAAGCCAAGCTGTCTCATGCACAACTGAGTTGGCCGGCAAAACAATTTTTTTTTTTTTATAGTTTTCTTAGATTTTTCCTATCGTTGTAAGTGAATGGGACACGGTCTTATAGCCCTTAGCATCGACTATCGCTATAAATTGATTCCTACTACCTTAGTTACTCTCACTTTCGTGAATTTCGGACTTTGTTTGGCATTGAAATGCTTTTTTGCTTCGTTTTAAACAATACTTCCTTTGAACAGATTTTCTCCTACATTGAAAGATACATTCCTACAATTGTATACTTTCTCATAATTGTCGTGAGCTCGCTCTAATGCAGTTTTCAGGTATGATGTTCATTTTAGCGACCTTAGGTAACCAATCTATCTCTGACTGATTAAGGCCACTGTTCATCACTCAATTTTTTTTATTATTATTTTATTGAATTACAACAATGTATTTAAAAGGCGTACCCAATTAACATTTCAGCTTCGATTCGGTCTAACTAAATATATTTTTGAAGTTCTTTGAAATATTTGTAAAGGTTGTTTAAGAACAAAAGAAGAAATATTACACAATCTGACAAAACCTTTTATGCACTTCTATAAGGGATTTCTGAAAATCCTCTTAGAAGTACCATGCACAGATCTTTTAAAAGTGCCAGGTTCGTGTGTGAACTATTTGAAGTTTAACAGAGTCCTTTTCGAAATTGAACTGAAGTTCAAGTTTTGACAGATGGCTTCAATAAAGCTTTGTTAAGGAAAAATAAAACACGTCAGTTAATCTTAAGTAAACTGTTTAATTCAGAGCCTAATGAGAGACTAAAACTTAAAGTACATCGTATGATCTAATGATTATAATAAAGTACATAGTAATCCAGTTAGGTTGAACTTTACGTTAAATAAATTATGTACATTACAGTGATGAGAAAAAGTTTGAAGCCAGTTTACAATTAGTTAATGAATTGATATGAATATATATATAATCAATTTTATATTCAACAAGCTTCGCAAAAATTACAAACGCAAGGCTTTTTATGTCTATTACAAGCTTACACTAGAACTTTTACCGAGCCTGAAAAATACGAAAATAAAAGTAAATTTATATTTCTTTGAAGACGTTTTTCCGACATTTAATCAATTTTAAACCTGAAACAGTGTATTACATTGGAATTGTTATTAGATAATTAATGTATTTGGAATAACTTTAAAACATGAATGACATTATACCTTATTTGATTGAACTCGGTATTTCTTGTGTAATAGTCCATTGACTGTTTCAGATGATTTTTAAATAAAAGACTGCAAAATTGACTGGGACTTTAGTTTGAAAGTCACAGTACTAAGCTTAAATCCAAAGGCTTAAAAAAAGTCTTTCCATTCAATTGACTGCAATACTAAAAAGACTGCATTCTTTCACATCTCTGAGTATACATATGTATGCAGTATGCCTTTCTTCAATATCGTGAATTATTTTCATCTAATATTTTTATTTATTTTTTTTTTATTTTTATTTTTTATTGTTTGCAATAAAACCATCAAACATTTTGGTCAGTTTACCCATCTATAGTTTTATGCATGTCATGCTGGATTTCTATATGTTTCTTCCGAAGAAATTCACATTTATATCTAATATATGGACACAAAAGAGCCAAATGGTTGATCTGAAATTCAGCTGCCCGCTTTCGAAGGTATTTTTACTTAAATTTTGGTTATTCGTCACTTCAACTTCATCTTTGCTAGACTCTTAGGCTAGGCGCGCACATTCAATTTTTAGTTTTGTAACTGCTTGGTTCGAGCAACTAAAAAGTTTTTGTTTTGACACAAACTAAACGATTGCCTGAAATGAGTTCGCTATTTTGTGTAACATATAATTATATGCACCTGCGCGGACATTCAACCAAATAATAATAATAACAGAGTTTCTGGAACCATCTCAGCTTTCGCCAATAGTACCAGCTATCTCTGCATTACAGGAGATAAGGCTCTGATGTGTGCTCTAGATTCTAAAAGCCTCGATATATAAGGTCAGAGAAACCTTTACAATAAAACATCTATGTATTATTAATAACTATTTTTTATATACAAAATAATTTTATTTTTAAAAACATTTATACTTAGCTCATTCTTCAATTCACTTGAAAGTCTATTCAAAGAATTTATTCCTGAGTCCTGGGTGCTACTTCTGTTACACCTATTGGACCTCAAATTTTCACTGTTGCGTAAATTATAAGGTTGTAATTCTCCAACGTTGATGATATTAACTTTTAAGTATTCAGGAACCATATTGTTTTTCATTTTATATATTAATAACATAACGCTATATTTAAGTCTCTGTTTAACACTCATCCAATTTAAAACTTCCAACATCATTCTTATTGGGGTGTAGACATTCACTCTCAATATCATTCGCATTCCTTTATTTTGCAATAATTAAAGCCGATTTACTATTTCTTGTTGACAACCATACAAAACAGTTGAACAATAATTGAAATGGGGTAAGACAATCATGCTTATTTTGACATTCTCATGAATAGTCTATTCGTTAGAATGATTCTATTCCTTCGAATGAAGTTTCTTAATTTTGAGATTCGAACGAATAACATTCATTTGCGAAAGATAGCATAAAATGAACTTCAAAAAAGATTCATTTTCATTATCAGCTGTTTGACATTTACTATATTTCTATTTGAATTAGTATGACCGTTTTACATTTTTTTTGTTTCTAAACATTTTATAGAAGTGGGACAAATAATCAAGAAACAAAATAAATAATACACTTTTTCATTATAAAGTAAAGTTTAACCATAAAGAACTACATATTTATTACATTTTTTGTGTTAACTCAGCTGTTTTGAATCTATTCTTAAAAAAATAAGTTGTTCATGACGCGTTCTAAATTTTTATTTTTTTTCGTATACACTTGGTCATACTAAAATAGCAAAAACAAAAGAGAAGTGTTTGTGAAATGTCAAAACCAAAAAGTGAAATGTTTGTTTATTTGTAATTGTTTTGTTTACTGCTTAATAATTAAAATTTCTGTGATAAAAACATAAAATAATAAATAAAAAATAAAAATATGGCATTTGTGTTGTTTATAAATGAAGATGGTGTTGAAGAAGTTCAGAGGAGAAAGATAGTGGATGCTTTCCGTATCAACGCGGGTGAAAAAAAAACCATTTGCTACCTCCGGGTTTTCTTCCATTATTTTAATTAACTTTTCCTTTTGTTCGCGGTTTGTCCAGTTGTAATGCGACCTTTAAACATAAAACAACAATCAAAATAATAAAAGTAATTTATTTTCCATGAAATAATTAAAAACTTATATGTTTTGTTGTTTACTCGACAGAAAAATTCAAACGACACAAAAATGACATTTAATTCTATTCTTTCGAATGTCAAAATTGAATTAGCTTTCGCAAATGAATGAACTTTCTATGGATTGGGTGAACTTTCGATTTGTTCGATTAACATTCTAATCGCCGAGTCTCAAAATTAAGTTTCAACGAATTCGACTCACTTTCTAACGAAAGAGAATGTCAAAATAAGCACCAATAGTATTATATAGAAGCAAAGTACTTTTAAATGTTAAGTCTCTTCTAATTCTTTTTATAAAACCAACTTTTTTAGCAATTTTCCCGCACACATATCTCCCATGCTCTTTGAAATTTAACTTCGAGTCCAAAACAACTCCGAGATATTTAAAAATATCAACACACTCAATACACTACATCGCAAAATTTAACATGGAAAACAACAACAAACGATTAGTGAATAAAAATAAGCTAGTAATTGAAATGGATAATTTAGTGAAGATGGAGTTTCGAATGTTGAAATGTAGGATTTGTTTAGGTGGTCTCCGAAAAAATATATGTGGCATACTTGAGGGTGTGTTCGTTGGTATTTGTTTTGTTATACTTTGCCTTTACTAGTCTAAAGTGTGATCGCTCCGAAATTTATAGAACAAATATTTTTTCAAATGCAACACTTTAATTCATACCATAATTCCGGCTTTATACTGATGCCATTAATTTTGTCATAAAATATTGAATCAATTTACGCGAAGGCGATTAGTTTCGATTGATATGTTTTATTAGTTCACTGGCATTTGTTCAAAATGTCGTGTAACTGCGGCATTATGCTGAATTTATATAACAACTGAAAAAATTGCACATTTTAGTTGAATTAATTCGATGTTAAAGCTGTTTTAGTATGAAACTAGGTTAAGACAACGATTTTGCAAAATTTTAATCGGACACAGCATCATACTTTCTCTACATTTTTATTGAAGTTAAACTCTCAGAATACCTATTTTATTTTTTTAGTATCGTTATAACTTCATAAATGACTCTTTAACATTTAAAAACGCCAAAATAGGTCTGTTTATTTAGTTTTTTTATACGAACTACTATTGTTTTAAGGTTGCTCAGAATCAATTTATTAAAAGAAATTGCATTATTCTAGGCGGTTTGGCAACTGTTTGGTTTAAGAAACTAAAAAGTTTGTGTTTTGACACAAACTCAAGGATTGCCTAAAATGAGTTCGGTATTTCGTGTAACATATAATTATATGCACCTGCGCGGACATTCAACCAAATAGTTCATCTGTTTTCTATAAGTATCCAAACAGTTGTGCAACTAAAAATTGAATTTGCGCTCCCAGTCTTAGGACGATTTTAGTTAAAAAATGTTTAAAGTTAGAAAACTACTTTAAAGTTAGGAAATATAGGGTGAGTTCATAATCGTCAGCCTAACTAAGAACTGCATTATCTGCGTTCATAAACTCAGATTTTCGATCGAACTAACCTAGCCCAACTGCAGTACATACCGTTCATAAACGTAAAACTGTCGTCAGCGTCGGGCAGAATGTGCAGCTGAATTTTTTTGGCTGCAGAAGAGCGGAAATTTATAAAATTAATTTTACAGTCACTAAGAAGGACGAATAGGCACTGTATAATAAACAGAAAGAAGCTTACATTGAATGTGGACCTCGACATCCTTAAATTACTGCGGAATATATCGCCAGGATACTTTGAAACCTCCTTCATTAAGAATGCATTTTTTGGCAATAAAGTCGGGACTTTTTGTTTACTGCAGACATTCTGCATTGTGAGTGCGTTCACAAATGCATTAGAAAAGAACTGCGATTGTACTAGCGCAGATTTTCTGCGTTTATGAATACACCCATAATTATAAGAAGTATAATACTACTACCTTAATAAGAGGCTGTTTAAAATTTTGCGCCAATGTCATTTTATTAAGTAATATTTTTTTTTTTTCTCCAATGCTCAGTGTACCTATATTTACGATATATTTTCGCACTTTTGTAAGTTTTAAATCAAATTTAACAGTGAGAAAAACTCTAAATCAACTCGATCCGCATTTTCATGAATATTTTAACTCAATCTGCATTTTCATGAATATTTCAACTCCAGCTTAAAAACGAGATACAGATCTTTCGAACACATCCGCGTAAGTTAATTCAACAAGTAGGAAGGAAGAGTGAGTTAAAGAGTGAATAAAGCGTTTTTTTGGTGCTTGTATTACTGCACTAGATATAGATTACCAATAAAACGCGCCTATAGTAAATGTCAAACAGCTGATAATGAAAATGAATCTTTTTTGAAGTTCATTTTACGCTATCTTTCGCAAATGAATGTTATTCGTTCGAATCTCAAAATTAAGAAACTTCATTCGAAGGAATAGAATCATTCTAACGAATAGACTATTCATGAGAATGCCAAAATAAGCATGAATAACTTCCCCATCCATACATACATTTATGGGTTCATTTACTTAAAGTTTCATACATTTCGTCTTTTTCACATTCAATTTCATTCTATTCATTTGAAGCCACCAGTTTATGCTCTCCAAGTCCTCATTTAAATATTGTAACAACCATTCAACATTTTTTCCACTTTATATATCAGGGCATCATCCGCAAACAACACAACTTTGCAAACTTTCAGCACGCATTTAATATCATTTATGTACAAAAAGAAAAGCAACACACCTAAAACTGATCCCTGAGGGAATCCAAGTTCCACTCCTATCGCATTTGATGTAATATCGCCAATCTTTGGTCTTTGGGTCCTCCCTGTAAGATACGATTTAAACCAGTTCAGTTCATTGTCCTTAATTCCATACATTTCCAACTTTCGCACTAATATATTTCTTTCAATGGTCTCAAACGCACGCTTAAAATCCAAAAACACTGCTATTACCGAATTATTGCAATCAATTTCTTTTTTCCATTCATATATCAACCAATTTAACGCAGTTTCAGAAGAGTGACCTTTTCTAAACCCAGATTGCTTTTGTATTAAAATGTTGTTATTTTCTAAATAGTCTTGTAGTTGGTTAGCTACATAACGTTCTAGAATCTTTTCAAATTTAGACAGCATATTCACTGAACGAAACTCTTCACATTTTACGGTGCTTACCACTTTCTTTACCGGAATAATAGTGGATTCTTTCCAATTGCTTGGAAATATCCCGTAGCACAATGAATTATTAACAATTTTGATTAACACATGGCCAATGATTTCAATTGATTTTAAAATTATGTCTCTGTTAATACCTCGTAAATCCTTTTTATTATTTAATTTTTTAATGAGGGCATATAACGATTCCACGCTTGCATAACGAAATTTAAAAACACAATTTAGGTGTATGCTTGGTGGCAAATAATGTTGAAAAGGAATTGAATAATTAATTTTGACCACACTCTCAACAAAATACAAATTAAATCTATTAGCAATTTGATTTTCATCAGTTAAAGATTCTTGCCCAAACTTAACATTAGTGATATCTTTACTTTTATTGTTTTTCATAATAAGAGACTTAATCACTGATTACCACTGTTCGCTTGTATCTGCGTGCGAATATGTCGATTTTTTGCTGCCAAAACTTCTATTTTATACATATTCCGAATCATTTTATATCTCCGCCAATCTTCAACATTGCTGCTGTAAATTGCTGTTCTGAAAGCCGTTATTTTTTTCTGTTTCATTCTCCATAGATTACCATTGTACCACTGACAATCAACTTTCACTCCAATCAATTTTTCAACAGTCATAGCGTCACAGCATCTTCTAATATAATCATCAAATCTCACCGTAAGATCATTAAAGTTCGCTCATAAACAATTCAGCAAAGCCGTTATTATTCAAAAGATTATCTAATTTAGATTTCGAATACTTAAGAATCTCTTTCTTCTGTAAATCATTTTTATAATTATTACACTTTATTTCTACTTTTATTGTCTCATGATCAGATACTTTAAAGTTCTTATCCACACACACATTAAATTCATCTTTCGCGTCTATGTTAACACACACATAATCAATCAATGTTCGAGAATGTTCTGCAATTCTTGTAGCCTCCTTAACAAGTTGAATGTCACCTTGATCAATAATTGAGTCTAACATTCTCACTTTATTAGTATCATCCGTTAGCAAGTCAATATAAAAATCTCCCATTACTACTGTGTTACTTTCACTTTCCAAATTCTCAGCATACCAATTTTCATACAGCCATAAGAATTCATTTACCGATGAGCTCGGCGATCTATATACATCAACAAACACCAATTTTTTACTTTCAAACCATACATACAATTTTAAAATCCATACAAAATTATTATGTTGTGTAACATTCACCACTTCAAAACGTAATCCTCTTTTTAAGGTACTCCATTACACCTCCTGTATGCCTTGAATGCGAAAAGCAGTTATTTTATATTCACATTCTTCAATATCTGTTGTTATTCGGGTTTCCGATAGCAACAATATATCAGGTTATGAATTTTTGAATATTACAACAACAACTTGAATGAACTACCACCGAGGGGGTTCTTATTTGGCTGGAGTTATAGCTATTTCACGGTTGCCAAGCCGATCATCAGACTCCTTTATTAGTGGTGCTTAGCCTTTATACTCCAGCCAGCTTTAGACTCCAGCCAAATAAGAACCCCCTCGGTGGTAGTTCATTCAAGTTGTTGTAATATTCAAAAATTCATAAATATATGAAGCTTCGCAGGGACACTGCATGTATGTAACCATACAAAAACCCCTTCAATACATTTGAAACTTGACCAGAGTCAAACCTTTCATTAAAATCTCCTTCCTTATAATATACAACGAATTGTTGGCTTATAAACAGAGTTCGGAGAAATAGAAAGAAACCGAATTTACAACAACAAACTTGAATGACTAATAAAAACGCTAGTTCTCAAGTGATGGACCTGATCATGTGGTCTCGGTAGCGTGATGCGTAGGGCATTGGCTTCTGATGACGCTAGGTCTGGGTTCAAATCTCAGTCAAGGCAAAAAAGTTTTTCGATTAAACTTGATAGTATAAAGGCTAAGCACCACTAATAAAGGAGTCTGATGATCGGCTTGGCAACCGTGAAATAGCTATAAATCCAGCCAAATAAGCACCCCCTAGGTGGTAGTTCATTCAAGTTGTTGTTGTAATATTCAAAAATTCATAAATATATGAAGCTTCGCAGGCATACTGCATGTATGTAACCATACAAAAACCCCTTCAATACATTTGAAACTTGACCAGAGTCAAATTTTTCATTAAAATCTCCCTCCTTATAATATACAACGAATTGTTGGCTTATAAACAGAGTTCGGCGAAATAGAAAGAAACCGAATTTACAACAACAAACTTGAATGACTAATAAAAACGTTAGTTCTCAAGTGATAATTGATAAATGATGAAAACCTAAATTGGGATGGACCTGATCATGTGGTCTCAGTAGCGTGATGCGTAGGGCATTGGCTTCTGACGACGCTAGGTCTGGGTTCAAATCTCAGTCAAGGCAAAAAAGTTTTTCGATTAAACTTGATAGTAGTTATAAAGGATAAGCACCACTAATAAAGGAGTCTGATGATCGGCTTGGCAACCGTGAAATAGCTATAACTCCAGCCAAATAATATAAATAATATAAATAAATAAATTAAATTTGGTGGTGCAACAGCTCGAAGTGAACCAGGACCTAGTGACTTACAACTCTCAACCATTCCTGTATGCGTGTTACCAGGAATGGATGGGACCTACAATTTTCTGCCGATTCCGAACGGCTAATGAGCAGCACTTTCCATGACAAGAGATACTCTTGAAGGATTTGTCAATTCCTCGCAAGAGGCAGTACACCCCTGAAAAAAACTTTCTTGCAGCGGCTGAGAATCGAATTCGAGACCTTCCGCATGACAGTCCAACGCACTAACCATTATGCCAAGGGGTACTACATTTATCACATTTACACAATAATTATCTCCAAGTTTATCTCTAACATCGCTTGATAATTTTTCAACCGAATTCTCATTATCACACGACACTATTATTGCTCCACTATTCAGCTTTTGTATTCCTGAAACCTGAATACCACTTGTTGATGGATTTACTTTTGATTTCACTTCCGATTTTGTTTTTTCTGCACTTTGACTTAATTCCTTTGGTACAACTTTAATTTCAGAATTTTTCTGTAATTCACCTGCGTATGTTTTCTTTTCAACCATACTGTCAGCACTGTTGTTTTTCTTTTTAATTTCTACCGAAAGCTTATTTACCGATTTGGTTATAGGGTTATAGTGTTAACACTTTCCTTCATTTGACTATATCTCTCTCATTCGCGTTATTCACGATTTGATTCTTTATCTCCGTTAGCGAATCTGTTGCATTAATTATTTTATTAACACCATCACAAATCTTATTACTTTGATCCTTCAAACTTAAATTAAAATCGTTAATTTTTGTAATTTCATTAACACTTTTTTCAATGAATTTATATGAATCGTTAAATGAATTTAACTTTTCACTGTGCCTCTTTTCCATTGCTTCTAAAACCTCTCTAATCTCGGCTCTGTTTGGCTTTAAAGATTCCGTAAACTGGTCTTTGTATTGATTTAAACCCTTGTTGTTTTCGTCTATAACTTTCTTAATATCATTTATTACACTGTCTGCATTATAAATATGATTTAAACAATCATCACAAATAAATTTAACCATTTTCACTGTTTGAATAATACCACTGCTATAGCTGTCCAGAACACAACACTTTGGCGATAGATGCCACACTTTATTGCATATACCATTGCATTTAATGGAAGACTTTCCCACTATAGCAGTATTACATTTTTGGCATTCCATCTTTAAAAGATTTCTGCCAAATAATTAATACTGCCCAAATTAATTCTAAAAAGCAGATGGATTACAATAAATGGGTACAAATAATTAGTTAACATACATCAATTTAATATTCCTAACTTTAATTAAGATAAAATGTATCACTTTCTGTTAAGTTTCATTTGCAGAGTTCTTAGAAGTTTGAACATTGATATTTCCTTTAAAGACTTTTTGTTAAAGTCTGCCAGGATTAAGAGAAGTATTCTATATAGCTCTTACCCAACTAACATTTCAGCTTCGATTCAGTCTAACTAAATATATTTTCGAAGTTCTTTAATACAGTTGTAAAGGTTGTTTAAGAACAAAAAGGAGAATATTACACAAGCTCACAAAACCTTTTATGCCCTTCTATAAGTGATATCTGAAAATCCTCTTAGAAGTACTATTAGAAGTTTAACAGAGTCCTATTAGAAATTGAACTAAAGGTCAAGTTTTGACAGATGGCTTCAATAAAGCTTCGCAAAAATTACAAACGCACGGCTTTTTATGTCTATTACAAGCTAACACTAAAACTTTTACCGAGCCTGAAAAATACGAAAATAAAAGTAAATTTATATTTCTTTGAAGACGTTTTTCCGACATTTAATCAATTTTAAACCTGAAACTATGGATCACATTGGAATTGTTATTAATTAATGTATTTGGAATAATTTTAAAACATGAATGACATTATACTTTATTTAGGGATCGAACTCGACATCTCTTGCGTAATAGTCCATCTCTCTTTTTTTTTTTTTTTTTTAAATTCATTTTTATTTTCATCAATCTTAAAACTATCTTAAAGCTAGACAAAAATTCATAAAAAACGAGCCTTATTATCCAATAATTTAAAACTAACTTACTGGCCCTATGCGGGCGCTCTAAGCTAAACTATATCTTAAATGTAATGCCTTTCGGCCTAAAAAACTATTTTTAATTCAAAAACTATATCAATTCTTTTTTGTTTTCTCGAGAAAATTTAAAAAACTCGGATTCCTTATCTTTTTTATATAAAACTTACAAACTAAAGTAAAACTAATTAAAAACTACCTAAACCAACTTAAACTACTTTAAATACACTAAAAATAAACTAAAACTACTTAAAAACTAGAACAGCCACAGCAGCAGAGATTTTTTTTTTAAATACATTGGAAGAATGTACTCTATTTTTTTTTTCTTTTTTTTTTTGTGCCACCCTGACTGTCCCTACCTAAGAATACCCTTAAAACTATGTAAGTCGGCCAAGACAACTTGTCAACTATCGCTATCAACATCAGACAACCACCAAAACTGGTTCTCCTGTCTTACCCTGTCTTTCAGGTCCCGATGTCCGATCGGGTTCAGTCCTACTGAACCGAAGTCGCTCAGCTCCGTCTTGTGCGAGGACGTCTCGACTATAAATGAGCCACCTATCCAAAGTACTACGGTCGACGTGGTATATTAGCGGAACCGCCTCTCTATCCTGAATCAACCCTATACTATCTAAATAGAGGAATGCATTAGGTGCAATATGGCCACTCAAACGCACACTCTCGAAGTATTCTGTGTTGGGGTAGTAAGCCCCAAAGATTAAGCTATTTGCTGAGGTCATCGCTCTTGCAATGTGACTCCGAATCAGCTTTGTCAAAAAATTATCTATTCTGTTAATGTTGGCTCCGTTGTATAGAGTCCTGTTGGAATAGTAATGTTTGTACTCCGATTCTGGTGTTCTGTGTAATCCAAGACAACGTCTAAGACACTGCCTCTCAAACACCCGAATCTTTTCCATTTGAGATGGGGCAACGTTGAACCACACCGGCCATCCATAGGCAATCATCGGCCGGATGAGGGCCATGTAGCAAATCACCTTCACCCTGGTGTCAAGCCGGCTGCTGTAAAACAACCGTTTCGTCAGGGCAAAGGCTCCCCTAGCCCTGTTCAGAGCAGCATTTATATGTCTGTCGAAATACAAATACTGATCCAACCAGATGCCAAGGTACTTTACCACACTTCTGCTCGCCAGTGGTTGCCGGTGCGGTCCTACGATCATCAGCTTACGCCAGATCTTTCTAGTATCCCTAGGGGCTCTAGCCAATGGAGTCCTAAACAGAATCGTTTCACATTTCTGAAAGTTGATTTTCAACTTCCAGTCATCACAATATCGCTGAATCTTGTCGAAGTCACGCTGTAAGAGAATTCTGATAACCTCAACTTTTGTGGCTGTTCTGTACGCTATTAGGTCATCGGCATACGCAATTGCCTGAGTTAGACTACTTATCAGATCGCTGGTGTAAATGCTGAATAGAATCGGCGAGTTCACCGCTCCCTGCTGAAGACCATTCTTGATATCGAAGATTACGGTAGAAGTTACATTGCCACTTTTGACAACAAACTTTCTACCATTGAGCATGTCATAAAGTATATATAATAGTGGTTTACTTATGCCGAGCCTAGACAATTTTAGATAGAAACCCTCTAACCATACGGTATCGAAAGCCTTCTCTAAATCAACCAGACAGGCACCTGTACACTGATTTTTAGTTTTGTTCCATTGGATATCAGACACGAGTTTAGACGCGGCATGAATGGTGTCATGTCCCGCCTTAAGCCCGAACTGATTATCCGGTATGATATTATTGTCCTCCGCCCACTTGGACAGAGCTCTATTTACGACTTTCTCGAATACCTTGCTGATACTCGGTAGGAGACTTATCGACCGGAGATTCGCCGGATTGGAGTTGTCCTTTCCCTTTTTCGGGACAGGATGAACCACAGCTGTCTTCCACCGCCCTGAATAATATGCATTATTCAGTGCGTTGTTAAACAGTGTGGCATAAATGTCAATTGCTTCCTTAGGTAGATGTCGAAGTACAATATTGGATATACCATCGACTCCTGTTGACTTTTTCTTCTTTAATGAATCGAAGATGAGCTGGAGCTCCATCCTCGTAACTAACAGGGAACTACTCCCATCTTGCACGGCGATGATGGCATTCGCCAAGTTTTCTTTATTGAACCGGATGAAACCTAGATTCTCTGATCGCCATTGCGTCATTTCATTACGAAGATAGAAGTGATGGAGTAGAGCTCTGTTTTCCAGGTCGTGGTTGGGGTGAATGCTTGCATTTACCTTATACACTTGCTGAAAAGCAGCCTCCACAGCCTCCACTTTCTCCAGCGGCTCCTCGACAAAAAGGTCATCGTCCAAGACCGCGTCATCTGGATCTATCCCTGCTGTCAGAAGTACGTTTCTGTTTTCTGTCGTTCTCTGGAGCTTAAGACATGGAAGTTCGTTTTGATCATTCCGTCTAAATCTTTTGTTAATTTGTGGAAACATACTCGGGTCGCTAGAGTTAACGGCCCGAATTTTATTGTTCCAATACAAATTAATAGACAACCTATAATTTTCTTTGATCAATTGGTTGATGTTTTTGATTGACGACTTCAGTGTCCTAATCTCCAGATCGCGTGAGTCAGTAAACCGTCGGTACAAGCGTTTAAGTCTTGTCAGTAGTCCACTTTTTTGTCTGTGTAGTGCATCAATAGTCGCGTTACGGTACATGTCGGTTACGTTACGTTCTCTGTATTTTGGTAAAGTTCTGTTCATAGTTCGTAGGATTGTTTCGTCCATTTGTTCTAAGTATTGGTCAATTTCGTTGTTTGTTAAATTCCTGTTATTTGGTGGGGATATATTATTTGCACGAATTTCGCTTGCTAAAGCGTTGGTAAAGCGTGGCCAGCGCATCTTACTGTAATTATAAGAATGCGCAGGTACATACTCCTCCAACTCTACGAGCTCATTCGGCAACTGTATTACTGCGGCGAAACCACAGAGGTCGCTGTCGTTATCTATCGTTTGTAAGCAGTTTCTTGTCCGTTGACCCACAGTGTTAGTAATTGTCAGTCTAGAGTCCTTTAGTAATAGATCCAGATAGGCACCACTTCTTGGAAACGATGGTCTATCAGTCGCTAGAAGGTCGATCATATATTCAATATTGTATTGATCCATCCAATTAAATAGATGGCTACCTCTCGGATTTTGTACTTGATTTCCCCAATCTATATGTTTGGCATTTAAATCACCGGCCATGAGATAGTAATTCTCTACCGAGTTCAGTTGTAGCACTTGAAAAACCTTTTCGAGCTGTGTCAAAAGTCAGTTGGCTGAGGTGATTCCGGAGCGTAAGTCGCGACTATATACATCCGCTTCCCCTGTTGGAGAGGAATGCATACAATGCACGCCTCAAGCAGCCGAAATCTGCGTACTTCACTATTGTATATAACTTTATATTTTATGCCTTTTCGAACAAAGATTGCGACACCATCTCCTTGAGTCGAGTTGGGCCGATCTCTATGTACGATATTGTAATTATTATGTGTCAATTTATATTTCTGACTCAGTTTAGTTTCACTAGCCATAAACACATCAGGACTTTGATCTTTCAACAATTGGAATAGGTTTGCTCTACGTTCGATCCTAATCAGTGAATTTACATTCACAGCAAGGATCCTTAAGGGCCTCTCCGGCAGCGCGCCCTTAACCTAAAAATTGCGTAAAGCTCGGCAAACCAGAGTAGATATGGTCCACCCTCTTCGCCTGCTCCGTTATCTGTTTTTGAAGACCTGCTATCTGACCAGAAATGGCCAGCAACATGCTTCTTATTTCGGTCTGTGCGTCCGGAGCCTTAGGCACGAGGGCCTGTGGGGCTGCCTTTGGCGCAGACTGTACCGTATTTCCCCTTCCTGACGCCATTTGGGCGTAGGAGATTTGGGGATTAACGGACGTTGTTGTAGGAACACGCGTAATTGGTCGTTTTTCTACCTCTGTTTGCTTTGCTTTTTTTTGTTTTATTTCCTGAAAGATGGGACATCCCCGATAGTTTGCGGGGTGCCCTTCCTTCCGGCAGAGTGTACACTTAAGTAGTGTCATGTCTTGGACCCTTTCCTGCCCTAACTTACATTCTCCCTGAATGTGGTTCTCTCCACACTTTACGCAGCGTGACTGCATTTCGCAGTTAGCCGCGGCGTGGCCGAACCTTTGACAGCGCATGCATTGAAGCATGTCACCGCGCCTCTTTAATTTATCCCAGGTTACAACCTGGTAGTTGAGGACGGAGATACTCCTCAAACTATCCAGTTTGCTATTGGGTGAAAGCCAAACCAGGAAGATTGGCAACTTCCGATTCTCCCGTCTGGGCTTAACTGTGGCAAAAGGCTTGACTTCGATAAAGTCGAAATCGTCGCCCGCTTTTTCACGGAGCTCATTTAAGAGCTCTTGCGGTTCCGTGTAGGAATCTATGCCCTTCAACAGGGCCGTTTGAAATTTCTCTATTTTCAGTGTATAACTGAAGAATTCAGTTGTGCTAGCTTTTAATAAATTTTTAACAATTTTATGCTGTTCCACTGTGAGGCAGTGGATAGCATGTATGTTAGGACCTAATCTCTTAATAGTAAAATTTTTTGACCTATGGCCGACTTACATATTATCTCAATGGTCTCCTTTAGGTCCATCTTATATACATTGATGGGTGGCACTTGTTCTTTCTTCTTTAATTGCTGCGGCTGTGGCTGCTGCTGTTGTTTCTGCTGCTGTTGGTTCTGCTACTGTTGTCTCTGCTGCTGTTGTTTCTGCTGCTGTTGTTTCTGCAGCTGTTGTCTCTGCTACTGTTGTTTCCGCTGCTGTTGTTGGTTGTTGTTGTTGTATTGCCTGCTGGTTTGGCTTATCTGTGAGCAGCGGCTGTTGTTGTTTTTGCTCGGGCTGATGGGGCTGTTTGGATGGCGGTTGCAACTCCGCATTAGCACTTTTTAGTTGCGCCTCCTTTGGTGGGGCCTGGAGACTTTTTTTTGTTTGCGCGCTCCTGTCTTTCTTTTTCCCTTCGCGCTTCTAGCTTTTCTTTCAAAGCCTGTATCATGGCAGCTAAATCGCTCTGAAGTGTCTCTATTTGCCCCTGGATTGTGCCAATTTTGGCTTCACCAGGTTGGGCACACCTTGCACCCTCTTCCTCCTCTTCAATGGAGCATCGGTTGATGCTGCCGTTTCTGCATCGGATGATGCTTGCCGTATCGCATCGGTCGACTTCGCCAGGACATCTTTCGATGTCCCCGGTTTTGCTGCCGTTGCCTTCTGCATTGTTGTTGTTGTTGTTGTTCTAATAGCTGGAAGAACACCTTTCGATGCCCCCGCTTTGTTGTTGTTGCGTTTTATTTGCCTTTCTTCTTCTTCTTCTATTATTATTTCTACTTCTCTATTATGCAAAAAAGCATCAATAATTTTTGTGCCCGACGGGGACTTGAACCCGTGATCTCTCGCACCACGGTTCGCCACCTTTTCCGCTGAGCTATGCTCTATATTGAAATTACCTTGTCAACGAGATCGACTGTAGTCCATCTCTCTACGCACTAGGCCATATTGAATATTATTTGGAAGATGCAAAAACTTAATCAGCCTATTTTTTCTCAAACTTCAAAATTAGCAAGACTGCGATATACAATTTTGCCAACTGCTTGGTTCGAGCAACTAAAAAATTTGTGTTTTGACACAAACTAAATGATTGCCTAAAATGAGTTCGCTATTTTGTGTAACATATAATTATGCACCTGCGCGGAAATTCAACCAAATAGTTCATCGGTTTTCTATAAGCAACCAAACAGTCGTGCAACTAAAATTGAATGTGCGCGCCTAGCCTTAAAGTTCACAAGGCAAACAATCAAACAAATTGTCTATGCTATATATCATAGGGATATCGATTTATACTCTTATACTTGCCTGAGTAATATCTAGAAAGTAGATGGATTACAATAAATGTGACCAAATAATTAGTTAACATACATCAATTTAATATTCCTAACTTTAATTAAGATTAAATGTATCAGTTTCTGTTAAGTTTCATTTGCAGAGTTCTTAGAAGTTTGAATATTGACATTTTCTTTAAAGACTTTTTGTTAAAGTCTGCTAGGCTTAAGAGGAGTATTCTATATACTCGTAGCTCTTAGGAAATTGTTATAGAAACCTTTTGAAAACTCACTGATGCAAACTTCTATATCATATCACAATGCAATATTTATACAAGTTCCAGCTTCTCTATTTTCATTTATAAAACCATATCCGAAAAATTGGTTCTAGTCTCGGAAAATCTTGTGTGTGTTACTTGCAAAAGGTTTAAAAGAAGATGATATTGAAACTGTGACTTCTATAAGAAAATTATTTTTAAAGAAGGCTCTTTAGAAGCATTATATAAAACGAAACTTGCAGCATGTCCATATTTTTCTAAGCTAATAGAAACTGAAATGTTAGTTGGGTTAGGAAATTGTTAAAGAAACCTTTTGAAAACTCATTGATGCAAACTTCTATATCATATCACATTACAATCTTTATACAAGTTTCCGCTTCTCTATTTTCATTTATAAAACCATATCCGAAAAATTGGTTCTAGTCTCGAAAAATCTTCTGTGTCTTACTTGCAAAAGGTTTAAAAGAAGATGATATTGAAACCGTGACTTCTATAAGAAAATTATTTTTCAAGAAGGCTTTTTAGAAGCATTATATAAATTGAAACTTGCAGCATGTCCATATTTCTAAGCTAATAGAAACTGAAATGTTAGTTGGGTATTGTGAACTTGTCAACTAAAATAGCGAATTGAATTAACTTGAATTGTTTGCTAATTTAATATGACCTTAAAATTAAATACATATATACATACAACACAAAAACAGAAACTATAAAAAAAGTGTGTGTGTGAATTTTTATTTTTTTGACATTTAATTAAAAGTGAAAATTATAAGTACAAAAGTACAAACATATATCATTACATGCATATAGTTAAATACTGATCATATTACAAATAGCCATGGACATCCAAGTGCCTTTCATTCAGAGTATTTCATTTGTACTCATAATAACAAATATTAAATATCATCACTTGGACTTCCTACGCTTATTTTTACTCAGCATAATCTTATAGATTCAATGCAAGGTTTAAACATTCGCTTGAACAAAGAGATCGATGAGATCAGCGGATATTTATATCTGAGCATAATGCCTTTAATGCTTTCATGCACTTTTCCTTATGAAGTGCATTCATTTTATTTCAAGTTAGATTTAGATTTAATTTATATTCTGAAACAGACAGTCGGTCTGGCTTGCGTAGAATAAATAAATTTTTTTTTAAAATAAAAATTAAATATTTGTATTTAACTGGCGCCCGAGCAGCAGGGACAAGACGCGTGTGTAAATAAAAGGGACTTTTAAATTTTTTTTAAATAAAAAACGAGGAACTTAAAACGAACGGTAAACCATAATAAAGGGGAACCAAAGTGAAAAATTGAGAATCCCTCGTAGTAGCGCGACGCGATTTTCAAAACGTTATCGCAAAAAGGAACACCACGGCCTTTCCGAAGAACACCGTTAAATCCCGCGTGTGGAAACTTGTGTATTGATAAAAGCAAAAGCAGAATCAGGTTTGTGTAAAAAGAAAACAAACATACATACATAAACTGCACGTTAAAAATCCCAGTTAGGCACAACTGGTCAAATAGGGTTTACTCCTTGCGCTGCCCCGCTAAATTTTGGAAAAAAACCAGAATGAGGACAAGTTTAGTCTTAGTAAAATTAAAAAGAAGAAAAATCAAATTGGAACACAAAATGAAAAAAAAATAATTAAAAGAAGTAAAGTTAAATAGAACACACAGTTATGAATAATAATTAAAAGAGAAGTGAAATTAAATAGAACAAAAATAATAAAAACAAAGAGGTGAATACAAACAAATAGAAAAGACAACATTTTATTGAAAAATAAAAATTTTGAACTATTAAAAGGAAGAGCAACAAGAAATACTCAAAGACAAAATTTTTGTGACTAAACAAGTTGCACATCTTCAATCACATTCATTTGCATCGCACACTGATGACTTTCCAGCGCTTAGACAACCACAACACCAAGGGTTAACTTCAACTGCAGCAGTGGTTGATAAAAATGTATGTTCTACCTACCCAAATGCTTGGTCCAGCAGAGAAACCCACAAAACCGGTTTTAGTGCTTACGCTCAGCAAGTCAATTCAAATGATTCACTCTTTTCTATGGAAGAAATTAACGCTCTCACTGCAGAGATGATCACACTGTTAGGACAATGTAAAACTAAGGCAGACCAATTCAATTGTATTGCACAATTAGCAATTAAGTATTTATATGCAGGTAAATAATGACGAATGTTAACTTAAAAATAAATTGTTGGAATGCTAGAGGCATTCGATTTAAATCTTTAGAATTTTTCGCTTTTTTATATAAGCATAATATTGATGTAAGTTTAGTTAATGAAACATGGTTGAAAAGTAATATAAACATATCAAACAAAGATTATAAATGTTATCGTTTAGATAGAGAAGAGAGAAGGGGAGGAGGTGTTGCTGTGATAATAAAAAGATCAATTAAGCACAAAGTACTTTCGGTAGTAAACACTACGTTAATTGAAAATATTGGAATAGAAATACCTTTTGAAAATGGTCGGTCAGTAAAAATAATCTCAGTTTATTTTCCAGGTGGTAATTCATCACCAAATAAAAGAATTAACCTTAAAAATGATTTTCTTAAATTGTTAAGAATTAACGATTTCTTTGTGCTTGGAGGAGATTTTATTTGCAGGCATAGAAGTTGGGGTTGTGTCAGAGCGAATGCATGGGGGAACATCCTATCAGATTTAAATACAAGACACCCTTTTAGCATTATGTATCCTCCTCATTCCACCTGTATTCCTCCTAATAACAGATCGAACCCTTCCACAATTGATTTATTCTTAACAAATATGCCGGAACTTGTGAGTCAGCCCATCGTCATAAATGAACTAAGTTCTAATCACCTTCCAGTTGTTTGTAGTATTTTAAGTTCACCCGTTCGCAATAACAACTTAGTGTATGACTTCAAGAAAGCTAATTGGAAAAGATACATCAGGCAAATACGTGTAAAACTGGGTCAATTACCTCAAGTTGTCCCAACTGAAGTAACTTGTGATGGTATAGACACAGCCGTAAATAGCTTTACAAATGTTTTACATGAAAGTATTGAAGAATATGTTCCCAAAAAACTTATTAATTGTGAAACACAAAACAGACTTCCTAACTACATAGTAAATATAATAAAAACTAGAAACAAATACAGATCCTTGTGGATAAGGACCAGAAATCAGATGTATTCTTTAGAAATGAAGTTATTAAATAATAAAATCAAAACATTAGTTTTTGAGCACAGGAATAAATCTTGGAACAATAACTTCGCAATTTAGATAAGGCAAGTAAACCTTTCTGGAATATTTCCAAGATTATTAAGAAGAAAAATTGTAACATCCCTGCTTTTAAAATAGGAAATACAATAATGGTATCGAATACTGAAAAAGTTGATGCTTTAGCCAATGAATTTTCTTCAAATTATTTATTAACAAGCAATATAGGTGTACAAAATAATATTGAACTTGCTGCTGAACAGTCTTGTGATACAATAAACACGACCCTACTCAACATCCAGGAAAATGTAGTTTCTATTATGCAGCTTAAAAATATAATTTTAGATTTAAAAATAGCTAAATCCTCAGGTCTTGATGGCATAAGGAATGTATATCTGAAAAAACTACCATCATTAGGTGTCGAGTATCTTACAAACATTTTCAACGGGTGCTTTAATTTAGGTTATTTTCCAAACAAATGGAAAAATGCAAAAGTTATACCTGTCTTAAAGCCAGGTAAAACTTTGTCAACACCGTCCAGGTACAGGCTAATTAGCTTGCTTAGCACAATAAGCAAATGTTTAGAAAAAGTTATTAAACATAATCTTGTCAATCACATAAATTTAAACAATATTTTACGGGTAGAACAATTTGGATTTAAATGCCACCATAGTACAGTTCATCAGATCCATAGAATTACTAGAGATATTAAAAAGAATTTCAAAACAGGGAAAAGTACAGGATTAGTCTTACTAGATGTTGAGAAGGCTTTTGATAAAGTGTGGCACAAAGGTCTGATTCACAAATTAAACATTTTGAATTTTCCTCGATACTTAATCAAAATAATTTTTTCCTTTTTAACGGGACACACTTTTAGTGTGTACATTAATGCTGAGTGTTCAGATCCACGGGATATACTAGCTGGTGTTCCCCAAGGATCAGTTTTAGGCCCATTCCTATACAATGTATATACATCCGAATTTCCTAAGCTTACGGGCTGCGAAATCGCCATCTTCGCGGACGATACATGCATTTATTCAGCAGATTCAAATAGTTTCGTTATTGAAACCAATTTGCAAACTGCCTTAGTAAATGTAAGGGCATATCTCACTAAGTGGAAAATTAAATTGAATGCTGGAAAAACACAAGCAGTCTTTTCACTAGAAAAAGAAAAACTTGTTTTTTACCCAGCGGAAGATTAACCATTGATGGAACACCCACGGAATGGAAATCCAGTACAAGATACTTAGGAGTTCACCTTGACAAAACATTAACTTTTGGATTGCATATACAAAAAACAATAAACAAAATTAATGTCACCATAAAAATGCTTTATCCCCTTATTAATAGGAATTCCAAACTAAGTGATGAAAATAAGTTAATTATATATAAAGTAATTTTCCAAAGTATCATGATGTCCGGATCACCTGTTTGGGGAAAATGTGCAATAACCCATATAGTCAAATTGCAGAGAATGCAAAATAAAATTTTGAAAATGATGCTCAATTTGCCTTGGCAGTTTTCGACTGAACAGTTACATAGAATAGCAAATATAGAAACAATTCCTTCTAGAATAATGAATCTGTCTAATAGATACAACTTATCCTGTAGTTCATCTGACAACTACCTCATATCAAATCTGTCTTTATGAAAATTATACATTCATAGATTTATTTATTTATTGTTTTTTTTTTTTTTTTTTTAGTTATTTGTCAATATATTTTTTGTTGAATAACTTTTAAGAGTTATTTATTTACATATTTAATCAATTGCCTTTGATCTGTGATATCTAGTTATTATTTATTTATTTATTTATTCATTTACTAATTTATTTATTTATTTATTAATTAATTAATTAGTTAATTTATCTATTTATTTATTTATTTATTTATTGATTTATTTACTTATTTATTTATTTTTTTTTTATTTATTTATTTATTTATCTTCTCAACTGTTTATCTATATATTTGTTAATTTATTTATTTGTTAATTTATTTAATTGTTAACTTATTTAATTGTTTATTTAGTCATTTAATTTGTTATTTATTTTTTATTTGTTATTTATTAATTATTTGTTAATTTAATAATAATTTGATTATTTTGTTAAAATGTTAACGTTAGTATTTGTAAAAAGACACTGATTTTGAAGGAGGTATTTGTAGTGTTCGCACGTTAAAAGAAAGACGACCTTTCTTGATGAGTTCAGTTTTATTTCTGTTCCTTTATGCTATTATTACATATTCCTAATTATATATGGAATAGAGAGAGAGAGACAGGTAGACACTCCACATCTCCCCTATAAAAACAATAATCTTTATTCATAGTTTTAATTCATTTATAGAAGTTTGCTTATAGCTTATAGATGTAAATATATACTTATATATTGGATAGTATTAATTAAATAAAAATATTAATTCACAAAATTAATGTCGAAAATTCATTTTTAAAATCTTTTGAAATGAAGATGAAATAATCTTACTTCGAAGAATAAGTCCATCGATTAGGTTGTTTGCTGATTCTTCCTGCTCTAGTAGTATAGTGACCTGTAGATGTAATTGTAGGTAGACTTGTTTGTGGAACAGGCAATTCGGTATCAGCATGCACCTTTATCTCCTCCTTCGAGTTTGTAGCTTGAAGCTCTCCTTCAATTACTTCTGCTGGTTTATAAGGTATATCGTTTCTATGAGCATTGTTGAGATGAAAGACATTTCTTCTGTATACTCCAGTGTTGGTTTTGATATAAAAGGAACGAGGGGTGTCGGCCTTAGCGTGAATACGTCCCCATTGGTGGATATCCCTTATCCATACAACATCGCCAATTTTGAAGTTTCTTGTGTCACAAACTCCATGTCGTCTGTTATAGTTGTTTGCTTGTTGTTGCCTCCGTTGTTCTTCAGTCTTTGTGATTTTGTCCATGTCGACCGGATTTGGCTCAAAACGATCACTTGTCATAGGCATTATTGAACGAATTTTTCGGCCCATTAAGAATTCAGCTGGACTTGACCCATTAGCGAGTGGTGTGGCACGGTACTCCAATAGATCCAACTGAGGATCTTCGATGTTTTTCTTCAACAGCATCTTGACTATTTTTACCGCCGATTCAATGAACCCATTGCTTTGAGCAAAACGAGGGCTGGATGTGATATGCTTAAATCCCCAGGATTGAGCGAATTGACGAAACTCTGAAGATTGAACTATGGCGAACTGAGGTCCATTGTCAGTTCTGACTATTTCTGGTATGCCAAACCTGGCAAAAATCGATTTTAAGTGTTTGATGATGCATCGTGATGTCTGGTTTTCCAATTGAACTATCTCCGGAAATCTGGAAAAATAATCGCTAATTACTAAAAATGTTTTACCATAACATACGCAAAGGTCCATTGCTATTGTGTGCCAAGGACGCTCAGGCAATGTGGAACTTATGAGCGGTTCGTGTCTTGGGACCAGATATTGTAGACAGGTGGTACAACTCCGAATATAAACTTCCATTTCCTTTGAAGATCCCGGCCACCAAACTGACTGTCGCATTCTGCTTTTGCATTTAACGATGCCCAAGTGACCCGTATGCATTGTTGCTAGCATCTCCTTACGCATAACCGGTGGGATGACTAATCGATTGCCGTGCATCAAGAGTTGGCCATTAATAGATAAATAATGGCGGTCATTGTAGTATAGTCTTCCTTCTGGGGTTATTTTTGATCGATGTGGCCATCCACTTTGGCAGAATTCCATAACTTCTTTGATAACTGGGTCATCTTGCTGGGCCTTTCGAATATTATTTAGCTTGTCGTTTGATGCAGGTAGCTCTTCAATGATGCTGTTGACAAACGATTCGATTTCTTCTTCTTCATCTTGTCCTATTTCTTGCATAGGATTGCGAGACAATGTATCCGCTGCTACTAGGTCCTTCCCAGGTGTATAAATAATGTTGAAGGTGAGACCCATCATCTTCATACGAAATCTTTGGATTCTTAGCGTTAAGTCATCGAGGTTTTTGGTCGTAAATATTGGGATCAACGGCTTGTGATCCGTTTCAATCGTGAAGTGAATGCCAATGATATAATCCCGAAACTTCTCGCATGCCCACTTTATGCCTAAAGCCTCTTTTTCAATTTGGGCATATTTTTTCTCGCTTTCGGACATGGTTCGAGAGGCATATGCTACGGGCTTCAGAATGCCATCCAAATCCGTCTGAAGAAGGACAGCTCCAAGTCCGTAAGATGAAGCATCAGACGACACGATGGTTTTGTGTGTCGGATCGTACGCCTTCAATACTGGAGCTGAAGTAAGTGCTCGCTTCAACTGGGTGAAAGACTCTTCTTGCATCGGCGTCCAAAGAAAATCCATGTGGGATTTTAAAAGCTCATTTAATGGGTGGCTTACTGAAGAAAGGTATGGAACGAACTTACCCAGGTAATTGACCAATCCAAGAAACTGACGTAGTTCTCTTACATTTCGTGGTTGTGGAAATTTTTCAATTGCCTGGATTTTCGATGGACAAGGGTGAATGCCCTCTTCGTCGATTTTGTGCCCAAGAAATGTAATAGATTTAACGCCTATCTGACATTTCGATTTGTTTAATGTGACTCCACTTTGTTCCAGCTTCTTAAGTACAGCACGCAAGTTTCGATCATGTTCTTGTATGTCCTTACCCTTTACCAAAATGTCGTCCATTTGGCAGATGACTCCCTCATGTCCTTCAAGAATACGCTGCATTTCCCTCTGGAACAATTACGGAGCGGTGCAAATGCCGAAGGGCAACCTTTGGAAACAAAACCTACCAAATGGAGTGAGAAACGTTGTGAGATGCTGTGATTTATTTGATAATTTGATCTGCCAGAATCCGTAGTTCGCGTCCAACTTGGAGTAATATTTGGCGCCTTCTAGCTGTGCTAGTGAATGATCAGCGACCGGCATCGGATGGATACCCCGTTGAATTGCCATGTTGAGCTTCCCGAGATCGACACAGGGACGAATATCACCATCAGGTTTGACGACAATGACCATTGGGGCACACCATGCTGTCGGTTCATCTACCCGCCTTATCACTTCTAACTGTAGCATTTCATCAAGTTTTGCCTTGATTTTTGATTTCAAAGGTATGGGTACACGTCTTGCAGTAGCAATTGCATATGGTTTCGCGTTTGTTCGTAATTTAATTTCGTGTTCAGTGTCAAGACAACCCAGTTTTCTGAATAATTTGGGATATTCCACTTCGATTTTTACCGATGATTTTTCATTTGTTCGGATACACGGAGTATTTAAAGCGTTTATGCGTTCTATTATTTTTAAATTTTGACAAGATTTTAAACTCAAAAGTGGTGATTTTAAATTATTTACTATGTAAACACTGGATTTACAATTATGCTGGCCATAATTTAATTTACAGTTCAATACACCTGCAACATCAAGTCTCTCGCCAGAAGGGCCACATAACTTTTTATGAGATAAATTTATTCTCGCATTAGGAAATTTCAATTTAAAATCTTGAAGTGGCATGACGTCAACCGGTGCTCCTGTATCCAACATGAAAGTTATTTGTTTTCCGTTCACTGTTAAGTCTGCCGTCCATCTCTCGACACCAGAGTGTTCTTCTTCCACCGTACCAATAAACAAGGGCTCTTCCTCTTCGCCTTCTTCTACGTGAAATATTTTATCGCTGTTCTTCGATTTTTTTCTGCATACACTGCTAAAATGATTCCACTTTCTGCATAAGCGGCATTGTTTTCCTCTTGTGGGACATTTTTGTTTTCCATGTTTCCCCTGTGCCCCACACCATTGACATTCAACCTCTTTTGGCTTTGTTGTTTCTCCTTTATTTCGAAAAGAACTTCGTGTTTGTGCTGACGTTTTCTGTTTGTGAGAATGAGAGCGAATGCTATTAACAGTGTTTGTGCTGCCAGTTGCAGTTGACAGGTCTACTTGTTGTCTTCTAACTGCATCGTGCTGCCTGACTGTTTGTATAGCCTTTTCTAGCGTTAACTCCGATTCTAACTGCAACCTCTCTGATAACCGTCTGTCTCGCACACCTACAACCAATCGATCCCGTAACATTTCATCACGCATGGCGGCATAATTGCAATTCTCTGAAAGCAAATAAAGTGCCGTAATGAAATCTTCGATGCTTTCTCCGTCTAACTGGCTTCGAGAATTGAACTTTGCCCGTTCGTAGATCACGTTATGTTTCATTACAAAGAAATTTTCAAATGCGTTTAACACGGGCATAAATTTCTTTTCATCAGCGGAACTTAACTTGAATGAAAGAAAAATGTCATCTGCCTGATCACCCATAAGGTAGACTAAGGTGTTCACTTGCTCATCTTCGTTTCTTTTATCTAGCCCCGAAGCTATTCTAAAGCGATCAAATCGACGTTTCCATCGCGGCCAATCCGTTGGGCTAAATGAAAAATGCTCCGGCGCTTGAACCGTAAAATTATTACCAGATAAAGGCTGCATTACAGCTTGAGCGGGTGTTGTATTATCATTTACCATTTTGTTTTTCTTTTTCTAAACGAACGACCGAATTAAAATAAATATATAAATCTCGACACCGCTGCCACCATGTAGTGTTCGCACGTTAAAAGAAAGACGACCTTTCTTGATGAGTTCAGTTTTATTTCTGTTCCTTTATGCTATTATTACATATTCCTAATTATATATGGAATAGAGAGAGAGAGACAGGTAGACACTCCACAGTATTTTTCAGTCTTCCCCTCCCCTTCTCTCTATATTATCCATTACATGAAGGTTTTTTTAGTAGCTTTTCCTTCTACCATTTATTTTTTTCTTATCATTTTATATTTAAAAATCATTGTAATAAATTTTTCAGTAGTAAGGTAGCTTTATATCAAATCTCTGTAAATTGTGCAATATAGGTTTAATGAAAAAAATGTATAATAATTTAGCTACAATAAATAAACATAACATAACATAAAAACTATTTGAACTATCCAAAAGCACAGAAGAAGAACAACAAGAAAGTTTTAAAGACGAATCAGATACCAAGGCCAACAATCAACTGGTGAAAATTATCCTTTTCAAATATATGAAGTTGAAAAATAATAAAACTGAAAATATAACTTTAACAATGTTGCGTATCCGATCCCACTATACACGACCAAATAGCACCACAAATTCAGTATCTATAAGATACTAGTTAAACACTCAATCACAAGTAAACACTTTTATTTAAGAAAGAAAACAAAACTACAGAAAGAAAAAAACACAATAATCACGACGGAATATATGGCCTTGTTGTACGTGTTGAGGGTGTCTTATCGACGTTTCATCACGACTCCGATCGCACAGTGGCAGGAACTATACCTGAAAAGAAACAAAAAAAAAAAAAAAATTAGTATAAAAATCCTTAGTTTTCACGATAAAAACAATCAGATTCTGTCTCTAAAAATATCCCTAAATTAAAATAAAACATAAGGGTTAATTTTTACGACAAGATCTGGTGAAATACTTATCTTTGCACTGTGTTCATAAGTGTAGGCATAAAGCAATGATAAACCTGAAAAGAAAAGAAGAAAATATATAATAAAGAATTTGCAAATGATAGCAGGCCACTACAATAGGTTACCTATACCTGGTTGTTCACAAGAAGGCAAGATGATATAACGATATTTCTTTGATGAAGATCCATCTCCTTTTGTGGTGATGCATTCACTGGACACAGGATAAGTAAATAATCTATAAAAAGAAAATAAGAAAACAATGAATACAATGCAAGAATGTAAGTAGAAATGACTTACCATCATTAATGGTGTTCTGCAACTTGCAACACCAGACACATATGGCATTTAGGTATATATTCACTTTCTATTTTTTTATTTATAATTTTTTTCCTGTCTTCGTCGATTATTTTAATGTTTTAATACCTTTTTATAAACTGGAACCGAAAACCGAATGATGTTTATGCGAATTGCGAATGCGTAAACGTTTAGGAAGTGACAGATGGGGATGACAGATTTTCGTGCCGAATTGCACTGATACCAACATTGTCAGAATAAAAATTATGCTGAATTAGATAAATCTGCAATGTTGATGTTCACAATATTAGAAAAGTATTTCTAGTCAGGTGGGCGGTAGTAAATACTGATATGTAGGGATTTAGTGCAATAGTATTAGTTATTAATTATTTTAGATGTTTTATTTTTATAATTATTTTATTTATTTCTCTTATTAGTAATTTTATTCAATTAGTGCAATATTATTAGATCTTAAGTATTTTTTCTGTGATATTTTTTTATTCTTTATGTATTTTAATAGTTAATTTTAAGTTATTTAGTGCAATATTAGAATCATAGGTAATATACATTGACATAAATTTATTATATGACAATAGACAACACAGACAGAGTATAGGTTTAAGACATAAGTTTTACGAACACAGGTATTCAAAATAGGAGAAATTAGATTCCGAATTCCAGTCTGCAAACCTAGATTACGATACATAGAGGAGAAAGCAAATATAGATTATAGGGCAATGACCGATTATTATGTAATCAAATTAGGGATTCCGAGTTAAGCAATTAACGAGACAAGTTCACAGGTGATAACAGTCAAAGCCACGGAACTGATATAAGAAACGTTATAGACATTTTTTTTTTGGTTCGAGAAGATTTTATCTCTACAAGTGAATTTTAAATAAAAGACTTTTTAAATCATCAAAATTAAGTTACGATAAAAATATTTAAACAAGTTATCCAATCTTATAAGAGTGTAATAACTATCGAAGGCCCCTTGAAGCCCCATTCTTCGAAAACTGAGTTTTTGTTTGAAAGTGCATCTTAAGAAGCGGCTTGATATACAGGGTGTCCCACGGTCACCGCCCCAAATGAAAACCATGGATTCCTGAGGTCATTTTAAGTCGAAAAACTTAAGAGGTAATTTTCTCGGTTTCGTCCCGTTTTCGAGTTATAATGGTTTTTATGATTTTTCCCTTAACTGGCTTTATCTTTGCCAAACTACGTCCGATTCGTAAGATTTTTTTTATAACCAATCATGAATTTATTACAGTTTTAGTTTGTCCAAAGACTTTTTTTTCTGCGGACAACCGTTTCTCCGCAATTTTGCATCAAACCCAATTTTTTCGTTTTTTAAGTAGTTTTTTCACTTTGATATCATTTTATTCAAAAACACGTTAATGAGTATTAATTTTTTTCACTTATTATTAAAGCCCATTTCATTTTCTTAAAAAAAAAAATTTTTTGCCTTAAAAAGAATACTAAATGTAATTAACAAAAAATAAACAAACTGAGTGAATTTAAAAAAAAATAATAATTTTTAAATACAAAATTAACTTTTTCTGAGCTATTGTGGTTAAGAAAAGGACAAATAGAAAAAGTTAATTAGTAAGACTGTTAACTAATGTAAGCAGTGAAGATTTGCATTATGATTTGAAGGTTGTAAATGTCTTTCTAGCGTGATCTAGTGTCCGCGTCGTGTTCTTTCACTTGATACTCCATTTTGGATTTGTTATTCAAGTTGTAGTTTTTTTTTCAATTATTTGCGAACAATGGATTACACTAATGAAGAATATCTGGAAATGTTATTAGTATACTCTGAAATGGGACGATTAACTTTATCTATTTGTCCTTTTCTTAACTACAATAGCTCAGAAAAAGTTTATTTTGTATTTAAAAAATATTTTTTTTTTAAATTCACTCAGTTTGTTTATTTTTTGTTAATTACATTTAGTATTCTTTTTAAGGAAAAAAAATAATTTTTTTAAGCAAATAAACTGGACTTTAATAATAAGTGAAAAAAATTAATACTCATTAACGTGTTTTTTTGAATAAAATGATATCAAAGTAAAAAAACTACTTAAAAAACGAAAAAATTGGGTTTGATGCAAAATTGCGGAGAAACGGTTGTCCGCAGAAAAAAAAGTCTCTGGACAAACTAAAACCGTAATAAATTCGTGATTGGTTATAAAAAAAATCTTACGAATCGGACGTAGTTTGGCAAAGATAAAGCCAGTTAAGGGAAAAATCATAAAAACTGTTATAACTCGAAAACGGGACGAAAACGAGAAAATGACCTCTTAAGTTTTTCGACTTAAAATGTCCTCAGGAATTAATGGTTTTTATTTGGGGCGGTGACGGTGGGACACCCTGTATATATATATGTATATCCGAAGTAGCTCATAGAATTGGAGCTATCGATTCGAGCCTTCGCTGCTTTATTTTGTCACCGACATCGACACAAATTTGCAACTTGCAAGGATTGAGCTCGAGATTTTTGAGTTGGAAATTGGACAAGATTCAGAAGTACAAAGGGTGCTCCTAGAGAGACTGGTGAAGCAGAAAGTGCATCAAAAATATTTGATTGTAAGTCGCTTCAGGACTTTGAATCTATATACACTTGTTCCCTTCTGGACTGGAGTAATTTTTTTTGTTTTTTTATACCCTTGTTTTTTTTTTTTTAATTTAAAATTACCCGTCCAGAAGGGACCATTCTGGACGGGTAATTTTTAATTAAATTTTTTTGGATAAAAAAAAACAAGAAAGTGTAAAGGAAAGAAAGAAAATAGTGAATAAGTTGAATACAAAAAGAAATTAGGTTTGTTATAAAGAGGAAATCATATGATATACCCTTATAAAGGAAGTGAAAGAAAGGGGAAAGTGAAAAGTAAAGAGTGAGTGTATTTGAACTTTGGTACGAGGCGGGCATATATATATGTGTATTGTGTATATATGCAGACTATAAGTGATTCATTTTGCTTGGTTATCAAATTTATAGCATTGTTCCTGAAAAGTACTGCCGGCAGGACATCGATGGACAATAAATTAATCAGTAAGTTTGGTTAAATTATATTGATTTTCTTGCATATATATAAATATATACCTATTTATAATAAATACTGAAGTGATCAAAGGAAGGAAGTACCTACACTCTGGTACTGCAAAATAAAGCCATTTCCTTTTTAATTTAATTGGTCTCTTTTCTTTTTGTTTGAACTTTTCTTTTACATAAGCTATGTGAGTTAAGCATACACTCCGGTGTGCTGAGCCGACGATGAAGAGAGAGAAATGACATACGACGAATAAATAGTGACCTATTATGGATTCGACTTGACTCATGGACGATACTTACGTAGACCATTTCCGAACATACTTACCTACTACATACTATTTTACTTACCCTCTTAACTAACTGACTAGAAGTACGTTTTTTGACGACTATAAATACATGACGTTACCTACTTACCTTGTTTACATACGTTACTTACTTACCTTACTTCCATACTTTACTTATACTTACCTTAATGACTTACTTTACAGACTGTATCTACCTGCTTACTTACTGACCGGAACTACGTACTTCACTCTACTCTATAAAGATGAGAAGATTTTATTTCACAGATTTTACTAAGACGATAATGACCTAGGTTACGACTGGAGGTTCAAATCGGGGGCTATTTCCAATAAACATTTGGCCAAGGATCTAGCAATCGTTGTATCTTCGATACAAGGGAGGGTAGGCCAGACCTTTGCCATCAACACCAGGCAATGTCTTTCTGGTCTCAGCGAACTGCTGTGTTGGTGAGACAGTGTTGAATTTTGGCGACTTTTTTTTTGGAAAACAGAAAAACAAAAAAAAAAAGTTTTTTTTTAGTTATAGTTTAGATAGGTTTAGATTTAAGATTATATTCTTCCGATATAAATTTTTATTTTAGGGCTTAGTTATAGTTTAGTGTAAGGTTACTTTTAATTAAACTTTCCTTTTTTTGTTTTGCCGAGAAGTCAGCTTGAAATCTCACCCTTTCACCAATGCAGTAGCATAGGTAACTAGGTTTGTGCTATTCCTTTTTGAATTTCCTTTCCCAAATCCCTATCCTATAATAATAGCTGGGCATTAACTCGTTAATCCGTTAATCGTTAATTAACGAAGTTAAAATTTTGATTAACTGATTAACTTTTAAGTTAACTTTTAAAAATGTTAACGGACGCGTTAAATCCGTTAATCCACGTTAAGTCCGTTAATCGTTAATCCAATGCCTACTATTTACCGCGCGGCGCGAAAAACAGATTCAGACAAGTACGAGACAAGTGCCGCGCGGCGCGTGCCGCGGGTGAAATAAAAACAGCTAGGTACATATTATATTTTAATGGCGCGTGCGATTGAGAAAACTGCGAAGAGATTCGTTTCGTTTGATCATTTCATTATGCCGGTCGTTCACTATGTGCGCGATAAGTTCAACCAACTTGGTTCAACTTTTTATTCAATTCTTTCGTTGGATAAACGATTTACAACCTCTTACACTAGTGCAGCAACTTACGTAATTCACGTTGAGCAATTAAAGTTGAACAAAATGCGTTTGGAACCCCGTACTAATAATTGACCAACTTTCCCATATGTTGATTAATTTCGCACACCTAGTTGATCAACTCTTAAAACTTATTGCAGTGTTGAATAGCTCCGTACACCTAGTTGACTAACTTACTCAAATGTTGAATAACCTCGTACACTAGTTGGTAAACTTGATCGACTTTGACAGAAAAAAAATTTTTTCGAGTTGATCAACTGCGTTTTTGATATTGTTGTTTAACCAGTTGATGAACGAGTTGATACCTTCGTACACTTAACGAAGGATTCAAGGATCAGTCGTTGGGGAACGCGTTGAACGCACCACGATAAACAAAAAACTCAAACGTCAAACCTGAAATAATTTTGACTTGAGTTCGGTACATACATTTATTGTCGACGCATGCCTTCGCTTTAAAATATTCTTAAATTTGTTCCGTATGAGTATGATTTTCTCTAAGAAAAAAAAAGTGGCTGCTTCATTAATAATATTAGAAAATGAACAACAAAGGAAGAAAAAACAGCCAAGACGATTCTGGGTAGATGATTTTTTTCTTGAGTCGCGAAGAAAATTGTTTTTTCAATGAAATATTATGAGAAATTAAAATCGATTGATCCCACCGCGCCCGTGAATTCGAATTCAAAGTTTAGGCAATTGCATTTTCGAGGAAATTTGAGACCAAACCAATTCCCCGGCATCTCGATTTTTATAAGAGGGGCTCTTAATGTCACATATATTGGGCTTTTCCTCTTCTACCTGAGCGTCGAACTTGTCGAGTTGTAGAAGCTGAGTAGGGTCAATGATTCTCGAGATGTCATCTCCAGAAGAGTCCTGAAACCAAAGGACGCTCATCATCCTCTTACACATCCTTGTATCCCTCCCTCTCCCACATTGGAAATGCGAAAAGCTATCCAAAGTTACCAGCTCCTCTATTACCCTTAACGTCCTTCTTTTCAGAACGGTGCTTACTGTCTGATTCCCCGCCCACTCTCTCCTTTTCCTATTTTTGCAACTTCCCAATTGGGCTGGATTCAAGGTGTTATACGACCCGTGCCGATGATCAGCCTGGCTGAGGGCCCAATCAAAAAACTAGCTCAGTCGCTAACGGAGTATCCGGATACCAGGCGACCTCCGGATTAACTAGCCTTATCTGCATACACGGATCTCTGTGCAGATGGACCACCCTTTCTCCGTTACTCGTGGGATCTTTTATGGAAAATTTAAATACAAAAGATGGTGGAAAGTCCTGGTCTTTGAGACAGGCCAGCAGTGCGACTGAAAAGCCGTCTGCTGTTTCTCCGGCTTGCGCTGGAAGTAGTAGTACTGTGGATTCTCACAGTCCTATTGCCGAAAGCAAAAGCAGGAGTAAAATGGTAGAAATACCTCCTTCCAGTAACAGCGGGGCTGTGAAGCATGGCCCTTCTATTACTACTTCAGAGAGTAAACCTCTCCAAACTTCGACACCGCGGTTCAGTGGTAGTAAGATTGTGAAGCATGGTCCTGCTACCACTAAGGAGAGTAAACCTCCCCGAACTTCTTTGCCTCATTCCAGCGGTGGTAGGACTGTGAAGCATGGTCCCTCCACCTCTAACAACTCCACAAATCCTAAAGAAGGCCCTAGGGGGAGCGGACGTAAGCCCAACCCTTCTAGGACACTCTACAAGGACATTCGCAATGCTAAGAGAATACTCAGGGTGTTTGGTGAACAACCTGGCGCCGGGGGGAACTCGCAGCATGATGCAAAAATCAAGTGGGCTAAAAGCTTTTTAGCTAATAATAGCGTCCAGGCCAGCGGAGACTCCACGTCGAAGCGTCAAAGGTCTATGGAGGGCACAATTTCAGTACCCAAACGCCCCAAAGTGCACAACATCAGCGCTCCATCACATCCCTGTGGAGGGAATAAGACCTTCAGTGATGTGGTTAAAAACAAAATCGTGGTCGCGATCATTGACGGGAACGACGTCGATGGCACGATCTCTGCGGAAAATTGGCAGGTGGTCAAGGGGAAGCTCCAGTTGAGCTTCATGAGTATCATGATGGAGAACCCTGGACCACCTCCAATCACAAACGATGGAGGCTGGCATCAAGGACATGTTAAGCTCATGGTTTGTGACGACCAGAGATCGTGTGATCTTCTATCGTTGGCCGTTAGCCGGTTAGGGGAAGTCTGGCCTGGTGCTAACCTCGAGGTTGTTGCTAAGGAGAAAATCCCGTGCAGACCAAGAGCTCGCGCCATGGTTACAGCCGAACTCTCCAGCATGGATGTAATACTCCAGATGATCCGGCTATCGAACCCATCCCTTCCTACTCACAACTGGAAAGTTGCGAAACTGGAGGAGAAAAAGGGACCCTATAGAGGTGCAATTATTGTACTAAATAAGGAGTCCCTTGCTCCTCTGGCGCAGACCAAAGGTGTGATTAGGTTTGGGTTTGAGACCATCACACTGAAGGTGTATAAAAAGGACGCGGATGTTACTGGTGCATCCACTTCCTCCAACGTAGTCGAAACTGCTGCTGCAGACCCTGGTGCATCTATCACCTTCCCATCACTGGAAGAGGAAGAGGCATCCAGGTCATCTTCGGCAACAGTGGAGACAATAAAAACAGTCAGCGACATGGAGATCGATGACCACAACAATGAAGATCTTCTGAGTGAGGACGCTCTTCTGGGCTCAACCTCGGAATCGGAAGACTCCAACGTCACCGTGTTGGAGGTTGATCGGGAGGGTTGTAGCAAAGATGCTGCGATTTCTTCAGATTAATCTCCAACACTCTATCAAGGCCTCGGCCTCCCTGCTTCTTCGTCTATCCAGCAGCGGAGAAGACATCGTCCTAATCCAAGAACCCTGGATTGTGAAATCCATCGTTCGGGGACTAAGGACTCCAAACTACTACTTGCTGTATGCATTAGATAAAGGTGAACCCAGATCTTGCATACTAGTTAAAAGTAGCCTAAATGTATTTTTACTACCTAATTTCAGTGATCGAGATGTAACCGTCGCAAGACTGGAAACAGCCAAAGGAACTCTCTGGCTGGCGTCGGCATATCTTGGCCATGACCACCTTGGCCCTCTCCCAGGAGACACTCTGAGGAGGCTTATCACTGATGCAGATAGGCAGAAGACTGACCTCATTATTGGAAGTGATGCTAACGCCCATCATACAGTGTGGGGTAGCACGAATATAAACGACAGAGGTGAGTCTCTTTTCGATTATATTTTGAACACTAACCTAACAATATGTAACGTTGGAAATGAACCCACATTTGTTACTAAAAACAGACAGGAAGTACTTGACATAACTCTTGTCTCAGATAAAATTTATCATACTATCTCGAATTGGAAAGTATCAAATGATCATTCTTTCTCTGATCATAGATACATACAATTCGAAATAATGGACGAACCTCCTAGCCAACCTTCCTTCCGTAACCATCGGAAAACAGATTGGCTTCTATATAGGGCAACTCTATTAAGGTCAATCAGGCCTGAGTTATATAGCATACCCTACAACACTGAGGATCTTGATATTAAAGTCAATGACCTCACAGCAGCCCTCAACAAATCTCTGGAAACTGCCTGCCCTCTTATACAAATAAGAGGTAAAAAGAAACCACACTGGTGGTACTCGGGGCTGGATCCACTAAGAAAAGAATGCAGGAAACTCTTTAATAGAGCGAAAACCTCCAGAGAAGCTTCTGATTGGGATTCATATAAAGACTCCCTCAAGTTATATAAAAAAGAACTGAGGAAAACCAAGCGTATGTCCTGGAGAACTTTCTGTAACAATATAGAAGGCAACTCAGAGGCATCAAGGTTAAGAAAAATCCTCTCCAAAAATCCAGTAATGCCAAGTTGCCTAAAAAACAATGACGGTTCCTGGACAAACTCAAGCGAAGAATCGCTCAATCTGCTCCTGGATGTACATTTTCCAGACAGCTCTCCTTACGTTAATAGCACTGATCCTGATCCTAACAACATACTCAGTAGCATAACTCCTCCACAAGGTCTGATTACAGAGGAAAAATTAAAATGGGCAATAAACAGCTTCAATCCATACAAATCTCCTGGGCCAGATGGAATAATTCCAGCGGAATTACAGGAAAATTCCGATATTCTGATACCCATTCTGGTAAACATCTTAAATGGTTGTATCGCTCTGGCTCACATTCCTTTGTCATGGAGAGAAGTAAATGTTATTTTCATCCCCAAAGCTGGCAAACCTAGCCATGTTAATCCTAAAGATCTAAGACCTATTAGCCTTTCATCATTCCTACTTAAAACATTTGAACGTCTGATTGAAATCCATTTGAGGGCAAACATTGATAAGTCCTTACTATCCAATGCTCAACATGCTTATAACAAAGGGAAATCTGTAGAAACCGCTCTACATACGCTGGTTCGTACTATCGAACACTCCCTTCATCATAAGGAGTTCACCTTAGTTGCTTTCCTGGATATAGAAGGAGCTTTTAACAATGTCGACGCATCCGCAATCACATATGCGCTGTCATCTCTAAAGGTGGATAAGTCAATCAGTAATTTGATAAATCATATGCTGATAAGCAGGATTATTAATTCAAAACTGGGCGATTTTACTACTCGAAGGACTGTCAGTAGGGGTACGCCGCAAGGCGGCGTCCTCTCTCCTCTCCTTTGGAACCTAGTCGTAAATGAACTACTAGTGATTCTTGAAGGGGAGGGGCACAGGGTGATTGCCTATGCGGACGATGTTGCGATAGCGATATCTGGTAAGCATCCTAATACTCTGAAGGAACTCCTACAAAATGCTCTAAACAAGCTTACTAACTGGGCAGATCAATGTGGACTCGGTGTCAACCCCCACAAAACTGAACTTGTCCTATTTACCAGGAAATATAAAATCCCACACATAGACCCTCCCCTCATCAAAGGTATACCGCTTAAATTCTCAGACAAAGCAAAATATCTGGGTCTTATTTTGGACAAGAAATTAAGCTGGAAGCCCAATATCCAAGAGAGAGTCAACAAAGCCAACATAGCTCTTTTCTCTTGCAAAAAAGCCGTAGGTAATAAATGGGGTCTACAAACTCATATAACACACTGGCTATACATCTCAGTCATTAGACCGATACTTACATATGGAGTGACAGTATGGTGGACTGCGCTGGAAACAGCAACTAACCGCGATAAGCTCAGCAAAGTCCAACGAACAGCCTGTTTAATCATGGGTGGAACTCTCCGCTCAACTCCTTCTGCTGCACTTGATGTTCTTTTTCATCTCATACCGCTAGATATTTTTTGCAAACAATCGGCCGCTAACATAGCCATTCGACTTAAAGCCTCCTCGCAGTGGATCAATAATGATATTGGTCACTCTACTATACTGAACTCGTTCAGTAGTCTACCTAGTAACGTCGATTACACCACCCCTCATCCAAAATTTGATAAAAATTTTCAAGTATCCATCCCTTCCAGGTCTTCATGGGAAAATGAGTCGTTTTTGATAGACGAAGCAATTCATTTCTATACAGATGGATCTAAAACCGATGGCGGGGTCGGTGGAGGCGTATACTCCGAAAAATTAAATCTTTGTCTATCTTTTCGTCTTCCCAATCACTGTAGCGTGTTCCAGGCAGAGCTTTTAGCAATAAAAGAAGTCCTCTCTTGGCTAAAAGAAAACGTTATATCGACAACCGATATACGTATCTTCTCAGACAGTCAAGCTGCCTTAAAGTCACTGGACTCTGTCTCCATTAACTCACAAACAGCCCAAAATTGTCGATCATCTCTGGTGGAGATGTCAAAACAGTTTAACATTCACCTTACATGGGTGCCGGGGCATAGAGACATTCCAGGAAATTGTAAAGCTGACGAACTTGCAAAAAACGGAACAATATTACCTTTGTTGGATAGCAAATCTAACATCGGTATACCCCTAGCTACTTGTAAACTTATGCTAAAGCAAGATACCATAAAGAAAGCCAACCACAGGTGGACCAGCACCCCAACTTGCCGGTCTACTAAACTGATTTGGCCATTGTTTGATGCCAAACGCTCAAAACAACTAATTTCTATTGGTAGATTGCATATTAGCTCCATTATAGGTGTCCTTACTGGGCACTGCCTAATAGGAAGACATGCTTCTCGTCTTGGAGTTCCTGCAAATGACTTTTGCAGAAGCTGCATGGATGAAGAAGAAGAGGAGTCAATTCCCCACCTTCTATGCTCTTGTCCTGCCCTAGCGCAAAGACGTAGACTCCACTTGGGAGACTACTACTATAACGATCCTAGTGATCTAAATAATTCCGACATTCACTGTCTAAAACGCTTCATTATTAGCTCAAAATGGTTTAACGAGTAAGGGGGATTGTTGAAATCCTTGTGGTATCACAACGGACCAAATATTGGTCTAAGTGTGCTGTCCTTTTCCGGTCAGCAGCCACTTTAACCTAACCTAACCTGGGCTTTTCCTCAATTGCTGAAATCATTTGCAAAATTAATTCCGTGGTCCATTCTGATTTTTTATCAGCTTCCATGACGAAAAACCAAAATAAGCTACAGTTTGCAAGTTGCAACAACTGCAAGTTCATGGCAATGCAATAGTTCAACCACGTAGACACATTTCACTGCAGCCAACGCAACGCAACACAATATTACGTCAAGAAATACCAAAGAAAATTAAAAAGTTGATCAACGCGTTGAACAAATAATGTGCAACACATTATCTTGAAAATGTGGCTCAAAGTGTTTATCGAACATTTTCAAGGAGCAACACGAGCTCGTAGACTACCCGTACACTTGTTTGTTGCGCAATTCGTTGAGCAACGGCCAACAACTAGATCCAACCCGTTGGTTGAACAGAATTGAAGGCACCGTACATTAGAGTTGAATGCGTTGAATTCGAAATTTGTGCGTTGATCGCCTAGTGGACGACCGGCATTACTTAGCGCCGGCCGCCGGTGCTTAGAGAAAAAAAAATATAAAAATATAAAAAATGCAATTTTTATCACATATTAACGGATTAACGATTAACGTTAACTTGCGTTAATTCTTCCGAAATTTAACGCTTTAACGTTTAACGAAGCTAACTTTTTAGTAGCGGATTAACGATTAACGAAGTTAACTGTTTGATTAACGGTGCCCAGCTATGCCTATAATCCTATTTCCTCTTCCTTTCCTCATCCTTTGACCTAGGCATGATTTTTTTGTTTGCTGTGTGGGATGAGATCGAAAAAGGGCAAGAACTGCCCCAATCCGTCGAGCTTAGCCGAGCTAGGGCAAGCATGCCACCGCACTTTTTCGACTCATGAAGTTACGCCCCTGTGGTACCCCTGACACGCAACAACAATCACAAAATAGTGTTCAGATAAATGAACCAGAAATTTTGGTTAGACCATCAACCGAATCCCACTTACTTTTTGAAAGTAAGATTCCCGACCCAGTAAAAGAAATCAGATGTTTTAATGGTGACCCAACCAAATACTCTTTATGGGTAAAATCCGTATTGGATATCATCACCCTTCAGTGAGGCGGCCGATATAATTTAGCAGAATGATATTTTGATGAATATGCCCCATGGTTCATAACCAAAGACAAAAGATCCGAGCACATCGTTCTTCAATAATCCCATAGATTCTAGTAGTTTAAGCTTGGGAAGGGTACGAAATGTCGACAAAAAAAAATGTCGACTGGACAAATATAAATTTCATCGACTGTTAAAATGTCGACTGAAGTTTGATCGACAAAAAAAAAGTCCACAGTTTAAAATCTCGACTATTAAATTGTCGACTGAAAACTTGTCGGTGAAAATGTCGACTTTTATCCAAAATTGAGTTAAATAAAACAAGAATGCTCTCTTTTAATATGTTAACTAAATTTTATTATTAATTCAATTATATAAACTTTGCATACACCCAACCTCGCACCCACCCCAAATCCTATAGTGTGCCCAAGCAGGGGGTTGCAGAGGGGCAGCATGCCACCCCTTACATAGCTCACTGTTTACGCGTCGACATTTTTTGAGTCGACATTTTTAAAATCGAATTTTTGATAGTCGACATTTTGATCAGTCGACATTTTTATCAACCGACTTTTTGAAAATCGACATTTTGAAGATCGATTTTTTTAAATCGACATTTTAAAAATCGGTTAATCGTCCCCAACCCTCTAAGCTCAAGTCCCCGAAGTGGTTTTTCATGAGGAGTTCTTCGGTTTTGACTCCAACGACATCCAAATAGCTCAGTTTCTTGGAGTTTAATTTTCCGTGGGATTGTTTACCAATTAAAGTTCTGCAAAAGTTGGAGAACTAACAAAGATTGGGACATCGCCTCCATGCCTTCGTCAAAGAGTTTGTGAAAGAATTGAGAAGAATTTCAACAACCATACCAATAAGAGTGTTCCGAGCAGTATCAACGTCTATCATATCAAAGTATCCAGATTCTTTTGTCCAGAAATATAAAGAGAATAAGGTTATTTCGGATTCTTTGGAACTACTAGTAACTATGATGAGGAACCACAACAATTACCTGAACTCCGGATGCGGCAAAAATAAGGCTTTGAAAGTTCTCATCAGAAAACGGAAAATCGTAAATGCATTTAAAAATTCCGTAAAAAAAAACTGGGACCCGCCAATCGATGACAAAGAGGATACGACTCTAGATGCAAAACAATCGTTCCTACAAGCGCGTTACTTACAAAACCCACAAATGACAGAAGATCGTGAAAAAATTCTCCTCTATATGGAAGATTGCTTTCCAGCGCAAAGGGCATATTTTAATAATTAGGAGTCCTCTCCATCGATTGAAATGATTCAAAATAACTGGCCCTATATTTTTACTAGAGAATGCATTCAGGTGTAGAAAATTAATTATAAGTTATTAAATATAACTAAAATTTTGAAAAAAAATTAATGTTTGCTTATCTTTTGTTACTTCTGTTGAATTATATAATACTTGCTGCAATTACTCGTAATAACAGGTTTTCAACAAACTTAAATAAAAACTTGCAGTTTTTGCTTATCTTTCAACATGCATGCTATGAAACCAGCACGAGCATGTTGATTGCATAAGTTTTTACTTCAGCACCTAACTAACTATGTTAAAAATTAAGTCAAGTAGTTGAAAAATCGGACCCGTAGTTGAATTCTGATCACAATTTGTTTAAATTGAAGCATTTTTTGGGAAAAATTATTGAAGCTTGCCAGACATTTAACACAATATGTTGAATTCTGAATTTTTTTCAATTGAATTTTCAACCTCGGAAGTTTGTTTTTTAGTATTTATATTGAAGTTTCGAGAGTTGCGTTGATCTACCACCAAAACCATGGAGTTTTAATCAATAAAAATTGCATTGTAACAGTTTTTTTTTATGAAAATTTGAAGTTTTTTCTTATTTTTCATCATGATTGCTGAATAACCAACAACCAGATAGTAAATTATAAAATAATTATGTTGAAAGCTGAGTTAAGATGTTGAAAATCTAAACTAGAAGTGGAACTCTAAACAAGTTTTGATTTTATTTGTGCAACTCTTTTGGAAAACTTAATGACTTTTGCTACTTCTTCAACATATAATTTTGAATTATGAGCTTGCAAGGGTTGTATTATTATATTATGGTGTGAATTTTTTATATTCATGTTGAAAATTTAGAAATTATCGTTGAAAAATCACCAACATAAGTTGAATATTAAAAAAATAAAAATCGCCTTGCAACTAATTTTCTGAATATATTGTTTACTATTAAACATTTATGTTGAAAAAATGTGATATTTACATGTTAACAACGATTATGTTTGTTGGTTTTTCAACGAATACATAGTAAATTTCATATTAAGTATGTTAGTTTTTCACCGAATATTGATATACGATATACGATATACGATTAAATGCTTAATTTTTACATTGATGAAAATTATCACCTTTCAACAAGATGTTGAAAATTAAACACCGAAAATTTCTGTTGAAAATTGCTACAATTATTGTAACGGACCGGTTGCCTACAAAAATTGTAGTAATTTTCAATAGAAATTTTTAAGAGTGGTGTAGTTTTATGATAGTTATATGTATATGAATCCAATTTAAAATAAGTGATAGGATAAGGAAAGAGACGAACATATAAAAGGGATAGTCATGAATGTGTGTATGGAATTTTTGGATATGGATGAGGGGGGAAATAATGATAAAGATAAGGATGGATATTATTATTTTCAATTTTTTTTGTTATATTGAAGGGTTAAAAATAGTGATCTCACTCAGATGAATTGGTAACTATTTACTTATGTAATACGACAAAGACCAAGAACTGGCTCAGAGGATTTTATGGTCATTATTGTATTCGATAATTAATAGGAAAGTTCACAAGTGTTCAACTGTTGGCTATTTTTGATTTAAAATTTGAATTTAAAATTTTCAATTATTAATATTTAAAATAAAAGTTAAAGTAATTTTAAAGAAAAACTGGTAGAAAGAAGATTTGTAATATAAGCAAAGTTTAATAAAAGAAAACTAAAGGTAAAAATAAAGTGATAAGTGAGATTTTCTTTATCATATATATTAAATATATATATGCATAGGAGTTCTTAAAACGAAACGTGGAGGAATAAGTTTTTGGAGGAATAAGACATATTCTTGGAATTTTCTCGTTGGATTCCAATAGGATTTTTAAAGCAGAGGTATGTGGTTAAAGATTGAAAATTCGAAATTCAAAAGCCTGACGTGTGATTCTTTTTATCAGGCTTAGGCTTGAATTCTTTGATCTGTAAAGATCCCCATATATAGCAGCCTAGGCCTCTGCCTAAATTGTTTGTCCTTTCCATAACCTTGTTCGGAGAACAAAGGAAAATCTTTTGGAGGAACAAAAGACCACCGTAGAAGCAGGACTCTATAAGTTTATTTGATTATACATATAGAAGTCATAGCCAACGCAGGGGATTTTGTGAAAAGGAGAAGAGGGTGCTTCATCGAAGAAAGCTAAGGAAATTGTGAAGAAAAGGACAAAGAAGAGGAGCAAAAATAAATACTAAGAAGGAAAAAAATTAAAACGAACAAAAAAACTAAAAGAGAAAATTAAAGTGATTTAAAGTTTTTTTTTTTAATTTAAAGTAGTCAAACCATAAGTGTAGAATTTAATTCTTCAGATTGGTTTTTTTTTGTGTAAATTTTTTATTTGAATCTTAATCTCATAAGTGAGTGACCTTAAAGATAAAAAGGAAAATTTTAAATAACAGTGTTACAATGATCCCGCACCTGTTTCTCTTCAAAGTGCTGCCGGCAGGCAACGAGGGACAAGAAAACGGTGACTCATAATTTATTGGAGGACACAAAGGTCCAGGATTTAATCTTTAAAGTCACTTTTCTTTGATTTCTATTTATTATATATATTAAATTTTATTAGTTTTTAGTTTACACTTTTGGAATTATTAGAGTATAGGAAAAAAGAAACGAACAGGAGAATTTATTTTTTTTTTGATAATTTTTGATTTTTATTTGATGAATATTTTTAATAAAATTATAATCTGAAATCCTAAAATTTAGAAAAAAAATGAGTTCTAATTTCATAGCTAAAGGTGTGTGGAGGCTTGGTAAAGCCGTCCAGATCTGATCTTGGTTAGAGGACGAGACATGAACAGACTTTTCACTAACGACTAATTCGTGACTAGTTGGGTTACATTAGGGGCTATTTCCCTTGAATATATGGCCGAGGAAATAGCGAAGGAAGTATCTTTCTGATACTTGGGTGGGTTGGCCAGGACTTCGTCAACAACATGAGACGAACGTTTGGAATTCAGTATGGCGGTATCTGAGGGTAATGAAAAGAAGGTGCTTTAGATATAGGATATAAGGTATTAGTTTTTAGGATTAGTTTAGGATTTATTTATTTTTTAATTCATTTTTTTTTATAATTTTTTAAAGTAATTTTGGTATTGGGTTCTTAGTTTAATAGGTTAGTTAGTTAAGTTAGGTTAGTTTTTTTTTATTTTTTTTTTTATTTTCTTTCATTTTTTTTTTATTTAATCGAAGCACTAACTATCTTTCCTCTCAGGTATCGTCAGGGTCTCTAGATTTGTATCACATTTTGTCATCATAACTTTAGGCACGATTTAAAAAATTAATGTTTAGTCGAGCAGGAGGTGCACTAAGAGGTGCCAAGAACCACCCCAAGCAACGAGCGAAGCCGAGCAACCGCAAGCGTGCCGTAGCCACTTCACGTGTACCGAAGATGTCCCCCGTGGAAACCTGGCTCCTAACACGTTTTGGAGTTTGATTTCCATTGACTTAATTCGAAACCGGCTCCTTTCAGTACTCTATGGATGTCTTTTGCTAATTGAATTGCTTTAGCTATATTTGACTCTCCTGTTGTGCAGTCAGAAGTCATTTATGATCGCTGCGGATGCTTCTGGAAAGCCAATATTCAAGGAACGGTTCATGCTTGTTTTCTCTCCAGAAGATGCCTTGGAGGTCCCATTGTTTTTCATTCAGCTTGACCTGGCTGAACATTTTCTTGATATCGCCACAAACTGTAATGCGATGTCTTCTGAAACGCATAACTATTTCATTCAAATCTCTTTGCAGCTTTTCGCCTAGCATCTGTACATTATTTAAAGATATGCTTTTATCTGTACGACAACTTACATCATATACTATTCGAAACTTCTTTTCTATACAGTGATGTGGTATGTAATACACCAGACTTTCTGCTTGAGGATTACTAATTGCTAGTCTTACATGACCTAGCTTGATACTATTCCGCATCTTCTCTTTATAAATTGTTCTTAATTGATCATTTTGCTCTAACTTTCTTTCTAGGTACATAAATCGGCGCAACGCTATCGCGCGTGAACTGCCTATGCCTGTATATTCTGATTTCAATGGCATCTCAACCACAAAAATACCATTCTTGTGACGATAGTGGGTTGACTTGAAGTGTTGTTCCACTAATTTCTCTTCATCTGTACGTTTAGAACTTGTACTCACTTGTACTTAAGAGGTCGTCTAACTGACCATCTGACGAGTATTCAATTGCTGGATAGGCATACTTTGGTTGCTCATCTCCGTCTTAAATTGGACCTAGGAGTACTATGCCTAATGTAGAATCTAATAAAACTGTGCCGTCTGAGCGCCTCTCATATACTGACTTGATTGATCTCGCGAAAAAACTAACTCCTAGTAGTATATGCACCTCATCTGGTCTGAAGTACTGAAGATCTGCATAACTGCACGGAGATATATCTGACTTATTATCTATACGTATTGCATCCTGTGGCAAAATAGGCCGTCATTGACGTTCGTTTGGCAGAACCCAGAAGAATTCACTCTGGTGCTGATCAGTAGGGCTCGAGGCGTACCATGGCAGTATTCTCAACATGGTTTGGTCAGTTATGGCAAAGGGTGTGCCATTAATGCCAACCAGCTTCCCTGACAATTGCTTTGTGCGTAATTTCCGATCACGTTTCAGCTTACCTGCAATCAGCAATCAGATTTAAGTGAGACCCTGTGTATAACATTGCTCGAAAGGGGCCATGTATAAAACCATCTGCTACTATCGTAACTAAAGCTGTTGGGATTAAATTTGTATTACTTACTACTGAATTAATAGACTGTACATAATTTTCATGGTTAAGTTTTATTGATTTGTTATTAAACATAAATTGATTATTATCTTCTGACTTCCTTTTATTTGAAGTATTTTGTTGCTTCTGAAGTTCTGTACTTTCCAGGTTTACAGGATTATTTGTATCTGTACGTTCTGATTTTGTATTACGAAATGGATTTGTTTTAGAGTAGACTCTACCTGTATGAAATTTTTTATTTCTTCTAGCTGTACGGACTGTACGTGCTATGTTGCTGTGTGCTGATGACGTGCTAGTCAGTCTGACCTGCCCTTGGCCTCGGCCGAAGTCCCTGGAACCTCAGGATCGATTGAGAAAGCTGATAGTGCTGGCTTCAAAACTTCTTTCGTGTGACATAAATAGATGTTGTGCTTCGGAGCACCTGGGCACCTGATGCATCCTCGGATATAGCAGTTGTTCTCTTTGTGCCCTTGGCTTTAAGCAGTTAGGGTAAATAGCTCTCCTATCGATGAAGTCTTTGCGGCCACGAAAAGAAAGTGCAGCAAACTGGGCATCCCCAGATCTGATGATCCATTGCACATATCATGCACGGTCTGTCTCCACGGCTGCGTATCTTCTTGGTGGCTTTGGACTGAGGTGCGGTGTTATCTCGCTCTTCTGTACATGATGGATTTTCTCCTGCTTATGTATGCGACTGCTGGGCTTCTGAGATGTTGGAAAGTGCGCCTGCCTGTTTTTCTATAAATGCCAGAAAATCTGACAGCTTGGGCTGCTCGGAGTTCCTCTGAAGTTCCCATTGGCGAGCTGTCTCCTCGTCGAATTTTTCACTAATCGCGTTATCTACAAAGAAGTCTCAGCGTTAAACTGGCAGACCTAGTGACTTCAGCTGTCGTAGCGTTTCGTGGAAAGTATTCTCTAGCTGCTGGACCTGTCAAGGATTTTTATGTGCCATCGAACGTTCCCCAGGTGTTTCGGAGGTCATGTTGCTGAAAGGGAATGTTCACCTGTACCTGAATCTGGCGGCTATAGCTGCCATCTTTGTTTGAAGTGCTGAACTGGCAATAAAATATTCCGCTATTACCGCTTCCAGCTTATCTAACAGCTTCGGAAGCTCTTTCTTGCTGGCCTGATCTAAGGCATCCTCTGATAGCCTAAGAAAATTGATCCATTCGTCTTCAAGTAGCTCCAGACGTAATTTTGCCTCCAGGAAGTACAGCGCTCCAAAGGCTTCTGAATGGGCAAAGGTTTTTGCTTTATTGATGCCGTTTGCTGCGGCTCTTGCTCTATTTGTTGACATCTATGTGAATATGTCAGTGACAATTTGATTGATTGATGTAATTTTAATTTTCTGCATTCCATGCTCGTATCTTGGCATAAAAATAATCTTTACTCTAGAATTTTCTTATTTATTTTATCAATATAATTATATGTTTGTTCTGTACTAAACAAACTTGAAACAATTCATTAAGTCTTATCTATATGTACTTATATGTTAAATCATGTAAATATGGTTTTGCTCTTTAGTTCGTTTTGTTCCCCCTTCTGTTTAATAATTTTGATCAATACCAGCAGCGAGGTTTGCTTAATTACTAATTCAATTTGATTACTTTAATTTTTTGCCAATAATTCGGATAAAAATGATTGTATAAGTAAAAAATATTTTGGACTGTACCATGTTCATGGACATATGGTGTATCTAATTGTTACAATTCTGTACAATTTACGTACAAAAATTTTTTTTTTTATTTTATCTAAACTGTATCGTTTGTGGATTTGTACCGTTTCTATACTATTGTGATTTTACTTTGTTTATTTATTTATGTTGTTCAAGACTTACTTTGAACGACAATCTAATCTGTACTCTATTATTTGTGGATCTATACCGTTTCTGTACTGTTGCGATTTTAATTTGTTTGTTTGTTTATGTTGTTCAAGACTTGCTTCAAACGACAATGTAATCTGTACTCTATTATTTGTGGATCTATACCATTTCAAGACTTGCTTTGAACGACAATCTAATCTGTACTCTATTATTTATGGATCTATACCGCGTTCTCTTAACGACTATACTTCATCCAACAAAAATATGCAGTACACGTCTTATGGGAGAGCTTTTTCAAAATCAGTAGCGTTCTATATTTTTCCACCATACTAAATTGAAAGAACTCCTCCATAAAAAAGTGTTTGTGCGCCCATAAATTTTCGATTGCATCTGACGCAGGCCCGACGTCGTATTGACTGCACATCTGAGTGTGCACTGAATTGCTGTGGTCTATTATTTGTGGATCTATACCATTTCAAGACTTGCTTTGAACGACAATCTAATCTGTACTCTATTATTTATGGATCTATACCGATTCTGTACTGTTGCTAATTTAATTTGTTTGTTTGTTTATGTTGTTCAAGACTTGCTTCGAACGACAATCTAATCTGTACTGGCATGCTCTTTTCTGTACTCTTTTGTTCGGTCTCCACTAGCCTTTGGTAAACAAAACTCTATAGCATGTACTGCTTTGTTCGGCCTCCACTAGCCTTGTTGAACAAAAGCTCTATAGTCTGTACTGCTTTGTTCGGCCTCCACTAGCCTTGTTGAACAAAAGCTCTATCTGTACTCTATATATTCTTTTATATTGTTTCAATATTAATTTCAATATTTTCCTGGAGAACAACGCGCAACAAGTTGACTCCACTTCCCCCTTGTAACGCCTTGTAAATTTTGTCATTTAATTTTCATTGTTCTATTTTTTTTTTTTTTTTCAATTATACTATCTTCACCTTTTCTTTATTTACATTACCTTATTATATTTTAATATTTTGTTGAAATAAAACGAGCTTATAAGTTTGTTAAAATAAAACGATCTTATCAGTTTGTTAAAATAAAACGATCTTAGCAGTTTGTTAAAATAAAACGAACTTATCAGTGGCCACTGTTACTCGTATTGAGTTATTACCTCTGTATAATAGTACTCGTATTATACAAGAAGCAGAAGTATTTTACGAAGTAGTAAATACCAATAAAGTCCTACTACGCATCAGCTAAATTGACGTCCCTGGTAAAAAATATTCTCTTTTCCTTCTTTGCATGGCTCGCTCAGCGCAACAAGCTAGGTAATGGATGAAAAAAATTTTCCGAAAAATGGTTATTGAGGGTACCCCCCATGGAACCATTTTTTTTTGTTTTTGATTTTCTCAAAAACGGTTCAACCGATTTTGATCATTTTTTTTTGCTAAAGCTCCCCAAAAACATAAACAGAATTGTGTACTCAAATTTTCAAAAAAAAATTTTTTGGATTTTTAAAAAAAAACTTAAATTTTTTTTTTCAAAACTCAATATTTCGAAAACCCCATGCTAGATTTTTTTTAAAGTTGATAAATAAAAGTTTCTCAATATAATCTACAAAATGTGAGAAAAAATTTTTAATTTTACCCAAAAATAAAGATACCTACCATACAAATGCTAAAAAAATTAAAAAAAATGGTTTTAAAAATCGTATTTTTCGCGAAAACGGCACCTAGAATTTTGATAAATTTTTTTTTCTTTCAATTAATTTTTACGATATTTAATTTAATAAAACAAATTTTGAAATTAAGATATTTCAGCTTGTACCATTTTTTCGAATTTTGAATTTCTCATTATCCACATAACTGATCTTAATGAAAATTTTTTTTTGTTTAATTTTTCTTCAAAAAAGTCTAAAACACATTGCATTTCAAAACTTTAAATTAAATATTTTTTCAATTTTTGAAAAAAAAAAATCTATTTTTTTTCTTTTTTTTTGAAAATTCGATATCTCCGAAACGGCTCAATATTATTTTTGTAAATTTAATTTATATTCGAACAATAATAAAAACTTAAAATTGGCGCGCCAAAATTTTTTCTTAAAAAGCTTTTAAAATGTTTGTATATAAAAGCTTTTTTTGTAAGAAACCACTACAACGACTTATAATTTTTGTTCTTGCATACATTCATAATTGGCTAGCATTCTGTTTTTGTCACTTACTACTAAAAGAATTTAAAAATTAATTTTATCCTTATGAACATTTTTCTCTAATAACATTCGTTTTTAAAATTCCTAGTCTATTACAAAGGAGCAAGTTCGTGCGACCCAGTCGTGCATTTTATTTTTTTACCGAGACGAGACGATCTCAAGTCACGTACGCAACATTTTGGTTATTTTAAAACACATATGTATATATGTATATAACACTCGCGCTTGGTATAAAACGAACTACAGGTACTTGAATATGAATGTAAATAAAATATAAATAACTCACCACCTTGCTGTACTTTTGGTCCTGTACAATACATTCTGTCTTTGTTGTTTTCTGTACAAATTTATTTGATTATCCTCCTGTACGTTTGTTGTTTCCTGTATGATTTATATTTTATTCCTGTTGTTTGTCTTCCTGTACACTGTATTGTTTTTACTTTCTGTATGATTTTATATTTTATTCTTGTTGTTTGTTATCTTCTTTGCAACAACCTTCGCTGACGGTGTTCACTAAAAAACTGTGCTAGAGCGTGAGCGCGCAGCTGCAATTTCGTTGTGCGCATACACAGACATATGTGTACTCACGAGCTACATATATGCTGCTTGCTTTCTGTACGAACCAGTCTGTACATAGGTATCTATAGCGTTCTCTTAACGACTATACTTCATCCAACAAAAATATGCAGTACACGTCTTATGGGAGAGCTTTTTCAAAATCAGTAGCGTTCTATATTTTTCCACCATACTAAATTGAAAGAACTCCTCCATAAAAAAGTGTTTGTGCGCCCATAAATTTTCGATTGCATCTGACGCAGGCCCGACGTCGTATTGACTGCACATCTGAGTGTGCACTGAATTGCTGTGGTCTATGGCTGTTGGTGCCAGCGTTGCCACAAAGTGCCCGATCGGGCCATTTGGCCCTCTGTTTTAAATTTTGGCCCTTTGCCCGGGCCAATTAGAAATGGCCCCTAAATCTAAATTTTAGAAGATTTAACATCACATCATATCGTGCTTAGTAATAATTAAAAAGCTTTACAAAATTAAATATAAACCATTGCTATGCATCGCCACTACAATGTGTTTCCACCATATACAAATAACCATACTTAAAATGGAACTGAATTTATTCATTTATCTCGTTTAATGATTTGACTTACGTCAGTCTCGTCCAGTGTGTTGACTTCTCTGACGTCATTTATTTTCGTCATCTACCAAAGCGTTTATGTAACTTTAATATAAAAAAACTTAATCTTACAAATTATATCGTAAATTTCCCAATAATGAAGACCTTCTCATAAAATATTTGCGTTTGCAAAAAGAATTTGATTTTTTAAATAAATTTTAATACAAGGACTGCTTAATTCGAGCTGAATCGAGTCTAAAACTTAATAGTACAATTTTTTCTGTCATTTATCAATGATTAAATATGTTCAAATGTTATCCCCAATTGCATGCAATATTCTGGAAATACATCTACATATACATTTCAACAATTTGCAGACTTTTTTTAACTCCGTTTATAATCTCCAAAGTATTCCCTCTAACCTTTTTGCATGTTTAAATTCAATCAATATCGGTCACTTAAACTTAAGTAACAAAGATGTTGAAATAGTCTTAATTGGACTAAATGATGATAAGCAACCAGGACCCGATTGTATTCCTCCGAACATTTCGAAAATGAAAAAAGTTTTAATTCATTTGAATTAATTTTGTATTTAAAAATTAGTTTTTTTTTTAAATTCACTCAGTTTGTTTATTTTTTGGTAATTACATTTAGTATTTTTTTTAAGGAAAAAAAAAATTATTTTTTTTATGAAAATAAACTGGGCTTTAATAATAAGCGAAAAAAATTAATAATCATTAACGTGTTTTTTTGAATGAATTGTGGAGAAACGGTTGTCCGCAGAAAAAAAAGTTTTGGAACAAACTAAAACTGTAATAAATTCTTGATTGGTTATAAAAATAATCTTACGAATCGGACGTAGTTTGGCAAAGATAAAGCCAGTTAAGCAAAAATCATAAAAACCGTTATAACTCGAAAACGGGACGAAAACGAGAAAATTACCTCTTAAGTTTTTCGACTTAAAATGACCTCGGGAATCCATGGTTTGCGTTTGGGGCGGTGACTGTAAGACACCCTGTATATTGACTTTGCTAAGGAGTTCGATAAAGTAAACCACCATATACTAATACAAAAATTGGAATCCATTGGCTTCCACTCAAATATTTTAAAGTGGTTTGAATCCTACCTAAACGGAAGAAAATAGTTTGTGGGTATTAATGATGTATACTATCAGATCTAATTGAGGTCAAATCAGGAGTACCACAAGGAAGTTACTTGGGCCCTCTTCTATTCTGGCTGCTGATCAATGATATCACTGATTTCTTAAAAAATGTTTCTTGTTTGATGTTTGCGGATTACATTAAAATATTCCGTCGTGTTACGTCAATTAATGATTGTCATTTACTCCAATGTGATCTTCATCGCTTGTCTGAATGGTGTTTAGCTAATCAGCTTTTGTTAAACGTATCAAAGTGTCAATCTTTATCATTTTTTAGGAGCCTATCATATATTCCTTTTCAGTATTCTATAGAAGATACGGAACTCTCAATACTTAACGAAAAGAAAGATCTCGAAACTCCGCTTTAAATCCCATATAGACTGTGATTGCTAAGGCTAACTCTATGTTAGGATTCATTAATCGGAACTCTAAAGAGTTCTCTGATCCTTTTACTCTTTGATCTCATTTCTTTGCGTATGTAAGGTCATCATTACAGTATTGCTGTGTAATTTGGGATCCATTTTTTCAAGTTCATTCTAATAGGATTGAAAACATACAAACATACAATATTCATACCCCAACTTATAAAACTCGGTGTCAACTTCTTGGCTTATAATATCTTGTCGTTCGTCGTAAAAATTTTGCAATAATATTTTTGCGCGATATTATTACATCCCATATAAATTGTCCTTTTCTTTTGTCTCTTGTAATTGTGTATGCTTCGTCAAGGAATCTACGATCCCTTTTCCTTTTTAATGAACCTCATCGTCGGGTAAACATGAACCTTTAACTCGATGCATTAGAGAAGCCAACAGTATTATTTGTAATTATATTGATTTTTTTTTTCTCAACAAAGTCGAGAATCTTTTAAGAAGCACATATTGATCTAATTCGTAATCCGGTGGTATTAAGTTATTATTTTAGATTAAGTTTATAATTTTATTTTGTTTGCTCCACTTATTAATTATTTGGTTTTTCTATTATTCAATAAAAAAAAGATTCGATAGTCTGTAAGATTATTATATATTATTTGTATAAAACTGCTTGATGAAATAAAAATAATTAAATAAATCGTATAGACAAAGACATTTGTTTTTTTTTTCGCCGCTTGTTGTTTGTTCGTTTGCTTGCTGTCCATTCATATATTCAATTAAAATATGAAAAAAGTAATATAAATATTAAAATAATATTACTGGTGTGATTTATATTTTTTTAAGATATTTTAAGGTAATTCCCAAGAAATCAAATCAGACGACAGAGTAAAGATCTGCTTCTGCCTATGCCTACTACATAGATTTAAGAAATGCGTTGAATAAATAAATAAGAATAAATATAATTTTAGTATATTGTAGTTTGTTAATGTTTTAAGGACGGATTTGTAAGTAAAATATTTGGCCCCAACTTTTGTCAAATGGCCCTCAAAAAATTTCAAAATGGCCCTCTATATTTTTTCCTTCGCGGCAACGCTGGTGGGTGCTATTCAATTTCAACCCCCATTAAATATTGATGTTGCGTTCAGAGTTACCCTTGTTCATTTCGTAACTTGTTCAGTTTTTTTTCCTTGGGTTTCTGTTTAGGTGCTTTTGATTTTAGAGCTTTAAAAAAAGGGTCCATTTAAAATCAACACTACGATAACCCTGTGAGAGCTTTAATGAAGGACAGATTTATGCAATTCACTGTAGCCAGAATGTGAGGCAAACGTCCTATCTTTCCCACACTGCATATTTTTATTGGACAGAGTATAATTTCTATGCAAGAACTGAGTATTACTCATACTGACATAGTTATTTTACTTACACATATGAGTGTAAATATAGTGAGGCATTCGATACAACTATTTTCATAGTAAAAATCGTTTACACTATTTTAAATAGTTAAAAATATATATTTTTGACTATTTTCATTGTCAATTAATAATTTCCATAAAATCAACAGCTTAGTGGTTAATACTACTAGCAACAATAGTTTTTTTTTAACTATTTTATAGTCAGTTGATGGATTTTCAATTCTTACTATTCAATAATCCAAATTAGCTATTCAATAATAAAATCATAGCCCGGTCAAATTAGCTTCAAAAATAAGGGTAAGGTTACATTAATTCGCACAAAGCTGAAAATTGGCATGAATGTTGAGAACACTATTACAAACAATTTGTCAAAAGTCCCCATCGATCCGACGTGTGCAAAAAAAATTATTCAAGGTCAAATGTTGCAAAAATCGGTTTTTTGCATTTTTCAGCTGAACGGCAAGTTTTATCATAAGATAGGTGAGACAAAAGTTATTCATCATGCAATTATCTAAAGAAATTGTCTTAACACTTTTTCTCCTAAGAATCACCATTTTGGAGATATAGCGAAGCAAAAAGTTGAAAAAAAATTATTCAAGGTCAAATGTTGCAAAAATCGGTTTTTTGCATTTTTCAGCTGATCGGCAAGTTTCATCATAAAATAGGTGAGACAAAAATTATTCATCATGCAATTATCCATAGAAATTGTCTTAACACTTTTTCTCCTAAGAATCACCATTTTGGAGATATAGCGAAGCAAAAAGTTGAAAAAGTTGTATTCTTCATAATATGCACACGGTTCCGCGCCACCCGCGAAGTAGTACACTTGGCGCGTTTTTTTAAAGGCGGCTTTCTCGGTAGGCCTATTCAACGATCTATTGTGGTCCTATTGAGTTGAAAATTTTGTATCTAATTGAAAAATACTACTATTGGAAATGACGAAAGCGATTATGAGTATTTTTTACAAAAGATAAGTACCAAAACTTATCTAAGCACCTAATTACATTACAAATTTGACGCCGATATTGCAGTGCTTTTTTTTATTTCAAACGCTTTATTCAATTCATTGCCACAGAATAAACAGCACTCTTTTAAACAAAAAACAATTCTGACATTCACTGTCTCAAATGCTTCATTGTTAATGGTTTAACGAGTAAGATTGATTTTTGAAATCCTGTAGTATCACAACGGACCAAATATTGGTCTAAGTGTTTTGGATTTTCCGGTCAGCAGCCACCAACGTAACCTAAACAAAAAACTGATTCATTTACGCGTGCTCTAGTACGAGGAGGACTTATTATTGATGTACCAGCTTGTTCTTGTTCGTGACGTCTTTTAACTACGGTAATGGTACTCTTCCGAGTGTACTTTTTCCGCCAAATGTTTACTACAAATAAAGCAAAATTGATACATTTCTCTTACAAACAAGAAACTGCACAAATTCTGTTTGCAATAACTACTTGTTCTTACTACGAAGGAACGCTTGGGACTAATACTATTTTGTTTGGGCCCTTAGAAACGGAGCTGGTATACGAGCGTCGCAGACAGATGCTGCTCAAGGCCGTACGGTCACATAAAATGAGGGACTGGGTTTTCTTTCGCGTTTATATTCTTAAGCCAAATATACAACAACAACAACAACAACAACAACAACAACAACAACAACAACAACAACAACAACAACAACAACAACAACAACAACAACAACAACAACAACAACAACAACAACAACAACAACAACAACAACAACAACAACAACAACAACAACAACAACAACAACAACAACAACAACAACAACAACAACAACAACAACAACAACAACAACAACAACAACAACAACAACAACAACAACAACAACAACAACAACAACAACAACAACAACAACAACAACAACAACAACAACAACAACAACAACAACAACAACAACAACAACAACAACAACAACAACAACAACAACAACAACAACAACAACAACAACAACAACAACAACAACAACAACAACAACAACAACAACAACAACAACAACAACAACAACAACAACAACAACAACAACAACAACAACAACAACAACAACAACAACAACAACAACAACAACAACAACAACAACAACAACAACAACAACAACAACAACAACAACAACAACAACAACAACAACAACAACAACAACAACAACAACAACAACAACAACAACAACAACAACAACAACAACAACAACAACAACAACAACAACAACAACAACAACAACAACAACAACAACAACAACAACAACAACAACAACAACAACAACAACAACAACAACAACAACAACAACAACAACAACAACAACAACAACAACAACAACAACAACAACAACAACAACAACAACAACAACAACAACAACAACAACAACAACAACAACAACAACAACAACAACAACAACAACAACAACAACAACAACAACAACAACAACAACAACAACAACAACAACAACAACAACAACAACAACAACAACAACAACAACAACAACAACAACAACAACAACAACAACAACAACAACAACAACAACAACAACAACAACAACAACAACAACAACAACAACAACAACAACAACAACAACAACAACAACAACAACAACAACAACAACAACAACAACAACAACAACAACAACAACAACAACAACAACAACAACAACAACAACAACAACAACAACAACAACAACAACAACAACAACAACAACAACAACAACAACAACAACAACAACAACAACAACAACAACAACAACAACAACAACAACAACAACAACAACAACAACAACAACAACAACAACAACAACAACAACAACAACAACAACAACAACAACAACAACAACAACAACAACAACAACAACAACAACAACAACAACAACAACAACAACAACAACAACAACAACAACAACAACAACAACAACAACAACAACAACAACAACAACAACAACAACAACAACAACAACAACAACAACAACAACAACAACAACAACAACAACAACAACAACAACAACAACAACAACAACAACAACAACAACAACAACAACAACAACAACAACAACAACAACAACAACAACAACAACAACAACAACAACAACAACAACAACAACAACAACAACAACAACAACAACAACAACAACAACAACAACAACAACAACAACAACAACAACAACAACAACAACAACAACAACAACAACAACAACAACAACAACAACAACAACAACAACAACAACAACAACAACAACAACAACAACAACAACAACAACAACAACAACAACAACAACAACAACAACAACAACAACAACAACAACAACAACAACAACAACAACAACAACAACAACAACAACAACAACAACAACAACAACAACAACAACAACAACAACAACAACAACAACAACAACAACAACAACAACAACAACAACAACAACAACAACAACAACAACAACAACAACAACAACAACAACAACAACAACAACAACAACAACAACAACAACAACAACAACAACAACAACAACAACAACAACAACAACAACAACAACAACAACAACAACAACAACAACAACAACAACAACAACAACAACAACAACAACAACAACAACAACAACAACAACAACAACAACAACAACAACAACAACAACAACAACAACAACAACAACAACAACAACAACAACAACAACAACAACAACAACAACAACAACAACAACAACAACAACAACAACAACAACAACAACAACAACAACAACAACAACAACAACAACAACAACAACAACAACAACAACAACAACAACAACAACAACAACAACAACAACAACAACAACAACAACAACAACAACAACAACAACAACAACAACAACAACAACAACAACAACAACAACAACAACAACAACAACAACAACAACAACAACAACAACAACAACAACAACAACAACAACAACAACAACAACAACAACAACAACAACAACAACAACAACAACAACAACAACAACAACAACAACAACAACAACAACAACAACAACAACAACAACAACAACAACAACAACAACAACAACAACAACAACAACAACAACAACAACAACAACAACAACAACAACAACAACAACGACATCAGCACCTGCATCAAATCCATAATCATTCCACTGTCGGTATGAATTCCTTTCGTAACTATTATATATGTAAAAGTACTAATATCACTAAATTAAGTATTCTAAGTTACAATATAGCTGGCATTAGAAACAAACTACTGTTAGGTGATTTTTTTAAATTAATTCAAAAATATGAAATAATAATTTTGATTGAAACTTTTTTAGAAGAAGGACAACAAAACGAAATTATTAAATATTTTAAAGATTTTAATATTAGCTATATCCCTGCAGTAAGAAATAATATTCATGGTAGAGCAAGTGGTGGTATTATGTGTGGCATTAAAAAAAGTAAAATTAGTAATTTTGTTAAATTTAAGCAAATAAATAGTAAATTAGTTATTGAAATAGTTGGAAGTAGTAATCGCAAAAGTCACTTTATTGTCCCACTGTATTTAAATTGTAATAACTGGTTGAATGATTTTAACGAATTGAATGATTTTTTATACGATTTTAACTCGGCTAATGTAATGTTAGTCGGGGATTTTAATGCTAGAATTGGGCTTTTTCAGAATTCTTACGTGGAACAATTGAATACTCAGTCGAATCTTTTAACACGAAGAAATTCTAAAGATGACACTCTGAATAGGAATGGTAGGTTTTTAACAGATTTACTCGAAAGTTTTGGTTACTGTGTATTAAATGGTTCGATAAAGTCAGATGAAAATGGTGAACTTACTTTTTTAAGTGGCCAAGGAAGTTCAGTTATTGATATTTGTGCAGTTTCTGGTGAGTGGCTTCAGGCTATAGATGACTTTGATGTAATAGGAGCAAGTTTCTCGACCCATTTTCCAATCGTCGCTAGTGCAAGCTTTAACTAAAAGGCTCTTGTCGCTGTGACTAGAAAATTGTCTAAGCTCAGATGGTTACCTCAGGAGGCTAATAGTTATCAACTTAAGTTAAACCGTAACATTGTGTCACTTCTTGCACCTAATTCAGCCTCTATTGAGCTTATTGTAGAGAACATGTTGAAAGCAATTAGATCTTCCGTTTCAAGAAATCGCGGCAATAAGCAGTTAATTTTCCATTGTAAATGGTTCGACTACGAGTGCAACATGCTCCGTAGAAAAGTATTTGCTTCTCTGAACTTGTTTAGAAAATTAAATACTGATATTTCTAAATCCGCTTATTTACAAGCAAACAAAACATATAAGCATGTCTGTCAAAACAAGCAGTTAAACTACACAAGAAACTTAGCTAGAAACTTAGAAAAATGTAAAGACTCAAAAACCTTCTGGTGTAATGTGAGGGAACTACGTGGTAATAATCGCCTAGCTGCCAGCTCAATACAAGCTGACATTCTCGCCACTCATTTTCGATCTTTGTTGACAGCTAGTAGTGAACGTCAATCCTTCCACTACGCCTTGCCTAATCCAGTTGTCGAGGAGCTTGATTTGCCAATACTTTTAGATGAACTACAAATTGCACTATCTTCAATGAAAAACAATAAATCACCTGGAAATGATGGTATCCCTCTCGAGTTTTTTAAGCATTCAACATCGGAATTCAAACATTATCTATTATCTTTCTACAATCATTTATTTGTAAATGCATGCGTCCCACAAAGCTTTAATAAAGCTGTTATAATTTCGATTTTTAAAAAGGGTGATGCTAACATGCCTGAAAATTACAGGGGTATATCAATACTGAACTCAATTCGGAAGGTATTTGCTACAATTTTGTATATGAGACTTTCAAACTGGATAGAGTCAAATCAACGTTTGAGCATATTTCAAGCTGGTTTTCGCGCTGGATTTTCAACTGCTGACCACATCTTTGCCTTGTCAAACATAGCCAATAAATTTACCCAAAGGAAAAAAAAGTTGTATGCCTGCTTCGTTGACTTCAAAGCAGCCTTTGACACTGTCAATCGTCAAGCTCTTATATACAAAATGGCTTCCATTGGTATTTCTAGGAAATTTTTGGCAATGTATGAAACTCTGCTGAATGGAACAAGTGCGGCAGTTTGGGATGGCTCGGAAACTTCGAATTGGTTTGAAACTACTGCTGGGGTCCCACAGGGATGCGTCCTGAGCCCAATATTCTTTGCTCTTTTTATCGACGACATTAGTGACTACTTGCCTGAAGGAGTCAGTATTGTCGACACTCATATCAAAGTGCTACTCTACGCGGATGACCTGGTTATGTTGGCGGACAACCCTTCCTCTCTTCAGCTCCAAATAAATAAGCTTCAGAGGTACTGCAACACCTGGGATCTGAAAATAAACGCTATGAAAACAAAAATTATGGTGTTTGAAGCTCGCAAATGTAGGAGATCAAGAGAGGAAAGCTGGTTTTTGGATGGCGAACGTATAGAGGTAGTACAAGAATTAAAGTATTTGGGAGTGTTGATGTCTTCAAACGTTAGCTTCGCTAAACATGTGCAGGGTAAGTGTAAAGAAGCCAAAATTGCACTAAGCGTTATTTGGCCAAAACTGTTTGCCAATCAAAATATTGATCTAGGGTCAAAATACCGGGTGTTTGAAGCCACTATAAATTCTTGTATGTGCTACGGAGTCCAAGCTTTTGGTTACAAGTATATCGAAGAATTTGAATTGATGCAAAGGTTTTTCTTCAAACGATTATTTCGAGTCAGGTATTACCCCAATTTATATTAGAAACTTAAAATCCAACTCTGATTTTTTGATAAAGACCATGAACAAGCCTGGCATTAGTCTACACAAGACTGTTATGGTGAACCTTTTGCGTTCGAATTCGACACCATTCAAAGAATGGAGTGACCTCGCAAACTCTCATGGCCTCAGGTTAGACCTTACAGAATTTAATTTAGATAGCTGGAGTGAACTGTTTGCTAATGTAATATCGAAGGTTGATGAACAAATATACATTCAACATTTAAATCGTGCGGCGGCATCGTCAACTAGACTTATATACAGAGATCTAAATCATCGACTTCAAGCTGCTAATTACTTTGGAAGCGAGCACTCTGTGGTTGTTATAAGCACTATTTTTCGAGCAAGAGTTGAAATCCTTAGTTTAAATTATGTTCCCCATCGCTCAGACTTACCAGTCTGCAACAGATTCGAACGTGATGATGTTTATCACTTCATAGCAGTGTGCCCGATTTTACAGGAAATTAGAAGGCATTACTTCCATCAAAGTGTCCTCTCTAGATTAGAATTGATAGAAATTTTGAACGGTTCGGCAGGGTGGACAAATCTCTACGGGTTTTGTGATCAAGCTCTTAACTATCGTAACTGCTTCTTGTAAATCTTGTGTATATCTCTTATTCAACCTTTTAATTAATTATTCTTTAAATTTTTCTGTTACAATGCCACCTAACATTATTTAAACTTATTTATAAACGTTTGTATTTCAACTAATTTTAAAATTGAAAAATGTTTGTAAAATCTTATTTTTTAAATTGATCTTCTTTTTTTGTGTTACAAATCACTGCAAAATTGTTTAAAGTTTGTTTTTTTTTTTTATTTTTCTGCTAAAATTTAAACTTTTCATTATTTATTTTGAAATATTATTTCAGGTAGACGGCTGAATTGCCATGTCTTAATTCTTAAGCAACAAATATTGTAAAATTTTTATTATGAAAAAATAAAGAATATCTATCTATCTATCTATCTATACATTGTGCAAGTGTATTCGAAAATTCGGATTAAAGTTGCATATACACACACCAAGCATGAGTCTTCAATCTTTTATTTTAACATGGACGGTGTGGTGAGAGGACGTTGCGCTTTGTGAGTTTTTTTTCGGCGAAATTGTGAATATAAGAACGTCTTTGAGATTTTTTCAATTTTATCCGAGTAGGTAATTTGTTTTATTTTGTCTGTCCATTTCATCATACATTTTTTGTTTACTATTTTAATATTTCAATCAGTGCTTATGTTGTACTGTGTTCTCATCTCTTCAACGAAATATACGCAAATGAACTAATAAATGCATGGTCAATCATCAATCTTGCATATACACTACTTCAATGCAGGACGCTAGATTGAAAGAAACTCAAAAGATTTTCATTTTGCTTTAATCCTAAATCCAATCTATACGTGTGATTTTTTCACCAATACACTTGCGCGTGCTTGTCATGCATTTGAACAGTGTATATCTGGCTTTAGAATTGTATAATATGTATCTATACGCCACGAAAACTAATAGTTTTACTTGTATTACCGTTGTGTAATGTATATAACGGTAATTGACATACATATTATGAAGAACACAAATTTTTCAACATCGCTGTATCTCCAAAATGGTGATTCTTAGGAGAAAAAGTGTTAAGACGATTTCTATAGATAATTGCATGATGAATAATTTTTGTCTCACCTATCTTATGATAAAACTTGCCGTTCAGCTGAAAAATGCAAAAAAACGATTTTTGCAACATTTGACCTTGAATAATTTTTTTTCAACTTTTTGATTCGCTATATCTCCAAAATGGTGATTCTTAGGAGAAAAAGTGTTAAGACAATTTCTTTAGATAATTGCATGATGAATAATTTTTGTCTCACCTATCTTATGATAAAACTTGCCGTTCAGCTGAAAGATGCAAAAAACCGAAATTTGCAACATTTGACCTTGAATAATTTTTTTTGCACACTTCGGATCGATGGGGACTTTTGACAAATTGTTTGTAATAGTGTTCTCAACATTCATATGCCAATTTTCAGCTTTGTGCGAATTAATGTAACCTTGAATGTCTACACTGAACCAAATCGCGTAGGTGATATTGAAAAAAATATTTTGTTAATTTTTGAAGAATCAATTATTCAAATCAACAATTTTTCATAGTATTTTTCTTCGTATTGAAGACTGAATATTCAAAATGAATAAGGTTTCATCAAATGAATAATGATTTAGTATTTTATTCAAACGATTGAAATTTTGTCATATCTACGAAAACAATTTGTTAATTTTTGATGAAGCAATTATTCAAAAAGACAAATTTGTATTCAAATTTTTTTTTTACTATGTATGTATGTATGTATGTATGTATATCAACTTAAAGCAACAAAAAAAATTAAACCAGTTTAAAAAAAAAAAATCATTTTTTGAGGAAATTTTCATAAAGGATACCTATTATAGTTATTAACTAAATTTTAAGAAAGAAGGATGAAATTTAATCAATTTCACAAAATTTTGTGGATTTAACACATGGATTGTTATTTCTTCAAAATAACAATATTTCTTGAATATAACAAAATTTTCTTCAAAACAACGGATAGGTTTCATTGACCGTATATTGATCACCTTTCTTCAATTCTACCTACTTTTTCTTCAATATGACTACCAAATTTGGTTCAGTGTATTTTGACCGGGCTATCAACCATTCAATAGTCAATGTTATTAATAATAATAGTAATTTGTGACTTTTTTGATTTTCAATTGATTTTTTTTTTGTCAGAATCAAATTTTTTATAATCACATTAACTATTTAAGCAGTAACATATAACTATTGTGTATAGTTAAATTTGACTTTATCGAATAGTAGCTGAATGGCTATTAATATTTCCACCTTTAATACCTGTTTCACGTTTTGGAAATGCTTACCTGATAGATTTTTTTTTACTTGCCGCGCATAAACAAGATTTATTAGTTCCCCGAAAAATCTTCAAAAAATCAACAACAACAAAAATTTTCTCAAATAATTTCAATACACATTTTATTTATCTTATATAAGAATACAAAAAAAATTAAATCAATAAACAAACAATTAGAAATATTTAAGTCTAATTAATTTTTTTTTCGTTCCGAAATGAACATGAAGTGGTGGGGAATTAATTTCGTTTGTTAGATTTATCTTACTTAATACAAAAACAAAAACGAGTTACTTGCATAATTTGTAGTATTATGTTGAGCTCGAACTACATGAACTTGAGGACGATGGCCTTATGTTTTTGGAAGAACCACTTATGCTTCCCTCCACTGTAGTAGCGCTAGCTGCCGAATGTACTATATATCCCTAGATTTTATTTTGCATTAAAAGTAAAACAAATGTAACATAAGTTATGTTAACAGAGATACCTCAGATTTTTTCCAGATTAACAAATTTTCCCGCAATCGGACGTACAATCCTTAAGATTTTTTGTTACTTCAAACAATTTCTTTTAGGTTGTCGATGTTTAAAAATTTTAAAATATTAAAATCGAGGCCCAGATCTTGAAAAAGAAAATTGTTGTAAGACTATATTACAACTTAATCGCTTCGGTGCCGTAATATAAGGCCAAAGCAAGCTTCATTTTGTAAAGTGAAGCTCGCCGGCAAAAACGTCAACAATTAAAAAATGTTTCAGTGTTTTTTGGGAATAATTAGATAGATAAAATCTTTTAAAAATAAGCAAAATTATATTGCTATAATGCTGTGTTTTGTATATTTTAATAAATTTAAATTTAATTTTTTCGCCTATAATCTAATATATTTAAATGTATGTGTGTACCTACTTTATGTGTATTAAAGGTGGCTAATTGAGTTTTTTATTGGTGCCAAAAAAAAGTGTACGTCATCACTGTTTTTTTAAAGATATCAGAGTCCATATTTTTTCAATTGTAGATATACGTTTTTGTCTTATACAAAATGATGGTAAAGCTTCACTTCTGTCCCATACGAAGTTGTATGAGCTAGCTATCCAGTTAATATATTAAAATCTATGACGATAATCAGTTGTCTGCAGAATATTTTTACTTTGGTTTGTTTAATGTATTACACTGTCCACAAATTGAACTTGGACTTTTTATCCACTTGCGTCGAGCACTTCTAGATTCAAAGTTTCACCAATATAATTAGAATTGTTTACGTTATTCACTTTATTTTTTTTTGTTACACAACTTTTAGAAAAGGACACTCAGCACAGAATGATATACATATGTACATACATATATGCCAACAAAGATCGACGCGACGTGCAAACGAATCTGATAAAACATAGTCATTCGTAACTATGTGGCAGTCGTTGTTTATTGTACGAGTATTACACAGGTCTACAAAAAAAAATTAATTTTTTGGTGCCTTGAGTTTTGCAGCTGATTTTATTTGTAGACACTTCTAATGCTGATTTCAAAACTTAAAACCATTTTTCCCTAGCAGCTCTAGTTTTTGATTACAGAAATATTGAATTCAAGAAATTTATATGAAAGAATGCTCGAAGGGGAATTTTTACCCCCTCTACCTGTCATAGAAAGATCGAGAAGCAAATACGAGAACCTTCGCGAAAATAATAATAAATTGTTTGGTTGTAAGAAAGTGAAGTGTCTTATTTACGAAATAAATAAGTGGAAGTTTTAACAAAGTAAATAAGTTTTATTTATTACGAACCCTTGGTAAAACATTACAATACTTTAAGTAATTAAAAGCTAATTTTTTAAAAATGTCATTTAGCCGCAGAATCTGTGTAAATCATCCCGAGCAGTTTTGATATGTATGTGGTAAATACACGACAAATCAGAACAGAAAATACATTACTGAATTTGTAAAGAAAGCATACAATGCTTATTTTGGTATCAAACTCGGTGATCAAGATAAATCTTGGGCACCACATGTAGTTTGCAAAACATGTACTGAACATCTACGTCAGTGGACTAATGGGAAAAGAAGGAGGCTGAAATTTGGTGTGCCTATGGTTTGGAGAGAACCAAAAAATCACTATGACGACTGTTATTACTGTCTAGTGAATATCAGAGGCATCAATAGTAAAAACCGAAGCAAGTGGACGTATCCTGATTTAGATTCTGCTCGACGGCCCATTCCTCATTCCGATGAAGTACCCACACCAACATTTCATCAGCTACAAGATCTTTCGGTGAATGAAATAGCCCACTGCGATACAGATAATCACAGTGAATATGAGGAAAATGCATCAAGTTCCCAACGATTTAAACAAAGTGAGTTAAGTGATCTCATCAGGGATCTTAACCTCTCAAAACAATCTTCTGAGTTACTGGCATCCCAGCTAAAAGAAAAAAATCTACTTGATGAAGGAACAACAATAACATTCTATAGTAAAAGGGAAGCAGAGTTGCTTACGTTCTCAGGAAGAAGATCTCGTTTTCTGTCAGGATGTTAAAGGTCTCTTACCAAAAATGGCCCTTCCCGAGTATGATCCAGATCGTTGGCGTCTGTTTATTGACAGTTCCAAGCGAAGTTTGAAGTCTGTGCTTTTACACAATGGTAACGAATTGGGATCAATACCTATTGCTCATTCAATCCAAATGAAAAAAGAGTACAAGAATATAGCTATAGTCTTGGAACAGATTAAGTATCACGAACATAGGTGGGTCATTCATGTTGACTTGAAAATGGTTAACTTTCTCCTTGGACAGCAAGGTGGATACACAAAATATCCCTGCTTCTTGTGCCTTTGGGATAGCAGAGCTAAACAAGATCAATGCGTAAAAAAAGACTGCCCTGAAACCTGAAAGAGAGAACATGGTTGTTGGAGAAAAATAATGTTATTAATGAGCCTTTGGTTGATCGGAATAAAATAATCCTGCCTCCACTTCATATAAAACTTGGCCTAATGAAGCAATTTGCTAAGACTGTAGATAAGGATTCATCATGTTTATAATTCATATCTGCAAAGATGCAAGGATTTTGCATGGAAAAAATAAAAGCTGGCATATTCGATGGACCTCAAATCAGACGGTTAATAAAGGACACCAATTTTGTTGAATCTATGAATGAAAAAGAGCGAAAAGCGTGGACATCATTTGTGTCAGTTGTCGAAAAACTTCTAGACAGCAAGAAGGCTTCAAATTATAAGGATTTAGTTCAGAACATGCTGACTGTTTTTCGTGAGCTTGGATGCAACATGAGCATCAAGGTGCATTACTTGCAAAACCATTTGGACCGGTTTCCTGAAAACGTATGAGACTTGAGTGAAGAGCAAGGTGAACGATTTCACCAGGATATAAGGACAATGGAAAAACGATACCAGGGCAAGTGGGATACGCATATGATGGCAGATTACTGCTGGAATCTGCTAAGAGATTGTCGGAAAAAACCACATTGCAGATCAAGCAAAAAACGAAGCTTCTTGGATTCCAGTACATTAAATCAGCAGTGAAAAATATATTGTATATGAAATGTACTCGCTGGTATCTTGTTAACAGAATTATTATTTGTTTATATTTGTATGTAAATGTCACTAAATGAGCTTGGATTTTCAAAGAAAAAATGTTCTTCTTTCTTCTTTTCACAATTATTTTGGGTATTTCTAAGTGGTGTCAGGTTTGCAATAACATGAAAACGGGAGCTGCTAGGAAAAACCGATTGCAGATTCGTATTCAGGAGGTCAAATTTACTAAAAAACAGTTCAAAAAGTATCGGCACCAAAATGTGTGTATACCTGTTTTATAGAACGGTCAGAATTGATTGTTAATTCTTATTTTGAAGAAACTGTTTAATAACTATGGTTACATAGCAAAATAGTCAAAATTAACTATTTTGTATAGTCACTAAGTAAAATGATTTATTTTTAACTATTTTGTAACTATTTTCACCTCCTCGCCGGGTTTCCACCTTGTTGTGGTGGGGAGGCTTACGTTTGAAGCCTTAGCTAATCGGCTGTAGATTTGTATTTATTAAATGCTCAGCCGATCTGCTGAGGTTTTAAGCCAACTAAGAGGAACCCCCAACGATAAAACCATGGACTATACGCAACAAACGAACAAAACACCAGCGGGGATATACGCTGAAACGTCGACAGAAGTCACGGCTGCCGGCGCGGGTTTGGCTTCTCCAAAAGTAGGAGGGGATTAGTGGCCAGTGACCAACAACAACAACAAGACAAGACGACAAAGACGACGACAACGACAATTACAACACAAGAGCAAGAAGACCTTCTCCTCACCCCTTCAGACGACGACGCATGTTCCGTTGCCAGATCCGCCTTCTCAGGGTTGTCGACCACTTCAGCCTGGAGTAGAATCTCCAACTGTAAGAAGACGGTCAAACGACTTGGAAGGCGGAATTGGAAGGAACTCAACGACATTGAACGAAGATGTCTTCAAAACGCTCGTGCTTTTCTGGCAAATGATTCTAAGATGACAGGAAGGGAACTTTCCCAGCCGTCCAAAGAGGTGAATTCTACAGAGGGTACGAGCGTGAATACTCTAATGGGACCGCCCAATCCGCCGACTGGTAAAATCCAATCAAATGAAAGTCCGACCTCATTGGAGACCCCCTCGACGAATACGCCTACGACGACGCTGCTTAAGCAAACAGCGGGACCACTTCTCCCAACCAGACTTGGTATGGAGCCACTTGCACCATCGGGACTGGAAGGCGGGAAGGTGGAACCGTTGGAGATGGATATGGTGGGGCCGTGTGGGAGTGGCGCTAGGGGCAATAGCCCCATAGGCAACTCCGGCACGCCTCTTCCATCTCTATCGAGTGGAAGTAGTGTCATAGACTTAACAACAAACACGACAACGAACACCACAATGAACACGACGAAAAACACCGTAATCGAGAAGAAGGCATCACGGAGTGCTGGAAATCTCACCCAACGGGTTCCGAAAAAGAAACGACGGAACGCTGAGAGGATTGTCCGGCGTCTATCTAGCAAAAATCCCGAAACCTTAACGGCCAGGGAGAAGCTAGCGCTGGGCAATGCTACTCAAAAACTAAAGACCTTGACGACCACTGACATAACGAACAACTCGACAAAAACAAAGACAAAGACCTTGAGAGCGGGAAAGGAGACGGTCGGCACTACGCCCCACCCTGAACCAAACTCAACGGCGTCTAAAAGGACGAGGCAGGATGATAAATCTTCGCCTACAAATCCTTCACCCAAAACGAAGAGAAGAAAGACCTTGATCACTGAAGGGACTACGGAGAAGCGACAATTTGCCATTGCGGATTTCGTTACACCCTCCCGAAAACTCTCCGATGATCAATGGCAGTTGATGGAAGTCAGAATCCTGGACGAGGTGAACGACGTTATCGTTAAGAACGGGCAACCGCCTCTCTTCGGTAATCTCAGAACCGTCCACGGATTCAAGATGCTGACATGCGAAGACGATTATACTCTCGTGTGGCTGCAGGACTTCGTCAAAAGAACGATTGCTCCCTGGCCAAATGCAAACCTTCGCCTTATGGGGCTTAAGGAAATAAAAGACCTTAACAGACCCAAAGCGAAGATGATGATGCGAGGACCAACCATCCCTAGGGACCGCATTGAGAGGTACCTGCAATCCCTAAATACTGAGCAGCTCAGTGAGAACTGGAAAGTGCTTGAGATGGGAGAGCAGACGAAAGACGGCACAGAAGTGGTTGTGCAGCTCAGTCACAAGTCTATACCACTTTTGAGGAAAATTGGCTTCAAAGTTCGGATCGGGATAAACCGGTGCAAACTGCGACTAATAGCCAACAAGAACAAGCAAGTAAGTAAGGGGCGGGAGGTTTTTAATAAACTATGAACATGAAATTAGTACAAATTAATCTCCAACATAGTAAAGCAGCCAGCGCCAACCTTGTCTACCTCATGGAGAGTAGGCAAATAGACATCGCCCTTATTCAAGAACCCTGGATCGCAGGTGGCAAAATTAAGGGCCTGCACTCAAAAGGACTTACACTGTTCAAAACTGCACAAGTGGTATCAAACAGTAATTTTAGAACTTGCATTGTAGCTAGGAAACAGTTTAATCTTTTTCTTCTATCTACATATAGTAATCTAGACCAGACTGTCGTGAAGCTAGAGCGGATCGGGCTCCCACCACTCATCCTGGCATCTTGCTATATGCCATATGACGGGACGGAGGGACCACCTTCAGACCTAACAGTCCAGCTAGTAGAGCGAGCAGCAATCGAAGGATGGGACGTGGTTCTAGGATGTGATGCTAACTCACATCATGCTCAATGGGCAAGTACCGACACCAACAGTAGAGGTGAGTCTCTTTTTGAATTTATTATAGAACATAATTTACTGGTAGCAAATAGGGGCAATGAGCCCACTTTTGTTATAAAAAACAGGGAAGAAGTGATTGATATAACTGTTACTAATAATTCAGATACAGTTTCAATCGACCAATGGAATGTTCTCAAAGAAGAATCATTCTCAGACCACAGGCTTATAGGCTTCTTGATAAATGATGCAGTGGAAACTCCGAAACCTTATAGGAATTTCAGAAACACCAACTGGGATCTCTTTAATAGGGAATTAGAAAAAAAACTCAAAAATTTCAATAACACCGCGATTCAAGAACCCAAGCATATTGATCAAACATCAGAAGAACTCAGGGTGATTCTTAGTAGCGCCTTCGAGAAAAGTTGTCCACTGAAACATATAGGGAAAGGAAAAAAGAAACCACCCTGGTGGACGGTAGAACTCGGTAACTTGAGAAAAGTAACAAGAAGACTTTTCAATGCTGCCAAAAACACTAGAAATGAGAATGACTGGGAAGTATATAAAACCAGTCAACGAAAATTTAAAGCAGAAACGCAACGAGCGAAACGAAGCTCATGGAGAACTTTTTGCAGTGAAATCGAAGGGACAAACGAATCTGCTAGACTAAGGAAAATTCTTTCCAAAGATTCAATCCCTTTAGGATCTCTAAAAACGCCCACTGGGTGCTATACAGAATCCTGCAATGAGACTCTTGAGCACTTGATAAATACTCACTTCCCGGGTTGCGGGTCAAATGACAGCAACCTGGAAACAGAACCCTACACGGAACACATTATACCATCGGATATTATAACGGAAGAAAAGATAAGATGGGCAATCCATTCCTTTTCTCCGTATAAATCCCCTGGCCTTGATGGCATCTTCCCAATGATGCTACAGAAAAGCGAAATCCAAATAATACCGCTCCTGAAAAACATATTCCTTAACAGTCTAAAATGGGGATATGTTCCTTTATCATGGCGCGAAGTCAAAGTGGTTTTCATTCCAAAAGCTGGCAAGCCCAGTCATACAGAAGCAAAAGATTTCAGGCCAATCAGTCTGACATCGTTTATTCTTAAAACGTTTGAAAGACTGATAGACCTACATATTCGTGGCACTCTGAAACTGGTTGATTTATCCCCAGCTCAGCACGCCTACACAAAGGGGAAGAGTGTAGAAACGGCACTTCACAGCGTCGTTAGCACGATTGAGAAGACATTGAGCGACAAAGAATATACCCTTGCTGCGTTTCTCGATATTGAAGGAGCCTTCAACAACGTGAACAATAAAGCGGTAGAGGCAGCTCTAGTAGACAATAAAATCGATAATTCGATAATACGTTGGGTTATGTGCATGCTAAAGAACAGGCAAATTAACTCGGAACTTGCAGGGATACAGATGAGAGTGTCCACATCCAGGGGCACCCCACAGGGGGAGTTCTCTCACCACTCCTTTGGGTGCTGGTTATGAACACAATTCTCATTAATTTAAAACACTGTGGTGTAAAGATAGTAGCCTACGCTGACGATCTTGCGTTATTAGCTACAGGTAAATTCTTACCCACTATCAGTGAACAGATTGAATACGCCCTTTCTAAGGTTAATAGATGGACTAGAAAGTGCGGCCTGATGGTTAACCCGTCAAAAACAGAATAAGTCCTCTTCACAAATAAAAGGAAAATACCAAACTTCAGAATACCTTCAATTGAAGGCACCCCGCTGAAGATTTCAGATCATGCAAAGTATCTTGGTGTGATTCTAGATAGGAAATTAAACTGGAGTCTTAACACTAAGGAAAGAGCGAAAAAAGGAATGATTGCATTCTACTCCTGTAACAGAATCTTTGGGAAATCCTGGGGACCTAGTCCAAAAATTATCAGGTGGATGTATTTGGCGATAATCAGACCAATACTAACCTATGGTAATTTGGTATGGTGGAATGCAACGGAAAAAAGCACGAACCTCAAAACTCTGGCAAAAGTACAGAGACTCGCGTGCATTGGGATTACGGGTGCCATGAGATCCACACCAACTGCAGGGTTGGAGGCGATACTCAACCTGAAACCCCTAGACCTTTTCGTACAAGAATCCGCAGCATATAGTGCCTTAAGGCTAAGCCAGACTAATACCTGGAAAAACAGCGCAATAGGACATGCTCAAATTCTTCAGAAATACTTGGGTGATAGTATCATTACAGATTATACAACACCCGAGCTTGACTTTTATAAACCATTCCAAACTGCCTTTCCAATCAGAGAAGAATGGCTGAACGACCAACCCTACACCAGTGAATCAGAAATAGCAATCTATACTGATGGGTCCAAAATGGACACAGGTGTTGGTGCAGGCTTTTTCTCAGAACCCCTTGAGCTAAACAACTCACTTAAGCTCCCGGATCATAGCAGTGTCTTCCAAGCGGAGGTCCTGGTAGTGACAACAGCTGCTAGAGAGGTATCAATGATGGCGATACCACGGGCTGATATCACCTTTTACATTGACAGCCAAGCGGCAATAAAAGCGATTTCTGCCACTGTGATAAAATCGAAGCTTGTCTCTTGCTGTCGCGAAGAGCTTAAGGTTCTTGGCACGCAGAACAATATTAGACTCTGCTGGGTACCGGGACACAGCGGCATACCAGGTAATGAAAATGCCGATGAGTTGGCAAGACAGGGATCAGCGCTCGACGCTAGTCAAGCAGAGATGGTAAGAATCCCACTCTGTAACATTAAACAGAAAATTTCAGACATAATCCTAAGGAAATCCAATGAAAGGTGGAATATACTTGACACCTGTGATACTATTAGGAAAATATGGCCCTGCTTTAACAAGCAGAGAACTGACAAAATTATGTAACTTAGTAAGAAGTCCCTTCGCTCTCTTAGGAGCATAATCACCGGACATAATTTATTGAAATACCATAAATTTAAAATGAAACTAAAAACAGATGATCTATGCAGAGGATGTGGTGATGAAGAGGTACATGAAGACACATCACACTTTAACTGTCATTGCCCGTCACTATGCCACCAGAGAAGAAAATGGCTTGGTAGCTATTTCTTTGACAATCTAGAAGATATTTCTAATATCATATTGAACTTCGTCAATGCCTCAAAATGGCTTGACTGATTAATAGAATATAGCTTGAACCAATTAAGTTGGCCGAACTACTGCGCAGGTCTCTTTAAATTTCTGTGCTCTACTCTTTAATTGTTAAAGAGACAAAAAAAACACTGAAAAAAAGATGTACATGCTATGCTGGCGTTGTTGTCTATGACGCTGCTGCGATCATACTGAAGCACTTAGGAGGGTGAGTTTTGTTTATACTCGTAGCTTCGCTCACAGTAAAATAGAAATGAATTTCCAGTGATGGACTTTCTTTGAATGAGATATGATCATGGTTTTTTTTTCTTTTATAGCTTGATGTCTAAAAAACTATTTCATCTCTGGTGAGATAAAAAAAAAAGATTTTTAGGTGTAAACTTTACTTCGAAAAAATAAAATTGATAATTTTTGTTTATTATTTCAGTGCACCTATAATAAAAAAAATAAGTCTATTGCAAAATGCAATTGGGTTAGACAAAAAAAAACTACCTGCAAGCTGCGACATAGGATTAATGACAAAAAGTTTAGGGATTATTGTTTATTTCTATGTTTTATGATTTGTGGCTTAGTAACAGAAAGGTTCCGGGGGCGTTGTGTTTATATTTATATTTTGGCGTTAGTGTATATTTGATATAATTTTGTTTTTTGACCAGTGGGGTTGGGATTAATTGTTGATTAGTGTTAATTAGTTAGATTAGTGTTTACGAGTTTGAACAATTTTTACCTACGAGTTTTTAAGATTGAATTTTTGCATCTGAGGGAATTAACGTATTTAAATGATATTTGCTTTGGTTTGCAATTCAGTTTTAAAAAAACAACCAAGAATAATACATTGAAATACATTTAAAAGAAATTTTAATGGATCTATTTAGAAAAGGAAAACCTCTTGGAAGCCAGGTGCGTAACATAGTTGTTAAGATATATAATGACAAACTGGAAGAAGCAAAGAATTCGTTTCTTGCAACAACGCAAACAGTGGAAACTACTGGAATTTCTGAACGTTCAGTCAGAAAGATTATTAAGGAATACGAAGAGACTGGAGTTGTGCAGTCACCAAATAAAGAATACAGCATACGAAGTGGAAAACTGGACTAGATGAATTTGACATCGCAGCTATTCGGCGTATAATGCATCCAAGAACAAGTTTTGAATAACTTGGAGGAAAATTCAGTTATTGTAATGGACAACGCCTCGTATCACAATAAATTAGAAGAAAAACAAATTACTTCTGCTAGCAAGAAATCCGAGATGATATAATGGCTAACGGAAAACAATATTCCGCATACTATACAGATTTTTTTTTATAATCTACCCGCGCTCAAGGGATTATGATTATCCTTTAAGGCTCGGTCAAACAGAACGCGTTTTCAACGCCGCGTTAAGATTTTTTAACGCGACGGTAAGATTATTTTGACGCGACGTTGCAACCGCCGCGTCAGAGGACGTCAAACAGATAGCTTTCAAGCAATGAACAAATGAAACAATAATTCCTTAACAAACATAATTTCAAGCAGCTCAGATTCGGAGGTGGAATTATTGCTTCTATTTGCTTTTAGGAAATTCTCGTAAAAGAAAAAGAATTTGGGTACATGCCAATTAACAAAAAAAGAAGAGTCGCACATCTCGAAGGCCAACAAACAGAAGACCTATCAATGCGGCATTTATGATGAGAGACAAATTTGTCTCATATTTCAATAATAATAATTAAATATGTATGTAAAACAATGTTCTTATACGATTTATCACCCATATCGTATAGACATATGTAATTCCTCACCAATTCAATTAAGTTTTCTATCTTGAAAAAATTTAAAATTCCTTTGACTGCCGCAGCGTTAGAAATAATCAGTAATTTCACACAACATCGCGTTTCACCGCCGCGTTGCAACGCCATGGTGAATTCAACGCGGCGTCAAAAACGCGTTCAGTGTGACATGGGACATGTATTGCAATGTAATACAACGCTTCGTTTGAACGCGGCGTAAAAACGCGTTCTGTTTGACCGAGCCTTTAAATGTTTCAACACAGCGCTGACGTGAAGTTAATGAAGAGAAAGAAGGATAGGAAAGATGTGTGGCACGATGTTCTGAGACTGTTGGTGGTTTTCTCAGATATTTGTATCTCCAGGGATGGCGGCTGAGCTAAAGCGGAGAAATGCCGTGTCATATTTCTATGTCGCTTATAATTCACATTATTTTATTCGTGTTCATCCTTGTTGGGCATACTAGTTTAACTCAATTATATGTTGTTAGTGTTATATCGAACAACATGTAATGAGTAAACCAGCAACCCATTGATGACAATTTTTAGAAGGTTTTTAATGGAATTAGACGACGTCAGGGATCGAACCTGTGATCATGAGGTTGACAGGCGAGCACACAACTATCGTGCCACGGCCACCCCTAAATATTGATGTTGAAACTTGAACTGTATGAGCTAATAAAAGGACACCGAGCTACACACAACCCAAAGCATAAGATTGACGTTATCATTCACGGCATGGGACATGAGGTTCTACGTTTACCACCCTATAATCCAGATCTCAATCTCATTGAAAATATTTAGGCAACTTATAAGGCAAAAGTAGGTTCACGAAACACAACATTCAATTTATTAGAGGTTCAAAAATTAGCAAAGGAAGAATTTTCAAAAATAACGGCTGAAGAATGGCGAAAAGTGTGTGACAAAGCCATAAGAACTGAGGAGGAATACTTTTCTCACGACCTGACGTGGGACACAATTTCGGATTCAATTATAATTAATCCAGGTGACGATTCTTCAACTGACTATGAAAGCGACATTAGTTCTTAAAACTAAGTGTATGTAAATGAACATTTATTATTTAAATAATATTATTCTTAAATATATTGTTTTTATTTTATTACATATTATGTTTTGTATTTATTTCTGAAGTACAAATTTATAATAATTATTTTACGGTAAAATAAATTCTTAAAAACTCGTAGGTAAAAATTATTCAAACTCGTAAACACTAATCTAACTAATTAACACTAATCTACAATTAATCCCAAAACCCCACAGGTCAAAAAATAATAAATACATATATCAAATAAACACTAACACCATAAAATAAATATAAACATAACGCCCCGGAACCTTTCTGTTGCTAAGCCACAAATCATAAAACATAGAAATAAACAATAATCCCTTAATTATTTGTCAAAGCAAAGTTGAGTTAGGCACTGTAAGATTTAAGGAAAAATCTTTACTCATTAAATATCTTGCGCACCATTTTTGTTCTCTTAAATCCTCTCTCTGCGCAACCGACCGTTGGCCAACTGAATTGGTTCAAGCTATACATAGGTTTTATCAGGAAAGAGTGATTACATTCACGGGTAACACAATGGATCTACATTAATCTAAGTCTGACGATAGCAACATCAATTATCAGCCCAACAACCTAATATAACCTAACCTAACTATTTTCAATTTATTTTTGTGGAAAAATATTAATTCGACAAATTACATTGGATTTCAGAGAATGACTATGAAAATAGTTACAAAAGTAACTATTTTTTCTCTGAGTGAAGTTGGCAGAAATTAAGGAAATCAAAGATAAGTATTTACTTTGTCTTCTATATACTTAGTAGTTTTGTGCGTTTCGTTTGACGCAGAGTTGGGGAAAAATGATGTACAAACATTTCAATTACAATTACTCGTAATTGAAATCTCCAAACATTTTTTCAATTACTTTTAAATGTAATTGAAGAATTTCAATTTTTTAATTACATGTAATTGAAAATCGTAAATTACGTGTAATTCAATTACATTAATGTTATTAAAAACACAAGTAATCAAAAAAAAAAAAAACAGTAATGGTTCCTTTTTCAGTAATCATTACACAAAAATGTAATAAATTAAAGTATTTTTTTGTCAATTACATTTTACGCGATGTTGCACAAATAGTTGTTTTTAATTAATAAACATATTGTAATATTTTTCCTAGGTACTTTAAATAAAACTTATTACTCCTTTTAGATTTTCTTCTTTATTTACACTTTTCAAATCAAAACAATTAATCTCAATTTATAACTAACTCAAATACTTTTATTTAAATTTAAATCACATTTGTTTAATAATCCAATAAGCAAACCTTTCATAGTCAAAAATCAACTGTCCTCCGCTCACCGTGAACACTCCCTTATATACTCAAATTGGTTGTTCTCGAAGGTTCTTGTCTTGGAATGCTCTAGTTGCTTGGAATAAGTGGAAATACATATGGAGGTTCTTGTTTAGATTGTTCAAGTTGTTTGGAATAAGGGGAAATATATATGACATTGGAAAAGAGCTTTTTTTGTTCCTTCAATTAAGTAGATTATGCAATTCTCAACAGATGGCGCTGTAGGAGTATAAAGCTCTGTTCGCAACAATATATTTTATTTGTTTTTATCATGTTTTTAAATTTACATTTTGTTATTTGAATAAGCCCTGTTAGAAAAGAATAATATTAATAATAAAAAAATGAGAAAACTACTCTTACTCTTTTTTTTATAATCGGCGCACACTCAAAGGGTTTTTTGTATACCCTTAATATGCCAGAGACACAGTTTCTCGCTAGATACCAAGTCTGACTTGGTTGTGCAGAGTAAAGATCTTAAATATTTTATGAATTTTGCAACAAAATATACTGTTCTAGAAACAGTACTTTGAATTACGCTTATTATTTCTCGAAATCCAAGGTCTTACAAGGTTCATTGCAACGTCTTATCAATAAAGTGTTCACGTAATCCGGTAAGTGTTAACAGTAACCAAATTTCAATAAGTACAGTTATTTGGTTTCACGGCCACTTTAAGGATTGTTTAAAAGCAAAAAAGTATGTAATTTCAAGTTGTTTTTTTGAAACTTTGAAAAAAATGAAGTATCTACTAAAATAAAGTTTTAACCTAAAAATGAAGTATCTAATAAAATAAAGTTTTAACCTAAAAATTCATTCGAAAAAAGTAAATGCTATAGTCCAAAGTAAATTCTTAATTTTCAGCATAAATGCATTAATAAATAAATGGAATATATCTTCAAAAAATTTGTTGATATTGTCAATGCTTATACGTATTACAAAGAAAAAGGAAAAGATATCAGACATTTTTAAGGTTAAGCAGAGAAATTGTGATGCGATTAAAACCAAAATGTAAAATAGTGTTTATTTAATTCTAATTACCTATACAAAGTGTCCCACAGTCACCGCCCCAAATGAAAATCATGGATTCCTGAGGTTATTTTAAGTCGAAAAACTTAAGAGGTCATTTTCTAGTTAATTACTCAGAAAAGGTTAATTTTGTATTTAAAAATTATTTTTTTTTAAATTCACTCAGTTTGTTCTTTCACTAGATACTCCATTTTGGATTTGTTATTCAAGTTGTAGTTTTTTTTTTCAATTATTTGCGAACAATGGATTACACTTATCTGGAAATGTTATTAATATACGCTGAAATGGGACAACTTTATCTATTTGTCCTTTTCTTAACCACAATAGCTCAGAAAAAGTTAATTTTGTATTTAAAAATTATTTTTTTTTTAAATTCACTCAGTTTGTTTATTTTTTGTTAATTACATTTAGTATTCTTTTTAAGGAAAAAGAAATATGTTTTTTAAGAAAATGCACTGGGATTTAATAATAAGTGAAAAAAACTAATACTCATTAACGTGTTTTTTTTGAATAAAATGATATCAAAGTGAAAAAACTACTTAAAAAACGAAAAAATTGGGTTTTATGCAAAATTGCGGAGAAACAGTTGCCCGCAGAAAAAAAAAGTCTCTGAACAAACTAAAACTGTAAAAAATTCTTGATTGGTTATTAAAAAAAATCTTACAAATCGGACGTAGTTTGGCAAATATAAAGCCAGTTAAAGAAAATCATAAAAACTGTTATAACTCGAAAACGGGACGAAAACGAGAAAATGACCTCTTAAGTTTTTCGACTTAAAATGGCACCAGAAATCAATGGTTTTCATTTGGGGCGGTGACTGTGGGACACCCTGTATAGAATATTTTAAAAATAAGTACATTTTAACATGAATAGCGAATTAAGTCATGTTTCACAAGTACTTTTTTCTATCGTATATTCGATTTCACATTTGCATAATAAAAAAAAATATGAACTACATATTCATTGTTTTCAAAAATACAAAACTTTTTAATTGCGGCTGTGGTAATGACCCTTGTAATGAAAGAACCATGTGAACAGTTTTGATTTTAAGTTGCTTGATTAAAGCCGGTTGTGAACAAAGAGGCGAGTTAGTAGTATCTAAATACACTAAAAATAGTACAAAGAATGACTTTATATCAAATGTAGATAGTAGGACTGTTTTTTGTAAAATAAATAAATAAATATTAACGAGATATTGAAGAAATATTTTTTAGGAAATGTTCACTATGGCGTATGAGCATTTTTTAATGTGATCAATATTATGTATTATTATATTTGTCTTGTTCAAACCTTTAATAATAAGGAAATTACACATTCCAGTAAATTCAGAGTCTTCGAAGCTGTATCGGAATCAGTTATGTTTTATGCGGCGCAAGCGTGGGGAGGTCGGAAATATGAACAAGTGGAAAAACTGCTCAGATTTTACATAAAACGGATCTTCCACCTTCCTTCTAGTACGCCAAACTACATGATCATGTTGGAAACGGGTTTATCGCCTTTATTCATCAAAACACTCAAGCTGCAGATCGATTACATCCTAAAAGTTCTCGATATGCCAAGTTATCGTCTTCCAAAGAAAGTAGTTCTTCAAACAATCCAATCCCGAAGTAGATGGTTTAAAGACTGGATAGAACTAGCCGAGCAGGTGGATGTTGACCTGAACTACAGTAACTTTGCCTCATGGAAACCAACCTTATATCGCTTAATAGCTCGTCTGGATGAAGCCTCAAGAGAACAATACACGGAGCAAGCCAAAAGCTCACTGCACCGTTCGATTTACAGTAGACTAGATTACGATCTCCGGGAAAGAAACTACTTTCACGACAACTATACTATCGAACAAATTTCGTGCATGTTCCGGTTAAGAGGAGAACTCCATAATCTGAACTACATCCCACACCGCGAGGACTTACCGATTTTATGCAACCTGTGCAACTTGAAAGAGCGCGAGGATGTTTTTCATTTTGTTGGAAGATGTGCGATATTGAGAGAAACAAGAAGACATACCCTAGGCAGTGACTTTCTTTCAAATAATGAAATCATAAGCCTTCTACAGGAAATGGATGTCACAAAGTTATATGCATATTGCAAAACAGCACTTAAATACAGACATCAAATTTTAAATGAAGCGTTTTAATTTTAAACTGCACTTTCTATTTTTTTTTTTTTTTAATTTATATAAAGCTATAATTTTAGTTGTTAATCAGGCAGACGGCAGTGCCATGCATCATATTGATTGTATTACCAAATCATTGTTAAAATTTATGTGGAAATAAAAATCAACCTAATCTAATCTAATCTAATCTATTTGTCTTGTTTAGAATCAAAGCGATATTGAACTTAATTTATTGAAAATATGGAGTCTGGTATTGGTTGAGTTCATAATTGCAACATTGTTACATTGGCATATTAAAAAAAAATAAACACTTCGAAATTTTCTAGTAAAATCATTTACTATGTTTTATGCATATCACCGCAACCAACAAATAAACAGTAATATTAATGCATACAATGTTTAATATTACTAATTATAAAAGCTTAATCGATAAATTAACAGAAAAATTAAATTATTCTGTATAGAACGGAAGTGATGGACCATCAATATCTTCTGATCCATGTCTTTATGGTAAATGCCGACTTGGCAAAGAGAAAACAGTTGTTATTAAGTTTCATCCAGGAGTTACTTTCAACTTGATAACCAATTTAAAAAGAAAGCACCAGAATGAGTATGAAAAATATTTGAAAACAAAAAAAGAGGAACTTGAAAGTCGAAAAAACGTAACAAAACAGAAACATTTCAATAATGACTTAGTAGATTTCATTGTTCAAACGGCATCTCCAACTACTATTGTAGAAAATCAATTTTTAAAAAAGTTGTTCCACAAAAGAATTAATTTGAAAGTACCAAATAGAAAAATAACAATTTAAAAATTAAAAAATAGGTATGGGCTTATTAAGGAAATGATCAAAAAAGAGATGAAAGACACTAAATATTTTTACATTGCTGCCGATATTTGGTCGAATAAGCATAACAGTTTTTTTGGCTATACCTGCCACTGGTTGGATAAAAAAAACAATAACCAACGCAGATCAGCTGCTTTAGCCTGTAAACGTTTCACGGGTTCACATACATATGATCGTATTGCAGAAATGATAACATCTATAAACAGAGAATTTGATTTGAATCCGTCTAATAATATTTTAACCATCACCGACAATGGATCTAACTTCGTCAAAGCATTTCGAGAATATGGTGTAGACATTGAAACATTAAGAGATTTTTCAAATAACATCGAAATATGTAATCCAGACCATGAAACGGACACAAGTTCAGACAATGAGGACCTTCCTAATAATGTTGCACAAAATATAATGAACATATAGATTTTGTAGATATTAATGGAATCGAAAATAGCCTCATTTAGTCAAAACATTTCCGTTGTGCAAGTCACACGTTAAATTTAATAACAACAAATGATTTCATCTCAGCTTTGAAAACAAAATTAGAAATTTTTAACATTCATTTACAGGAAAATTAAATATTTTTTTTTTGTTCATCTAACTTAATTTATGTTTATGAAGGCGATTTCTAAGCCTAACCAGTTAATGAAGAAATCCAACCGACCAAAGTCGTCTGAAATAATAAACAATCTTTTAAAAATGTCACTCAATAGTCCAGTGGTTACTCGCTGAAATTCTTTGTATGACTCAATAGCCCAAATCTTAGAAGTGGAAAATCAACTAAATGAGCTTTGCATAGAGCTGAATTGCGAAATCTTTTCAGTTTCTATAACAAATCATATTTAAAAGAATATTGCAAGATCATGAAACCCTTTGATCATATTTTGGATTTTTTGCAAGGCCAAAATGGGATTTACTTTGGTATGCTAGTTCCATATTTAGCAACTCTAAAAATCAAAACCGACAGAACCATTAACGCCAACGACCTGCCATTTTTAAATGATATTTTAATAAAAATGCAACAGAGCCTTTTCGACTACTTTTTTGAACTATCTGAAAAGAAACACTATACAGTCTTAAGGTTTTGTCTCCAATGCCTGGTAAAAGAAGAGCAGATATTTTGCAAATAGTTGAAATGTACTGTCAGAAACACAAAACAGGAAAAACCACCAGTAACAATTTATTTCAACCATAAATATTTTTGATTATGGCGACGAGTCAATAGGTATATATTGTAAAATAATTGTTCTCAGGAAAAATCATAAGCTGCCTTAACCATTTCAGACTCTTCTGACATCATTATCAAATCAGATTTAGAGTTTGATGGAGAAACGTCTTTCCACAACTTGAGAAAATACCCACTGGTGTCAAAAGTGTTTGAAAGGTCAAATACTCCGTTGACATCTTCGGCACCCGTTGAGAGGCATTTTTCTTTTGCAGGAATTGTTGCTACTCCTCGACGACGAAACCTCAACGACGCTAACATTGAAATGTTAGTGCTGTTGAAGGCTAACCAACTGTTTTGCCAAGAGTTTAGTTTCCATTTTTATAAAGAAGTTTAAAATGAATATAGTTTTATATGAATGTTTTTTTTTAACAAAAATTCTATATATACCACTGAAATAAAACAGCCAAGAATAAGACTTCTCGCTATTCAATTGGGGGCCACCAGGACAAAACGCCAATTTTTGTGGACAAAATGCACTTAAAATCTATTCTGAATCGAATTTTAGTTTAGTTTTTTTACTTAAAATACCTTTTATTTACTTTAATTATTACTATTAATCAATAAAAACTTGTGATGATGAAATGAAAGTTAAAATAAATTGCAAAAAGTAATCATTATTTCCTAACTCTGGTTTGACGTCTTTCGTTTCTTTTAAATTCAGTAAAAACTAGTTTGTCGTTTGGTTTTCGTTTCGAGAAAATTTCGATAAAGCGGAACTCGTGACCATGTAAAAATAGTCTTTGTTCGTTCGGGACAAAGTGTTAACGGTCCATTTTCTTTTGTCTAAATCACTTCTTTGTTCTTTAAAATTCTTAAAAGATCTTGGGGTTTAATCCTTCTTGCAAGATTTCCAAGGCAAAATTAATTAAAATTTCTTTAAAAAAAATTTAAATTCCTTTTTTAATTTATTTAAAAATTCTTCGTCGTTGGTTCCGCTTCAAAAGGTTTGTAATTTCTTTTAATTCAAAAAAACAAATACTGGCGCCTATTTTTTTCAGGAACACCCTATTCCTATTAATTTGTTTTGTTATCAAAATTAATTTTTGATAACATTTGATTAAACGAACGATTAATCAATTTTCCAATTTTCCTTCCAATTAAACCCACCCCAAACTTAGTGGGCGGCAGCCTGCTGTCGTTGGTGAAAATTGCCAAACAGTTCCATTGGTTGACATTCGTACATCATATCATAGGGCCAATTTCTGTCACTTCACCCTTTCTACAGGAACAAACTCAGGGGATTTTTTACCCCTCCCTATCTTGAGTACCAATGAAGTCAGAAACTTAAAATTCCGAATATTTGCTAAGCTAATCAGGCACAGGCGCCTCATCAATTTTCAATTATCTAGCATAAGCGGTTAATGAGATATAAGGCCTCAAAAATCACAAAAACCGTAACTTACTGACTCACTGACATTACTGACAGATCATCAAAATTATGGAGCACTTCCCGACATCGTAGAATCTTGCAATTTTGCACAACGGTAGGTCTTGTCATGCAAGCAGAGAAAAAAATAGAAAATTTGAAGTTTTCTGTTCAGGGGGCGTGGTATCCGCCCACTTTCTCCGAATTGGTGTTGGTTGAATGGTGCATTTCCGAATTCCGACTGCTGTAAAGCGATGAAATTTGGTGAACCTGTAGGGCTTAAATTGCGTATATAGGACCAACAATAAAAATTGAGGTTTTTCATTCAGGGGGCGTAGTATCCGCCCACTTTCTGAAAAAATGTTTAATTTATATGGATCACTTCTGATCACTGTAGAATGATGAAATTGGTAAAGCGGTATAGCTTAATGTACATTCAAAGCGAAAAATAGAAAATCTAAGATTTTTCATTCGAAGTGTCTTTTTATTTACATTTTGAAACTATACATGCATTTTGAAAATTCATGACTTTTCTTGGAACAAGAGTGCTCGATTTGGTACTCTATGTTATGTTAACATGAATAAAAAAAACACATTTGCATTCATTATGAGTTTACATAAAACTCTTAACTGTGATGTGAACTATAAATCAAACCACTAATTAGTCTATAAATTGGTGGGCTACCTTCATTTAAAAAAAGTAGTTAAAATTGCAACAAAAACATCATCCCATCTTCAACAATTATTGCTTTTTTATGATTTTGAGCGGATGTAGGATGTATTTATAATTAAGGTAGGTATGTTAGTGTTAGCTATCATGCCAGGACAAGAAGAAACAATTGAAGCGCAAATCAAAACAACCAGTAACAAAAAGAAAATATACCAGAAGAAATAGCAAGCTATGAACTAAGTTGATTTTAGTAGGTAGAGTCCACCCTACTATCTTTCCGTATCTTTGGAGATTTTGACATGGCAAAATATTAAAATCTTTGCAAAACGGAGTGAGATCTGACCAAAAACATAAATGTTAAAAAAAGAGCCAAGTTCTTCTACACAAAAACCTTTGTGTAACAAGTCAGCCATGAAAAGTACCTACTGAGATCTACTCGTAAAAGTACGTCAAGGGTTACTTCATGAAGGTTTAATCCCGAATATTTAAAGTAGAATAATATTGAAACAGCTACAATGTGATAGAGAAATTTTATTATTTAATGATTACTGGCTAAAATTTGATGAGCTTACTTGGCAAGTTTTTTTGTATGTCCAATTCGAAAGGTTTTAAAAATTTGACCAGTGAACCCCTCAAATTTCAGTCAGTAATTTTGTAATTTGATTGATTCATCCTAAAGTTAACTTACCGCGTTCGGGAATTTTTCATTACAACATGTGTTTTTTTAGAAAGTGACGTCACCAACAAAAACTTACACAACACACGGGGGAGCAAATTGTAGCAAGAAAACTTTACATATTCTGAAAGCAAACAAAACTCTTAACAAAATGACGTATAAGACTTATTGGCGTTTTACGGATAACACAACTAAACGCTAAAGGATTTCAGGAAAATGCAAAAAATAAGCAATTTTTAATTTTTTGTCATATGAATTAAAATGACAAGAATTTATTTTGTATACGTGATTCAAATAAACTTTCTCTCTCATTTATAATTTTAAGAAAAAGCTCAACTTCATAATTTGATTAAATTGCAGCTTTTTTACGTTTTGCCCCATTGTGCGTTGTTGAAAACAATTACAGAAAAATCTACTACGACAGGATAATCTTCACCGTTCACATAAGGGAGTACAATAGACCAGATATCATCATAATTCACAAAAAACAACGAAAGGCATACTTAATAGATGTAGCAATACCATTAACTAGAAATATGGAAAAGAGCATAATAATGGACAAATATCGAAATATGCAGAATTAGCAGTAGAAATGAAAAACCAATGGAATCATAAGAATGTACAAATAGTTCCAATCATTATGTCTAGTGTAAGAATAGTTCATAACAGCTTAAAAAATAGTCTTGAACAATTTTAATATTAGTCATTAGCTGAAAGAAAAACTACACAAAATATTTGATCATAGACACTTGTCAAATTGTCAGAAAATTTATTTACATATATATATAAAACGCTGTGATAATTGTTATAATTTCGAAAAAAAATTGTATGCCAAAGATTAGTTTATATAGTTTAAAATTGGACTTCCGGTCTCTTAAATTGTATTAACAGCCAAAAATGAGAAACAAAGATAGTAATAATAAATAATAATAATAACAATGATGATGATGATGATAAAATACAAAAACTATTTATTCCGATCATATTGGTGTATTGTATATAAGATTCTCGTTTATACTTACATGAGTATTAAAAAATGTCGAAATATCGAAATAAATTTGTCTGTTATCAATGGCGACAACAAATGGAGCAGCTGTTAGATTGCGACTCGTTCTGGTTGCGATTAGAAGACATAGAGCGATTAATGTCAGTGTTAATACTATTGATAGTGAGGTTTTACCGGTTAAGAGGTCACAAAGGTTCCAAGAACCTCTCCACATATTAACACATATAATTCCAAAAATAGCCGTATAGCCACGCGATCCTAAGTAATATGTCAAGATCCTTTTGTTAGGATCAAACGATTTCTTAAAACTATTTTGGCATAATGTAAAAAAGATATGGCCAAAACTTCCTAGTACAAATGAAATCAATGCGGAAGTGCCAATGTTTTGAGGGAACAAAATAAGTTCCATCAATTCCCAAGTACCTCTCCAGTAAGCAATTACACATGGCGCTATAATCACAGACGATATTGAAATGTCAATAAACTTCAAAAGTAACAAGTACTGGTCATTTAATGACATCTCGGGTATTGCGTCAGACACATATGTTCGTCCATTAGATTTCATAATAAATTTGAGAACTTAAAATTTTGATTAGATTAGGTATATAAGTTTCTTATTTAGTTGGAACACTGATAAAAAAGATCACAAATTCTTCTTCACTTTTTAAAATTCTAAATATGTATTGACACTCAATAATTGAGAAACAATGTACAAATTAGGAGAACACATATAGTATTTGCCTGCCAAATGTAATAATAAATTTTATACTTTAAAACTTTTTTAATTTGAATAGTAGGTAGTTAATTCGTCTGCATGTTTTGCAATGACAACATGAATAAATGAGCAGCCAATCTCTGGCATAAGTTGGCTAACAACAGTCACTGTAATATGCCCTGTGATAACGTTGATAAAAAGAAAAATAATCACAAAATTACCTTCGTAGTCTCCCCTCATGGACACAGTTTTGCAATTAAGCATCGGATTTAATATGAAGTCTAAGTGCAATTAAAAAATGACAAAAGTAAAATGATATGAAAAGCATATAGTATTTACTACTTATACTATGGATATGATAAGCGAGCGAGTTTTTTATAACAATATACGATGCTACTCTCTTTCTAGCGGTGCGATTAATAGATACCTAGACTTTAAATTATCTACATACATACATACATACATATGTAAATACCCAAAGCAAACAACAAGCCGGGCACATTATGTATATAAGAATGATTTGATGGTACATATTTGAACGTAAAGTGCGTGTGCGATATTATATATATTTGCTTGAATTGAAGAACTAAAAGTTAGTGTAGGCCTAAGAGCTCGCAGCAAATTTTTAAAGTAAAAGTAAACGAAAAGCTAGGAATTATTAACTAATGTAATAGTACAGTCCGTGAGGCTTTTTTCATGTTGAAAAGCCCAGAAGCAATTTTTTGATCATTTTTAACGTTAAAAATCGCTGATTACGTTAAAAATAAACTTAAGCTCTGATTCCGCCCGCAACCTTGCAAAAAAACGGGTCAAAGTTGCAAAAACAGGTTTTTCGCGATTACCTTCGAAAGTATTGATATTAAAAATATAAAAGTAAAATAGCCTTGTGCGCGGCAAAAAGATGAAGAGATTGACCCCTCGCAGCATCCTGTAGGTCCACCAGAACACCAGAACCAGAATTTTGAAAAATAATTCTGCGAAATGAATCTAGACCTTCTTAATTAGTGATTAAAAATTCTATTTATTAATCAAAACAATTAATATTGTTCGTAGATGTGAAAATTTGCTCTTTTTTTGCAATAGTAAGAACATACATCGATTAACAAAAACGTATTCATTGTATTCTTGAAATCAGGTATCTGTGTCATTATTTCAAAAGAATCTTCATCCGTTTATCAACTTTTGATAGAGAAACATGAACTTGATAAAATATTGAAATAACGAATAGTTGCTTTTTGAAAAAAAATAAGAAGTGATGGGTATATCTGCCAAAAATTTAAATCTCCAAAATTAATTTTAAATTAAAAAAGAAGTTCTATCTGTGCAGAATATACAAGACCGGCGTTGAACAGATTCAAATTCATAGTAAACTGATTTATTATTCCAATGGAAAACTTGTTGCACTTTTTCTTCCACGACGCGAATTGGTATCCGACCTTTTTTTTATTTAATAACAAAAAAATAAACCGAAACAACTCGAATCGATCGTACGCGACTATTATTTTGACAGATAAGAAAATGAGAGACGAACAGCACAAAAGATAAGGATATTTTAAATTGATTATCGATATAATTAATTTAATGAAATGGAAGAATATTTTTATTACAAGAACAGTGGTATACTTGTAATAAAAAGTGGGCGCCAGGAATTTTTGTTCGAACTAAAATTAGTAAAATGCTAAAACTAATGAATGAATTAAAGAGAGAATAATTTAATTAAATAAAACACCGTTTTTAATATTTCCTCTAGGGGATTTCAAAATAAGTTTTATTTGGGAAACCTTGGTAGAAACCAGGGGCCAAATTACCGCTTCAGTTACCGAGTGAGTGAGTCCCATCAGTGATCGCATGAAAATGTCAAATTAGTGTAATCGATTGTTCGATGACGTAAGCGGTAATGCCAAACTCACATAATTCAGTCACGTATTACTCGAAAACTGATGCGGTAATTTGGCCCCAGGATAAAAACCCAAATATTTTTCAACGAAATAAAAATACAATAACGAACTCGAAAAGCAAATGAATACGCGTTTAGGCCTCTAAAGATTGAAAATAAAAACCCGAAATGTAAATAAATTTGGTCGCGAATAAAAAAAAAAGAAACAAAGGTCCACTGAGATTTTAAACACACAAACCACTATAATGGTTTGTTTGGACAAGATCTCCGTTTTACTTATCTTCTCTTTCCTCGATTAATGATCCTCTAGCTTCTCGTTTTCTCCTTTTTTTTGTCCTCGCTCCTCAATTCACTATCCTATTTCCTTTTAAAATTTTCCTCGATTTCCGTCCTCTGACAAATTATGTCTTCTTTTTCTCGATTTAGTTCCTTTTAATTTTCCTCGAATCCTTTTTGAATTTCCTCGAATTTTTCTGCTTTTTTTTTAAACTGTTCGCTTGTTAAGCTCTACAAAGAGGGACTTTCCTAGCTATGTAAGATACATTTATTCCTCCCTCGACCGTTCCAGTCACTCACACATCCATACATCCAGTCAATCGTTTTCGTGATCATTGGTCATGGACACTGGCTTCCTGGAAACCTTTTTCGTTTCACAAAAAACCGCCGTTGTCGAATCTCAAACGAAACTTTTCTCTTACACACACATTCATGGATTCAGGAAGTTGTTGGGTGTCTTTCCAAAACTTGCGAATCTTAATGGCCGAGTTCAGACTACTCGTATTATTAACAAAATTTCTCGAGAAAAGAATCAAATCGAAATAAGGCTTTTTCTAGTCATTCTCCTATACTCTGTTCAACAAAACTTGTCAGTACAGGCCTTACGGGTGAGCTTTTTCCAAAGCAGTGGCGTCTGATGCACCCTCACTACACTACGTTTAGAAAAATGCCACTTGAAAAAAGAGCAAGCCACTGACTTTCCTTAAAAAATTCTTGTTGTAATTCTTCGCAAAAAGTTATACACCCTAACTCGACCGTTGAATCCTAATGCTGAAGGGAAAGGGATACTGTCAAGCCAATACGATCGTGCGCTTGTTATATACATCAAAACAGAGTTACCATTATCATTTTAAATTACAAGCAAAGAGCTTATTCAGTGGATTTTATTAAGGAGCTTTTGGGATTTGAAGCTTTTGAAACCAAGTTTTAAGAAGTTGAGTATGTTGAGTGTTGGCGATTTATAATGTAAACTAGGGAGACCCTGTGATAGCTTTAAAAGGCGACACACAAGCCAATGAAACCAGAGTTAGAGGCAAACGTCCTATCTTCCCTGTACTGACAATTTTTGTTGAACAGAGTATTAGTCCGGGAGTTGGCGACACTTTTTAATGTCTAAGATGCGTACTCATGAAATATTTTTTTTCTTGTAGTTCTCAGGTAGGTGACGACGAAAATCGATTGCTGCCACCTGGGTAGAGGTGGGTTGATTAACAGTGAATTTTTGAAGTTGCAAAAAAAAACGAAAATTTGTCTAAAATGCGTACTCATGAAACCTAGCCAGAACGTTAGTTTGCATCCCCCTGATGACAAAAAATCACTGCTTACACCTGGACAGTGGTGGGAAGTACCGCTGCCAAGGGCCTAAAGTTGCAAGAAACACAAAAAATTTGTCTAAAATGCGTACTCATAAAACCTGTGCCATATGTTAGTTCAACATTTAAAACGATGAAAAAACTTGTGCTTACACCTGCGGGGTGGTGGAAAGTACCGCTGCCAGTTTAGGGAAGTTGAGACACCTCGTAGTGCACTATAATCTATAACCTAATTATTTTTACTTTTTCGATTTTTTTGCTAATGAGGTTTATTCTATGATGGTTTATTATTTATTGTTTTTGTTGTTTTCTTTAAATATAATATTTTGCTTGTTCTCACAAATCGTAACACTTTATGCTGTTTTTTTTTCAAAATTTTTCCTCATTTATTTGTTTTTTTGTTTGGGATTTCTTTATTTGCTTCTTTAACTTTTTTTATTTTCTTGTTTTTAGTCTTCGATAATAAATTGCCCGTTTTACTTTTGGTCGTTGATGTCGAAGGGCGCGAATCGGTTCTTTTTATTTTTCTTTCTTATGGTTATTGATTTGTTTTTTATATCTACGTTTGATTCATTATATTATTAAGAAAAAAAGAAAAATAATACACCGAGTATAAGTCTGAGATAGAACTTTTTAGTATAATATTCGTTTTAAATGATTTTACACGACCCGACTCGTATCTCCGCTAGCAATTTCTTAACTGCCTGATCATCGCCGAAAAGTTTACTCTTGCGATCTAAATACCTAGGTATATACCTGCATTCATATACATATACATATACATAGCCCAATATAGCAGGATTCTCGTACCACCGATGGCCAACTTACCTAGCTCGAAGTTGAGGTCGTGTTATCACGCCACTACTTCTAGCGGTCCTCTCCTAGCTATATTTGGGGTTATTAGCAAGTGCATGCCTATGAATGTAGTTATTATGTAATTTTGCGTTGCCAATTTACCTATGTATGTCTTATTTTGTTTTAAATTGAGTGGAAAATATAAATGCTAATCATGGCTTATATTTGAGTGATTTAAATTTTTTTTTCTTTTAACAGTCTGAGCTGCAAGAGTAATATCATAATAATTATTGTTGACATGAGTATTATAATTGTTAATAAAATTATTATTAGCGTTTAAATTTTTATCGTTTCCCACAGTTGTTGCCCTCTATGATAACTATTTTTTTCGGGTATTTTTCAAACAACCTTTCTTCTAAATATCGGGTACAGATTGACAGTGGGGCTGTTAGTCCAACGCTTTCATATTCCTGAGTAAGAAATTCAGTATACGAGTACATTGTCGGGATGAAGTCGAGAAAATACATTTTTTTGTTTTGAATAATGGTTTCTTCCACAAATAGACACATTTTCCAAAATGCTGCAGTTTTATTTGCTCTGGATCGGGTGTGGGATTGAGCAATGCAAAATTTGTGATAAAAAAGCCAGTGTCTTTGCGATAGTTGATTGTCAACTTCCATAATTAAATTCAGGTCATTTAATTCCACAGCCTTGGATTTTATTTTTTCAATGGCATCTTCCTTTGCACACTCAAAGAAATTCTGCTCCGACTTTTATATTTTTTCCGATATAATTTACAGAAAATGCATTTTCTGCGCTCTATGTTCGTTTCAGGGTTGCGAATTTTTGAATTAAAAAATCCTTAAGTCATAAGTCTATAGATGACTTGTGAATTAAAAAAATTTAATTCATAAGATATTTGGTGACTTATGAATTAAAAAAAATTTAATTCACAACCCCCAAAGTGACTTATGAATTTAAAAAAAATAAATCCTAAGCTACTAAGTGACTTATGAATTAAAAAAAAATTAATTCACTACCTACCAAGTGACTTATGAATTAAAAAAAATTAAGTCGTCAGGGAGTAAATGACTTATGAATTAAAAAAATTCAAATCATGAGCAACAAATTGACTTCTGAATTAAAAAAAATTTTATTCACCACCTACTAAGTGACTTATGAATTAAAAAAAATCAAGTCATCAGGGATTAAGTGACTTATGAATTAAAAAAAATTTAAGTCATGAGCAACAAAGTGACTTATGAATTAAAAAAAATTAATTCACCACCTACTAAGTGACTTATGAATTAAAAAAAAATCAAGTCATCAGGAGTAAGTGACTTATGAATTAAAAAAAATTTAATTCATAAGTTAGTTGGTAGATTGGAAAATTTTAAGCTTGTTTTGACTACATAATTATTTAATTTTATTAATGAAAGCTTTTGGAGAATTTTTTTCGAGTTGCCGTTTATGCAGTCCTTATAATCCAATTAAATAAAAAGCAATATTGATAAAATCTTTGTGTTGAGCAAATGATGGGTTATCATTATATAAATTTCGTAAGTCCATATTATTATGCATATTCCTTAAAATTTTTTGGTTTTCATATTTTACATGAGTTGATTATTTGATATTTTTTTGTAAAATTTTTTCAAGTACCTGAAACTAATTCAATGTGTAACAAAAGAGAATTGAACAGTGGGGATCTTATTTTCAGCGGGGATTTTTTAAATTTAAATTTTAATTGCTGTGTAGGAATTTTAAAAAGTGGTTTTCTCAAAATAATGGAAAAAAATGTATTGCAGGTAGGCCATTTTTTTTTATCTTAACAAAACGTATAGGAAGATTAATTAAAAAAATGCTATCTTAAAATATTTAAGAATATACAGTTTGGTAAAGTTTAATATATAGATGTTTTTTGATAAGAATAGTAGTTCGAACTAAGGTCAATTCCCGGATGAGCAAAAATGGTTGGATAGCACTGCGCTATCGACATTATATCACTTGACCAATTTTATTTACTTCCGCCAATCATTTGGTCTTTTACGATTAATTATGTATAAAATGATAACTTTTTATTTTTTTCTTTGATAGTAGGTAGGTAGATGGGGTCCCCCACATATTTCCCTTCAATTATGTTTTAATTATATTTTTAAGCTGTTTTCTAAGATTATGTAAAAATATAATCAAGGATACACGCTTTACATTTAAAAAATATTTTATAGCAGTTCCAAATAAATGAAAGGATTTTGTTTATTTAGTTTTCTAAGAATATGTACAAATATGATCAAGGAAACACGCTTTATATTAAAAAAAAAGAAGATTTTATAGCAGTTCCAAACAAATGTAAGGATTTTGTTTATTTTGAAATATATAGACAACACATTCTACAATATAACAATATTCTTCAATAAATATGACTATAAACAGATTTATTTTGGACAATGAGAGAAATGTTTTTTTTTTGTTAAATATCTTTAAAATAACAATAAATTGAAAAAGTAATAACAAATGTGAGAATAAATATGAAGTTCTTGGCACAATCCGTCTTCAAAGAAGTCCTTTAAATACAAAATAATGCAATGATTACCTTCATTCAAGATAAAGATTTTTCAAATGAACTACTTACCAAGAAAAACTATTGCCTATTAAGAAAATGAAGTACGTAGTGAAGAACCAGATCATAGCAATATTTATATTCCGTCTTTAAGTATAAGAATTAAATTTACAGAATTTATAAAACAATTTACAGAAGTATAGAATTTATGTATTCAATGTGTCTTTTAAACTTTCAGCTTGAATAACTGATTTCTATTGTTTAATTTGAACTTTTTTGGTAATCGGATTTTTTTATTGAAAATAAACAATAAATATAAGTTTATATTCGTACTTACCATGTTTTCAATCAATTGTGGCCTATGTCTACGCACGGTTTTAACTGCTTGAAAAACATCTACTTCACCGTGTTGAATAACTTGCTCTATACATGCGTTGGCTGCGCAATATACACCTGCTCTACTTCTTCCATCTCTGAAAAGAAGATAATTTATTTTAAATTCAAGAAAAATACTTAAATTAAATTGTATATATCAGGTTGAGTTTTCAACTTATTTCTGCCATTAGCATTTTGTACGAACAAATAAATTTCTGTTTTGAATATTACGTACGGTGTAACTACGCAGACTGGTCCGTAATCAGATTTCCGTCTCCAGCTTTCAACCATATTCATCAAATATACTAATGAATTTGTTGAGTTTGGCACCTAAAATTAAAATAATTATTTACAAGAAAATCAAAAGTAGCCAATTAATAAATATATGGGTCTACTTTATGTCCCATAGGCCAACATGTCAACTGAAAAAACTGTACAGTTCTTGTAGGAGCCTTAACACCAGCCATCATTTCCGTTAGAGACACAATCTATAAGAGAAAAGCAAAATATAGTTAAATTAGTAATTAACTAAACGTTGAATCCACATAGATATTCAAATTCTTACTTTCTTGTTAATTTTATATTCCCATTGTTTTATGTTAAGATATTTTCTCGATGAAGCATAATGAACTGAGAAAACTGGCCCATATTTCTCCATTTTTGACTGAGCTGGCCAGAAAGATGGATATTGCTGTGAGTTTTGTGGTGGTTGACAAAGAACAACTACTGTGGAGCATTCATGATCATATACTAGTGACCAAAACTCCCCAACGGTATGTTTCATTGGCCATTCTGTTACAATGTACTCTCTTGGTTTTGTATAGCCCTAAAGCAAATAACTATGTATATTTTTATCAAATACATTTATGTAAATTCATGATAATATGAACATACCTGCATTTAAAAATAAAGTCAATATTAATTGATATTCATTTACTTACGTCAACAAATACAGAGTTAATGTAATCTGTGAAGGCATTTCCTTGAAATGATGTCAAATATGGTCGAAAATTATCAGCTAAAATTCAAAAGAAATATTAATTAATTACAGCTTTAAACAGTGCAGTGGAATTAATGAAACAAAATACCACACATGTATGTTTCAAAAGATAATTCTTGGAGATCTAATTATTTTGGTCGCATTTGGTTTTTATTTTTATTTATTTTTAAGTAATTAGAAAAAATATTTTTGCATATAAAAATTTTCAAATACAAAAAAATTAAATTCACGACTGGGTCGCACGAACTTTCTCCAACTTGAAGTTTTTATTATTGCACGAAAAAAAATGATATGATCCATTTTTGAGATATCTAATTTTCCAAAAACAAAATTGATTTTTTTTTTAAAATTCAAAAAAACATTTTTTTTAAGTTTTGGAAAACAATGTTTTTCAAACTTAGAAACTTTTCTGTAAAAAATGTCATTAAAATCCGTTATGCCAATAATGAGAAATTCAAAATTTTGAAAAATGGTTTCCTGGTAGGTACAGTCACTAATATCTTAGTTTCTTTAATTTGAATTATTTTTTTTATTGAATTATAGATCGTAAAAATTAATAAAAAAAAAATTATCAAAATTCTAGGCGCCGTTTTCGAGAAAAATACGATTTTCAAAAACCATTTTTTAACATTTGAATGATGGGTACCAAGGCAAGCAAGGCGCGAGTTTTCAAAAAAAAAATTGGGTGAAAATTTTAATGAATAGTACCTATTATTCAAACTGATGGGAAGATAAAGCATAGAAAATGATCAAAATCGGTTGAAACCTTTTTCAGAAAATCAAAAACGAAAAAAATGGTTCTATGGTGGGTACCATAAATTACCATTTTTCGTAATTTTTTTTTTATCATTATCTATCTTTAACTAAATGAAATTTAAATTTTTTTAAAAATCTGTGGAACAGTTTTTGAGGGCATCGGTCGACATTTTTTTTTTTATTCAAACGCGCTCAAAGGCTTATTAAGGACCCTTATAATGTTAAACATAGCACGGTGGAAGGGGAAATTAGGAGGGGAGAGAAAGGAGGTGTTCATGAACAGTGGTTTGAATGTTTGCAAATTGAAATGGGACGGGAAAACTGCGCTCAGTAATTTATCCCATAATCGTTTTGAGCGACTAAAAAATAAATCTATACAGGGTGATTTGCATAAGGTGTGACAAAAAGCTAGGGCGTGTAGGTTGGACTTAGACAAGAAAAAAATCGTATGGGAGGGAGGGGGTCTATTTCTCCCCGTTTAGGCGGGAGGGGCAATTTAAGAAAAAAATCACTTAAAACAGAAAAAAAATTATTAAAAAATAACGGTGATACGTACAGAGTATTGCTATAACAATTTGAAATAAATACATTCTTTAATTTTGTTTTTAAATAAAGTTGTTCGAGTGAATAGTTTTTGAAAAATTAATTTTCAAAATCAAAATTTTGAAAAAAAAATGAAAATTATTTTTTAAGCAATGTTTTTTTCAAAATTTTACGTAATTAAGTATTATTTTTTTATTCAGTATTCAATGCTCTTATTAATTTTTGATCAAACACAAAAAACCGGATGTCAAAATGTTTTGTAGCTTTTGAGAAAATCAAAAATAACAAAAACTACTTTTGTTCTAAGAAAAGCCTTTTATTTTAGTTCTTACGTTTTTGGATTCTTAGGTGAATTTACGATTGAAAGGATTAACTTTCTCTTTACTATTTTTTTAATTATCGTCTTATAAGCATACAATAATGTGACAAAGTACTGTATTAACCATATTTCTCACATTTTTTCATTGAGAACACCTGCGTGAGAGCATTGGTTTAAAATTGACCTGCCACTTTTTTATTATGGTGGGGTCGGCTTGGCTTAGGTGCATTTACGAAAGAAAATATCGTATGACTGGGACACCTCCTATTGGGATACATTTCAGCGTAGAGTCTTTGCGCTTCACGACTTCGACCATGAGCATTGAATATTGAATAAAAAAATAATACTTAATTACGTAAAATTTTGAAAAAACATTGCTTAAAAAAAATTTTCATTTTTTTTCTTCAAAATTTTGATTTTGAAAATTAATTTTTCAAAAACTATTCACTCGAACAACTTTATTTAAAAACAAAATTAAAGAATGTATTTCTGGCTTTTCAAAATGTTATAGTATTACTCTATAGGTATCACCGTTATTTTTTAATAATTTTTTTTCTGTTTTAAGTGATTTTTTTCTTAAATTGCCCCTCCCGCCTAAACGGGGAGAAATAGACCCCCCTCCCATACGATTTTTTTCTTGTCTAAGTCCAACCTACACGCCCTAGCTTTTTGTCACACCTTATGCAAATCACCCTGTATATTTGACGGTACGACTTAAATTAGGGTCGAGGGTGAGCTGATGAGCATTCCTAGCAAAACAGGTATCACGGGTGAATTGATTTAGGAGAGAGGAATGCAACTGGCTGGCTACTTCGAGTGAGCATTGCGTGTGAAAAAAGCGATAAAATAAGGAAATACGAGGGCGCGTCAATAAGTCCGTGACTTTTGGAATAAAACACAGATTTTTTGATAAAAAAATAATTTTATTTTTCAACGTAGTCTCCCTTGAGCTCTATACACTTTGTCCAACGCTTCTCCAATTTTGTTATCCCTTCCAAAAAAAATGATTTGTCGAGTTCCTCAAAATAGGCCTTTGTTTGCGAGATGACTTCATCATTGGAGTCAAATCTTTTTCCACCAAGCCATTTCTTCATGTTTGGGAACAAGAAGTAGTCGCTCGGAGCCAAATCTGGAGAATAGGGTGGATGAGGGAGCAATTCATAGCCCAATTCATGGATTTTTGCCATGGCAACTGCACATGTGTGCACCCTTGCATTGTCTTGGTGGAAAAGAACTTTTTTTCTTGGCCAAATGAGGTCGGTTTTTTTCAAATCGTCATTGAATCGGTCCAATAAGTTGGCATAATATTCCCCATTGATTGTTCTTCCCTTTTGAAGGTAGTCAATGTGGATTATCCCGCGTGCATCCCAAAAAACAGTCGCCATAACTTTATTGGCTGACAAACCCACCTTGGTCTTCTTTGGCGCCGCCGATTCACCCTTAGAAACCCACTGTTTTGACTGTTGTTTGGTCTCTGGTGTGTTGTGATGGATCCATGTTTCGTCCACGGTTGCAAAACGGCGCAAAAACTCCTCCATATTGCGATTAAACAACGCCAAACCTTCCTGTGAAGTTGTTACACGATTGCGTTTGTGGTCGACTGTGAGCAAACGCGGCACCCATCTTGCAGAAAGCTTTCTCATGCCCAAGTGATCATTCAAAATTGAAACCACTGAGCCATGCGAGATTCCTACGGCTTCCACAATCTCTCGCACTTTCAATCTTCGGTCGGCCAACACCATATCGTGATTTTTTTCGATTGTTTCGGGTGTAGAGACCTCAACTGGGCGTCCAGGACGTTCGGCATCTTCAGTGCTTGTACGGCCACAACGAAATTCAGTAAACCACTTTTTTACCATTGAAATCAATGGTGCAGAGTCCCATAGTATTTATCAATCTTAGCCTTGGTCTCGGTAATGGTTTTTTTTCGCAAGAAATATTGCTTAATAAGCACACGAAATTCACTTTTTTCCATTTTCTCCTCAAATTAGTGAGTAGTCTGATAAAAATAGCTGTCAAACACAAACTAAGTGACGCAGCAAGTTTAAATTTTGACAGGAGTCAACTGACAGATGCCTGTTGACAGGAGCAGTGTTGCTGTTTCAGTAAAGAGGTCAGAAATTCAAAAAGTCACGGACTTATTGACCCGCCCTCGTACATGAAACATTCCGACTGTGTTCAAGAGATGGGAATTAATCCATGATAGCTCTGTTCCATATCAGTTTTAACGCTCTGTTCTGAATTCTATCCAATAAGTGAAATGAATATTTTGCTGCACCTGCCCAAGGATGTGAGTTATACTCGAGTTTTTGACGTATACACGCCAGATCTTACATCGATATAGTAATCCTAAGCATTTGGCAGCATTTTTTGCGGTCTCGATAATGTGGTCATTCCAACGAACGTCGTCGTTGACACACATACTGAGAACTGAGAGCTTTTTGGTTTCTTCGATGTATTGCTTCTTTTGCTACAATGACAGTAGACAGCATTGAGTTTTGGAAGCATTAAACTCCACACGGTTTTGTATACCCCAATTTAACAATGCTATAAAGACCGTTTTTTAAGCTGCTTATTTGAGAACGAGTATGAGAAGCTAAGAGTAGAGTCGTCATCAAAACAATGAAGTGGATTAGAAGTTTCAGAAAAGAGATCATTTATAAAAAATGAGGAAGAGAATCGGAGACAAATCAAAGCCCTGGGGAATACCAGTGTTCATTTTGTGAAGATCCACAAGTAGCATAAAATTGTATAATTGCGGTATCACATTTCTTAATTCATACTTTATTGCTTCTTTATTAGGTATGTCAATTTATGCCTACATAATTCCATCTTAATATGATCTTTATTAGGCATTGTTTTAAAGAACTTAACTTGGTGTGTTTACTTCTACTTAAAGCATTCTTAAATACTTCTTAAATTGGCATTTCTTAAATTTTTTTTTTTTTTGTTACTTAATTACTTCTTTAATCTTCCTAAAAACATAACTTTTCTGTTTTGGTCATAGATCGGTATTTTTCAGATTCTTTAATACGTATTTAAGTCTTCTTAAATAGTATAATTGAATCGGTCACTTCAAAAACCTCTTAAGTCACATTTTTTTCCAAAATGCTTTTTTTGCTGAAAATGGTTCCTTTAAGGGAGATACGCATTCTGGGTAAGAACCACGTAAGTCTGTACATTCCTTCCTCCTCAAATAAAACCGTGGGAGAGACGTTCATTGCATAAACAACATAAGTCAGTGACTTAAGAGGTTTTTGCATGTACTACCAAAATGGCCGGAGTAGTTTTATGACTGAGTTTTTTAAATTTGCTTTGCTCTGATTGGTTCAACAATATTCAAATCTTCAATTTGATAACAACCGTCATTAATGTCATATTTGCATCTTTCACACAACTGTTTTCTGCGAAAAGTAATTTTAGTTTTAAAAATGTCTTCAAGTGAAACAGAGAGTGATGGTGCGCCGAAAAAGAAGAGAACGTGTAATTCCTTAAAGTATACCTTAATGAAATATCATAACAAATTATAAAATTGAAAGACAAGCATAAACTAATTATCTAAGAGATTTGAAAAACCGAGGATATGTCCATATCAAGTTGCAGAAGAGTAGAATCATAATGTCAAAGTAAGATCATTGAGCTTGATATTTTTAAGGCATTTGATGGATTTTGCCATCAAGCTATTATATCGAAAATACGTGAGTTTGGTATCAATGAATCCCTTATTCGTTGGATTAGAAATTTTCTACTGGGCTCCGTTTAGTCTCGGACTCTCTTTCTCATTTTAATGAATGATCTCTGGAACTGAATGATGTTTTGCACTTCATTGCTTTTCATACTCATTCGCCTCGTCTGCCAAATTCACGCCCATTTCATTCGAAATTTAGAAAATATAGTCATAGAGCTAAAAACTAAAAATGTTTTGAAATTCATGAAATGGTGGCCAAATTTGTACAGAAAAACATGTTTGTCATCACTGAATCTTAAAGAAAAAAAGTCCCACAAAAACAGAAAAAAGCACCTTCGACATACGTGAGCTTTAAGAATGCTTCACATAGAATATATTGATGGATTGATTAAATATTCATTATTATTAATAAAGAAAGTTGCAACTTCTGTTTCACATCTAACAGCCAAGGCTTATGTTTTAAAAGTGCCCATCAATAAGAAAATGTTGAAGATAATCAATCTATGTATGTACCTTAAGGATATTAAAACATGACAAAACGTTATTCTTAAAAACGAACAACAACAACAAGACAAGACGACAAAGACAACGACAACGACAATTACAACACAAGAGGAAGAAGACCTTCTCCTCACCTCTTCAGACGACGACGCGTGTTCCGTTGCCAGCTCCGCCTTTTCTCAGGGTTGTCGACCACTTCAGTTCGGAGTAGAATCTCCAACTGTAAGAAGACGGTCAAACGACTTGGAAGTCGGAATTGGAAGGAACTCAACGACATTGAACGAAGACGTCTTCAAAACGCTCGTGCTTTTCTGGGGAATGATCCTAAGAGGACAGGAAGGGAACTTTCCCAGCCGTCCAAAGAGGTAAATTCTACAGAGGGTACGAGCGTGAATACTCTAATGGGACCGCCCAATCCGCCGACTGGTAAAATCCAATCAAAAGAAAGTCCGATCTCATTGGAGCCCCCTCGACGAATACGCCTACGACGACGCTGCTGAAGCAAACAGCGGGACTACTTCTCCCAACCAGACCTGGTATGGAGCCACTTGCTCCATCGGGACTGGAAGGCGGGAAGGTGCAACCGTTGGAGATGGATATGGTGGGGCCGTGTGGGAGTGGCGCTAGAGGCCCTAGCCCCATAGGCAACTCCGGCACGCCTCTTCCATCTCTATCGAGTGGAAGTAGTGTCATAGACTTAACAACGAACACGACAATGAACACTACAAAGAACACCGTAATCGAGAAGAAGGCCTCACGGAGTGCTGGAAATCTCACCCAACGGGTTCTGAAAAAGAAACGACGGAACGCTGAGAGGATTGTCCGGCGTCTATCTAGCAAAAATCCCGAAACCTTAACGACCAGGGAGAAGCTAGCGCTGGGCAATGCTACTCAAAAACTAAAGACCTTGACGACCACTGACATAACGAACAACTCGACAAAAACAAAGACAAAGACCTTGAGAGCGGGAAAGGAGACGGTCGGCACTACGCCCCACCCTGAACCAAACTCAACGGCGTCTAAAAGGACGAGGCAGGATGATAAATCTTCGCCTACAAATCCTTCACCCAAAACGAAGAGAAGAAAGACCTTGATCACTGAAGGGACTACGGAGAAGCGACAATTTGCCATTGCGGATTTCGGTACACCCTCCCGAAAACTCTCCGATGATCAATGGCAGTTGATGGAAGTCAGAATCCTGGACGAGGTGAACGACGTTATCGTTAAGAACGGGCAACCGCCTCTCTTCGGTAATCTCAGAACCGTCCACGGATTCAAGATGCTGACATGCGAAGACGATTATACTCTCGTGTGGCTGCAGGACTTCGTCAAAAGAACGATTGCTCCCTGGCCAAATGCAACCCTTCGCCTTATGGGGCTTAAGGAAATAAAAGACCTTAACAGACCCAAAGCGAAGATGATGATGCGAGGACCAACCATCCCTAGGGACCGCATTGAGAGGTACCTGCAATTCCTAAATACTGAGCAGCTCAGTGAGAACTGGAAAGTGCTTGAGATGGGAGAGCAGACGAAAGACGGCACAGAAGTGGTTGTGCAGCTCAGTCACAAGTCTATACCACTTTTGAGGAAAATTGGCTTCAAAGTTCGGATCGGGATAAACCGGTGCAAACTGCGACTAATAGCCAACAAGAACAAGCAAGTAAGTAAGGGGCGGGAGGTTTTTAATAAACTATGAACATGAAATTAGTACAAATTAATCTCCAACATAGTAAAGCAGCCAGCGCCAACCTTGTCTACCTCATGGAGAGTAGGCAAATAGACATCGCCTTTATTCAAGAACTCTGGATCGCAGGTGGCAAAATTAAGGACCTGCACTCAAAAGGACTTACACTGTTTAAAACTGCACAAGTGGTATCAAACAGTAATTTTAGAACTTGCATTGTAGCTAGGAAACAGTTTAATCTTTTTCTTCTATCTACATATAGTAATCTAGACCAGACTGTCGTGAAGCTAGAGCGGATCGGGCTCCCACCACTCATCCTGGCATCTTGCTATATGCCATATGACGGGACGGAGGGACCACCTTCAGACCTAACAGTCCAGCTAGTAGAGCGAGCAGCAATCGAAGGATGGGACGTGGTTCTAGGATGTGATGCTAACTCACATCATGCTCAATGGGCAAGTACCGACACCAACAGTAGAGGTGAGTCTCTTTTTGAATTTATTATAGAACATAATTTACTGGTAGCAAATAGGGGCAATGAGCCCACTTTTGTTATAAAAAACAGGGAAGAAGTGATTGATATAACTGTTACTAATAATTCAGATACAGTTTCAATCGACCAATGGAATGTTCTCAAAGAAGAATCATTCTCAGACCACAGGCTTATAGGCTTCTTGATAAATGATGCAGTGGAAACTCCGAAACCTTATAGGAATTTCAGAAACACCAACTGGGATCTCTTTAATAGGGAATTAGAAAAAAAAACTCAAAAATTTCAATAACACCGCGATTCAAGAACCCAAGCATATTGATCAAACATCAGAAGAACTCAGGGTGATTCTTAGTAGCGCCTTCGAGAAAAGTTGTCCACTGAAACATATAGGGAAAGGAAAAACGAAACCACCCTGGTGGACGGTAGAACTCGGTAACTTGAGAAAAGTAACAAGAAGACTTTTCAATGCTGCCAAAAACACTAGAAATGAGAATGACTGGGAAGTATATAAAACCAGTCAACGAAAATTTAAAGCAGAAACGCAACGAGCGAAACGAAGCTCATGGAGAACTTTTTGCAGTGAAATCGAAGGGACAAACGAATCTGCTAGACTAAGGAAAATTCTTTCCAAAGATTCAATCCCTTTAGGATCTCTAAATACGCCCACTGGGTGCTATACAGAATCCTGCAATGAGACTCTTGAGCACTTGATAAATACTCACTTCCCGGGTTGCGGGTCAAATGACAGCAACCTGGAAACAGAACCCTACACGGAACACATTATACCATCGGATATTATAACGGAAGAAAAGATAAGATGGGCAATCCATTCCTTTTCTCCGTATAAATCCCCTGGCCTTGATGGCATCTTCCCAATGATGCTACAGAAAAGCGAAATCCAAATAATACCGCTCCTGAAAAACATATTCCTTAACAGTCTAAAATGGGGATATGTTCCTTTATCATGGCGCGAAGTCAAAGTGGTTTTCATTCCAAAAGCTGGCAAGCCCAGTCATACAGAAGCAAAAGATTTCAGGCCAATCAGTCTGACATCGTTTATTCTTAAAACGTTTGAAAGACTGATAGACCTACATATTCGTGGCACTCTGAAACTGGTTGATTTATCCCCAGCTCAGCACGCCTACACAAAGGGGAAGAGTGTAGAAACGGCACTTCACAGCGTCGTTAGCACGATTGAGAAGACATTGAGCGACAAAGAATATACCCTTGCTGTGTTTCTCGATATTGAAGGAGCCTTCAACAACGTGAACAATAAAGCGGTAGAGGCAGCTCTAGTAGACAATAAAATCGATAATTCGATAATACGTTGGGTTATGTGCATGCTAAAGAACAGGCAAATTAACTCGGAACTTGCAGGGATACAGATGAGAGTGTCCACATCCAGGGGCACCCCACAGGGGGGAGTTCTCTCACCACTCCTTTGGGTGCTGGTTATGAACACAATTCTCATTAATTTAAAACACTGTGGTGTAAAGATAGTAGCCTACGCTGACGATCTTGCGTTATTAGCTACAGGTAAATTCTTACCCACTATCAGTGAACAGATTGAATACGCCCTTTCTAAGGTTAATAGATGGACTAGAAAGTGCGGCCTGATGGTTAACCCGTCAAAAACAGAATAAGTCCTCTTCACAAATAAAAGGAAAATACCAAACTTCAGAATACCTTCAATTGAAGGCACCCCGCTGAAGATTTCAGATCATGCAAAGTATCTTGGTGTGATTCTAGATAGGAAATTAAACTGGAGTCTTAACACTAAGGAAAGAGCGAAAAAAGGAATGATTGCATTCTACTCCTGTAACAGAATCTTTGGGAAATCCTGGGGACCTAGTCCAAAAATTATCAGGTGGATGTATTTGGCGATAATCAGACCAATACTAACCTATGGTAATTTGGTATGGTGGAATGCAACAGAAAAAAGCACGAACCTCAAAACTCTGGCAAAAGTACAGAGACTCGCGTGCATTGGGATTACGGGTGCCATGAGATCCACACCAACTGCAGGGTTGGAGGCGATACTCAACCTTAAACCCCTAGACCTTTTCGTACAAGAATCCGCAGCATATAGTGCCTTAAGGCTAAGCCAGACTAATACCTGGAAAAACAGCGCAATAGGACATGCTCAAATTCTTCAGAAATACTTGGGTGATAGTATCATTACAGATTATACAACACCCGAGCTTGACTTTTATAAACCATTCCAAACTGCCTTTCCAATCAGAGAAGAATGGCTGAACGACCAACCCTACACCAGTGAATCAGAAATAGCAATCTATACTGATGGGTCCAAAATGGACACAGGTGTTGGTGCAGGCTTTTTCTCAGAACCCCTTGAGCTAAACAACTCACTTAAGCTCCCGGATCATAGCAGTGTCTTCCAAGCGGAGGTCCTGGCAGTGACAACAGCTGCTAGACAGGTATCAATGATGGCGATACCACGGGCTGATATCACCTTTTACATTGACAGCCAAGCGGCAATAAAAGCGATTTCTGCCACTGTGATAAAATCGAAGCTTGTCTCTTGCTGTCGCGAAGAGCTTAAGGTTCTTGGCACGCAGCACAATATTAGACTCTGCTGGGTACCGGGACACAGCGGCATACCAGGTAATGAAAATTCCGATGAGTTGGCAAGACAGGGATCAGCGCTCGACGCTAGTCAAGCAGAGATGGTAAGCATCCCACTCTGTAACATTAAACAGAAAATTTCAGACATAATCCTAAGGAAATCCAATGAAAGGTGGAATCTACTTGACACCTGTGATACTATTAGGAAAATATGGCCCTGCTTTAACAAGCAGAGAACTGACAAAATTATACAACTTAGTAAGAAGTCCCTTCGCTCTCTTACGAGCATAATCACCGGACATAATTTATTGAAATACCATAAATTTAAAATGAAAGTAAGTACAGATGACCTATGCAGAGGATGTGCTGATGAGGAGGTACATGAAGACACCTCACACTTTCTCTGTCATTGCCCGTCACTATGCCACCAGAGAAGGAAATGGCTTGGTAGCTACTTCTTTGATAATCTAGAAGATATTTCTAATATTTCAGGAATACACATATTGAACTTCGTCAATGCCTCAAAATGGCTTGACTGATTAGTAGAATACATAGGTTTTATCAGGAAAGAGTGATAACACTCACGGGTAACACAATGGATCTACATTGATCTAAGTGTGACAATAGCAACATCAATTGTCAGCCCAACAACCTATGGACTACGTCCTGGCACACCTGCATCAATCAAAGGCATGTTTGTACATATTAAGAGATCTTGTCGACTTCCTTCCGCTTCTGATGTATAGAACAGCACAAACCGAAACCAAACGTTATTCTTAAGTGTAATTTTCAAAAATAAGCAATATAAAATATGATTACTACCATTGTTTTGGTTAAATTATGTATATACCACTTAGCCCAGTCCTTGCTAAAACAACTTAAGTTTTTTTTTTCATTATTTTTATTAATAAACTGTGAATTTTTTCGCTATTTAATTTTTTTACCACTAAAATACTTAATAAACATAAGAAAGTCGTTTAAAACTCATTTGTTTGTGCATAAAACAGTTTTTATTGATTCCTGAAAAATTCTAATAGAATGACTTATGAGGTTTTTGAAATGACCGATTCAATTAAAAACACGAGATATTTATTTGAGTAGCACTTTGAGACAAGTTATTTTATGTATCACAGTAGCACAATTGCACAATAGCCAGAGCACAAGCACGGCAAGCCATAGGACTCGGGTTCGAATCTCAGTGGAGAGCACAGAGGTAAATTTAAAAAAAATAACTGCTAAAATTCTTTCATTACAGCAAAAAATCACATAAAGAGTCGAATGTAGGGAGGCAAAGAAAAAATTAAGAGAACTCCAAAATAATCAACAATATTATTATTGTTTCTATACTCTGTCCAACAAAACTTGCCAGTACAGGCCTTATGGGAGATCTTTTTCTAAAGCAGTGGCGCCTGATGCACTCTCACTACAATGCGTTAGGAAAAATGCCACTAAAAAAAGAGCAAGCCACTGACTTTTCTTAAGGAATTGTTGTTGTAATTCTTTGAAAAAAGTTGTACACCCCAACACGACCGTCGTATCCCACTGCTGATGAGATACTGTCTCTGTCAAGTGTCACTCAATACGATCGTGCGCTCTTTATCTACATCAAAACAGAGTTACCCTTATCATTCTCAATTGCAAGCAAGGAGCTTTTTCAGTGGTTTTTATTAAGGAGCTTTTGGGATCTGAAGCTTTTGAAAACACATTTTAAGAAGATGAGTATGTTGAGTGTTGGCGTATTGCTTTTCAACTTAAAAAAAACGCGCCTATTATCTTACCGCTTGGCGTTGTGGGAAAGGGTAAATTGAAGTGTTTTCAGTCGTTTTGAATCGGCAGACGGTAGCCCTACGTGTTTTTTACTCTCATTTGCGGCGATTTGTAATGTAAACTACGGAATCCCTGTGAGAGCTTTAAAAGGCGACACACTTATGCATCGCAATGCAACGAGAATGAGAGATAAACGTCCTATCTTCCCTGTACTGACAATTTTTGTTGGACAGAGTATTGTTTAACTCATTTACATGTTGTTAGTGTTATGCCTGAACAACATGTAATGAGTAAACCAGCAACCCATTGATGACAATTTTAACAAAGGTTTTAATGGAATTAAAGCGACATAGACGACGGCAGGAATCGAACCTGTGATCATGAGGTTGACAGGCGAGCACACAACATCGCGCCACGGCCACCCCCAAAGACAGTAGAAGACATTCGACAACCATTATGGGACACACTCTTTCACTTTGGTGTGCCTGAACACGTTGTCATTGACAACGAAAAGTCCTTAAATTCTGTTTCCCTTAAAGCTATGATGGAAGAACTAAATATAACTGTTTATCAAACACCGCCATACAAGAGAGAAGTAAACGGCCAGGTAGAAAGGTTCCATTCTACCTTAGCCGAAATCATGCGGTGCATGAATTTCGAATTCCAGATAACTGAATTCAGCGATTTGCTTGGAAGGTCAGTTTACGAGTACAACTCTACCATCCATTCAACCACGGGTCAGAAACCAATCGAATTATTTTTTGGCCGTGATCAGAGAGTCACTCCCGAACTGTACGAAAAGGCAAGGAAAAGTTATATCGAAAGAGTTAAGGAAAAACAGATAAAAGATATCCAGATTCATAACAAATCACGAAACCCGCCTAAGACATACCAAGTAGGAGAGGAAATTTTTGTAAGGCATAATAAGCGAATAGGTTCTAAATTAACTCTACAATATAAAGTTGAAAATGTAAAGGATGATAGAAATACCACTGTACTTACCGAATCAGGGAAAATTGTCCATAAGAACAATATTAGAAACTAACAACTTCGTACAACATTTCAGATTTTTCATTGCACTATCTTGAGGTACAAATATAGGACTACTCAAACTCCTAAATTGTAGCCATAAACAATGGATTGGCAAAAATTCAAAATGGAAATTTCAAGGTCATTCACACTATCGATTTGGACAAATATGAGGAATTTATCAACCAAGCTAACACAACCCTTTTTTCAATGAACATCAAGTCCCATTCAGTGGCGATTCTTGATCTTTAGTATTGGGTTAGTGCAATGGTGTAAGGAAAAAACTGTAGTTTTTAATTTAATTTTTTTTTAATTTTATTAATAAGGAAAACAAAACACAAGCAATACTTTATAAATTAATAACATAAGATAAAATGTTTAAAAATGTATCGATGAATTAATTCGGTTCGTCGTTCAACGGTAGCAAAACTTTCGATGACTTGATTATAAATTTCGTCACTTGCTTTTAAATCTTTTAAAAGAACCTTTTCTTTAGACATAAGAGCCGAGTAGCTCAATTTCTTGTGACCATGAGTACTTCGAAAGTACGTTTTTATCCTCTTCAATGCATAAAAGAAGCACTCCTTACACGCCGTTCAAGCTGGAGTTTTATAAGCTTGTACACCTGCTAAAAACTGTCGCCGACGTTTACCGTTTGTTTACGTTTGTTTTTTGGCGTTATTAAATAAATTTGTTCCCGTTCAGTTAATCGAAATATTTCAGTTATTCGATTGATGCCAACCTTTTTAATATCTTCATGCTTAATTTGTTTCATTTATATCAAATTGATTATTTAGAAGTTTTCGTTTTTCAGAATGTGTTAAAGCATTACAAAATCACGAGATAAAACAATTTATTGCTTTTATAACGATATTTTCTATCAACTTGCGTAAAATTTCTTTAAATTGTAGGAAATCACGAGGACTTAAAAAATAAAAAATAAAAAGTTCATCGTTAAATTAGCTTTTTTCTTAATAATCATGAAAAAATTATTTTCAAACAACAACAAATTATTTTAACTTACTATAACTTCTTTTTTATTTGTTTAAACAATTTTTGTGTTCTATATAATATAATAGTTAATGTTATTATGAATAAATATATGTTTTATATTTTTCTGTAATGGGTGCCGCGAAAGATAAAAAAATTACACAAAACACATTTTACCAATAACTTTTGTAAAAAAAAGTTGTCAGGTAGTGCAAATTTGGTTTCAAGCCTTTCTCATTATGTCCCTATCGATCCATTAAAAAAAAATAGACAATGCGCCCAAGGTCAGGCCCTTTTTCATGACGCTTTTACTTGACTTATACATTCTCAACTTTTATCTGAATTCCATTCAAATGACCACTCATAAAGGAAGCCTCATCGTTGGCCTGGGCCATAACTTTATATTTTATGTTATATTTTTCCAATTGACCTGTGACTAATTGAAGTGAATCTTCTGCTGTTCGCCAGAACTTAAATCATGGATTTTCTAATTAAAGTAATACCGAAACACAACGAACAATTGGGATTTCATTTGAATGTCAGAAGATTTATCAAGAATAATAGCAACAAAATAAAGCTATTTAATTTTTGCAGAGGTATGACATGTTTAAAAGCACAGACACTGCTTTGATCAAATCATTTTGCCATTGAGGTACCTTTAAAACCCCTTGCCGTTTCGTATTGTTTAAATACATTTAAGAACTTAATAGTTTTGTTGCGCCCTACATTTGGTTCACTGTGCATGGCCTGAGTTGAACCCTATCAGCCCATTGCACTGTGTCGAAACATTATTGCTGTGCATAATCTTACTCATCAATAATGTTTCACCTTTGCAATTAGGCCAAGAGGGAAACTACCTTGAAATGCGGAGTGGGCTATTTGGATAGCAGCAGCTATGTAAGTGTCGATCGGAAACATGAACGATGGCGGAGTTCACTGAAAACGATTCAACAGTGCGGGTCGTCTTTGTTTTGAAGGAATTAGTCACCTCGCGGGTAGACGAGTAACATTAGTCACCTCGAAGGTAGACTAGTAACATTTGGCGCAGCCGGTGAAACCGAATTTAAAATAAATGGATTGTTAAAAAAAAAAATTTGTGAAAAAGATATAGATATGTGTAAAATTTAGCTAATCCTCACCTAAATTAATCGTATCGCTTTTTATGTTCTATACGAGTAATACGAGATCTACCGGAACAAACGAAGAAAATAAAAAGAAAAATTGTAAGTGACAGAAAAAAAATCGTATGCATTGATATTCATAAATAATATCCATACAAAAACGAAAAACAAAAAAAAATGTGCAAATTTGTGTTTGAGAATAAAATAAGTAACCAAAAACAACAACGCAAAAACAAAAAAAAGAAGAAGCCAGGTGAGTATATGAAGGTATCTATATTACTATTAAACATTTATTTATATATTTATAAAATTGAAGCTGAAGCTACCTTTAGACATAGTGTACCCATTTGAGTTTTTTTTTATTATTGCGGTTTTCAAAGTTATTAACTTCCCATAGGGAGTTATTGTAATCGGTCCGATTTGTCAAATTGGAATTTTTGACATTTCTCGACGTTTCAAGGTCCCTAGATTACTGTGTGTGTGTGTGTACGTACGTTCGTACGTGCGTACGTTCGTACGTCCGTACGTTCTCGTACCATTTTTCGTCGTCGATATCTCAAGAACGAGTAAAGATATCGACTTCAAATAAATTTTGTTTAGTAGATAATAACTTCGAAAGAGGCTGAAAGGGCGTTTATTAAAATTCAGTGAGTAGTTTTTTCACTATAACGGTTTAAAAAAAAAGTAAAAATTTTGGTTAGTTTCAAATATCTCACGAAAAAATAATGCTATTGATTTTAAATAAAATTTAATGTACTCATTATAAGGTCATACAGATTTGGTATGAATTTGGAAAAAAATGAACATACCGTTATTTTTTTAAATAAAAAAAACTGAAAAAAAAATTTCATAACCCAGATATTCTAAGAACGGAAAACAATTTGAAACTCAAAATAATTTTATTTTACGAAAAATAATGTGTTTGACAACTGGTGAAAATTTCAAAAAAAATCAGTTTACAGTTTTTTTACAAAAAATAAAAAACTATATAAAATTCTATTGAAAATTGGTAAAAATTGTTTTTCGACTCAAGTTTCTCGAGAACTAGTAATGATATTGACTTCTAATTTAGTTTATTTTATACATAGTATAATTTTGTACAATTGGTAAAATGTTGACAAATATTGAATTAATAGTTTTTTTTTTTAATAAAAAAAACTATTAAAAATTCTAGTGAAAACTAGTTAAAATTGTATTTCAAGTCGAATTTCTTGGGAATAAACTCCGACAGTGCCTTCTAAAGTATGTTGTTTTATACATCGATACCTTCCCGTAAGAATGTATACTAAGCGACATTTCTAAAATTTTTCAGGAAACGAAAAAAACGAAGAAAGTTCGTTGGCGAATCCCAGGCCCAAACGTGGCCCTTAACATATAGTATATTTCCTCATCAAAAAGTCATTTTCGAAAAAAGTGTCACTTAGTACATTCTTACGGGAAGGTATCGACATAATACAATTATTAACATATGGTTAAATTTTGACAAGTATCGAATTGACAGTTTTAACAAAAATATAAAAAAAATCTACTAAAAAGTGGTAATATTTGTTTTTCGACTAGAATACCTTGAGAACGAGCAATGATATTGACTTTGCATTTATTTAATTTTATACATAATACAATTTCTAACAAATTGTTTATATTTGACATAAATCTAGTTTTAGAGCGGATATATTTTGTAAGTACACTTCCATCAATAACCAAACCATATCTTTTATATTTGAATATTTCGTTTTTAATTTTTTTTTCAATTAAAATGTTTGGAACCGAAATAATAAAGTAATTTTTATAATATAATATTAAAAAACACGGAAATCTATAATTCAGTAAATAATATGTACCTACCAACCTTCTTAGTTATTACAAGTTTTCAAGACCACAAATGGGAAGTTATCAGTGTGGGTCGCACCCAGCCTCTTTTTTTTTTTTTGTTTTGTCGTCTGTTTAATTTTTATTGAGGTAGGTTAGATCCGTTTGGAAAAACAAAACGCCATGGGTTATATGGGAGTTGTAACAACACCAAATGTACCATTTCCGTTGAATAATTCCTTTAGTCCTATGCATCAAAATCCTGCAAATCACCAAGCCAGACTTTAGCAATAGCCTGACAAACATTTTCATTAGGTATGATATTTAACTTCTTTGGCTTACTATATGCAGCAATGTTGAAAATTGCAGCATCCGCATTGAAGACAGGACTCAGTTTTGGTGATCTTACTAGTAGCTTAACTAAGCGAAATAATTTGAAGGTCATTAGTTTCGCTAAAAGCGCTCTTAAGTTGGTCATCGCTAAACTGAGTAGCCTATTTAAAGATCATACTATAACGAGGCATAGCCTTTTGTATATGCAAAAACGCAAAACACATGACGTTTTTAACTTCCCATAGGGAGTTATTGTAATCGGTCCGATTTGTCAAATTGGAATTTTTGACATTTCTCGACGTTTCAAGGTCCCTAGAGGCTATATCAATCATTTTTAGAGAGATGTCTGTGTGTGTGTGTGTACGTACGTACGTTCGTACGTTCGTACGTGCGTACGTTCGTACGTCCGTACGTTCTTGTACCATTTTTCGTCGTCGATATCTCAAGAACGAGTAAAGATATCGACTTCAAATAAATTTTGTTTAATAGATAATAACTTCGAAAGAGGCTGAAAGGGCGTTTATTAAAATTCAGTGAGTAGTTTTTTCACTATAACGGTTTAAAAAAAAAGTAAAAATTTTGGTTAGTTTCAAATATCTCACGAAAAAATAATGCTATTGATTTCAAATAAAATTTAATGTACTCATTATAAGGACATACACATTTGGTATGAATTTGGAAAAAAATGAACATACCGTTATTTTTTTAAATAAAAAAAACTGAAAAAAAAAATTTCATAACCCAGATATTCTAAGAACGGAAAACAATTTGAAACTCAAAATAATTTTATTTTACGAAAAAAAATGTGTTCGACAACTGGTGAAAATTTCAAAAAAATTCAGTTTACAGTTTTTTTACAAAAAATAAAAAACTATATAAAATTCTATTGAAAATTGGTAAAAATTGTTTTTCGACTCAAATTTCTCGAGAGCTAGTAGTGATATTGACTTCTAATTTAGTTTATTTTATACATAGTATAATTTTGTACAATTGGTAAAATGTTGACAAATATTGAATTAATAGTTTTTTTTTAAAATAAAAAAACTATTAAAAATTCTAGTGAAAAGTAGTTAAAATTGTATTTCAAGTCGAATTTCTTGGGAATGAACGCCGATAGTGCCTTCTAAAGTATGTTGTTTTATACATCGATACCTTTCCGTAAGAATGTATACTAACTAAGCGACATTTCTAAAATTGTTCAGGAAACGAAAAAAACGAAAAAAGTTCTAGTTGAATCATAGGGTGCTAAGAGACAATTTTGGTTAAACTAAGTGACATCTAACAAAATTTTTTGTTGGTCACGACAATGAGATCTTTATTAATGTCGCTTAGCATAATTTTTTTGGCGGATAATACAAATTTCAGAAGGCAACATTATTTTAATGAGAAAACATGTCAGTTGATAAATTTTTTTATTTGTACTCTAGTTTCCTTTTCATGCATAATAGGTTGGCGAAACCCAGGCCAAAACGTGGCCCTTAACATATAGTATATTTCCTCATCAAAAAGTCATTTTCGAAAAAAGTGTCGCTTAGTACATTCTTACGGGAAGGTATTGACATAATACAATTATTAACATATGGTTAAATTTTGCAAGTATCGAATTGACAGTTTTAACAAAAATATAAAAAAATTCTACTAAAAAGTGGCAATATTTGTTTTTCGACTAGAATATCTTGAGAACGAGCAATGATATTTAATTTTATACATAATACAATTTCTAACAAATGGTTTATATTTGACATATATCTAGTTTTAGAGCGGATATATTTTGTAAGTTCCCTTCCATCAATAACCAAACCATATCTTTTATATTTGAATATTTCGTTTTTAATTTTTTTTTCAATTAAAATGTTTGGAACCGATATAATAAAGTAATTTCTATAATATAATACATTTTGAAACTTTTACATCAACAATCTCAATTTCAAATCTCTTTAAATAATTAAAATGCTTTTCAACCTTAAAATAATGTTTGTTTGAATTTTACAGTTAAAGTTTGTTTCACTGAAAATTTGGTTATTTGAAAAAAAACTAAATATAAAGTTTTCAAGACCACAAATGGGAAGTTATCAGTGTGGGTCGCACCCAGCCTCTTTTTGTAAATTTGCCATTACCTTTTAAAAAAAGGGGGAGAGGGAATATGCAAAACAATTGTACGAAAGAGATTAAGGAATTAGGAGGGGTCGTTGGTGGTAATGGAATAACGTTAGGGACGGTTAAAGCAAATATATTTCTATAAAAAAAATGCAAAGCAAAATGGCACATTGTAGACGATAAGAATGATATACCCGTCGATGGGATCCTAGGTCGAGATATACTTTGGAATCATTCTATTATAGATACAGTGACCAAAACTTTGAAATTTTTAGATAAAAATAAATCAGTTGTCTCTGAATATCCTCTAAGGCATGCGGTTGAGAGAAGTAATAACATTCAACACATGGTAAACAACGCACCTTTAAAACAGCGGGAAATAAAAGCCCGTACGCAAACGGTTGTAACGTTAAAAGTGCCTTCCAAAACCCCCGAAATTCTAGTACACACTACACTCACAAGAAATTTACCCAGGCATATATTTGGCCAACACGGTGGTGAAAGTGAGAGACGGGAAAAGTACAAAAAAAATCGAAAATTTTTCCATTTATGAAAACTTAACACCTAAATTTACAAATTTTAATCAATTTAAGATCTTAGAAAATAAGAATCCGAACATTTATAATAAGGGTATTCATGTAACGAGATAATTTTCCACTTTGTAGAAAGATATAACTTTCCGCAGCATGTTTTCATGAACACCCCCTAAGAAATACTTGCGTAAATGTGGGAAATATTTTGTGAAATGTCAAATTAAAAGTCAGAATCCATACTTCTTTAGTTTACGAGGTTTATTTCTGCACTTTCCGCAGCAAATTTGTGAGATAATTTTATGCGATTTGCAGAAACTTTTTCCCATACAAATTTTGACAGCTCGTTTCTGCAGAGATAAAATTATCTGGTTTCCTAGGTTTACGAGGGTTTTCCGGGGTTACATGAATACCCCTAATATGTATATGTTACAAAGCTCAAAACCAGCGTGTAAAAGAATAGATACATTGCTTAAGGCGTTAAAATTAGATTCCTCTTTAAATAATGAGGAAAGAGCATGTATAGAAGAAATATGTACTCAATACAATGACATATTTCATTTAGATGGTGACAGCTTAAGCTTTTCTCATAAAATACCAGTGAAAGTAGATCAAGGGCCAATAAATTAATCAAAAGCAGTACAGATTACCTCAAATTGCTAGAGATGAAATAAACTTGCAAGTTGAGAAAATGCTTCAAGATGGAGTTATTTCCCCCAGTATTTCGCCATGGAATTCTCCTCTTTTAGTCGTCCGTAAAAAAACAGGGTCTGATGGACAAAAGAGATGGAGAGTCGTGGTGGATTTCCGAAAACTGAACGAGGTATCTGTGAAAGACGTTTTTCCTCTGCCAAGAATAGAAGATATTCTTGACCAGCTAGGAAATTGTCGATACTATGCACGTACATAATAATACGGTAAATTCGGCAACTAAGTTGACACCTTTGAATGCTTTATTTGGTTTCGAATTTGAAATGCCAACGAACTTAAAAAAAAACCTGTCCCGGTATATGCTAGTGACAATTATCCTTGTTCACTGAAATACCAGCTCTCTAAAAGCCACCAAATAGCTAACGAGAATTTTAAAAAAGCTAAAATTAAGTCAAAAATAAATTACGATAGGCACCTTAAGAGCATTTCATTCCAGGTCGGGCAAATGGTTTTGCTTAAAAACCCTATTAGGAAAAACAAATTTTCCGAAAAATGGGTCGTTGTTGTGTCGATTGATAGCCCGGTGACTACCACGATTAGAGTAAAACAAAATACAGAAAAGAAGGTACATAATAACCGACTAAAACCTTTCTATAATTAAATGTTTTATATTTGTGGGGAAAGGAATTTAGTCTCTGTCTCTGTATTATTTGTATACAACATACAATTCAAAACTTAATACTTATTTTCCTTTGTAATGGGTTAAAACATTTACACTAATTATTATTCAATTTCAGACGCCCGCTGATACTGTCTTCCGAATAATGGAAAGCCTAGAAATCCATTGCATTGACTATCTTTTGAACTGAACAAAATAATTAATTTTTTTTCCATTTTCAGATTACACGGATGTCTAAATTATTTTCATTGCATTCTGTATTCGAATTTCCCATTGTTATATTTAAATCTCCCAGCAACTATTATACGATAATTTTAGTAACCATTTGAGGTGCTAGTTTCAATTCTTTGAAGTAGAAGTCAAATTATAAAAAAAAAGGTATTTAAAAAAATGTATACCTTTATTTTGTTCAATTTAAACATTTTAATGTGCACTTTACCAAGCAATATCTTCAAAAATATTGTGTCAATTCTTATGTTATTAATATATCTAATAAAAATTAAATAGTTTTAAATTGTATTCTTAAGAAACAAATGAAAATTATGTACTTCATTAAACTTACTTAAAAAGAAAAATTTACGCTCATAATATAAGTATTATAATTATTATAGTTATATTTTATATATCTCATGGCAAATGTATTAACCGTCAGCATTCACCTCTAGTACTCGTATTTTCATACATTTGAAAATGACGTTTTACCTTAAAACAACAAGTGTAATTTTCGAAAAACGCTTTAAACCAAATTCTTCAATCTCCAATGTTTAACGTGGCTGCATAATTTTTGCTCAATATTTACAACTTTAAGGCACCAAGAAGATAATTCCTTTGGTCAGCAACTAACGAAATTAAAAACTGATTTAACTATTCTACTCGCAGTGCAGTGAGACGGTGTAAATCTTCCAATGATTTTATGATCATCTATCCGATTACGCCTTCGAGGAACTGTATCCAATAATAAATTAGTTCCCGATCTTATCACCGAAGATGTTTAAGTTGCTTGAGATCATATGAGAAACAAAATAACAAACAGAAGAAAGTTTGAGTTCCATTGTGAACAGCACTCTCTTAAAAGCGAGACTAGGTTCCTGTTCCCGAAAGCCAGTTGACAGACAATGGCTACGATTTACAAGTAGACATTATCTAAATGTGTCCATCATCGTTTTTGAAGCTCTGGATATTACATTCCTTACTGTCTCATTTCTTCCAGGAGCGCAAAATATCGACAATCTTAACCTCGAAGAAGTGACCAATAGTAAATCCATGCAGCCAAAATGATAATATCGTTACTAAGCTTCATTGGAAGATGAGAGGAGATAAATTTAAAGATAAAGAAGTGAACAAGCACTAGGATAAAGTTAAATTTCACTTGAAGTCATTGACGTTCGTCAGTGCCGTTACAAAACTCATTCGTTAAAAATAACAACAAAATTCTCTTCAAGAGATTCCAAAACATCTACCATCACCACCCGAAGTTTAATAAAAGCAATTTTTGATGTCTTACTACTTACAAGCTGGACAAGAGGAGTCACATTTGCCAGAGTTTATTTAAATAGAAATATATATTTATGTAATATGTATAGCAGTAACTGCATTATATAGGTATAATTTAGTTAATTTAAGAAAATAATTTGTAATTTATTTTTCCACGATTTTAAAAATATTTATGTAATGTTGTCATGGGAGTTAGTTTAAATTAAATACAAAATACTTTTAAAAGCAAGGGGAAAACAAGAGATTTTACATGATATTGGACATAAAGAACAAAAGTTTCGAATTTTCAAATCGTATAACAAAATAGAAAGAGTGAAAGTACAAAAGCAAAAATTAAAAAAAAAAGCATACTTAAAACCATTTCAGATTTGTATGAATTAAAAAAGCCAAAACTAAATGTTGAACTTATAAACAAAAGCAAAATTAATTTAAATAATATTTAAGAAATGTTGCTATTGCAAAATAGAAAAACAAATAAAGTATTATTACAATCAAAACCAGAAAAACAGATAAAATATTATTAAAAGAAAAAATTTTAAAATAAATAAATATAAATGTAAGAAAAAAAAAAAAAACTCTAGGCTTATACCTAAGTTTAAAAATATTTGACTATAAGAAATATAAAAAAAAAAGGACATGCATAATGTATAGATAATAATAAGAAAATGGTAAATGTAAGAAATAAATAATAAAAATAATTAAATATCAAATTCAACAAAATTTGATAAAATAAATGTTAAGAATCCGTAGAGGTACATAAAAGATTGTTAAATTTAAGAAAAAATAGTTGTTTAATCAAATATATAAAAAAAAGATAAAGTAGCTTCTAAGACCAATCTAAGACTATGTATTCACATAAATTTAAGATTAAGCTAATTTTATAATAAATAAAGAATAACACAGCATAGTTGGTGTTTCCGGTCGAAACTTTCCCTCAGGGGGGAGGAAATGTTGCGCCCTACATTTGGTTCACTGTGCATGGCCTGAGTTGAACCCTATCATCCCATTGCACTGTGTCGAAACATTATTGCTGTGCATAATCTTACTCATCAATAATGTTTCACCTTTGCAATTAGGCCAAGAGGGAAACTACCTTGAAATGCGGAGTGGGCTATTTGGATAGCAGCAGCTATGTAAGTGTCGATCGGAAACATGAACGATGGCGGAGTTCACTGAAAACGATTCAACAGTGCGGGTCGTCTTTGTTTTGAAGGAATTAGTCACCTCGAGGGTAGACGAGTAACATTAGTCACCTCGAGGGTAGACTAGTAACAGTTTTCTCGGTTTAGAAACGAAACAGATTAATTTTGGCCTCTAAAAATTAAAAAAATCAATATAAGGGCCACCCTAAGATACCTTGATCCAAAAAAATTAAAAAAAAAAAAACAAGATCACACCATCGTCCTTCAGAGTATCAAAAATATCTATATTTATTTATTAACTTCCCATAGGGAGTTATTGTAATCGGTCCGATTTGTCAAATTGGAATTTTTGACATTTCTCGACGTTTCAAGGTCCCTAGAGGCTATCACCCCTATTACGATTGTCGTTTTAATTAAAACGACAGTAAAACAACAGCGTCTAGAAGCAAAAATTGCGGTTTAATTCAAATTCAAACTTTGACATTCTCTCTGCTCTTCACCTATCTTCCCATTGCAACGATAGGTTTTTTACTGACACGTCAAATGTCGCTTTTAGAGCGAGTCATTTTCTTGACGTTTTAGTCAAAACGACTATCGTAATAGGGGTGTATATCAATCATTTTTAGAGAGGTGTCTGTGTGTGTGTGTGTACGTACGTTCGTACGTTCGTACGTTCGTACGTTCGTACGTCCGTACGTTCTTGTACCATTTTTCGTCGTCGATATCTCAAGAACGAGTAAAGATATCGACTTCAAATAAATTTTGTTTAATAGATAATAACTTCGAAAGAGGCTGAAAGGGCGTTTATTAAAATTCAGTAAGTAGTTTTTTCACTATAACGGTTTAAAAAAAAAGTAAAAATTTTGGTTAGTTTCAAATATCTCACGAAAAAATAATGCTATTGATTTCAAATAAAATTTAATGTACTCATTATAAGGTCATACAGGTTTGGTATGAGTTTTGGAAAAAATGAGCATACTGTTATTTTTTTAAATAAAAAAAACTGAAAAAAAAAATTTCATAACCCAGATATTCTAAGAACGGAAAACAATTTGAAACTCAAAATAATTTTATTTTACGAAAAATAATGTGTTTGACAACTGGTGAAAATTTCAAAAAAAATCAGTTTACAGTTTTTTTACAAAAAATAAAAAACTATATAAAATTCTATTGAAAATTGGTAAAAATTGTTTTTCGACTCAAATTTCTCGAGAACTAGTAGTGATATTGACTTCTAATTTAGTTTATTTTATACATAGTATAATTTTGTACAATTGGTAAAATGTTGACAAATATTGAATTAATAATTTTTTTTTTTAAATAAAAAAAACTATTAAAAATTCTAGTGAAAACTAGTTAAAATTGTATTTCAAGTCGAATTTCTTGGGAATGAACACCGATAGTGCCATCTAAAGTATGTTGTTTTATACATCGATACCTTCCCGTAAGAATATATACTAAGCGACATTCAATTCAATTCAATTCAATTCAATTCAATTAAGTTTATTGGATAATACAGTAAGACTGAGTCTTTTATAGTATTCTTACATTTCTAAAATTGTTCAGGAAACGAAAAAAACGAAGAAAGTTCTAGTTGAATCATAGTGTGCTAAGAGACAATTTTGGTTAAACTAAGTGACATCTAACAAAATTTTTTCTTGCTCACGACAATGAGATCTTTATTAATGTCGCTTAGCATAATTTTTTGGCGGATAATACAAATTTCAGGGGCAACATTGTTTTAATGAGAAAACATGGCAGTTGATAATTTTTTTTATTTGTGCTCTAGTTTCCTTTTCATCCATAATAGGTTGGCGAAACCCAGGCCAAAACGTGGCCCTTAACATATAGTATATTTCCTCATCAAAAAGTCATTTTCGAAAAAAGTGTCGCTTAGTACATTCTTACGGGAAGGTATCGACATAATACAATTATTAACATATGGTTAAATTTTGACAAGTATCGAATTGACAGTTTTAACAAAAATATTTCGTTTTTAATTTCTATAATATAATACATAATTTTATAATTTTATTATCAAGAATTTTATTATAAGAAGAATGTATGTACTGTACATACGTATATGAATAAGGTTGTTCAGTTGTACCCAAGTCCCCCATATTCAAATTCCATTAATAGCTATGGTAAAATTGAAGAAAACGTCACAATATGTTTTTATCTTTTTGTCCATGAAAAAGATGTAAAATTCTACTCAAGGTTTTCTTAGCTGTAGGAACACAGATATATTAAAAAACACGGAAATCTAAAATTCAGTATATAATATGTACCTACCAACCTTCGTAATTATTACAAGAAATTTAACATCTTAAATAGAAAAGTTTAAAATTAGTTAAACACATTTTCTGTAAAAAAAACATAAAATGAGCGACTAAGTATCCTCATCATCAACAAGACAAAGCAAATTTCCTAATATCATAGTATGCCACAAGCATCATCGATTTTTAAAACAGGAGTCATTGTATATCCAGTGCAGATCACTGCTTTTCAATCCGGAAAAACCACAACAACAATTACACTATGAAACCATCTACTTCGATCTTCCATCTACTGCTCTATGATCGAAATATGTATGCAAAATATCATACCAATTATCACAAAAGATACAGCTAAAGTTTGTTTCGCTGAAAATTTGGTTATTTGAAAAAAACTAAATATAAAGTTTTCAAGACCACAAATGGGAAGTTATCAGTGTGGGTCGTACCCAGCCTCTTTTATTAAAAATGCAGTCAAATACAAAATGTATGTATATACTTAATTAATTTCACACTGATCTTAGATCTTAGGATTTATGTTTATTTCGTACTAAACTTTTGAGATTTAGTATCTAACTTAATGTCGCCAGATATTAAAGGCCAATCAAATAACAACACAAATAATCAGACCCTTTCCTTCCTTGTTTTTTTCTACTGCATACAAGCAAGAGAACGCACACAAAATTTACCTGCTACTGCCAGGGATGGAAAATGAAATTTTTCAATTGTACTGAAATCTGGAATAAAATTGTACTGAAATGATGTCAATTGTACCGAAAACGAATTTTGTATGAAAAAAAAAATCAATAATTCAACTATTTAAAAGTTTGCCAAAAATCAAAGCAGAACTGATCAGCTTGTCTTCTTATAAAAAATATTAATAAATATTAATAGCTCCAAAAAAAAATACTGGCGCAAAATTGTTAAAATGACGAATACCAATTTATTTTTTTTTAGTAACATGCTATTTGCAAACGCCACAAAACGTCTGTTTACTTAGTTTTTTGCAAGAGCTGTCATTGTTTTAGGTGTGTTCAGAGGCAATTTATTAAAAATATTGCTTAAGTACAATACTAGTTAGAAAATGTTTAAAATTAAGAATGAGTTAGTAAGCTACTTTAAAGTTAGCAAATTGTTAAGTAGTATCATACTAACACCTTAATAATAGGCTGTTTAAAATTTTGCGCCACTATCTTTATTTTAAAAGTGCATAACTATTGTGTTGTATTGTATTGTAATGACGAAACTAAATCTTTTACTTGTCCATTTTTGCGGCACCAGCTTATACAAAAAAATTTAAATATAAAATTTATTTCACAAATTCAATATCTTAAAAATGGACAGCCGAAAAACCGCAATCACATCCACAAGTTTACAGTTTAGTATTTATTAAACAAAACGATGCGACGTTTGAAAAAAAGCTGATCGATAAATAGAAGAGCCAGAAAAGCAAGACGCCATCAAGATCGATAAATAGAAGAGCCAGAAAAGCAAGACGCCATCAAGAAGTGAAAAGAAAACTGTAATTAAGAGTTATAAGGGCTTATAGCTGAGAGTTATTGTTCTGGTATGAAAATGAAGTCATTCAGGCCAGGATGATGTATTCAATTCAACTTTCAATTTCCTTTTATGTGCTTTTGTTTATTTTTTTTTGTGAAATACATGAAATTTTGAAATTGTACTGAATTGAGACAAATTGTACTTTTGTACTCGTACAAACTCAATTGTATCGAATTCGGTACAATTGTACCGAATTTTCCATCCCTGGCTACTGCTACTATACGACTATACCTACTCGGCTAGGTACTCCTCTTTCATTCAACCTGATGTTGATGTCTCTCTTGTTTGATCGCAATTTTTTGCGCTAACGCTTTCATATTATTTAGCTGGGCTTTGCTTAGGACATGTTGTAGCCAAACGATGTTGTATTGTATAAATAGGAGTAGTATTGAATTTGTTAGCGCAAATTTTCGCGCTATAAATGCTTCAAGGGATATATTTTTGCATGAGACTTTTGTATTGCGTTTGTGTTAGTAAATATGATTTTAGAATAGGAATGTGGGTAGGTTAAGTAGTTTTGTGTATTTATGTCAATGGTGTTATATTGTAGGAAATTTGGTATCGCAAATTTTAACGCTAAGGTATACTTTAAGTATGGTAGTATATCATAATAGTACTTATTTATTTAAATTCTTGGTTTAGCGGCGATAAACCTGCTAACTGAGAGGAATCGCCACTGGTCCCATTGATCCTTTTTCTCCTCCTTCAATTCGATCTTAGACAAATACAAGATATACTGGCATACATTAAACCCAATAGAAATAAGAGATCGTTGGAAATGTCTTGCAGGAAGCCTTGACCATGATGACCTTTATTTTAATCGAGAATAAAATAAACAATCTAATTGAAAATAATGAACACCAAATTGTCATAAATGAATATATACAATAGTAGAATAAATAATATAACAGTAGCCACTTATGCAATTCTAAAAGAGATAAGGGAAAGTAAATTTTTAGATAACGAATTAATGTTAAGCCTCAAATATATAAAATAATAATTATAAAAGAAGAACTTACAAATATAAAGTATGCCATCCATTGGGCGAAAGAACAAATTTTAAATTCAATGATTTTGTCAAACGAAGAAATAAGTGCAGCCATAAAAACGCTGAATAAAGAAACACTTCCTTTCAACACCGTAGAAGAAGCTCTAGAATTCGCAAATGTCAAGATTTTTACTAATAGTTCAATATTGATTTCAACATTCCACTTACTTACAAAATCTCAAATATGTGAAAAACTTTCTATTAAGCCAATAAAATGAAATAAGAAAGTAATTAAGTTACTAAATGAAAATAATTGTCAAAATATTAATATGTGAAAACAAATTTTATAATATCGAAAAACCATGTAGAACTTTGAACAATTTGTCTGTTTGTCATTCAGAAAATATCAAAGAAATAATAAACTTAGATTGCATTCCCAATTTGCTCACAAGTCGCAACTCGTCCTGCCTAGGGCCATAGCTAGAGTTGAATTCAAGGTAGGGCATCGGTGATAACATGTATGGCGGAAGTAATAATTTTACTTGATATGAAATATGATCTCATCTGGTAAAGGTGGTACTCAATTGTAGGGAGGGGGTGATAAATAAGTGCTAAACATTCATTTATATAATGGTTTATAATATTATTTCTCTTAACATATTATATTTAGTATACCTACATAGACAGCAATGCAAAGTTCTTTCATTAAAATAACTGAATTCTTTGATTCGCCATATATAAAAAATACGAAGAACTTCATCCAGATTAACTGACTTGGTTCTTTTCTTTTCAAATGCCAGAGGAATACCAAGCTTGCCTTTCTTTCGTGACTCATTGATAGCATTTGAGGCCTATTAATTGCAGTCAAAAGTTGAAAACGTAGATTCACACAGAGCAGTGCTACATCTTATGGTCGCCATAGATGTAATTAGTAATTTTGCTATGACGTATTTAAAAGTATGTATTTATTTATTGTCATATTGGAACTGCAGCTTTGAATGAAGTAGCTTTAAATATTTGATTTATTGCAGTAACTTATGGCCAGTTGCACCAAATTGCAATTAAATGGGCTTTCGCTAAAAGTCTTAAAGTTTGTTGACCTGATAAATTTATTTTTTTTGGTTCCTTTATTGTCCTTTAAGAATTAAAAAGGGCTTGGTGAAACTGTACATTTCACAAATAGTTTCGTTTTCTCACACTTACTTAAGTTTTTCAACGGTACCATTTTGTCTACATCCAAGTGATCTATACTCGCTACTGAATTTAGTAGATCGTTGTTATCCGAAAATATCCTTTGTAATTTAGCTATTAGTATAACCAACGTTTTGAAATACTCAGACTTAAATGGATGAGCGTTCTGATGTTCTATATTTTGTCTTGCAGAGGATCAGGAAGATCCATATATACAAAGTAGTCATGCATCCGATTTGATTTTTTGATTTGCCTCTTTTGAGTACGAGTCGTATTTTCGGAATCGTCTCTTATCATAGAATTTGCTTCTTCCAAAATTTGATGATAAATTTCTGATCTAAGTTTACTTATTTTATTTTGAGTTTAATGATTGTTATGGCGTCTTTCAATCGTGCACTTCGGGATTGTAAAGCTGCGTCTGAAGGCTGGAGCATGGATATTTTTTTGGCCACACTCAAGGCCATTCGGAATTCCAAATTGAGCATCACTTTTTTAATGTCCACACTCTTGGCGACGTCATCACCCTTAAATCTGCCATTTTTAACTTCATCCAAAGTCGTCAAAATCAATGAATAATTATCGTGTGAAACTTTTGTTACGGCCAAGTGTCCTGACCACTCTGTTCTAAGAGCTGGGAAATCCTTTTTCACCATACAACTCAGCTTTTTTTCCATGCTGAAAAAATTCATGTAACATGATGCATTGTTCAAAAAATAAACAAATGAAAGTCATTTCCGAGATAACCCTAATAAGTACAAAATGCAAGCGATGGTTAAAGCAGTGGACGTAAGGGATTTTTCGGCCCAATTTATTTTCTATTCTGGTTATGTTATTTAACGTTCAGTAAAATTGGCTGCATCAAGATTTATTTATTTATTTATTTATTTGAAGGCATTCACATTAAGAAGTACAATCTTATAGATAGTGATGCTTAAAGATGCATTTAACAATTTAAATTCGAGCTCTCCATTTATAATTAGGAAAAATAGTACAAATAGGCAAAAGAAGAGGAAAAAAAGAAAAAGAGAAAAGGAGAAAAAGAGAAAATAGCATACAAAAATTATCCAGTGTTTTGAGTGAAAAAGGACCTAAGCTCCAACCTAAACCTATTGGTGCCACCGAAACCACGAACATGTCTGGGTAAAGAATTCCATAAACGAATAGAGTTAACAAAAAACTGCCGTTCGGATGTAAGACAAGATAAACGAGGTTGGATAAGTTGACGAGATCTCATTGAGGTACTATAACGTATCTTGTTAAATAGGTAACTAGGCTGATTAGTTAGAATTATATTAGAGAGCAGGATAAGAGATCTGTAACGAATAAGATGATCATATGACATATTATAAAGAAGTTTGGAGAAGTGAGAAATCCGATCGAAACGTCTTACGTTAAATTTTGTTAAAAGCAATGTTAAGTTTTCTCCTGCTAATAGAACCACGATTTCCAAAAATTTCATAGCCATAGTTAAGATTAGGAATAATGAGTGTTTTTGTTAACAACATACGTGTTCTTTGGAGGGGTAAATTGGTGGGACATCCAGAGCTGGCAAAGTATTCCATAGACTTTCCCAACAGCTTCATTGATATGATTATTCCATGTCAGTATCCTATTAAAAACCATTCCTAGATTTCATGTGGTCTCAACATATTCCATTTTTGAGCCCTGAAAGGAAATTTCGGGGAAGTAGGAAAGGTCTAATGGTTTCTTGCTAATGACTATGCATTTTGTTTTTAGTGGGTTAAGAAAAAGCCCATTCTTCTCAGATCAGGCGGAGATCTTATCTAAGTCAGTATTAATTGTATTTGCGCAGTCCTCTAGCAAGCCAAGGGGGCAACTCTTATACAATTGGACATCATCAGCGTACATTTGTAGCGAAGAGGATACTAAAGAGGGAATTTCATTAACATATAATGAAAACAGTAGAGGTCCAAGCATGGAGCCTTTTGGAACCCCTATACTATTAGATTAGATAGAAAGCTGGAAATTTCATTACCTAACGAGATAGCTTGTGTTCTAGACTTCAGATAAGATGACATGAGTTTAACTGCAGACATTGAGGAACCAAATAGCGTCAAAAGTTTGTTACAAAGGTTGGAATGGTCAACCGTGTCGAAGGCCTTCGAAAAATCCAGTAAAACCAAAAATGTTATTTTGTCCTCATTTATAAACCCCCTAATATTGTCCACAACGTCAATAACTGCAAAAATACAGCTGTGGTGCTTCCTAAACCCAGATTGCATTAGAGAAAGCAAATTATTGGTATTGATGTAAGAGTTAATTTGTTTCTGAAGCAGTCTCTCAAATAAATCAAATAGATTTTCAGTAGTAGTAACTGTCAGCAACGACTTATTCACAATTCTATCTTTAACGTAGCGTATAGCTATTGCAATATTTTTGCGTTTATTTTTATCTCTCGTACCATCTTCCATTATAGTAAACCAGTTTGGGTCCGATTCATTAGTATCTTTAACAATGGGACTTCGTACTGCTATAATCATTGCTTGAATTATTTGATTTTGAGTTTCAGGTGAACGATATGTTGCAATTTGTGTATATGAGTAAGAGACTCTTTCAAATTTGGATCATTCATGCAAGTGTATTCAAACAAATTCTGAAATAATCCTTGTTCTTTTTCTTCCTCTAAAATATAATTCCCACACATAACTAATTCGTTGACAAATTGTATAACCTCAATAATAGATTTAACGTAGTACCTCTATCTCTCTAAAGCTTTTTGATGTACGAGTATCAACGTTTCAACACTGCTAGTTTTAGAGACTCTATTTAATTTATCCTGCCACATTGCCATAGCTTGGTAATGGGAAATGAATTTTTCGTGTTTTGGAAAACCAGTTTTTGAATCAGTGGCATTACGATACGATAGTTGATTTTTAAGGTAGGGCATTGGAGGTTTCAAGGTAGGGCATTTCCCCCTAATGCCCCCCCTCCCCCTAGCTACGGCCATGGTCCTGCCCCATTACAAACTCCCAACACATTCCCAGTATCGAGATGATCGAGACAGGCGTGATTTTCCTCAACCAATTTCAAGACAACATTACAATAGACGGAATCGGACATTCTCAGAACGGAAGATTTTTTTTATCAAATTCCACAATGCAACACTCGGAATCAAGGATCAAATCTTTCGCTCTGCAGAAATATCCTCAGTTCAAATCTTACCTGCAGTTGTTCAACCTCAGCCATACGCAAAAGTGATCAACGAAGTACTCTCTCTAGAAATGATGCATGAACTTCATATTAAGAATAGGGAGCATATTAAGAAGCTTGAAGTAACCAACCTCATCCAACAATCTATCTCTCACGGCACTGTAATGATCATCATGGGCATCATAGCGGTAGTTATTTTTGTGAAAAAGAAGAAAATACAAGTAACAATTAAACATGAGGAAACCCATCAAGAAGTAACATCTGAAGTCTTGGGAACCCCTAGCACCTCCAAGCCAATCTTCATCCCTACCTTTAGTCAGATGAGAAGTCCCAGCATCCCTAAGTTCTATGACGCTCCTTTCTTTTAACTGCCGGATGAGGGCATCCAGATTTAAAAGAGGAAGAGTTAACAACAGCAGCATTAGAAAATTTAAATATATCAAATATCCCGCAACTTCCCACAGTTCGTTTCCATCACATCAGCAACATTCAGGGTTCATGGTTTTCCACAATAGTCACCGGATACACACCAAGCGCAGGCAACGAGCAAAACCATAGGAAATGCAATCTTGCATTTTTTCATTTTGTGCATTTGAAATATTGTATGTAAAAGCTAAAGTTCTAAGTTATCTTCTCTTTGAAAAATTAATAAAAGTTTTTTTTTTAATAAAAATCGAATCGTTAAATTATAATTTACATATATGACGTTAATAGGAGACTTACTACAGAAAATAATAAACAAGTTCTATACTCTGTTCAATTTATATTTGCAGTACAGGCCTTATGGGAGAGCTTTTTCAGAAACACTGGTACCTGCTAATGTTTGCAAGGCAGCTTAACTTAAGAAATTGCCACTGAAATAAGAAAGAGAATCACTGAGTTACATTAAAATTGTTTGTGTAATCTTCTCTGAATCAGAGTTACCATTGCCAAGTTGATAGAAATCCATATGGCATTTTCTTTGGTTTGTGCTATGTAACTTTTAGGACTTAAAATTTTTCGAGCTTTTGGTAGCAAATATTTTTCTGAGATTTGCGGCAATTTTTAATGCTCCTACGGCAATACTGTAAGAGCTTAAATTAAAGATAGCTTATTGAAATCCATAATGGTCAGACTAAAAGTCAAATATCCTAACTTCCCTGTACTATAAATATAAATTGAACATAGTATAATTAATCAAAATATAGCCGAACAAATAAAAAACATTATTACCTATATCCAAAAACAACAAAAGCTATCGAAACTTAAATAAATATAATCTTCAATTAGGTACAAGAATAAGAACCCTAGAAGAAGAAGTTGAATTGATGCAGCACATCGTCGCTTGAAAAGCAAACTGACATAAGTCAAAATTTGTCGATTTTGAGTTAAGTATACAGAACGAACCGCAAAAAAAAATACTAATTTTCTATCAAACCGTCATAAGTATAACTATTAAACTGACATCAGGAGGGCGTAAGTGTCGTTTTGCAATTATGGTAACATCCCTGATCTTTTTTCCAGCAAAATGACTTTTTTTTTAGTTTTGTCTCAGTCTTCACTGTGAGTGGTTGTGTTTGTTCCTGGAGAAAAGTCATAATAAAAAAATGTCAGACTGCACCGAAACAAACCGGTAAGTTTTGTTTTTTTATTTTTGACACTTTTTTATTTGTAACACTTTGCTTTAAAAAAAATATAAATTCGTTATAAATTAGCATCTGGAAAAGTGACACTTTTTGTTTTGTGTCATTTTGCTGCCAAATTTCAGTCAATTATTTTTGTGGTTGAAAGTTTCAATTTGCGTTAAGTCATTTTGGTTAAAAAAAATATAAAATTGTGGTAAATAAGCTTCTGGAAAAATGACACTTTTTGTTTTGTGTCATTTTGCTGACAAATTTCAGTCAATTATTTTTGTGGTTAAAAGTTTCAATTTGCGTTAAGTCATTTTACCTTGGAAGGAAACTAGTTGATGAAATGCAAATATCTTTTTATTACTTTGAGAAGTGTCACTTTACCAATATCCTAGGAATTATTTTACCTCATAGACTATCATCTTATCGTCAACAATTTGTGTGTTTGTTTAGATTGCCTACTCGATCAGAATTACTTGTTAAGCTGGCACGCAGTAAGAATAACAACAGTTCACAAGAATGGACGATTTCTAGTCATGAAAACCCATCATATCAAAATGTACCGCAAAATTTTTGCAATGCAACGAGTATAACCGTCGAAAAAACTGTAAGTAATACATTTTATAGCTTTCACGTATATTATTACATTAGACTGTGCGTTATTTGAGTTTTTTTGAGGATCCGGCTCTTACGTAAAAAACTATTTGGAAATATTTAAAAAAAAATCCCCTAATTTTTTTTTCGTGTTACTTTTTTTAAATTACATATTTCCAAATAATTTTTCTACCCAAGAGCTTAATTTAAAAATAACAGATTCTGATATTACATAGTTAGATCTATGCTGTTTTTTGATAATGTAATCTTATCGTCTGATAATTACTTTCAGAACCAAGGTCCATCTTCAAATCAACTTGGCTCACCTAAACTTGAAACTGCTTCCGTTTTACCATCTCTTGGCTGCGACTTATCTACAAAATTAGCCTGTACAGCTATGGAGCACAATACAGCTTCTGGAAGCGTTCAGTTGAATTCGCATACCCCAACTTTCGATGAAAAAACTTCTGTTCCGGGATGTAGCAGCACCATCGCCAGTGGCTCTCGTTTAATAACCAATAATCCTCAAAGTGACTTATCCTCAGACTCATCTTCAGATTCCGAACTTGGAGACTTTTCAGCAGATGATGACTGCAAAGACCCAAATTACTGTACAAGTGGATCATCGGGAACTTCGGATGATTTGCAACCATCAAGTCCGACACCAACACCAGTTGAAATAGAATCCACGGAAAAAGAAAAGCCCAGCTCCCGAAAAAGGAAAAATAGTAAAAATGAATGGACAAGAACTAAAGCAAAGATTGCAAGGAACTTTGAAAAATCGTATTTTTCTAGTTCCAAAACTCAGAGAATAATTGAAGAAAGAAAGATGGGTCCTGTTTGCAAGTGCCGTCTTGGGTGTTCATCGAAAATAAATGAAGAGAACAGGTTAAAATTATTCAGCAAATACTGGGACTATGGATGTACAGAAAAACAACGAAACTTTATTGCAGATTCAATGATTGCAATAAAACCTAAATACAGGTATACTCGAGTACGAGTTGAAGAAGGTTCTACTTCTAATACCAGAAAGCCTCGACAAAACAACAATGCATTTTATTTCAACGTTGAAAACTCAAGAATTAGAATCTGCAAAAATTTCTTCAAATCAACTCTGGGAATTAACGACAGGCCTATTAAAACCGTGCTAGATAAAAAAGACCAATATATCACTAATATGGTAAAATCTGATTTAAGGGGTAAGCACACCCCTTCGAATAAAACTAATGACAGTATCCTTAAAGGAATTAAGGATCATATTGATGAAATACCACGCATTCCAAGCCATTATTGCAGAGCAAACTCAAATAAAGAGTACGTTGATGGAGGTATGAGTGTTGCGGAGATACACCGAAACTACGTTGAACAGTGCAATGCTAAAAAAGTCCCTTTTGCAAAGTATAAAATATTCCAAAATACCAGTGAAAGTAGATCAAGGGCCAATAAATTAATCAAAAGCAGTACAGATTACCTCAAATTGCTAGAGATGAAATAAACTTGCAAGTTGAGAAAATGCTTCAAGATGGAGTTATTTCCCCCAGTATTTCGCCATGGAATTCTCCTCTTTTAGTCGTCCGTAAAAAAACAGGGTCTGATGGACAAAAGAGATGGAGAGTCGTGGTGGATTTCCGAAAACTGAACGAGGTATCTGTGAAAGACGTTTTTCCTCTGCCAAGAATAGAAGATATTCTTGACCAGCTAGGAAATTGTCGATACTATGCACGTACATAATAATACGGTAAATTCGGCAACTAAGTTGACACCTTTGAATGCTTTATTTGGTTTCGAATTTGAAATGCCAACGAACTTAAAAAAAAACCTGTCCCGCTATATGCTAGTGACAATTATCCTTGTTCACTGAAATACCAGCTCTCTAAAAGCCACCAAATAGCTAACGAGAATTTTAAAAAAGCTAAAATTAAGTCAAAAATAAATTACGATAGGCACCTTAAGAGCATTTCATTCCAGGTCGGGCAAATGGTTTTGCTTAAAAACCCTATTAGGAAAAACAAATTTTCCGAAAAATGGGTCGTTGTTGTGTCGATTGATAGCCCGGTGACTACCACGATTAGAGTAAAACAAAATACAGAAAAGAAGGTACATAATAACCGACTAAAACCTTTCTATAATTAAATGTTTTATATTTGTGGGGAAAGGAATTTAGTCTCTGTCTCTGTATTATTTGTATACAACATACAATTCAAAACTTAATACTTATTTTCCTTTGTAATGGGTTAAAACATTTACACTAATTATTATTCAATTTCAGACGCCCGCTGATACTGTCTTCCGAATAATGGAAAGCCTAGAAATCCATTGCATTGACTATCTTTTGAACTGAACAAAATAATTAATTTTTTTTCCATTTTCAGATTACACGGATGTCTAAATTATTTTCATTGCATTCTGTATTCGAATTTCCCATTGTTATATTTAAATCTCCCAGCAACTATTATACGATAATTTTAGTAACCATTTGAGGTGCTAGTTTCAATTCTTTGAAGTAGAAGTCAAATTATAAAAAAAAAGGTATTTAAAAAAATGTATACCTTTATTTTGTTCAATTTAAACATTTTAATGTGCACTTTACCAAGCAATATCTTCAAAAATATTGTGTCAATTCTTATGTTATTAATATATCTAATAAAAATTAAATAGTTTTAAATTGTATTCTTAAGAAACAAATGAAAATTATGTACTTCATTAAACTTACTTAAAAAGAAAAATTTACGCTCATAATATAAGTATTATAATTATTATAGTTATATTTTATATATCTCATGGCAAATGTATTAACCGTCAGCATTCACCTCTAGTACTCGTATTTTCATACATTTGAAAATGACGTTTTACCTTAAAACAACAAGTGTAATTTTCGAAAAACGCTTTAAACCAAATTCTTCAATCTCCAATGTTTAACGTGGCTGCATAATTTTTGCTCAATATTTACAACTTTAAGGCACCAAGAAGATAATTCCTTTGGTCAGCAACTAACGAAATTAAAAACTGATTTAACTATTCTACTCGCAGTGCAGTGAGACGGTGTAAATCTTCCAATGATTTTATGATCATCTATCCGATTACGCCTTCGAGGAACTGTATCCAATAATAAATTAGTTCCCGATCTTATCACCGAAGATGTTTAAGTTGCTTGAGATCATATGAGAAACAAAATAACAAACAGAAGAAAGTTTGAGTTCCATTGTGAACAGCACTCTCTTAAAAGCGAGACTAGGTTCCTGTTCCCGAAAGCCAGTTGACAGACAATGGCTACGATTTACAAGTAGACATTATCTAAATGTGTCCATCATCGTTTTTGAAGCTCTGGATATTACATTCCTTACTGTCTCATTTCTTCCAGGAGCGCAAAATATCGACAATCTTAACCTCGAAGAAGTGACCAATAGTAAATCTATGCAGCCAAAATGATAATATCGTTACTAAGCTTCATTGGAAGATGAGAGGAGATAAATTTAAAGATAAAGAAGTGAACAAGCACTAGGATAAAGTTAAATTTCACTTGAAGTCATTGACGTTCGTCAGTGCCGTTACAAAACTCATTCGTTAAAAATAACAACAAAATTCTCTTCAAGAGATTCCAAAACATCTACCATCACCACCCGAAGTTTAATAAAAGCAATTTTTGATGTCTTACTACTTACAAGCTGGACAAGAGGAGTCACATTTGCCAGAGTTTATTTAAATAGAAATATATATTTATGTAATATGTATAGCAGTAACTGCATTATATAGGTATAATTTAGTTAATTTAAGAAAATAATTTGTAATTTATTTTTCCACGATTTTAAAAATATTTATGTAATGTTGTCATGGGAGTTAGTTTAAATTAAATACAAAATACTTTTAAAAGCAAGGGGAAAACAAGAGATTTTACATGATATTGGACATAAAGAACAAAAGTTTCGAATTTTCAAATCGTATAACAAAATAGAAAGAGTGAAAGTACAAAAGCAAAAATTAAAAAAAAAAGCATACTTAAAACCATTTCAGATTTGTATGAATTAAAAAAGCCAAAACTAAATGTTGAACTTATAAACAAAAGCAAAATTAATTTAAATAATATTTAAGAAATGTTGCTATTGCAAAATAGAAAAACAAATAAAGTATTATTACAATCAAAACCAGAAAAACAGATAAAATATTATTAAAAGAAAAAATTTTAAAATAAATAAATATAAATGTAAGAAAAAAAAAAAAAACTCTAGGCTTATACTAAGTTTAAAAATATTTGACTATAAGAAATATAAAAAAAAAAGGACATGCATAATGTATAGATAATAATAAGAAAATGGTAAATGCAAGAAATAAATAATAAAAATAATTAAATATCAAATTCAACAAAATTTGATAAAATAAATGTTAAGAATCCGTAGAGGTACATAAAAGATTGTTAAATTTAAGAAAAAATAGTTGTTTAATCAAATATATAAAAAAAAAGATAAAGTAGCTTCTAAGACCAATCTAAGACTATGTATTCACATAAATTTAAGATTAAGCTAATTTTATAATAAATAAAGAATAACACAGCATAGTTGGTGTTTCCGGTCGAAACTTTCCCTCAGGGGGGAGGAAATGTTGCGCCCTACATTTGGTTCACTGTGCATGGCCTGAGTTGAACCCTATCATCCCATTGCACTGTGTCGAAACATTATTGCTGTGCATAATCTTACTCATCAATAATGTTTCACCTTTGCAATTACACTGAAAATAAATTCCTAGGTAATATTGACAAAAACGTTTTGTTGACCTTTAACAAAACAATTTTATCGTTTTGATAAAATTTTTGTCAATACGAAAGAATGATTTTGTTGATTTCACAAAATTTTTATAATCCAGCATGATTTTTTGTCAGTTTAACAAAATATGCACTACAAATAACATTGTCAGTTTAACAAACCAAGTTTTGTTAATATAACAAAATAAAACAGAGATTTTTGTCACATCGACAAACTTTTTTGTGATGTTAACAAAATGTTTGTTGTATCTACAAAAAATCTGTTTTGTAAATGTTTGTCAATATCACAAAGTTTTTGTTAATTTGTTTTTGTCAATTTAACAAAAAATGAAAACATTTTTGTTAAAATGACAAATATTTTGTTTTGGGGTTGAATTATTTTGTAATATTGATAAAATAATATTATCAGATAGATAAAACTATTTTGTAAGGAAACAAAAAAATTTCTTTTGTGTATGATATAGTCCACACTTGGTTTTTGTTAAAAAATCGATGTAAGACTAACTGAACTTAACAAAAATTGCGTATTGTCCATACGCCCTCACAGATGGTTGCATGTGAGATCGTAGGAACGAAACGCCAATTTTTGTGGAGTTAAATCCCCAAAAAAAAAAACTATTTTGACAAAATTAATTTTGTTTTTTGTGGATTCAACAAAAGAAATTTGTAAAATTGACAAAATATTTTGTTGAATTGACAAAATATTTTGTTAATTTAACAAAATATAACAAGAAATTTTTGTTAATTTAACAAAATATTTTGTTAATGTAACAAAACAATTTTGTTAATTCAACAAAACAATTTTGTTAATTTAACAAAACAATTTTGTTAATTTAACAAAAAAAAATTTGTTAATCCGATAATAATAAAAAAACAATAACACTAACAAAAAAATTGTTAATACAACAAAAGAATTGTTAATATGACAAATTAATTTTGTAAATTCTAAGAAATTTTGTCATATTGACAAAATATTTTTGTTATTTCAACAAATTTATTTGTTAGCATAACAAAATAATTTTGTGGATACAACAAAATATTTTTTGTTACCTAAACAAAATTCTATAATTTTTGTCAATTTGACAAAACTTTTTGTTGGACGTATATTGACAAAATTTTTGTTAAATCAACCTAGATTTTTATCATATATACCTAGATTTTATTTTCAGTGTAGGCCAAGAGGGAAACTACCTTGAAATGCGGAGTGGGCTATTTGGATAGCAGCAGCTATGTAAGTGTCGATCGGAAACATGAACGATGGCGGAGTTCACTGAAAACGATTCAACAGTGCGGGTCGTCTTTGTTTTGAAGGAATTAGTCACCTCGAGGGTAGACTAGTAACAGTTTTCTCGGTTTAGAAACGAAACAGATTAATTTTGGCCTCTAAAAATTAAAAAAATCAATATAAGGGCCACCCTAAGATACCTTGATCCAAAAAAATTAAAAAAAAAAAAACAAGATCACACCATCGTCCTTCAGAGTATCAAAAATATCTATATTTATTTATTAACTTCCCATAGGGAGTTATTGTAATCGGTCCGATTTGTCAAATTGGAATTTTTGACATTTCTCGACGTTTCAAGGTCCCTAGAGGCTATATCAATCATTTTTAGAGAGATGTCTGTGTGTGTGTGTGTACGTACGTTCGTACGTTCGTACGTTCGTACGTCCGTACGTTCTTGTACCATTTTTCGTCGTCGATATCTCAAGAACGAGTAAAGATATCGACTTCAAATAAATTTTGTTTAATAGATAATAACTTCGAAAGAGGCTGAAAGGGCGTTTATTAAAATTCAGTAAGTAGTTTTTTCACTATAACGGTTTAAAAAAAAAGTAAAAATTTTGGTTAGTTTCAAATATCTCACGAAAAAATAATGCTATTGATTTCAAATAAAATTTAATGTACTCATTATAAGGTCATACAGGTTTGGTATGAGTTTTGGAAAAAATGAGCATACTGTTATTTTTTTAAATAAAAAAAAACTGAAAAAAAAAATTTCATAACCCAGATATTCTAAGAACGGAAAACAATTTGAAACTCAAAATAATTTTATTTTACGAAAAATAATGTGTTTGACAACTGGTGAAAATTTCAAAAAAAATCAGTTTACAGTTTTTTTACAAAAAATAAAAAACTATATAAAATTCTATTGAAAATTGGTAAAAATTGTTTTTCGACTCAAATTTCTCGAGAACTAGTAGTGATATTGACTTCTAATTTAGTTTATTTTATACATAGTATAATTTTGTACAATTGGTAAAATGTTGACAAATATTGAATTAATAATTTTTTTTTTAAATAAAAAAAAACTATTAAAAATTCTAGTGAAAACTAGTTAAAATTGTATTTCAAGTCGAATTTCTTGGGAATGAACACCGATAGTGCCATCTAAAGTATGTTGTTTTATACATCGATACCTTCCCGTAAGAATATATACTAAGCGACATTCAATTCAATTCAATTCAATTCAATTAAGTTTATTGGATAATACAGTAAGACTGAGTCTTTTATAGTATTCTTACATTTCTAAAATTGTTCAGGAAACGAAAAAAACGAAGAAAGTTCTAGTTGAATCATAGTGTGCTAAGAGACAATTTTGGTTAAACTAAGTGACATCTAACAAAATTTTTTCTTGCTCACGACAATGAGATCTTTATTAATGTCGCTTAGCATAATTTTTTGGCGGATAATACAAATTTCAGGGGCAACATTGTTTTAATGAGAAAACATGGCAGTTGATAATTTTTTTTATTTGTGCTCTAGTTTCCTTTTCATCCATAATAGGTTGGCGAAACCCAGGCCAAAACGTGGCCCTTAACATATAGTATATTTCCTCATCAAAAAGTCATTTTCGAAAAAAGTGTCGCTTAGCACATTCTTACGGGAAGGTATCGACATAATACAATTATTAACATATGGTTAAATTTTGACAAGTATCGAATTGACAGTTTTAACAAAAATATTTCGTTTTTAATTTCTATAATATAATACATAATTTTATAATTTTATTATCAAGAATTTTATTATAAGAAGAATGTATGTACTGTACATACGTATATGAATAAGGTTGTTCAGTTGTACCCAAGTCCCCCATATTCAAATTCCATTAATAGCTATGGTAAAATTGAAGAAAACGTCACAATATGTTTTTATCTTTTTGTCCATGAAAAAGATGTAAAATTCTACTCAAGGTTTTCTTAGCTGTAGGAACACAGATATATTAAAAAACACGGAAATCTAAAATTCAGTATATAATATGTACCTACCAACCTTCGTAATTATTACAAGAAATTTAACATCTTAAATAGAAAAGTTTAAAATTAGTTAAACACATTTTCTGTAAAAAAAACATAAAATGAGCGACTAAGTATCCTCATCATCAACAAGACAAAGCAAATTTCCTAATATCATAGTATGCCACAAGCATCATCGATTTTTAAAACAGGAGTCATTGTATATCCAGTGCAGATCACTGCTTTTCAATCCGGAAAAACCACAACAACAATTACACTATGAAACCATCTACTTCGATCTTCCATCTACTGCTCTATGATCGAAATATGTATGCAAAATATCATACCAATTATCACAAAAGATACAGCTAAAGTTTGTTTCGCTGAAAATTTGGTTATTTGAAAAAAACTAAATATAAAGTTTTCAAGACCACAAATGGGAAGTTATCAGTGTGGGTCGTACCCAGCCTCTTTTATTAAAAATGCAGTCAAATACAAAATGTATGTATATACTTAATTAATTTCACACTGATCTTAGATCTTAGGATTTATGTTTATTTCGTACTAAACTTTTGAGATTTAGTATCTAACTTAATGTCGCCAGATATTAAAGGCCAATCAAATAACAACACAAATAATCAGACCCTTTCCTTCCTTGTTTTTTTCTACTGCATACAAGCAAGAGAACGCACACAAAATTTACCTGCTACTGCTACTATACGACTATACCTACTCGGCTAGGTACTCCTCTTTCATTCAACCTGATGTTGATGTCTCTCTTGTTTGATCGCAATTTTTTGCGCTAACGCTTTCATATTATTTAGCTGGGCTTTGCTTAGGACATGTTGTAGCCAAACGATGTTGTATTGTATAAATAGGAGTAGTATTGAATTTGTTAGCGCAAATTTTCGCGCTATAAATGCTTCAAGGGATATATTTTTGCATGAGACTTTTGTATTGCGTTTGTGTTAGTAAATATGATTTTAGAATAGGAATGTGGGTAGGTTAAGTAGTTTTGTGTATTTATGTCAATGGTGTTATATTGTAGGAAATTTGGTATCGCAAATTTTAACGCTAAGGTATACTTTAAGTATGGTAGTTTTGTGTTGTGTTTAGGAAAATATGATTTGAAAGTTACGTTTTCAATATAAAATGTATATCATAATAGTACTTATTTATTTAAATTCTTGGTTTAGCGGCGATAAACCTGCTAACTGAGAGGAATCGCCACTGGTCCCATTGATCCTTTTTCTCCTCCTTCAATTCGATCTTAGACAAATACAAGATATACTGGCATACATTAAACCCAATAGAAATAAGAGATCGTTGGAAATGTCTTGCAGGAAGCCTTGACCATGATGACCTTTATTTTAATCGAGAATAAAATAAACAATCTAATTGAAAATAATGAACACCAAATTGTCATAAATGAATATATACAATAGTAGAATAAATAATATAACAGTAGCCACTTATGCAATTCTAAAAGAGATAAGGGAAAGTAAATTTTTAGATAACGAATTAATGTTAAGCCTCAAATATAAAATAATAATTATAAAAGAAGAACTTACAAATATAAAGTATGCCATCCATTGGGCGAAAGAACAAATTTTAAATTCAATGTTTTTGTCAAACGAAGAAATAAGTGCAGCCATAAAAACGCTGAATAAAGAAACACTTCCTTTCAACACCGTAGAAGAAGCTCTAGAATTCGCAAATGTCAAGATTTTTACTAATAGTTCAATATTGATTTCAACATTCCACTTACTTACAAAATCTCAAATATGTGAAAAACTTTCTATTAAGCCAATAAAATGAAATAAGAAAGTAATTAAGTTACTAAATGAAAATAATTGTCAAATATTAATATGTGAAAACAAATTTTATAATATCGAAAAACCATGTAGAACTTTGAACAATTTGTCTGTTTGTCATTCAGAAAATATCAAAGAAATAATAAACTTAGATTGCATTCCCAATTTGCTCACAAGTCGCAACTCGTCCTGCCTAGGGCCATAGCTAGAGTTGAATTCAAGGTAGGGCATCGGTGATAACATGTATGGCGGAAGTAATAATTTTACTTGATATGAAATATGATCTCATCTGGTAAAGGTGGTACTCAATTGTAGGGAGGGGGTGATAAATAAGTGCTAAACATTCATTTATATAATGGTTTATAATATTATTTCTCTTAACATATTATATTTAGTATACCTACATAGACAGCAATGCAAAGTTCTTTCATTAAAATAACTGAATTCTTTGATTCGCCATATATAAAAAATACGAAGAACTTCATCCAGATTAACTGACTTGGTTCTTTTCTTTTCAAATGCCAGAGGAATACCAAGCTTGCCTTTCTTTCGTGACTCATTGATAGCATTTGAGGCCTATTAATTGCAGTCAAAAGTTGAAAACGTAGATTCACACAGAGCAGTGCTACATCTTATGGTCGCCATAGATGTAATTAGTAATTTTGCTATGACGTATTTAAAAGTATGTATTTATTTATTGTCATATTGGAACTGCAGCTTTGAATGAAGTAGCTTTAAATATTTGATTTATTGCAGTAACTTATGGCCAGTTGCACCAAATTGCAATTAAATGGGCTTTCGCTAAAAGTCTTAAAGTTTGTTGACCTGATAAATTTATTTTTTTTGGTTCGTTTATTGTCCTTTAAGAATTAAAAAGGGCTTGGTGAAACTGTACATTTCACAAATAGTTTCGTTTTCTCACACTTACTTAAGTTTTTCAACGGTACCATTTTGTCTACATCCAAGTGATCTATACTCGCTACTGAATTTAGTAGATCGTTGTTATCCGAAAATATCCTTTGTAATTTAGCTATTAGTATAACCAACGTTTTGAAATACTCAGACTTAAATGGATGAGCGTTCTGATGTTCTATATTTTGTCTTGCAGAGGATCAGGAAGATCCATATATACAAAGTAGTCATGCATCCGATTTGATTTTTTGATTTGCCTCTTTTGAGTACGAGTCGTATTTTCGGAATCGTCTCTTATCATAGAATTTGCTTCTTCCAAAATTTGATGATAAATTTCTGATCTAAGTTTACTTATTTTATTTTGAGTTTAATGATTGTTATGGCGTCTTTCAATCGTGCACTTCGGGATTGTAAAGCTGCGTCTGAAGGCTGGAGCATGGATATTTTTTTGGCCACACTCAAGGCCATTCGGAATTCCAAATTGAGCATCACTTTTTTAATGTCCACACTCTTGGCGACGTCATCACCCTTAAATCTGCCATTTTTAACTTCATCCAAAGTCGTCAAAATCAATGAATAATTATCGTGTGAAACTTTTGTTACGGCCAAGTGTCCTGACCACTCTGTTCTAAGAGCTGGGAAATCCTTTTTCACCATACAACTCAGCTTTTTTTCCATGCTGAAAAAATTCATGTAACATGATGCATTGTTCAAAAAATAAACAAATGAAAGTCATTTCCGAGATAACCCTAATAAGTACAAAATGCAAGCGATGGTTAAAGCAGTGGACGTAAGGGATTTTTCGGCCCAATTTATTTTCTATTCTGGTTATGTTATTTAACGTTCAGTAAAATTGGCTGCATCAAGATTTATTTATTTATTTATTTATTTGAAGGCATTCACATTAAGAAGTACAATCTTATAGATAGTGATGCTTAAAGATGCATTTAACAATTTAAATTCGAGCTCTCCATTTATAATTAGGAAAAATAGTACAAATAGGCAAAAGAAGAGGAAAAAAAGAAAAAGAGAAAAGGAGAAAAAGAGAAAATAGCATACAAAAATTATCCAGTGTTTTGAGTGAAAAAGGACCTAAGCTCCAACCTAAACCTATTGGTGCCACCGAAACCACGAACATGTCTGGGTAAAGAATTCCATAAACGAATAGAGTTAACAAAAAACTGCCGTTCGGATGTAAGACAAGATAAACGAGGTTGGATAAGTTGACGAGATCTCATTGAGGTACTATAACGTATCTTGTTAAATAGGTAACTAGGCTGATTAGTTAGAATTATATTAGAGAGCAGGATAAGAGATCTGTAACGAATAAGATGATCATATGACATATTATAAAGAAGTTTGGAGAAGTGAGAAATCCGATCGAAACGTCTTACGTTAAATTTTGTTAAAAGCAATGTTAAGTTTTCTCCTGCTAATAGAACCACGATTTCCAAAAATTTCATAGCCATAGTTAAGATTAGGAATAATGAGTGTTTTTGTTAACAACATACGTGTTCTTTGGAGGGGTAAATTGGTGGGACATCCAGAGCTGGCAAAGTATTCCATAGACTTTCCCAACAGCTTCATTGATATGATTATTCCATGTCAGTATCCTATTAAAAACCATTCCTAGATTTCATGTGGTCTCAACATATTCCATTTTTGAGCCCTGAAAGGAAATTTCGGGGAAGTAGGAAAGGTCTAATGGTTTCTTGCTAATGACTATGCATTTTGTTTTTAGTGGGTTAAGAAAAAGCCCATTCTTCTCAGATCAGGCGGAGATCTTATCTAAGTCAGTATTAATTGTATTTGCGCAGTCCTCTAGCAAGCCAAGGGGGCAACTCTTATACAATTGGACATCATCAGCGTACATTTGTAGCGAAGAGGATACTAAAGAGGGAATTTCATTAACATATAATGAAAACAGTAGAGGTCCAAGCATGGAGCCTTTTGGAACCCCTATACTATTAGATTAGATAGAAAGCTGGAAATTTCATTACCTAACGAGATAGCTTGTGTTCTAGACTTCAGATAAGATGACATGAGTTTAACTGCAGACATTGAGGAACCAAATAGCGTCAAAAGTTTGTTACAAAGGTTGGAATGGTCAACCGTGTCGAAGGCCTTCGAAAAATCCAGTAAAACCAAAAATGTTATTTTGTCCTCATTTATAAACCCCCTAATATTGTCCACAACGTCAATAACTGCAAAAATACAGCTGTGGTGCTTCCTAAACCCAGATTGCATTAGAGAAAGCAAATTATTGGTATTGATGTAAGAGTTAATTTGTTTCTGAAGCAGTCTCTCAAATAAATCAAATAGATTTTCAGTAGTAGTAACTGTCAGCAACGACTCATTCACAATTCTATCTTTAACGTAGCGTATAGCTATTGCAATATTTTTGCGTTTATTTTTATCTCTCGTACCATCTTCCATTATAGTAAACCAGTTTGGGTCCGATTCATTAGTATCTTTAACAATGGGACTTCGTACTGCTATAATCATTGCTTGAATTATTTGATTTTGAGTTTCAGGTGAACGATATGTTGCAATTTGTGTATATGAGTAAGAGACTCTTTCAAATTTGGATCATTCATGCAAGTGTATTCAAACAAATTCTGAAATAATCCTTGTTCTTTTTCTTCCTCTAAAATATAATTCCCACACATAACTAATTCGTTGACAAATTGTATAACCTCAATAATAGATTTAACGTAGTACCTCTATCTCTCTAAAGCTTTTTGATGTACGAGTATCAACGTTTCAACACTGCTAGTTTTAGAGACTCTATTTAATTTATCCTGCCACATTGCCATAGCTTGGTAATGGGAAATGAATTTTTCGTGTTTTGGAAAACCAGTTTTTGAATCAGTGGCATTACGATACGATAGTTGATTTTTAAGGTAGGGCATTGGAGGTTTCAAGGTAGGGCATTTCCCCCTAATGCCCCCCCTCCCCCTAGCTACGGCCATGGTCCTGCCCCATTACAAACTCCCAACACATTCCCAGTATCGAGATGATCGAGACAGGCGTGATTTTCCTCAACCAATTTCAAGACAACATTACAATAGACGGAATCGGACATTCTCAGAACGGAAGATTTTTTTTATCAAATTCCACAATGCAACACTCGGAATCAAGGATCAAATCTTTCGCTCTGCAGAAATATCCTCAGTTCAAATCTTACCTGCAGTTGTTCAACCTCAGCCATACGCAAAAGTGATCAACGAAGTACTCTCTCTAGAAATGATGCATGAACTTCATATTAAGAATAGGGAGCATATTAAGAAGCTTGAAGTAACCAACCTCATCCAACAATCTATCTCTCACGGCACTGTAATGATCATCATGGGCATCATAGCGGTAGTTATTTTTGTGAAAAAGAAGAAAATACAAGTAACAATTAAACATGAGGAAACCCATCAAGAAGTAACATCTGAAGTCTTGGGAACCCCTAGCACCTCCAAGCCAATCTTCATCCCTACCTTTAGTCAGATGAGAAGTCCCAGCATCCCTAAGTTCTATGACGCTCCTTTCTTTTAACTGCCGGATGAGGGCATCCAGATTTAAAAGAGGAAGAGTTAACAACAGCAGCATTAGAAAATTTAAATATATCAAATATCCCGCAACTTCCCACAGTTCGTTTCCATCACATCAGCAACATTCAGGGTTCATGGTTTTCCACAATAGTCACCGGATACACACCAAGCGCAGACAACGAGCAAAACCATAGGAAATGCAATCTTGCATTTTTTCATTTTGTGCATTTGAAATATTGTATGTAAAAGCTAAAGTTCTAAGTTATCTTCTCTTTGAAAAATTAATAAAAGTTTTTTTTTTAATAAAAATCGAATCGTTAAATTATAATTTACATATATGACGTTAATAGGAGACTTACTACAGAAAATAATAAACAAGTTCTATACTCTGTTCAATTTATATTTGCAGTACAGGCCTTATGGGAGAGCTTTTTCAGAAACACTGGTACCTGCTAATGTTTGCAAGGCACCTTAACTTAAGAAATTGCCACTGAAATAAGAAAGAGAATCACTGAGTTACATTAAAATTGTTTGTGTAATCTTCTCTGAATCAGAGTTACCATTGCCAAGTTGATAGAAATCCATATGGCATTTTCTTTGGTTTGTGCTATGTAACTTTTAGGACTTAAAATTTTTCGAGCTTTTGGTAGCAAATATTTTTCTGAGATTTGCGGCAATTTTTAATGCTCCTACGGCAATACTGTAAGAGCTTAAATTAAAGATAGCTTATTGAAATCCATAATGGTCAGACTAAAAGTCAAATATCCTATCTTCCCTGTACTATAAATATAAATTGAACATAGTATAATTAATCAAAATATAGCCGAACAAATAAAAAACATTATTACCTATATCCAAAAACAACAAAAGCTATCGAAACTTAAATAAATATAATCTTCAATTAGGTACAAGAATAAGAACCCTAGAAGAAGAAGTTGAATTGATGCAGCACATCGTCGCTTGAAAAGCAAACTGACATAAGTCAAAATTTGTCGATTTTGAGTTAAGTATACAGAACGAACCGCAAAAAAAAATACTAATTTTCTATCAAACCGTCATAAGTATAACTATTAAACTGACATCAGGAGGGCGTAAGTGTCGTTTTGCAATTATGGTAACATCCCTGATCTTTTTTCCAGCAAAATGACTTTTTTTTTAGTTTTGTCTCAGTCTTCACTGTGAGTGGTTGTGTTTGTTCCTGGAGAAAAGTCATACTAAAAAAAGGTCAGACTGCACCGAAACAAACCGGTAAGTTTTGTTTTTTTATTTTTGACACTTTTTTATTTGTAACACTTTGCTTTAAAAAAAATATAAATTCGTTATAAATTAGCATCTGGAAAAGTGACACTTTTTGTTTTGTGTCATTTTGCTGCCAAATTTCAGTCAATTATTTTTGTGGTTGAAAGTTTCAATTTGCGTTAAGTCATTTTGGTTAAAAAAAATATAAAATTGTGGTAAATAAGCTTCTGGAAAAATGACACTTTTTGTTTTGTGTCATTTTGCTGACAAATTTCAGTCAATTATTTTTGTGGTTAAAAGTTTCAATTTGCGTTAAGTCATTTTACCTTGGAAGGAAACTATTTGATGAAATGCAAATATCTTTTTATTACTTTGAGAAGTGTCACTTTACCAATATCCTAGGAATTATTTTACCTCATAGACTATCATCTTATCGTCAACAATTTGTGTGTTTGTTTAGATTGCCTACTCGATCAGAATTACTTGTTAAGCTGGCACGCAGTAAGAATAACAACAGTTCACAAGAATGGACGATTTCTAGTCATGAAAACCCATCATATCAAAATGTACCGCAAAATTTTTGCAATGCAACGAGTATAACCGTCGAAAAAACTGTAAGTAATACATTTTATAGCTTTCACGTATATTATTACATTAGACTGTGCGTTATTTGAGTTTTTTTGAGGATCCGGCTCTTACGTAAAAAACTATTTGGAAATATTTAAAAAAAAATCCCCTAATTTTTTTTTCGTGTTACTTTTTTTAAATTACATATTTCCAAATAATTTTTCTACCCAAGAGCTTAATTTAAAAATAACAGATTCTGATATTACATAGTTAGATCTATGCTGTTTTTTGATAATGTAATCTTATCGTCTGATAATTACTTTCAGAACCAAGGTCCATCTTCAAATCAACTTGGCTCACCTAAACTTGAAACTGCTTCCGTTTTACCATCTCTTGGCTGCGACTTATCTACAAAATTAGCCTGTACAGCTATGGAGCACAATACAGCTTCTGGAAGCGTTCAGTTGAATTCGCATACCCCAACTTTCGATGAAAAAACTTCTGTTCCGGGATGTAGCAGCACCATCGCCAGTGGCTCTCGTTTAATAACCAATAATCCTCAAAGTGACTTATCCTCAGACTCATCTTCAGATTCCGAACTTGGAGACTTTTCAGCAGATGATGACTGCAAAGACCCAAATTACTGTACAAGTGGATCATCGGGAACTTCGGATGATTTGCAACCATCAAGTCCGACACCAACACCAGTTGAAATAGAATCCACGGAAAAAGAAAAGCCCAGCTCCCGAAAAAGGAAAAATAGTAAAAATGAATGGACAAGAACTAAAGCAAAGATTGCAAGGAACTTTGAAAAATCGTATTTTTCTAGTTCCAAAACTCAGAGAATAATTGAAGAAAGAAAGATGGGTCCTGTTTGCAAGTGCCGTCTTGGGTGTTCATCGAAAATAAATGAAGAGAACAGGTTAAAATTATTCAGCAAATACTGGGACTATGGATGTACAGAAAAACAACGAAACTTTATTGCAGCTTCAATGATTGCAATAAAACCTAAATACAGGTATACTCGAGTACGAGTTGAAGAAGGTTCTACTTCTAATACCAGAAAGCCTAGACAAAACAACAATGCATTTTATTTCAACGTTGAAAACTCAAGAATTAGAATCTGCAAAAATTTCTTCAAATCAACTCTGGGAATTAACGACAGGCCTATTAAAACCGTGCTAGATAAAAAAGACCAATATATCACTAATATGGTAAAATCTGATTTAAGGGGTAAGCACACCCCTTCGAATAAAACTAATGACAGTATCCTTAAAGGAATTAAGGATCATATTGATGAAATACCACGCATTCCAAGCCATTATTGCAGAGCAAACTCAAATAAAGAGTACGTTGATGGAGGTATGAGTGTTGCGGAGATACACCGAAACTACGTTGAACAGTGCAATGCTAAAAAAGTCCCTTTTGCAAAGTATAAAATATTCCACCAAGTGTTCGTGAATAACTACAATATAGCTTTTCACCATCCTAAGAAAGACCAATGTGAGGACTGCATTGGTTTTGAAAATAGCGAAAATAAAGAACATCTGCAAGGAAAGTATGATGAACACTTGGCAGAGAAAATACTTTCTAGGGAGGAAAAAGAAAGGGACAAGGAATCTGCAAATCGATACCTTAATGCACACATGTGCTATGTCCATTTTTTGCTGTTTTGAGATATTGGTACCAATGGAAAGGTGAGAAGCAGTAGGGTAAGACACCCAGTGACCGACACCCTTAAGAGAAATTTTGAGTTTGCAAATTCATAACTTTTCTTTCGCTGGATCGATTTTAATGATTTTTGTGTATTATTATAACTGTTAATAATTTCTTTTACAATATTAAAGAAATAAATATGTACGAAACTCCAAAAATAAATAAAACACAAAATCGTAAAAGCTTACTATTTTTTTAGTTACGGACACCTTTTTTTCAGTAACCGACACCCGTCAAATCCTAGTTACGGACACCCTTTTTCTGTAGCTTTTCACCCTAAGCTGCTAGAGGAATTTTCGGCACCAAGTTTACATAAGCTCGTCAAACGTTAAAATCGAATAATTTAAAGTTTTAATTCGACATTTCAATTGACAATTGGGAATATCATGAATCCTGACTCATAAGAACTTGTGGTTCGTCAAAAATGTATGCGAAAACTTCTGTTTTAAATTTGTTTTTCACCAAAACCGACACCGAAATAAAAACAGAATATATTTAACTAAGAAGGTTTTTCAAAATACTATAATTTTTGTCTAATATATAAGATAAATAAATATTAATACGCACAAAAACAAAAAGATACATCTACATACGTATGTATACAAGAAATCCATTTAATTACAAACCCAATGCAGCAGGTAGGTACTTATAAAGTTTTGAATAAAATGAAGATAAATTATTATTTAAATAAAAACAAGCAAACAAAAATGTAAAGGCACTTAAACGGTTTTCAACAAGTAATTGCAATTAAAAAAAATAATATAATTTGAATGTTAGTTATAGTTAGTTACTGAATTAAGGATATTTATATAAATATTGTAATTAATCAATACGTTAATATCACTATTAAATTAATCTATGTTAAAGATGGGCAAAGAAAAGTGCTAATGTATTTTTCTGTTTTTGCACATGTACCATGGAAGTTTCTGAAAGTAAACCTTTTTTTTCAACTTGTATTTTACAAATCTTCTTCTTAAACTAATTTTGCCCAGGCATTTTGTAATAAATTTCTGAAAAATATGGTTTTATAGCAATATAAAAAGCGATTTGTAAATAATGAAAGGAAACAAGAAAGACAAATACGATGGTGTCCGTAACTAACATCCTCAAAAACCTCTAATCGGGCCAGTAATAGACACCCCTGTCGGTCACTGAATTTATTGAACATTACATTTTAGTTATGAACACCCCACGTTAAATTAAGTTATTTTATTATTTTAATAAAAAAAAGTTAACAAATAGATCCACTAATTATTGTTTTGAAATAATATGCACTGTCCCATATACAAGAAACACGGATAAATTAATAAAATACTGATTTATACTCAAGTGTTTCTTAAGGAATTCACAAGTTTTCTTTGATTTACAGAGGTTCTCAACTTACATCTTTTATTACACGTCAACGATTGACTACAAAATATCAATTGAAGTCTTTTGTTATGACATTTGCACGTCTAAACACGTTAAAAATAGCCTCGGCAGTATCCAGCAACAGGAAACCTTAATAAAATGAAAAAACAGTGATAGGTGACCATTACTGAAAGGGGGTCGGTCACTAGGTAGTTTACCCTACTTTCATATTCACTCAAGTTCTATGTCCAAATAAACTCTAAAATTGCTTAAATTTGCAAAAAAGACGAATGTTCTATGTCCCCTATATTGAGTTATTGGAAAAGCACAATTGTTCTTTGTCCAACATTTTGTGCTATGTCCGCATTATATGTTTCGTATTATAGGCTACGTCTGGACATAGCACTTTTGTGCACTTTATTTTTGGAATCGGAAAAGGCGATGTATGACAATAATCGATTGAATCCTTTTGTTGAGCTCCAAACTTCTTTCGTAAAAGAATTCATATCTTAAAATTTAACTTTAAATTGTATAATGAGCACCTATTTGTATGCTGATACTTGTGGGAGACAGAACCGAAATCAAAATGTCCTCGCTACAATGTTTTATGCTGTGAATAGCGCAGGTAGTAATCTGCAAAATCTTGATTTAAAATTCATGGAAAGTGAACATAGTTATCTCGAAGCGGACAGAATTCATATTCATGCAATAATAGAAAGAGCTCGGAAGTCAAAACAGTTGAACTCCCCTATGGAGTACAAATTGTTAATCGAAATGAGCAGGAAAAGATCATTTCAATACACTGTTAGTCATCTAACGTACAGTTAATTTATTGGTCCTTGATCTTTAAATAACATTAAAGTGACGAATAAGAACAAGTCAGCAACTGGAGAAAGAATAAATTATGCATGTACTAGGGGGATTTTGACTACGAGTACCTTTATTATACATTACATTACATTTTACACTACACCGTAGATAAATCTACGAAGTAGAGACACTGAAAAGCACTGGCAACTGAGGCCATCGGCTTTAGACAATACGACAGAGAGAGAGACATACAAAGAAAGAACAACAGAAGAAACACATGTCAACAGCACACGGTTGGTATTTGAACGGTCCCCCATCCAAGTACTAACCGCGCACAATGATGCTTGATTTCGCTGATCGATGGGAAGCGATGCTTTCATCAAAGCCACGGCCGTTGACACCTTTATTATATTTGAGAACAGTATGAGCGTTTAGGAAAGTTGAAGAGGATTTAAAAGGAGATACCGATGCACATACACATTGGTCTTGAATGTCTGAATATTGCAATGGGAAGGAAATATTGGACCGAGTAAAGCATTCCACATTCGCTTAGTGCTGAATTAAACAATACGTCTGAATTTGGGCCCAAGTACAAACTGATGGACATTCCCTGGAAGCCCGAGTATTACGGTTAAATTTTTTGGGGGGAGGAAGCAAAATAAGCTTTTTCACTAGCACAATGTTTTTAAAAGTAACGGTAAAATAGTGAAAGACAGGAAACATTGCGCCTGTGCTCGAGCTATTCAAATGTTTCTGTTATACTTCTACCACCTTTAATTTTCAAGCTTTTATCGGATTGTGGGTTATTGGTGCACCTGCCCAAATATGAAAATTATATCCAAGCCTTGGACGAATATAGGTTTTATAAAGCCAAATCAAAAGAGGTGAAATACTTGTTGCATCGTCAAAAGAAACCTAACAATGTTGAGGAAGAATTTCAATTTTTAGATATTAACCCTTCTGATAAAAATTGGGATAAAATTACTCCTAAAAGTAAATACAAAAATTATTAAATTAAATTAAATTATTTTTTTTTATTAAATAATAATAATATACATAGTTTTTATTTCATTATAACACGTTTTGGTAAAAAAGTAATGTCTTCAGCATAATAATTTAAGAAATAAATTGTGTTCTATGTCCTATTTTGATAACTGATATCAAACATAAAAGTGCTATGTCCTTACATATTTTATTTTATCATGAATAAAATGGAAAACTGTTGAAGAATTATATATTTTTGGTCATTATAGTTTTAAAAAGGTATCAGGCCATAACATATTTAAATATCAATGCTAAATGAGCTCCATTAGTAGAGTTATGCACGTATCAAAACTTTAACTTGAGTTTGCCAAAAACAGCAAAAATGGACATAGCACATGTGTGCATTAAGGTATCGAAATGAAACTAATATCGTGGCTGTTTATGACCCGCTAGCTGTTCTCCAGTGTCCCAAAGGAGAGTCAATTAATTTTTTTTTTTTTTTTTTTTTTTTTTTTTTTAGATTAGATTAGATTCTTTATTTTTTCAATATAAAGGAAAAAAACATTACAAATATTATTTAAATAGATCGAAAAAGCATGGCTGCATAGGCCGTCTGCCGTTTAACAAAATTACACTAACAGAGAGATAAATACATTATGTTTAAACAAATTTAATATATATCAAATAAGAGTAACAATTCTTGTATAATGAAAAATAAATAACTTTAATGTGCATATACAAAAAACAATGGTTGTACACAATATGGCTTTTAGTTTAGCGAAAACAAAATAAGTTTAATTAGAGATTATTATACATTATCGTAAATAAAGATGGCTTTTAGTTTAGCTAAAACAAAGAAGAAAAAGAAGAATATACACCTACTTTAATGGAAGGCACAAAATAATTGCATAATTAAGTCTTAAGAACTTGCTTTTAGTTTAGCCAAAACAAAAATTATAGGTACTACCATGAATCAGAAAAAATTCAAATAAGTATAGCGATAACATCTCGCATGCAGGATATAGCGTATAAGTGGTTTCCAGCCACGGTCTCCATTTAAAAAATGAACACAATCCTCTAAAGACAGAAAACTTGCACTTAGATGAAGCCTTCGGATTTCCTGTAGTATCGGGCATAACGCCAAAAAATGTAAGACGTCTTCGTTCTGATTAAGGTTGCACAGTGAACAAATAGGATTTATATCAGTTCTATGAGCCCTATAGTTTAGTTCAAACATTTCAGTTCGAATTTTAAAAATTAAACTCATTTCAAAAGATGAGAACTCCTCTCTAAAATAATTATTTGTACCCAAACCTAGATTGAGTTGCTTATACATAGTCCGAGAGGTTGATGATCTGGCCCTGTCGAGACAGGACTGATACAATTTATCATCAATTATAGCGATACAATCATAGAGGGTATTTTTTAAATCTTCCACATTTTCTACTGATAGAGACATTGCAAAGTTGTTAATAACTGCAAGATCATACCAGTTCTTGATTGGACTATATCCGCATTGAAATGAAACTAAAAGTATTCGTTTTTGTAGGTTTCGATCAGACCGTTTCATGACCCTGACTAGGGTAAACTACCTAGTGACCGACCCCCTTTCAGTAATGGTCACCTATCACTGTTTTTTCATTTTATTAAGGTTTCCTGATGCTGGATACTGCCGAGGCTATTTATAACGTGTTTAGACGTGCAAATGTCATAACAAAAGACTTCAATTGATAATTTGTAGTCAATCGTTGACGTGTAATAAAAGATGTAAGTTGAGAACCTCTGTAAATCAAAGAAAACTTGTGAATTCCTTAAGAAACACTTGAGTATAAATCAGTATTTTATTAATTTATCCGTGTTTCTTATATATGGGACAGTGCATATTATTTCAAAACAATAATTAGTGGATCTATTTGTTAACTTTTTTTTATTAAAATAATAAAATAACTTAATTTAACGTGGGGTGTTCATAACTAAAATGTAATGTTCAATAAATTCAGTGACCGACAGGGGTGTCTATTACGGGCGCGATTAGAGGTTTTTGAGGGTGTTAGTTACAGACACCATCGTTTTTGTCTTTCTTGTTTCCTTTCATTATTTACGAACCGCTTTTCATATTGCTATAAAGCCACATTTTTCAGAAATTTATTACAAAATGCCTGAGCAAAATTAGTTTAAGAAGAAGATTTGTAAAATACAAGTTAAAAAAAAACGTTTACTTTCAGAAACTTCCATGGTACATGTGCAAAAACAGAAAAATACATTATATACATAGATTACTTTAATAGTGATATTAACGTATTGATTAATTACAATATTTATATAAATATTCTTAATTCAGTAACTAACTATAACTAACATTCAAATTGTATTAGTTTTTTTTAATTGCAATTACTTGTTGAAAACAGTTTAAGTGCCTTTACGTTTTTGTTTGCTTGTTTTTATTTAAATAATAATTTACTGCATAAAAAGATTTTATATACATTATACATAATGTATAATATGCCTGCATTGGGTTTGTAATTAAATAGATTTCTTGTATACATACGTATGTATCTTTTTGTTCTTGTGCGTATTAATATTTATTTATCTTATATATTAGACAAAAATTATAGTATCTTGAAAAACCTTCCAAGTTAAATATATTCTGTTTTTATTTCGGTGTCGGTTTTGGTGAAAAACAAATTTAAAACAGAAGTTTTCGCATACATTTTTGACGAACCACAAGTTCTTATGAGTCAAGATTCATGATATTCCCAATTGTCAATTGAAATGTCGAATTAAAACTTTTAATTATTCGATTTTAACGTTTGACGAGCTTATGTAAACTTGTTGCCGAAAATTCCTCTTACAGTTTAGGGTGAAAAGCTACAGAAAAAGGGTGTCTGTAACTAGGATTTGACGGGTGTCGGTTACTGAAAAAAAGGTGTCCGTAACTAAAAAAATAGTAAGCTTTTACGATTTTGTGTTTTATTTATTTTTGGAGTTTCGTACATATTTATTTCTTTAATATTGTAAAAGAAATTATTAACAGTTATAATAATACATAAAAATCATTAAAATCGATCCAGCGAAAGAAAAGTTATGAATTTGCAAACTCAAAATTTCTCTTAAGGGTGTCGGTCACTGGGTGTCTTACCCTATGTAATCAGCGTTTGCCTTTAGATTTCTTAGAAATAGTGGAGGTAAGCCTGACTCAACATGAATAGCATAATTTGGAGTATTAATAGGCAACTTAAAAATGCGTTTGAAGAAGTATCTCTGTATTACCTCAATTTCGTCAAATTGTTGGTACCCATAAACTTCATTCCCATAGCAAAAGCAGCTATTAATCGTGGCATTGTATACTTTAAATTTCGAAACTGGACCTACATACTTATTTGTGAAAAACTCAGACCACATAGTGTTTATAGCTAATTTTGCTACTTTTGTTTTTTCTTTTAAATGAGGTCGGATATTTAGATTACTAGTAAGCACATAGCCTAGATACTTAAATTCTTTGACGACTTCGATTACTTCATTATCTAGGGTCCAGTTACGACTATAGTTAATAGAACGATTTTGGGATCTGAATACCATTATTTTGGATTTAGATGTGTTAATTTTGAGATCCCACATATCGCAAAATGTTTTCAACTTATTGATTTGGAGTTGTAAAGTAAGTGGATTCTCCGATAAAATTACCATATCGTCTGCATAGAGCAAAACCTTAATTATAAGATCCCCGAAAGTAATCCCACCTGGAATATGGTTTTCGACATCGTTAATAAATAACGCAAAGATCAACGGACTCAAAACGCAACCTTGCGGGACACCGGTTTCACATTTAAAAAATCTAGATATATTTTTACCATTCTGTACAGCTACGGTCATACTTCCTAGAAGTTTGTCGTAGATTTTGATAAATTTAGTCGAAATTCCGATCCCTGCAAGCTTATAAATTAAAGATTTTCGGTTAATGGTGTCGAAAGCTGCCTTCAGATCAACAAAAAAAGCATATAAACACTTCTTTTTGTCTATAAAGCGTCTTGCCACAGTATTGAGAACAAAAATTTGATCAACTGTTGAAAGATTGACTCGAAAACCAGCCTGAAAACAACTTATTATATTGTTTTGCTCAACCCAGGTCACAAGTCTATTATAAAGAATTTGTGTGAACACTTTTCTAAGAGAGTTGAGTACAGCAATACCTCTGTAGTTTTCCGGCAAATTCCGATTACCCTTCTTAAAAATTGCACAGATTCTAGAGGAGAGAAAATTTTCGGGAATTGTCTCTTCGTTGTACAGTGTTGGAAAAAATAATAGAAACAAAGCTTTACATAATGATCAACCATTAATAACTACATACAATTACGTCTTCCTTGGTTCTAATTTTTTATATATTAATAATACCTAACATGACTTTGAAATGGTGCAGCCGTTTGTTGTCATTAGCTCTTTGTTTGGACTTAACGGTAAAAAAAATGAGCTAAGTGATAATCTTGCCTGGAAAAAATAATAGAAACAAGGTACTTTGACTTTTAATTTGACTTAAATTTCGTTTTTTATTTTTATTGAAATAGACGTTTTATAGTTTGTTTATTAGTTTTGCACGTGTTTCAGTCGTTTTAATAAAAAAAAATATAACAGTTATTTTAAAATTTTATAAAAATGGGTCGTGGAGTACACTGTACTATTACTGAGCGCAATTTAATAAAAAAACTTCAGAAAAAATCGGAAAACTATGGAAGAAATAGCACAAGCATTAAATTGTTCAAAAAAGAAGATATTTACAGCTCTCTATTCAAGTCCAAAGCCAGAAACAAGAGGCAGAAAACGAAAGACCTCAACGCAGTTTGATAAGATATTGTTACGACTGTGTAAAAAAAGGCTTTTTCTTCTTCCAAAGACTTGAAAATTGAACTAAATGCGCCTGTTTCAAGTCGTACAATAAAAAACCGACTAATAGAAGCAAGGCTTCCTGGAAGGGGTCCCAGAAAAGTACCATTCTTGAGCAAGAAAAATATTCTGCAGAGAATGACTTTTGCAAATAAACACGCCCAACGAGCAAATTGGAACAACGTTTTATGGTCGGATGAAACAAATATAAATTTATCTGATTCCGATGGCAAAATGTATGTCAGACGACCTAAGAACGCAGAATTCGATCCAAGGTACACAAAAAAGGCTGTTAAACACGGTGGAGGAAATATCATGATTTTGGGGGTGCTTCTCCACATCTGGGGTTGGTCCAATTTTTTGGATAAAAGACAAAATGTGTGCTACTGACTACGTACGAATAATAAATGAAGTTATGCTGCCATTTGCCGAAGAGAACATGCCAATTAAATGGGAATTCATGCAAGATAACGACCCCAAGCACTCCTCAAAATTCTTTAAGGAATACTTTAAAAAAATTAAATAAATGTTATGGAGTGGCCATCGCAGTCCCCGGATCTTAATCCCATAGAACACCTGTGAGGCATACTTAAGAGGAAAATTGGAGACTTCAGAGCCAAGAATAAGGAAGATCTGTGCTCTATAATACAAAATGTATGGTATTCCATACCTTCCGAGTCATGCGCTAAGTTGGTTCATTCCATGGGGCGGAGATGTCAAGCCGTCAATAAAAATAAAGGTGCAACGACCAAGTACTAAACGAATATGAACCAATTTAACTGTTAAGTTACTCTTTACCAAAAAGAAAAACACAATTATAATATTGTTTCTATTATTTTTTCCAGGGTAAAATGGCTGTTAATATTAATTTTAATTTTTCTCATTACTACTTTTCTTTTTATTAATAAATTTAATATTGTGTATATTTTAAACTTTATAGAGACTTATTGTATGTATTTTTAATTTCCAATTTCTTCCCAATAAACTTTTTGTTTTTAAAAAACGGCATAAAAGAAGCTTGTTTCTATTATTTTTTCCACCACTGTATATCTTATCGAATAGAATTAATACAAACTCTAAAAATTCCGGGGGTGCATTTTTGTAGAATTCTACTGGGATACCATCAGAAGCAGATGCTTTTCTGTTTTTCATTTTTTTCAAAGCAGATATTAGCTCCAGCATTGAGAAAGAACAGTCCAGATCTGGAATTGAGATGTTTGGAAGCGCAAAGCTCATAGTGTTTTGATTGGGATCAGGCAACAGCAGATTTTCAAAATAGTTTGCTAGCAAATTAACATCGATGCTTAACGAGAAGGTCTTACACTGACCACTTAACGTGCGAACATTATACCAGAAAGATTTTGAGTCCCTACATTCTACAAGCTTATAAGCTGATTTTTTTAGGTATAATTCCTTTTTACGTGCACAAATCCTTTTGTATGCTTTGTTTTGCTCAAGATACATTGTTTTAAAAGCCGGGTTGTTTGTTTTTCTGAAAAGTTTTAAAAAAGCGAAGGATCTTTGCCTACTTTGTTTACACTCATTATCATACCATTTCGACTGAAGTAAAGGTTTCTGCGAAGCTGTAGGGTGAAAAGCAGATTGTCTTATCGCGACAAACACAGAATTTGTTGCTTCTTCTACGGAGATTAACAATGGATTCGGCATACTTGCGGTTTGCCGACATAAATTACGTTTGTATGTATCAGTTTTTTTTTCTATCCATTTGAGTTTGCTCACGGGGGCGGTTTCTGTTGGACTACTTGAATGATAATAATTATCAAACTCGCAGGAAACAATTAAAGGCAAATGCGATGAAAAATTAGTTGGGTAAACTTCAAAATCCTTAACCATTTTAAGCCATTGACCTCTAATAAGACAATAATCTATAGCTGAACAGCCCTGATCAGAAACGAAAGTATAATTACCCTTAGAATCACTAAGAGAAACCCCGTTTAAAACAAAAAATCCAAAGTCTTCGATCATTTCTATCAGTGCGCTGCCATTCGTGTTTAGATGGTTATCTACAGATTTTCTTTCGGCTAAAAACTGATCATTATTCGGGGAAAACGAGTTTTGGAAACCGCTTATACGTCCATTAAGATCACCTATAACCATCAAATTGGTATGGTTTTGATTAATTAAAAAGTTATAAAGATCATTATATTTTGAGTTCCAATCGTTAAAGTTTAGATAGATAGGAAGTATGTGAAAATGTTTTGACTCAAAGGTAATATCAATAATAATGTAATTCCCACTTCTTTTAAATTTAATGTGGTTTTTTAAAGCCACATTTTTAACACCACAGATAATTCCACCGCTAGCTCTACCAAGTCTATTGTTTCTAATAGCTGGAATACATTCAATATTAAAATTTTCAAAATATTTCAAATACTGCAATTCTTTTCCTTCTTCCAAAAAAGTTTCTAATAGTATAAATATATCATGTTTTGAAACAAGTTTAAAAAATTCAGGCATAATTAGTTTGTTTTTAAATCCTGTAATATTGTAGCAAAAAATTTTTAATTTAATATTATTTGAAGAACAAAAATTATTGTGGCAGACGGCAACACTATCCTACGTACGAATATAACAGCTCGGACCCGCACCTCCCTCGTTGTTTAGATCCTGAAATACAGGTGGCACTGATCTTGCAGCGTAAGACAGCTGACGGTGACGGCTTGAATTATTGACGTTTGTATTGCTTATCTGTATGTTGATTGTGTCAAAGAAACACGTTGCATCGTCTCCAAAATTCGTTCTGACATATTCAAGTTCTTCTTTAGTTTTGATTTTTAAACCTCGGAATGAATCAAATGTAAACATAAATTTGCCGATTTGCATCTTTGCTCCTTTAACCTTAATAATCGTGTTCGGATTTTTTTCTGTGAGACTTCTTTTAATTTCGAAAAGTGCATTTCTTTTGTTTCGGTATAGCAATGACTGCTCACGATGAATATAGATACCAGTGCCCTTTAGCTTCGAAGTAGCGTTGATGATTTTGTTGACAGTTTCGCTGTTGTTCAATTTTAAAACCATTGTAGTTTTATTCCTATTGCGGTTTGTGAATTCTCGTGATGTTTTAACAGACAAATCTGTATTTTCGTTAAGATCGAGAAGACCCCGACATGTTTGTGTAGCAAATTCAATCTTGTTGGTTTTCTCATCTGAAGGAAAATGCACAACAACAGTGTCTTCGTTGGACCTTTGTGACAAAATTTCGATTTGCTTCTCGAGTGTCTCACAGTAATTTTCAACAACAAAGAGACGTTCCGCCAGGTGAGCATTCTGTGATCGAAGTAGCTGTATATCTTTAGAGACAGACGAGACGTCATCTTTAGTTGCGATATTCTTTAGGTGTTCTTTTAAACAATCATTAATAATTGATTTAATATCGCTTGCATTCATTTCGAAGTGTAACTGGGAAGGATCTTTTTTACTTCTGGGTGTTTTAATTGGGGATATTTCCGTTGACTTTCGTTTGGGTTGCATATAGCGGCACAAGAGATATGTCGGCTTTCTTATGGGATTTTAAAAGTTTAATTAATCGTACCTTACAGATGTTTTTTGAATCAAATTCACTTTTAGGATGTTCAGCTTTACTTATTTTATTATTCAATCAAAGAAATTTTAAATAACTTTATTTATTTTAATAAATAATATGGAAAATCCAACGCACTGATTAAAACGTTGACTTTATGCACTCACTCTCTCTCTCTCTTATCATTAATTTTTATTACGTATCGAAGCTTAACATTTTCAACTTTACCATTTGTCAGCTGAAGAGTAAGGAAGTTAACTGCTTCGTATGGCATGAGGGCGAGGCCGGAAAGGGAGCAAATGAAATCGGTTCCCAACCCAATCGTTTGATGTCGTGTTTTACTCCGACAATTGTTGTGGGCAGCAAAAAAACAAGTTTATGATTGCATTATATGCTTATGCTGTTCAAATATTTCCTAATTTGAACAGCATAAGCCATAAATATTTGATTAAAGGACATACCCAAAACGAGGGCGATTCAGCCCATTCTGTCATTGATCGTGCTGTAAAAAAAACGTTAAAATCTGGATCGATTTACACTCCTGACCAATACATTACCATTATTCGCACAGCTAAGAAAACTGGAAAACCATTCTTCGTTAATGAGCTAGACCAGGCATCTTTCTTTGATTTAAAAGTCTTATCTTTGCGAATTGGATCAAACTACAGTATGGATGACCAAAAAAATAAAATTAAAATGACAGATATTAAAATAATGAAATTTGAAAAAGATTCACCTGGGATTTATTATGTCAAAACGTCATACGCCGAAAAGGAATTTCGCCGCATTCAAATCAGATTAAACACCAGGTCTTGCGAACCCATTCCCAACATCCTTCTAGAGACATTACAAAATTCTGATAAAGGTATATCTTCAAAGAAGAAAGAAGGGCTTTTAAAACTCTTCGAAAAAAATCAAATTCCAGGATTTTATAAAGATTTTTACTTGAAATTAAAAAGTTATTAAGTTCGATAGGTGTTGAAAAAAACTCGTACAAAAATCGTGAATTTAATTTTCGATATTATTAATAAGGAAATACCTTTTTGTTACCATGTAACTACATACTTATTCATTAAAGTTCCTATATTTTTTTATTTTTTATTATAAATTACTTAATAATATTTGAAGTGGGTTGTCTCTACAAATACACAAACAAAGACTGAAGAACAGTATTATTTTTGATAAATAATGTTTTGTGTACTTTTTTTTTAATTACTTAAACATAATTTTAAACTTAATTTTTTTGAATTCATAAATTAAATTTAATATCGTTTGTAAAACACTTAATTTATTTTTAATGAAGATGACTGTTGAACAGTTTGTTTTTTAAGTTTAACATAAGCGTTATGTGTTCCTTGTTATTTATTAAATAAAATTTAACTTATTTTAAGTTATTTAAAAAAAATATATTTTTTGACTGGTTTTATTTAAAAACAAAACAAAACGACACTTTTTCATACATTTTTTCTGATTTTGATTTCAAATTTATAAGATATTTTGATGCTAAATGACATAAGTCTAAATTTTTTTTTTAAAATGGCTTTTTTGAAAAACTTCAATATACCACTTGAAAGAAAAAAAAAAAGAATACTTTTTTACTCTACAACTTTTTGGTTTTCATTGAAATTCATAACTAAAATTAATTTTTTAAGTAACAAAAAAATTCAAATAGCTTTTCTGAAAATTCAAGAATTTTGACTTATGTCAGTTTGCTTTTCAAGCGACGACATGTACCAAATTAATAATGACATTATTCTTCTTAGAAACCGTGTAGATGACATTGAACATATAGTTTTTTCAAGTAAATTAGGTGTTCTTACAAGAACAGAAGAACTAAAATTAATAGATAATATAGAAAGTTATAATGAAGTTAAGTTAACAGTCGCTTCTACAAAGACTAAATAATAATAGTATTACTTATCCCTAAATGATCTGATATCGATTACTCAAAAGTTTTTATAGAACCTATCCCAGATAAAAATAATGGGTTGTATGCACTCTCACTTTTTTGAGCAATTGCTAGCTTTCGTATGCAGAATAATTCTGAGACAAATCTGTAAAAAAAGAGATCGATCTCATTTAAAAGATCTATCTCATTTTAGAGATTTCCGTATGCAAGAAAAAACCAAAATCTCATTCTAATGAGATAAAGCTACTAAAATGTTGAGCCTGGAAATTAGTTATCTCAGGAAGTACAATGGCTGAATACATTAATATTTTTGATTCCTTTAAACCAACAAGGAACTATAAAACTCCTTATAGGCTTACCCCATCCCATGTTGAAGCCTTAAGATATAATTTTTCTACAAATAATGAGAAAATTCGGGAAAGTCGATAAGTAATTAAATGATGGTTTTCTTACGCTTCTTAGATATTGGTTTCCAAAGTGAAACTGTCGAAGATTTCAGCATTTAGAGTAAATGTAGAAGTTGCAGACAAAATAGTAAATAAAAAAGAGGATTCGATTCAATTTAAGAGAAAGAGAAATGAAATTGCACTACTTTTGTTGAACCCAAACCGTTAACATTGTTCAATATATTTTGTACACAAAAAACCTAGTGACAAAAAAAAAAATATGAAGAGGAACTTCAATTTCACGTGATCCAAGTTTTTCTCTCAAGAGTTTTAATTTCTTTGTCAAAACTGACTGGTGCTGCAGTTACTTACTTAAGTCTTTAGGACATTATTCAAAGAAGAGCTTTTAAAATGATTGGCGACAATAACATCATTGATTTATTTACATCACTCCAACATCGTCGTAATGTTTCTTGCCTCATCCTTTTTTACCGTTATTTTAACGGACTATGCTCTGGTGAAATAGCCAGCTGCATTCCTCACCTTAAACAATTTAACCGTAATAGTCGCATTTCTAGGAATGCCCATCAGTTTACCCTTGAGCCCAACTTCGGTCGTACTGTGAAGTACAGAGATTCATTCTTCAGCCGTACTACGCGAATGTGGAATTCCTTGCCATGAAGACATTTTTCAAATGAATGTTTTCTTTTTGAGACTGTGGCATAAAATGAGACAAGTCTCTTGCTTAACAAATTGGGATTTGTCTCATTGCAAAAGCTCAATCTCACTATCTGGAGCTCATTCTCAGAGCTCAGTCGCAAGAGACTGGGCAAATGGCGTCTGCATACCACCCAATATGTCAATTTTAATAGAAACTAAAACGGTTTTAGTAGACCAAGAAAATAACATATATGGGTGATTCTACAAACAATGGAATAAAATGTTACGAATTTCGGCACGATATTTTTGGAAGCCAAAAGTCGTAAGAGTTGTTCTAGTTGATCATAAGAACGTCTCTTTGCGTTGCGGCCAATCAAAAAAATTCTTCTTCTTCCTTTTCTTCGGCGCTGTTATGATCTCGATGTCGAGGGGATCATAACTCTCCCACGTATCTGCTTCACACTAGTGATCCGCCTGTGGGGTTCGCCGGGTTGACCTCAGAAATCGGCGGCAAGCCTCCCGGTTTTGTATTGTTCCATTTCTGAGGCCAACTGAATGCTGGTGTTTTTGCATTTGTTTGTACCAGGAGTGTTTAGGCCTACCTTTCTTTTTATTCCGAATTGGAACGTTGTATGATATTGCCTTTTTGACGGGGTTCTCAGGATCTCTCCTTTGGACATGGCAATACCAACTGAGTCGGTCGTGTTCAATTTGTTGGGAAATGGTATTCTTAACATGAAGGCTTCCTCGGATCTTCGTACTTCTAATTCGATCAAGGTTTGTAACTCCTGCTGTCATACGAAGCATCTTCATCTCAGCTGCCGTTAGCTTACTCTCATACTTTTTGTACATTGTCCAACATTGTGAACCGTATGTGAGTGCTGGACGCACAACTGAAGTGTAGAGCTTTCCTTTCAGCTTAGGGGGCATTTTTCGGTCACAGAAGATAGCAGAATTTTCCCGCCACTTCATCCACCCTACGCTTACGCGATGATTGATATCGTCATCACAAGTAGCTTCGCTATTTATCATAGACCCCAGATATTTAAACTTTTCACACTTGGGAAGCACTACTCCATTCAAATAAATGTCTGGAATAGGCCTGTGTGGATCAGAAAATGGGCAGCATAGGTATTCTGTCTTTTTCGCGCTTATGCGATACCCACTTCCTTCTAGAACATCCACCCATACGTCAAGTGCTCGTTGTAGGGATATCGGGTCTTCACTTATGATGGCTCCATCGTCAGCAAAGAATAACTGATGCACTTTTGGATCCGTCACTTTGCCTTCAAGCAGGTAATCAAGAACTGTAATAAAGAGCAGGGGACTCAAGACACTTCCCTGGTGTACACCTACTGTGATTTCGAATTCTTCGGTGACTCCAGCTGCGCATCTTACTTTAGTAACTGCTCCATCATACATGTCCATAATTATCCGCACATAGGTTTCTGGAACTCCTCGTTGCCTGAGGGCCACCCATATTAGATCTCGTGGTTGCCGATCGAATGCTTTTTCAAAATCAACCAATACGACATGCAAATCCTCCAAAGAATCCCGATGTTTTTCCATAATTATTCTTATACTCTGGATTGCATCCGTGGTTGACTTACCCCCGACAAACCCGCACTGGTCATCAGATAGCCTAATTATTTTTCGCAGTCGGCTACCCAAGACTCGCTCAACTATCTTCATGGTGTGTGACATCAGCTTAATCGAACGGTAATTATCACAGCTTCGAGTATCACCCTTTCCTTTATAAATTGGAAGAAGGTAACTTTCCCTCCATTGATTAGGCATGCGATCACCACGTATAAGTTTGGCCAATCAAAAAAATAAAAAATAAAAAATAAAAAATTAAGATTTTAAGAACATTTTTTGAAAAAGAATGTTCAGGGGACTGAGTTTTTTTTTAAAGGGGACTAAATAAATCTTTATTTTTTTTTGTATTTTCTCTTGGGTACATTGAAATATAGAAATTAAATTTAATTAGTCTTCATATACATACAAATTCATGGTCAATAGATATAACTTTTATTAAAAGAATATCATATATTATAGTTAATTTTGTTTCTATTTAGAATCAATTAAAAATAAATTATATATCTTTCAAAAATAATTGCAATGAAGTTCGAAGTTCAACATTACGACGGTTAAACTTCATAATCTCGTAAGTCGAAAAATTCGAAAAAAATATTATTAATGCAGAAAAATCAGAAAATTCAGAGACATCTATTGGTATTTTCATCTCAAAAACATTGTTATAAAAAATTTTCAGGAATGACAAAATTCAAAAACTCGTATTATAAATTCCATTTAAAATTAAGCAGGACCTCGTAAGTCTCTTAATGCGCAAGTAAATCCAAGTGAGTTCATGTCGGGTTAAATTGCATAAGTGGTAATTTTTTTCAGAAAAAAGTTAAAATTGGTAATATTTATAAATAAATGTAACATCTAAGACAAAAAATATTATAGTAGGGCCTAAAATGGCACCCATTGAGGAAAATTTGTCATATCTCGCAAAAAAGTGAGATTTAAACTTAAATGTTATATTCTTTCCAAAGTTAAATCAATAACGCTTACATTTTTTTGCTTTACGAATTTAATACGTTTCCAAAAGTATTTAAAGTATTTAATTTTAAAAACTCTTCAAATTCCAACGATCAAAATTGTCCGGGTAAAATGTCATACCGCCATACTGGTATGCCATTTTACCCTTGCGAGTAAACAAACTAGGCAAGTAAACCAAAAACCATTTTCAATTTAATTTAAACTTTATTAAAAACAAATCAAAGTTCAAAGTAAAATAAACATAAACAATACTCAACAAAAAAAAAAAATAAAAATCAGCAATGCATTTAAAACAACTTCACTTAAAGTATAAAATGGCACACTATGCCATTTTAGGCGAGTGCCTAGTAGGTCATTTTGCCCATTTAGGGTTTTTTTATTTAAGTTTTAATTCCGAAAAAAACTGAAATAGTTATAGGCCAACTAATTCCAGTAAATTAATAAGAAATACTTAATACTTAAATCCATTTATTGTTTTCACCAAAATTTAATGTTTTTTTTATATTTTTTTTGTCAACAAACTTTTTACAACATTTTATAGGATCTATTTTTGTATATGGCTAGAGACAGTTTGACCTGTAAAATTTCAAACAATTGTTTTTTTAGAGATTTTAACTCAACCTATAAATAGGTACAAGGTTCTGCTTTGGGTTATTTAAAGAAAAGTAAATACTTACGAGGTACTTACTACATACTGCTATTTCTTTAATTTTTTAAAATTATCTTTTAAAATGTATTTCATGTTGTTTGTCAATGAAGTATACTCGTAATTTGAATTTGTCTGTCATTTACTTGATTTTTGTATTTGTTTTTCATAAAATTTTACGTTCACTATAAATAATGAAATTAACATTTTTATCTTTTGTGCTACAACTGAAGTGTATTTTATATTTACCTTTGTAGTGCTTTTTAAATTAATTAATTCTTCCTTTACTTTCAATTTTTGTAAAATTAATAGATAATATAGAAAGTTATAATGAAGTTAAGTTAACAGTCGCTTCTACAAAGACCAAATAATAATAGTATTCATCATCATCGGCTCGACAACCGGGTTCCGGTCCTGGCCTCCTTCAACAAGTCTCTCCACCTATCCCGGTCTCTAGCCGACGCCATCCAGTTGCGCACCCCAAGGCTTAATAGTATTACTCATCCCTAAATGATCTGATATCGATTACTCCAAAGTTTTTATAGAACCTATCCCAGATAAAAATAATGGGTTGTATGCAAAAAGCTTTATCTCAGTCTCAAATCTCACTTTTTTGAGCAATTGCTAGCTTTCGTATGCAGAATAATTCTGAGACAAATCTGTAAAAAAAGAGATCGATCTCATTTAAAAGATCTATCTCATTTTAGAGATTTCCGTATGCAAGAAAAAACCAAAATCTCATTCTAATGAGATAAAGCTACTAAAATGTTGAGCCTGGAAATTAGTTATCTCAGGAAGTACAATGGCTGAATACATTAATATTTTTGATTCCTTTAAACCAACAAGGAACTATAAAACTCCTTATAGGCTTACCCCATCCCATGTTGAAGCCTTAAGATATAATTTTTCGGGAAAGTCGATAAGTAATTAAATGATGGTTTTCTTACGCTTCTTAGATATTGGTTTCCAAAGTGAAACTGTCGAAGATTTCAGCATTTAGAGTAAATGTAGAAGTTGCAGACAAAATAGTAAATAAAAAAGAGGATTCGATTCAATTTAAGAGAAAGAGAAATGAAATTGCACTACTTTTGTTGAACCCAAACCGTTAACATTGTTCAATATATTTTGTACACAAAAAACCTAGTGACAAAAAAAAAATATGAAGAGGAACTTCAATTTCACGTGATCCAAGTTTTTCTCTCAAGAGTTTTAATTTCTTTGTCAAAACTGACTGGTGCTGCAGTTACTTACTTAAGTCTTTAGGACATTATTCAAAGAAGAGCTTTTAAAATGATTGGCGACAATAACATCATTGATTTATTTACATCACTCCAACATCGTCGTAATGTTTCTTGCCTCATCCTTTTTTACCGTTATTTTAACGGACTATGCTCTGGTGAAATAGCCAGCTGCATTCCTCACCTTAAACAATTTAACCGTAATAGTCGCATTTCTAGGAATGCCCATCAGTTTACCCTTGAGCCCAACTTCGGTCGTACTGTGAAGTACAGAGATTCATTCTTCAGCCGTACTACGCGAATGTGGAATTCCTTGCCATGAAGACATTTTTCAAATGAATGTTTTCTTTTTGAGACTGTGGCATAAAATGAGACAAGTCTCTTGCTTAACAAATTGGGATTTGTCTCATTGCAAAAGCTCAATCTCACTATCTGGAGCTCATTCTCAGAGCTCAGTCGCAAGAGACTGGGCAAATGGCGTCTGCATACCACCCAATATGTCAATTTTAATAGAAACTAAAACGGTTTTAGTAGACCAAGAAAATAACATATATGGGTGATTCTACAAACAATGGAATAAAATGTTACGAATTTCGGCACGATATTTTTGGAAGCCAAAAGTCGTAAGAGTTGTTCTAGTTGATCATAAGAACGTCTCTTTGCGTTGCGGCCAATCAAAAAAATAAAAAATAAAAAATTAAGATTTTAAGAACATTTTTTGAAAAAGAATGTTCAGGGGACTGAGTTTTTTTTTAAAGGGGACTAAATAAATCTTTATTTTTTTTGTATTTTCTCTTGGGTACATTGAAATATAGAAATTAAATTTAATTAGTCTTCATAGACATACAAATTCATGGTCAATAGATATAACTTTTATTAAAAGAATATCATATATTATAGTTAATTTTGTTTCTATTTAGAATCAATTAAAAATAAATTATATATCTTTCAAAAATAATTGCAATTAAGTTCGAAGTTCAACATTACGACGGTTAAACTTCATAATCTCGTAAGTCGAAAAATTCGAAAAAAATATTATTAATGCAGAAAAATCAGAAAATTCAGAGACATCTATTGGTATTTTCATCTCAAAAACATAGTTCTAAAAAATTTTCAGGAATGACAAAATTCAAAAACTCGTATTATAAATTCCATTTAATATTAAGCAGGACCTCGTAAGTCTCTTAATGCGCAAGTAAATCCAAGTGAGTTCATGTCGGGTTAAATTGCTTGTGGTTTTAAGTGCATAAGTGGTAATTTTTTTCAGAAAAAAGTTAAAATTGGTAATATTTATAAATAAATGTAACATCTTAGACAAAAAATATTATAGTAGGGCCTAAAATGGCACCCATTGATTAAAATTTGTCATATCTCGCAAAAAAGTGAGATTTAAACTTAAATGTTATATTCTTTCCAAAGTTAAATCAATAACGCTTACATTTTTTTGCTTTACGAATTTAATACGTTTCCAAAAGTATTTAAGGTATTTAATTTTAAAAACTCTTCAAATTCCAACGATCAAAATTGTCCGGGTAAAATGTCATACTGCCATACTGGTATGCCATTTTACCCTTGCGAGTAAACAAACTAGGCAAATAAACCAAAAACCATTTTCAATTTAATTTAAACTTTATTAAAAACAAATAAAAGTTCAAAGTAAAATAAACATAAACAATACTCAACAAAAAAAAATAAAAATCAGCAATGCATTTAAAACAACTTCACTTAAAGTATAAAATGGCACACTATGCCATTTTAGGCGAGTGCCTAGTAGGTCATTTTGCCCATTTAGGGTTTTTTTATTTAAGTTTTAATTCCGAAAAAAACTGAAATAGTTATAGGCCAACTAATTTCAGTAAATTAATAAGAAATACTTAATACTTAAATCCATTTATTGTTTTCACCAAAATTTAATGTTTTTTTATATTTTTTTTTGTCAACAAACTTTTTACAACATTTTATAGGATCTATTTTTGTATATGGCTAGAGAAAGTTTGACCTGTAAAATTTCAAACAATTGTTTTTTAGAGATTTTAACTCAACCTATAAATAGGTACAAGGTTCTGCTTTGGGTTATTTAAAGAAAAATAAATACTTACGAGGTACTTACTACATACTGCTATTTCTTTAATTTTTTAAAATTATCTTTTAAAATGTATTTCATGTTGTTTGTCAGTGAAGTATACTCGTAATTTGAATTTGTCTGTCATTTACTTGATTTTTGTATTTGTTTTTCATAAAATTTTACGTTCACTATAAATAATGAAATTAACATTTTTATCTTTTGTGCTACAACTGAAGTGTATTTTATATTTACCTTTGTAGTGCTTTTTAAATTAATTAATTCTTCCTTTCCTTTCAATTTTTGTTTAACACCTATTACATTTTCTTAACTAACAGTGTTTTATCTTATTGAATGAATTTGATTATTTAATTTTTTTTTTGTATTTTCCAATGTATTTCATTTTTTGTTTGCTATTAAAATAGAGTTTAATTTATTAGTTTATAGAACGCTGAAATAAAAAAAAACTTATTTAAAGAAGTTTAAAAGCGTTTCATTTTCAAAATAAAAAAAGAAAGATTATTTTATTCAACAAAGGAACTGGTTGCAATACCTCGTAAGTATTGAAAATTTAAATGCAGTAGCTCGTATGTGTCCATAAATTACAAACGATACATTAATTTGACATAAATGTTATTAAATATAATGAATTGTTTACTTATTAACTCAAATCAATAAATTTACTATTAATTTAATTTTTTATAATTGTTGGAAGAGGTTTTTTTTTGATTCCTGCAAAACATGCAAAACGACTTACGATGTTATGAAGTTTAAACGTCGATATCTAAAAATTTCTCAGGTTTCTGAATAAATATCATTTGTCCATTTATTAGCCAGGTGACTGAGGCCAGGGGGAAGTATTTCAAAACACGTTAAAAACGATAGCTTTTTTAAATCTATCGGAATTCAGAACAGAGGTGATAGTTTCCTAAAGTGTAATAGAAGTGAATGCGATTTTGTGAGATCTTGTGTTTTTGGGCCAAGAGAATCAAAACCCTTCTATTAATGGCTCCAAAATCAGCTTATATTTATAAATTAAATTATTTAACTGAATGAAAACACACGTAGCTCTTATGGCGACCAGTTTGGTATGTGTATTAGGGTGGAGCGAAAATTGTTAATTGGTATCTACTTAATAGTCAAATAAGGTGCCTTATGGCGGTCAGCCATCAGACGAATAGGGGGAACAGCATGTAGCATACGAAAACATGCACGTGCCGTAACTATTCGGGACTGGTGGAAGTGTGATCATAGCCTCTCCGCGGCGGCCGCTAGGAACAAGCCTTTTAAAAAAGGTTTGGCTAATATGATCAGGCTGGTTCCTCAGGTTAATTCCCTGTCCCGTAAAACTAAAAGAATTTCGAGAACGACAACAAGCCTCGGAAACGGACTGACCACACGACGACAACCCACGCAAAGAAAACGGAAAAACGATTTACGATTTTCTTATGGAACGTACGATCGCTCTATAGAGCTCGAGCTGCTCAGCAGCTAGCCGATGCCCTGTCAAAATATAAAGCTGACATAACAGCTCTCCAAGAAATCAGATGGACAGGGAATGGTGTTTTACAGAAGAAAGAATATGACGTATATTACAGCTGTCATACAAAACACCATGTGCTCGGGGTAGGCTTCCTAGTCAGCGAAAAAATGAAGTCTACTATCATCGGCCTTAACGCTATAAGCGAAAGGCTATGCACCCTTCGCGTGCGAGGCAAATTTACGAATATCAGCCTCATTAACGTTCACGGACCTACGGAGGAGTCCTGAGACGAAGACAAAGAGACTCTACGAACAAGTCGAGAGGGCCCTCAATGCCTGTCCAAGGTATGATGTTAAAATCATCCATGGGGATTTGAACGCAAAAATAAGTCAGGAGCCGGTATTCAGGCATTACGCAGGCACCCATAGTTTACATGAGAACACTAAAGACAATGGACTTCGAGTCTTAAAATTGGCAGCATCGAAAAACATGGTCGTTGCGAGTACCAGGTTCCCGCGTAAAGATATCTACAAAGCCACCTGGGTATCACCTGATGGAGTCACTCGTAACCAAATAGACCACGTGTTGATAGACCGTCGCCACTACTCGAACTTGATGACGGTACGAACGTACCGAGGTGCCAATATCGACTCGGATCACTATCTTGTTGGTATGGTTTTCCGAGGGCGGATATAAAGAGCTCAGAAGAACAGAAAACGGCTTCACAGACAAAAAAAATCAGCCTGGAAGAAGAACCTATTCTGTGAAATAGAAAACAGCCGAGAGCAAGGTCCGCACCAGGCGCGGAAGTTCTATCAATCCGTTCTAAACATGACGCAGTACACACCACGCTGCACATACTGCAAGGACGGAGAGGGAAATCTGATCACCGATCCTGAAAGCATACTGGAGCGATGGGAAGTGTACTTTAATGAATTGCTAAATGGTCAGCTCACTGCAGAAGTGGAGGCTGCACTACTTCAAGAAGAATACCCTATGTTGCCGCCACCAAGCATAGAAGAGGTTGAGAAGGCTATAGGCCAGCTTAAACAGAACAAAGCCCCGGGAGCCGATGGCATACCAGCCGAATTATTCCATCACGGCGGGCCAGCAAAGCATCGCTGCTTCTGTTTGCGAGTGACGTCTATTTTTGCGCTTCATCTAAGTACCTTAATATTTGACTTAATCATCAATAAAATTTAACTTGTTGGTTATATATTATATTTTATTTAAAGTGTTTTTTTTAATTCTGTGTTAAGCTAAAAATACAAGTCATATAAAATTTTATACAATATTTTTTATAAAATTTTATGCAATATTTTTCGCAAATTCATTAAAATATATTGCATACTTTTTTAAGTTACATTGCATACTTTTGTGATATATATGGTTCAACTACAAATCACCAGGGCAGTAGTTAATATTACATCCGAACTTAAGTAAGTTTTAATAAACATAAAAAAAAAAAAAAAAACATTTTAAAAATGGAAAATCTCAGTGCTTACATTAATTCTTTGGAACTAAAAGCTGATAAACTTATTGACGCGGTTGCTCTGATCAATGAGCAACTTTCAAATCTCCGCTTATCCTCATCTAATGCTAATGCTGTTACTCCAAAGACTCCTAAGATTCAAAATCTCAGAAAGGCGGTATTAACATCCCACAATTCTTCCCTTAAGATAAATGAGCACCCTGGTCCCTAACGTGTCACTCGCAACACCCTCAAAAGAGCAAATTTAGCTCTCTCACCTTTAGTCCAAAAGACAAAGAAACCTACTCTTTCAACAATTGTAACACAACCACCATCTGTGACATCTTTATCTTCAATTCCTGCATCTTCTACATCTTCAACTTCAACGCCTTCACCTAAGGCATCTTCATCCCTTTCAACTCCTTCAACTATAATACCTTTACCTTCAACATCTATATGTACAAATTCTTCAACTACATCTTCATCTTCTTTATCAACGACTCCATTACCTTTAACATCTATATCTACTACGTGTTCTTCTACGACATCTTCATTAACTACATCTTTGATAACGACACCTTCACTTGCAACTTCAACATCAACTACTTCTTCATCTTCGACAACTTCATCTTTATCTACGGCTTTTTCACCTAAAACGTCCACATCTACTACTTCTTCATCTACGACACCATCTACACCTTTAACATCTACATATGCAACATCTTCATTTATGACTTCTTCATCTTCATCACCATCTTTATTTACTTCATCTTCATATATTATGACTCCACTTGAAACATGTTCACCTTCAACGTCTACGACATCTTTAACATCTTCACCAACAATTTCGTCACCACCCCCTTCATCATTCGCATCAATATCATCTACATTTTGTTTACCGGCTTCTAACACCTCTTCTGCGACTTCCTAAATTTCAAAGTTCTCCACAGCTTCAGTGCCCCCGTCTTCTACGTTTGTATCGTCAGTAGCTTTACCAAATGGTGATATATTACCTGCAGTTAAATTAAGAGCCGCTGAGAGATTTAAATGCATTTTTCTATCAAATTTCGACGCTAACACTACCTGCAATGATATATCTGCATATCGACGGTTAACTATGAATATCTCCTATGTCGCATTTTGTAAACTTTGCAGGGGACACACAAAATTGATTATAGTCTCAAAATTAAAACGTATAATAATAACATTTTATGCATAATTATCAGTTTTGAATATCTATGATGTGAAACAGTTGAAATTTTAAAAATTCAGTGAGGCAGATGGAAATTATTAACGAAACTGCATCAAAAAGTGAATTTTACAAAAATGTATGTTAGGAGATATTCATAGTTAACCGTCGATATGTTGATTCTCATTTCACCAACATCAAATTCAAAATTGAGCAGTTACCAACAAAAGGAATTGACTACTCATCTTTCAAACTATTCGTTCCACATGAAATATTCACCCGTTTATTGGATAAGCATTTCTGGCCGGAAAACATTATCATCCACGAGTTCGTTAAGCGAAATACTATGAATACTCCTTTTCGAAAGACTTTGACAAGACCAACACACCGTCGCGTCGTCGCAACTAATTGATATACTCTATCAAAATGTAAGAGGCCTACGGACAAAGACTAATAAGGTCTACTACAGCTCTTCAAATTCTTCTCACGATGTCATATCTTTGACTGAAACATGGCTGTTTGGCGAGATAAATGACTCGGAACTTTTTGATTCTTCGTTTAATGTATATAGACGAGATAGACACTCCGATTCGAGTATCAATACTGTCGGCGGTGGGATCCTTATTGCTGTTAAATCTTGTTTTGTGACGTCACTAGTCAATGTTCCTGTTTGTTTGAATGAAGAGTTCCTATGTGTAAAGATGATTCTTTCACACAAAACTATCTATCTTGTAACTATGTACATTGTTCCTGGGAGCCCAGTAAATACTTACAATGAAGCCTTCTCTTTTTTGAACTACATTTTTGAGATAATGAGTTATAATGATGAAGTTATCTGTCTTGGCGATTTTAATCTGACCAATGTATCTTGGAAACGTTGTCCCGATACATACGCGATGGTTCCAACAGGAAATCTATCAATGGATGATTCTCAAACTCTTGACAGTCTAACGTCACTTGGTCTTCACCAAATAAATGACATCAAAAACTCGAACACCAAGATCCTCGACTTAATTTACACAACAATTGATGCCGGTATTTCACTTGACAGATCAACTGATCCTCTAGTGAACGAAGACTCTCATCACCCAGCACTTACCATATCTATTCAAAACTTTGAAATGAATAATCAAGATCCTGACAATGTTTTTAAATTTAACTTTAAAAAAACTGATTATACTAAATTAAATAACTTGCTATCTTTAATTGACTGGTCATGCCTTTGCTCTTGTTCAGATATTAATTCAATGTTTTTAAAATTTTATGACAAAATATTTGATTGTTTTTTAGCATCTGTTCCTCTAATATCTATTAAATCAAAATCGCTTGCTCCTAGCTGGTATGATAGTGAACTGCGAAAATTAAAAAACCGTAGAAATAAACTATGGTTTAAATACAAACAAACTGGACTAGTTACCGATTTTAATATTTATTGTGAGGCCAGAAATATTTTCAACAGAGAATCAAGTATTAAGTATCTTTTTTACATACAAAAGGTTCAAAGTAATTTAAAAATGGATCCTAAATCCTTTTGGAACTTTATTAACAGTAAACGAAAATCTAGTCCTTATCCGTCCGTTCTTATGCATAACAATATCTCAGACCATGACCCACGTATCATAACACAACTATTCTCAGACTTTTTTCAAAGTGCATACATCTGTGATTCTTCTAACTGTGATAACTTTTCGAACTGTGATAACCTAAACTGTGATAATCTTGACAAAAATGATCAATTATTTGGTCATTTGAAATCATATTCTCACTTGACTGATATAAATTTTCATATAACTATTGACGATATTATGAAATTTATAGCTAATTTAGAAGATAATGACGCGTCTGGTCCTGATGGGGTACCAGCTTCAGTTCTGAAAAAATGTGTCAATAACTTGTCGATGCCACTTTCTGTTCTTTTTAACTGTTCATTGTCTACTTGTAAGTTTCCTCATGTATGGAAACAATCTTTTATAATTCCTCTACATAAAAAAGGTAAAAAGGATCAAATTATTATTTACCGTCCAATAGCTAAACTGTCGGCTATTCCCAAACTTTTTGAAGCAATTGTTTGCAAAACATTAAGCTTTTACACAAAATCATTTATTGTTCATAACCAACATGGTTTCTCAAAGGGCCGCTCGACTGTCACCCTACTCATGGAGTTAACGGAGTTTTGTGTCGATTCCTTTAGAAACAAAAAACAGACAGATTGTGTTCTTACAGATTTTAGTAAGGCATTTGACAAACTGTCGCATAGAATTTTGCTTAATAAAATGAGTAGGCTGGGGTTCAGCGTAAAATTCATTGCTTGGCTAAAATCTTATTTACTTGACAGATCCTATTCAGTGAATTTTAACGGCTACCATTCAAATAGTTTTGTCGTAAATTCTGGTGTTCCCCAGGGTAGCCATTTGGGTCCAGTTCTTTTTATATTGTTTGTAAATGATCTTCCTTCAGTTTTAAAGTACTCTAATTGTCTTATGTATGCAGACGATGTTAACATATTTAAAACTATTTCTAGCAATCTTGACTGTGAGAAGCTTCAAATTGATCTAAATGCTTTCTATAATTGGTGTGCACGTAATTATTTGTTGTTAAATATCGATAAGTGTAAGATTATAAATTTTACAAGAAAATTGTCCGTTTTATCTTTTGACTATAGTTTCAATGGCGTAAATCTATTAAATGTAAATGATGTATCTATCCTTGGTGTATTGTTCGATAAGAAACTCGAATTCACACAGCATATCAATATGGCATGTAATAAAGCCAATTCAATATTAGGTTGGATTAAAAGGGAATCACGTCAGTTTTCTGATCCTTATGTTATCAAACAACTATTTACCACATTTGTCAGACCCATTATAGAGTATGCTTGCCAGGTATGGACCCCCTACTACAGTTGTCACAAAATAAGAATTGAACAAATTCAAAAAAGATTCCTAAAATTTGCTCTTAGAGGCTTAGGCTGGCAGAATCCATTGAATCTTCCTTCATATAGCAGCCGTTTAAAACTCATAGATTTACCCAGTCTGGAGCGCAGACGTTCTTATTTATGTTTTGTTTTTATTGTTAATCTTATTGATGGTAATATCGATGCTTTAAACCTTTTGTGTCGTGTTAATTTTAATGTTCCAAATCGAAATCTAAGAGGTTTTCGTGACCAAATTTACATAAAACACTATCGTACCAACTATGAGTAGAATTCACCATTGAATAACATGTTTAATTTGTATAACGTCAATCATAATTTATTAATAAATTTTTGTGATGTATCAAATAATGGTTTTAAAAAAATATTCTATAATATTGTATAATTTATAAACTCTTAATTCTAAGTAATATTTTTGTACGCTAGATATTAATTAGCTTGATTCAAATAAATAAATATTATAGTACAGGTATGGGAGCAGGAAGAAATGCCAGAAGACTGGGGAAAAGGTTTAATATGCTCCACACATATGAAGGGAGATGTCACAACGTGCAGCAATTAAAGAGGTATCACGTTGTTGAGTACTGCCTATAAGATACTCTCCCCTATCCTACAAGACCGGATAACCCCATACGCTAAAACCGTCATCGGACAATATCAGTGTGGTTTCATTCCAGGTAAATCAACAACTGATCAGATCTTAACCCTAAGGCAGGCGATGGAAAAATGTCTAGAATTTAACATCCCAACATACCATCTGTTTATAGACTTTAAGGCCGCCTATGATAGCATAGCCAGGGTAGAACTTAACAAAGCCATGAGAGAATTTGGCATCCCAAATAAATTGACACGACTATGTAGGTTGACCATGACCAACATAACAAGCCAAGTAAAAATAGCCGGATTGCTATCCAGACCAATCAACATCTTTAATGGACTGCGACAAGGGGATGGTTTGGCCTGCCTCCTCTTCAACCTGGCATTGGAGAAAGCAATCCGTGACTCTGGCACGGCAACAAGAGGGAGCCTCGTCAACAGGTCCAGCCAGTTACTGGCTTACGTAGACGACATCGACATCATCGGAAGAACCGAACAAGCTGTACACGATTCCTTCATCCAGATCGAGCAGGCGGCACAAAATCTGAGGCTGCACATTAGTGAAGGTAAAACAAAGTACATGGTGGCGTTGAATGCGAGAGGAATAGTTGGTCAAACAATCAAGGTTGCGGAGCACGAATTTGAAGTGGTGCAATCCTTTAAATACCTTGGGTCAATAGTAGCAGCCGATAACAATACAGAAGAAGAAATACGCGGGCGGCTTCTCAAATCCAACAGAGCCTACTATAGTCTGTCAAAGCTCTTCAAATCCAGAAATCTCACCATAACTTCAAAACTGCTACTGTACAGGACCATGGTCCTGCCAGTACTCACATATGGATCCGAGACTTGGGTGCTTAGCAAAAAGGCACTTCGACCTCTTAGCTGCGTTCGAGAGAAAAGTCTTAAGGAGAATTGTTGGCCCCATATGTGAGGAAGGACGATTCCGGAGACGGTACAATCATGAACTATATGCAATCTACCTAGAAGCAGATATCGTGACAAAAATTAAGCTCGGTAGACTCCGGTGGGCAGGGCACCTAGCTCGCATGAGCGCAGAGGAACCTGCTCGGAAAGTTCCTTGTGGTACATTCTATGGTAGACGACAGCGTGGTAGACCATGCTTGCGCTGGAGAAATGGCGTAGACCAGGACGCCCGAAGCCTTGGGGTGCGCAACTGGATGGCGTCGGCTAGAGACCGGGATAGGTGGAGAGACTTGTTGAAAGAGGTCAGGACCGGAACCCGGTTGTCGAGCCGATGATGATGATAGGCTTAAATATATATATGCGAAATATTATTTGGTTTGGGTAACGATAACTGCCTCCGCACTGAATTTTTTATTAAAATTATCTCACCGTTTTTGCTATAAGACTTAAATACTTTTTTTTTTGAATATCTAGTTAGCCACGTTTTTTGTTTCATATCAGTTCACTATTGTTTTCCGTGTGCATCAGTCATATAATCGTCTTTTTAACAAATATTAAACTAAACTCTTTTTTAAAACAAAAAAACAAGCAAGGAACGCGAAGTGTATTGAAATGTCCTGTTTTTGGTGATACTTGTGATATGAAAGAAAACGTTCTACCTACTTACATATGAAGATGCAAATTTGAAATGGAAACTGCAAAAGAGCCCACCTTTCCAAATGTAGCAGCTATAATAACATCCAAAATAGAAAATGTATGGCGATCTGCATCTAGTCCGACTGTAACAAGGACCAGAATCATACAGATGTTAAAATCATATCGTCGCTGTAGATCGAATATTATTTGATATTACTACCAACAATCAGCAAGTCATCAACGTAGATTCCACAATAATTTATACTTCCTCTTCCTGTGGGTTAAATATTGTGTACAAGCAATAATCATGGATTGATCTTATAAATCCAAGTAAAAGCTTTTGGTTCCAGTATCGTGGTGATTGTTTCAAATCATAAATGGAGTTTAAAAGCTTACATTCCTTACTCTCTCTGGATTGTACTCCTTTTGGTATGGACACAATGAAGTTCTTCCTTAAGATCACCATGTAGAAACGCAGTTTTTATATCTAACTGATGAACATGATATTTTCGGTAAGCACCAACTGCCAACAAAACACGTATTGTGGTCAACTTTGCAATTGGTGCATATGTATGTCTCAGTATAGTCTATACCGAACTTCTGTAAAAAACCTTCAATAACCAATCGAGCTTTGTACCTGGTTTTGTTGCCATTTTGATCTTCTTTTATAGTAAAGATCCATTTTGACTTTAGCAATTTCGCATTTGAAGGTACACATATGATTTTCCAAACATTGTTCTTGAATATGTAATTCAGTTCTTCATCGACAGCTTTTTTCCATAGATCTGAATAACTTCGCCCAAAAATGTAATTATAATTTTGGGTATGTCTGTGGAAATATTTACTGCGGCAGAGTTTGCTTTTGATCCCATTACATAATCAAAAAACTTACTTGGTAATCGGTGCTCCCTTTCACTATGCCTCACAGTCTTCGTTGGGTGATTGTTGTTTGCCAAGTCTTGACTAACTCTTTGATCAGACGTCCAATTACAGACCTGCTAAATATTTGCCTCAACATAATTTATAAGCAAAAATTTAAGGCGACCATAAAAAAAAGTGGTAATTAGTTCACCTTATATTTTTATACTTATTTATTTTTTTCAAATTTTTCTTTTAAGAACTTAAAATACACACCTTCACCCATCTGAATAATATCACTTTAAATAGTATTAATTAAATTCTCACACATTAAATTAAGATTTAAAAACTTTAATTTTCACCCACGTTTTTTTGTGCTTTCAATCGGCAACTTCTTCGACTTTGAATGCGTGGTGAACTTAGCCTAGGTGTCCAAAAAAAAATATTTACATTTCCTTATCCAAAAAACAGTTAGCTTTGAGAAAAACAAAACATATTTCTTGTTAGTTCAATACTTAAAAATGACCTTTTTATCATTGCTCTCTATTGTGAGACGCCTCTTTGCCTTGTAAAATTTGTGGCTCAGAAATATTAGCCACAGCAACATCTTCAAATTCATATTCCCCCTCTTGCTCGTGGCTCCATCGCATACAAACTTTTTGATTTTCTTTTGTGTTGTTCAACGGGAAATTGGATTCTTCAAATTTAACATCGCGACATGTGATTTTCTTGCGTAATTTCATATCCCAGAGTCGATATCCATATATCCCACCATCACCCATTTTTCTCTTTCTTTCGGTATTGATTTGGATCCCAGGCATAGGCTTTGCAGCCAAACACCCTTAATTTATTTAAATCTGGATTAAATCCAAACCATAATTCGGCTGACGTTCTAGAATTCTCCGAAGAACTGGTTGGACTCCGATTTATCGTATACACAGCAGCAAGTGCAGTCTCGTTCCACATATCCTTTGGAATGCTCGATTCAATTAACAAAACTCTTATTCTTTCTGTGAGTGTCCTGTTAAACCTCTCAGCAACACCATTTTGTTATGGTGAATAAGCTAATGTTGGTTGAACTTCAATATCTTTTTGCTTGTATCAATAATTTTGTTCATTTGATATGGTATTCCCGTCCTTGATCTACTGTAAATCTTGAAATTTTAGTACCGAAGATAGCAGTGGATAGGGCTTTCTACTCGTACTCTTTGAATGCTTGAAACACCTCAGACTTCTTTTTGATTAAGTAAATCATGGTGAAATGACTATAATGATCAATGAATGAAACAAAGTATTTCGAACCATCCCTTGCAATTGGACTTAAAGGACAACTCACATCCGAATGGGTTCTCTCGAGAGCTCGCTGAGCCCTGTTGCATGTCCTTAAAAGGTTTTCGTACTTGTTTACCATCAACACACAAGTCGCAAAAATCGATCTTGGTCCTTTGGATTTTGTTGGGAAGTAAGTTATTTTTGAGAAGGACATCCATTCTCTGTTGATTAATATGTGCTAGACGTCGATGCCACAGCATAGCTTCATCTTTTACGCATATATTTGATGTTGGTTTCTTTATCAATACTTCAAGTTCATACAAACTTCCGTGTAAATTTGCTGTTGCTATTAACACGTTGTTTTTCAAAATTAATGCCTTGTTCCCACAAAATTTTACTTCAGCTCCAGCATTCGGTAAATATAATAATAATAAACAAAACATCCCATATTGTAAGCTCTGTTCCTGCATTGCTCAATGCGTTGATTTTTCCAACTTGTTTTGCTAAAAGAGATTGTTTATCTTTCGCAACATCAAAGGGCAAGGTAGTGCCCAGCCAAGTTCTGGCACTACACCCTTTTTACAGGAACAAACTCAGGCGATTTTTGACCCCTCCCTATCTTCAGTACCAATGAAGTCAGAAACTTAAAACTCCGAATTTATGCTAAGCATAAGCGGTTCCTGAGATATAAGGCCTCAAAAATCACAAAAACCGTAACTGGCTGACTGACTGACAGATCATCAAAATTATGGAGCACTTCCCGACATCGTAGAATCTTGTAATTTTGCACAACGGTAGTTCTTGTCATGCAAGCAGATGAAAAACTCGAAAATTTTAAATTTTTCATTCAGGGGTCGTGGTATCCGCCCACTTTCTCCGAATTGGTGTTGGTTGAATAGAGCACTTCCGACTGCTGTAAAACGATGAAATTGGGTAAAATAGTAGGGCTTAAATTGCATACAAAGAACAAAATATAAAATTAGCGGTTTTCCATTCAGGGGCGTGGTATCCGCCCACTTCCTCAGAACTGATGTAAATTATATATGGCACACTTCCGATTGCAGTAGAACAATGAAATTTGGTAGAACGGTAGAGATCAAATTGCATGTAAAGGACCAAAAATAGAAATTGATGTTCTCCATTCAGGAGGCGTGGTATCCGCCCACTTTCTGAGAAAATGTTTAATTTATATGAAGCACTTCCGATTGCTGTAATTAAGGTAGGTATGTTAGTGTTAGGTATCTTGCCAGGATAAGAAGAAATAATTGAAGCGCAAATCAAAACAACCAATAACAAAAAGAAAATATACCAAAAGAAATAGGGAGCTATAAACTAAGTTTATTTTAGTACGTAGAGTCCACCCTACTATCTTTCCGTATCTTTTGAGATTTTGACATGGCAAAATATTAAAATCTTTGCAAAAAGGAGTGAGATCAGACCAAAAAACATAAATGTTAAAAAAAGAGCCAAGTTCTTCTATACAAAAACCTTTGTGTAACAAGTCAGCCGTGAAAAGTACTGAGATCTAAAAGTACGCCAAGTTTTTACTTCATGAAGGTTTAATAGGAAATATTTAAAGCGGAATAATATTGAAACAGCTACAATGTAATAGATAAATTTTATTATTTAATGATTACTGTCTAAAATTTGATGGGCTTACTTGGCAAGTTTTTTCTTATGCCCCATTCAAAAGGTTTTGAAAACTTGACCAGAACAGGAAATCAAATCAACATTTACAATTCACAGAAGAAATTTACAACGAGGCATTGATATAAATTGAAGACATGTACTTGATGATGTCGAACAAAGTATTATCTCAATAAGGGTACAAACAGAGTGGAGCGGAGAGCAAAGCTGCGAAATTCAACAGAGCAAAGAGCAAGGAGCTCGAGCAGCGAGCAAGGATGATGACTAGCCAGAGTGAGGAGCAAGAGCAAAGTAGAAGAAAACAAGCAAGAGATTATTCTTTTTCATTTAAATATTTGTATTTTTCAAATAAAAATGGATTCTAATAATTTGAATCTGTGCTTTATTGAAAACCCATTTTTAAGCATATGATATTTTCTGAAACGCGGAAACAGAAAATCATGTTAAGTTTCAAGCATATTTCCGAATGACCATGAAAATATTCGGTTATTTACTTGACAAAATTTAAGTCAGTAATCATTAAATAATAAAATTTCTCTATTACATTGTAGTTGTTTCAATATTATTCCGCTTTAAATATTCGGTATTAAACCTTCATGAAGTAAGAACTTGGCGTACTTTTAGATCTCAGTACTTTTCACGGCTGACTTGTTACACAAAGGTTTTTGTCATTCAATGCCAGGCCACGGGCAAAAAAATTCCAACATTACTGATTACAATTCTAATCTTTGTTGGATATAGTTCACATTGGATTTTTGTCAAAAAATTCATGTAAGATGAACTGAACTTAACAAAAATTGCGTATTGACAAGGTCCCCACAAGTCAACTGATGAGTTCATGTGAGATCACCCGGACGAAACGCCAATTTTTGTGGACTAAAGGCCAAAAAAGCTAATTTGGAACAAATAATTTTTAGAAATTTTATCCTTTTTTAAAAATTCCGATCTTGCTGTTTCTTCTTCAGGCGGATCGTCGCACAGTGGGTCCCCTTCATACTAAGCAGTGCTCAAAATTCATAATCTTGTTTCAAATGCTAAGAACTGTTATAAATAGATACTAACTGCTGTTGAAAATGAAAATATTATTAATAATGAATATAGTTCTGACCAAAGTAAACATTTTCCAGGTTATTGATTGATTTATTTTAAGAAAACGATTGTTCTTCGAGTAACATATTTATGACTTCAGGATAAAACATTTTTCGGTGAATGACTGTCGTTGTGCGCGATGTTATCAAGGGATTGGCAGAGATAAACAACCTATTTATAACATCTCACATGTTATCCTTCTTTTTTTGTGATGTCTTCCCGCTGAATTGTTGCCGATATATGAAAATCTCTATTTCGCACCTCCTGGTCTTCTTCGGATAACTGGCTAATTGGAAGTAGGGCATGAGTCATTATTTCACTTTCATTGATAAGGATTTGGTGCAGACTTGTGGTCATGGGATACCAAGGACAGAGCTTCACGTAAAGTCGAGCTGTTTCTGGGAAAAAACACCGAAATTCTTCCACATGTATCTGAAAACCGATCTTATATTAAGCAAAAAATTAACAAAAAAATCGATATGACTCACTAAAAAGCTTATATTTTAAGTTCTATCAGTCGGATGGTCAATATTCAGGTATGTTAGCTTAGGTTTAATTACAGAGCATGAAATTGCATATTTAAATTTTATATTTATATAAGTGGTTACATTCCTGGAACAAAGATAGGAAAAATAGATAGTTTTGAACTTCACCCCTACCCCCTACCCAAGGCTGAGAAAAAGACCTGGCGGAGTTTTCGGATTTGATATCATGATAAACCTACCTATAAACCCACATACTCATATTTTAGCTAAACATCCACTACCAACATTTTTGTCGGCCTTTGTATTATCTATTTATTCAACCGCGAACTCAAACAGTGATATTTCAAACTGGCGCACCTAACTTTTACTTCTGTCTTCGGATTTTTAATAACAAATATTTCTTCTTTCATGCTGTATACTTAGATTTAAAAGTTCTCTGCGCCAGTTAAAAAAAAATCATTTTAAAAATTTCATTGCCCGTGAGTAAACCCGTCATCCATTTATGTATTTTATACACTAAGTAACACCTTTCAATCGAAAATAAAAATGTATTTGCAATCTACATGCCTTCTTGAACAAACAACATATTTTTAATTTTTTTTTGTTTAACGGAGTTAACTTTTAAAAATAAAATAAAAGTACACAAAATTAAAACTTTCGCATGTCTAATAAAAACTAATGACAAAGAGTCAACTTGAATGTACCGTAACTTGGCCATTAGACAGAGAGGGAAGATAATACTTACAAATGACATGTACTATAATATGTATATTAATTATGCATTTTTATTTTTTTTTAAGGCAAAAATTAAAAATTGTATATTGAGCACTGATGTGTATGGAGAGGACCCACTGTGCGTCGGTTAGAACGTCCCACAGATTTTTGGATTCCAGATGAATTTGGACTCTGAATTTCCAATCATCGTAAAACTGTCGAATACCATGCACAAAATCTTGTATGTCGCCCATAACTTATTGAGATCCTAAGTGCCGAAAGGATTTCAAAAATATTTATAATAAAAAATAGTACCAACTAAAGGTTATTAGTGTTGCTCTTACAGTTTGAATTCGGAATAAATATAAATTTTAATTTAAAAATTAATAAGTAAAAACAAATTTTGAAACGATTGCTGGTTTTCAACAGATTTAAAAAAATAGCAAACAAAATCAAATAATTGGATATTAAAATATATGAAATACGAGACATTTGAAGCTTTCAGATACAAAAAAAAAATTTCCTTGGAACTTGAAATACGTAAATACGAGTATTAAAGATTTATAAATTTTTGTAATTACATATGTCTAAAATTGAAGGAGCAAGACCCAGCTTTCTCACGTCCCAAAACAATCAATTAAATCAGAAATAATTATTTGGTTAAAGATAACGTTCTAAGTTCTATTCACTCTGGTTCAGGAATATAAATTTTAAAAAATAAAAAGTTGCGTGACGTCATGAAAATATAATCGATTTTTATATTCTCATGGACAAAAAAATATTTAAAATAAAACTGTTATTTAACTATTTGTATGCTTCTTACTACTATTTAACGGGTGATTTTTTTGAGGTTAGGATTTTCATGCATTAGTATTTGACAGATCACGCGGGATTTCAGACATGGTGTCAAAGAGAAAGATGCTCAGTATGCTTTGACATTTCATCATGAATAGACTTACTAACGAGCAACGCTTGCAAATCATTGAATTTTATTACCAAAATCAGTGTTCGGTTCGAAATGTGTTTCGCGCTTTACGTCCGATTTATGGTCTACATAATCGACCAAGTGAGCAAACAATTAATGCGATTGTGACCAAGTTTCGCACTCAGTTTACTTTATTGGACATTAAACCAACCACACGAATGCGTACAGTGCGTACAGAAGAGAATATTGCGTCTGTTTCTGAGAGTGTTGCTGAAGACCGTGAAATGTCGATTCGTCGCCGTTCGCAGCAATTGGGTTTGTGTTATTCGACCACATGGAAGATTTTACGCAAAGATCTTGGTGTAAAACCGTATAAAATACAGCTCGTGCAAGAACTGAAGCCGAACGATCTGCCACAACGTCGAATTTTCAGTGAATGGGCCCTAGAAAAGTTGGCAGAAAATCCGCTTTTTTATCGACAAATTTTGTTCAGCGATGAGGCTCATTTCTGGTTGAATGGCTACGTAAATAAGCAAAATTGCCGCATTTGGAGTGAAGAGCAACCAGAAGCCGTTCAAGAACTGCCCATGCATCCCGAAAAATGCACTGTTTGGTGTGGTTTGTACGCTGGTGGAATCATTGGACCGTATTTTTTCAAAGATGCTGTTGGACGCAACGTTACGGTGAATGGCGATCGCTATCGTTCAATGCTAACAAACTTTTTGTTGCCAAAAATGGAAGAACTGAACTTGGTTGACATGTGGTTTCAACAAGATGGCGCTACATGCCACACAGCTCGCGATTCTATGGCCATTTTGAGGGAAAACTTCGGAGAACAATTCATCTCAAGGAATGGACCGGTAAGTTGGCCACCAAGATCATGCGATTTGACGCCTTTAGACTATTTTTTGTGGGGCTACGTCAAGTCTAAAGTCTACACAAATAAGCCAGCAACTATTCCAGCTTTGGAAGACAACATTTCCGAAGAAATTCGGGCTATTCCGGCCGAAATGCTCGAAAAAGTTACCCAAAATTGGACTTTCCGAATGGACCACCTAAGACGCAGCCGCGGTCAACATTTAAATGAAATTATCTTCAAAAAGTAAATGTCATGGACCAATCTAACGTTTCAAATAAAGAATCGATGAGATTTTGCAATTTATGCGTTTTTTTTTAAAAAAAAGTTCTCAAGCTCTTAAAAAATCACCCGTTACATAGGTGACTCATCTATATAAATAAAAATGAATCACCAAATGTGTTGCTAAGCGTAAAACTCGAGGACGGCTCGACCAATTTGGCTAATTTTATTTTTCAAAGTTTTTCTTAATGCACAAGGAAGGTTCTTATGGAGAGAAAAAACGTAAAAATTAGCCGAATTGGTGGAGCCGTTCTCGAGTTTTACGCTTAGCAACACATTTGGTCATTCATTTTAATTCATATAGATAGATTACTCTTAGTCAATGTTCGAGGCCTAACATCATTTCAACATTTACGAACTGTTAATGGTGAATTATGTGGATCTTACAGAGAAGCCTGTCGGCGTTTGCAACTGTTAGAAAATGATGCGTATTGGGATCAAACTTTAAATGATACTGTAGTTTCTTCAAAAGCTCTACAAATACGGACATTGTTTTCTATATTTATATCAACATGCTTTCCGTCAAACCCAATTGATTTATGGATCAAATACAAACATGATTATGTGTGACGATATCTTGCATCAAATGAGCAATAGAACAGGAAATCAAATCAACATTTACAATTCACAGAAGAAATTTACAACGAGGCATTGATATAAATTGAAGACATGTGCTTGATGATGTCGAACAAAGTATTATCTCAATAAGGGTACAAACAGAGTGGAGCGGAGAGCAAAGCTGCGAAATTCAACAGAGCAAAGAGCAAGGAGCTCGAGCAGCGAGCAAGGATGATGACTAGCCAGAGTGAGGAGCAAGAGCAAAGTAGAAGAAAACAAGCAAGAGATTATTCTTTTTCATTTAAATATTTGTATTTTTCAAATAAAAATGGATTCTAATAATTTGAATCTGTGCTTTATTGAAAACCCATTTTTAAGCATATGATATTTTCTGAAACGCGGAAACAGAAAATCATGTTAAGTTTCAAGCATATTTCCGAATGACCATGAAAATATTCGGTTATTTACTTGACAAAATTCAAAACAAGCTAACGAAGAAGTGGACAGATTCGTAGCAAACCCGATTTTAGTCAATAAAACGTCTTGCAGTAACTTTAAATACAAAAAACAGTTCAAAATTTCACCACTTCTAGTTAAAAATCGCAGCGATGAGAGCGGAGAAATCAAACATGTTTGAAATCGCCGCTTTGCGCTCTTGACGACTCTTTGCTCTATCTTCGAACTACGCTGCACTCTGTGTGCTACCCTTTTAATGCACGTGTTTGATTTCTCCGCTTTACTCTTTGCTCGCTGCTTTTGCTAACTCGCTGCTCCACTCTGTTTGTACACTAAGGCTTCGGCCACGCAGTGAGCGACGAGCGACTGAGCGATTGAGCGACGAGTCGCTGAGCGACGCAAAAAAATTAAAACACATGAAATTGTATGGAGGTGGCCACGTACACCCTGAGCGACTTGTCATTGTTTTAAGCGACAGAGCGACGTCGCTCAATCGCTCAGTCGCTCGTCGCTCAGTGCGTGGCCGAGGCCTAAGGCATGGCCGCGCCTAATCGCCCAATGGACGACGCTTTTAGTCAAGAGTTGCAACGTGAAAAACTGTTCGATATCGATGCTTTAAGGAAATCGATTCGAATTTTTGTTCCGCTGTTGAACCAACAACAAAAGTATGTCTTTGATATACTTATGAAAGTTGTAAATGATGGAACTGGAGGGTTTTACTTTTTGGATGCTCCTGGTGGTACAGGAAAGACATTTTTATTTTCATTGATTTTAGCAACAATCCGCTTACAGAATGGAATTGCACTCGCACTTGTCTGCTCTGGTATTGCAGCTACATTGTTGGAAGGCAGGCGAACAGCTCATTCAACGCTAAAATTACCATTGAATATTAAAAGCAACGAAACTCCGACTTGCTACATTTCGAAGAATTCTGCTATGGCTAAGGTTTTGAAGCAATGCAAGTTGATAGTATGGGATGAATGCATGATGGCACATAAAAAATCTTTGGAGGCATTAGACAGAACTCTGAAAGATCTGCGAAACAATCAAAACCGATTCGGTGGAGCGATGATTTTGTTAGCAAAAGATTTTCATCAAACATTACCAGTTATTCCACGGTCTACACCAGCGGATGAACTAAATGCATGTTTGAAGTCCTCCATTTTGTGGAAAAAAGTTAAGATACTAAATTTGAGCAAGAATATGCCTATCAAATTGTAAAATGATCGATCTGGAGAAATATTTTCAAAATAAGTCATTGTCATTGGTAATGATAAAATCCCTGTAGATGTTATGACAGGCTGTATTAAATTTTCCTGTAGATTTTTGTCAGTTTACAGAATCAAAAACTGAGTTTATAGAAAAGGTGTTCCCAAACGTCGGTCGCTCAAAATTACAGAGATCATTCTAGGTTTAGTGAACGAGCTATATTAGCTGCCAAAAACACGGATGTAAATGAATAAAATCTCAAAATCCAAAATAAAATTACCGGTGAATTAAGGACATACAAATCAGTTGATGCGCAACTAACGAAGATGATGCGTCAATTATCCACCAGAATTTTTTAACTTACTGGATTTGCCAGGATTACCTCCCCATTACCTTCAATTAAAAGTACATAGTATGATCACCGGGTCATAATGTTACAAAATATCAACCAACCGCGACTTTGTAACGGCACACGGCTAGCAGTGAAAAAATTACTGAACAATGTGATCGAAGCAACCATTCTAAAGGGAAAATATAAGGGAGAGAATGTGTTGAAATGATACCTCGCATCCCTATGGTACCAACTGACGTACCATTTGAATTCAAACGACTGCAATTTGCAGTGCGGCCTGCTTTCGATATCACCATAAAAAAGAGGCTGGGTGCGACCCACACTGATAACTTCCCATTTGTGGTCTTGAAAACTTTATATTTAGTTTTTTTTCAAATAACCAAATTTTCAGTGAAACAAACTTTAGCTGTAAAATTCAAACAAACATTATTTTAAGGTTGAAAAGCATTTTAATTATTTAAAGAGATTTGAAATTGAGATTGTTGATGTAAAACTTTCAAAATGTATTATATTATAGAAATTACTTTATTATATCGGTTCCAAACATTTTAATTGAAAAAAAAAATTAAAAACGAAATATTCAAATATAAAAGATATGGTTTGGTTATTGATGGAAGGGAACTTACAAAATATATCCGCTCTAAAACTAGATATATGTCAAATATAAACCATTTGTTAGAAATTGTATTATGTATAAAATTAAATATCATTGCTCGTTCTCAAGATATTCTAGTCGAAAAACAAATATTGCCACTTTTTAGTAGAATTTTTTTATATTTTTGTTAAAACTGTCAATTCGATACTTGCAAAATTTAACCATATGTTAATAATTGTATTATGTCAATACCTTCCCGTAAGAATGTACTAAGCGACACTTTTTTCGAAAATGACTTTTTGATGAGGATATATACTATATGTTAAGGGCCACGTTTTGGCCTGGGTTTCGCCAACCTATTATGCATGAAAAGGAAACTAGAGTACAAATAAAAAAATTTATCAACTGACATGTTTTCTCATTAAAATAATGTTGCCCCCTGAAATTTCTATTATCCGCCAAAAAAATTATGCTAAGCGACATTAATAAAGATCTCATTGTCGTGACCAACAAAAAATTTTGTTAGATGTCACTTAGTTTAACCAAAATTGTCTCTTAGCACTCTATGATTCAACTAGAACTTTTTTCGTTTTTTTCGTTTCCTGAACAATTTTAGAAATGTCGCTTAGTATACATTCTTACGGAAAGGTATCGATGTATAAAACAACATACTTTAGAAGGCACTATCGGCGTTCATTCCCAAGAAATTCGACTTGAAATACAATTTTAACTACTTTTCACTAGAATTTTTAATAGTTTTTTATTTAAAAAAAAAACTATTAATTCAATATTTGTCAACATTTTACCAATTGTACAAAATTATACTATGTATAAAATAAACTAAATTAGAAGTCAATATCACTACTAGCTCTCGAGAAATTTGAGTCGAAAAACAATTTTTACCAGTTTTCAATAGAATTTTATATAGTTTTTTATTTTTTGTAAAAAAACTGTAAACTGAATTTTTTTGAAATTTTCACCAGTTGTCGAACACATTTTTTTTCGTAAAATAAAATTATTTTGAGTTTCAAATTGTTTTCCGTTCTTAGAATATCTGGGTTATGAAATTTTTTTTTTCAGTTTTTTTTATTTAAAAAAATAACGGTATGTTCATTTTTTTCCAAATTCATACCAAATGTGTATGTCCTTATAATGAGTACATTAAATTTTATTTTAAATCAATAGCATTATTTTTTCGTGAGATAATTGAAACTAACCAAAATTTTTACTTTTTTTTTAAACCGTTATAGTGAAAAAACTACTCACTGAATTTTAATGAACGCCCTTTCGGCCTCTTTCGAAGTTATTATCTATTAAACAAAATTTATTTGAAGTCGATATCTTTACTCGTTCTTGAGATATCGACGACGAAAAATGGTACAAGAACGTACGGACGTACGAACGTACACACGTACGAACGTACGAACGTACGTACGTACACACACACACACAGACATCTCTCTAAAAATGATTGATATAGCCTCTAGGGACCTTGAAACGTCGAGAAATGTCAAAAATTCCAATTTGACAAATCGGACCGATTACAATAACTCCCTATGGGAAGTTAAAAACGTCATGTGTTTTGCGTTTTTGCATATACAAAAGGCTATGCCTCGTTATAGTATGATCTTTAAATAGGCTACTCAGTTTAGCGATGACCAACTTAAGAGCGCTTTTAGCGAAACTAATGACCTTCAAATTATTTCGCTTAGTTAAGCTACTAGTAAGATCACCAAAACTGAGTCCTGTCTTCAATGCGGATGCTGCAATTTTCAACATTGCTGCATATAGTAAGCCAAAGAAGTTAAATATCATACCTAATGAAAATGTTTGTCAGGCTATTGCTAAAGTCTGGCTTGGTGATTTGCAGGATTTTGATGCATAGGACTAAAGGAATTATTCAACGGAAATGGTACATTTGGTGTTGTTACAACTCCCATATAACCCATGGCGTTTTGTTTTTCCAAACGGATCTAACCTACCTCAATAAAAATTAAACAGACGACAAAACAAAAAAAAAAAAAGAGGCTGGGTGCGACCCACACTGATAACTTCCCATTTGTGGTCTTGAAAACTTGTAATAACTAAGAAGGTTGGTAGGTACATATTATTTACTGAATTATAGATTTCCGTGTTTTTTAATATTATATTATAAAAATTACTTTATTATTTCGGTTCCAAACATTTTAATTGAAAAAAAAATTAAAAACGAAATATTCAAATATAAAAGATATGGTTTGGTTATTGATGGAAGTGTACTTACAAAATATATCCGCTCTAAAACTAGATTTATGTCAAATATAAACAATTTGTTAGAAATTGTATTATGTATAAAATTAAATAAATGCAAAGTCAATATCATTGCTCGTACTCAAGGTATTCTAGTCGAAAAACAAATATTACCACTTTTTAGTAGATTTTTTTTATATTTTTGTTAAAACTGTCAATTCGATACTTGTCAAAATTTAACCATATGTTAATAATTGTATTATGTCGATACCTTCCCGTAAGAATGTACTAAGTGACACTTTTTTCGAAAATGACTTTTTGATGAGGAAATATACTATATGTTAAGGGCCACGTTTGGGCCTGGGATTCGCCAACGAACTTTCTTCGTTTTTTTCGTTTCCTGAAAAATTTTAGAAATGTCGCTTAGTATACATTCTTACGGGAAGGTATCGATGTATAAAACAACATACTTTAGAAGGCACTGTCGGAGTTTATTCCCAAGAAATTCGACTTGAAATACAATTTTAACTAGTTTTCACTAGAATTTTTAATAGTTTTTTTTATTAAAAAAAAAAACTATTAATTCAATATTTGTCAAAATTCTACCAATTGTACAAAATTATACTATGTATTAAATAAACTAAATTAGAAGTCAATATCATTACTAGTTCTCGAGAAACTTGAGTCGAAAAACAATTTTTACCAATTTTCAATAGAATTTTATATAGTTTTTTATTTTTTGTAAAAAAACTGTAAACTGATTTTTTTTGAAATTTTCACCAGTTGTCAAACACATTATTTTTCGTAAAATAAAATTATTTTGAGTTTCAAATTGTTTTCCGTTCTTAGAATATCTGGGTTATGAAATTTTTTTTTTCAGTTTTTTTTTATTTAAAAAAATAACGGTATGTTCATTTTTTTCCAAATTCATACCAAATCTGTATGACCTTATAATGAGTACATTAAATTTTATTTGAAATCAATAGCATTATGTTTTCGTGAGATATTTGAAACTAACCAAAATTTTTACTTTTTTTTTAAACCGTTATAGTGAAAAAACTACTCACTGAATTTTAATAAACGCCCTTTCAGCCTCTTTCGAAGTTATTATCTACTAAACACAATTTATTTGAAGTCGATATCTTTACTCGTTCTTGAGATATCGACGACGAAAAATGGTACGAGAACGTACGGACGTACGAACGTACGCACGTACGAACGTACGCACGTACGAACGTACGTACACACACACACACAGACATCTCTCTAAAAATGATTGAAATAGCCTCTAGGGACCTTGAAACGTCGAGAAATGTCAAAAATTCCAATTTGACAAATCGGACCGATTACAATAACTCCCTATGGGAAGTTAATAAATCACAGGGTCAGTCGTTGAGTGTTTGCGGCGTCAATCTGGAAAACCCATGCTTCTCTAATGGACAGTTGTATGTTGCCTGCTTTCCCGTTGGAAAACCGACAGCTTTATATATTTACGCGCCAGGTAATCAAACAAAAAATATCGTGTACGATAAGGCATAACAATGAAAATACCACATTCTTACTACTACTACTAAAGTCTTGCAATGTACAATATAGAAAACTTATATTTGTAAGTAATCGTTGTTTATTATGGAGAAATAAATCTATAAGTAAAGTGATTATTCTGAAATATGTTTTATTAATGCAAAAGGCCAATAACTTTTGACAGAACAAAGTCTGTCGGGGAGGAACTATTAACATAAAAAATCAATGTTGTGTTGTTTTAGGGAAAATAGGGCAGAACAACGTCTGCCGGGGCAGCTAGTCCTTAATATATTTATACCAAATATATTACAGTGAAAAATATATATTTAAAATATATTTACGTGGAACACACAAGACGTCTCTATTTTTCTCCCTGTTATCCGCTCGATGTCCACCAGCACAATCGCCAATTGAGAACCTAAAATAAAATTTTAAAAAATAAATGAAAGTTTTTAATTCTAAATTTAACAGGTATCCTATGTAAATAAGTAGATAGTACATAAAGTAAAAACAGTAATTGCACGACTTACTCGTACTGCCAACATTAATTGCATTTGTGGAAGATGTCTTTTTATTCGCGCCGCCGCAACGGTTGCAGCAACACAAAATCAATTGGCAACATAGCTACACACGAAGAAACGGTTGCTTCAACGTGGCTGTGTTGCTGCAACGGTTGCCTCGTGTGTAGCTAGCATTATAGATATGCATATGTACATATATTATTCTATATGTACACAACATCGTAGATTTCATTTCATGTACACACCCTTTGAAAAAAAAAATGAAGATCACTATGCATCGCAATTTATTACTATGTGTGTGCCTAAAATGGTCCATAGAAGAAACAAAAAAAAAACAGTAGAAGTGAAAATAGATCGCAAATAAAAAAATTCAAAAAAAAAAAAAAACAAAACATAAATATTGAAAGACAGACAGAATTGCGAGACCCACTTTTTTGGTCTTAGCTATCATAACACATAATCATATACAGCAGAGTGACCTATGAAATTGAAAAAGCTTTATTCTATAAAGCTTTTTAAAAAGCATTTTTCCACGAAAATCAAAGTTCTTTTCGCAGTATATTGTTGGATAGGATTTCTCTTCTCTCAATTATGTGGTGCTTCTTTTTACTTGCGACTTATAGGTACTTTAAGGCAAGTTATGCATTCATAAAAAAAATCGAACTCGAGATTTTGATCAAAGTTGACATTACGATAATAGCGAAGACCAAAAAAGTGGGTCTCGCAATTCTGTCTGTCTGTCTGTTCGACTACAGTCTACAGCTAAACGGCTCGGCCGATTTTCTTTAAACTAGGGGTGTCCACTTAAGAAAAACATCGATGCTTCTATTCGATGTTATACTCTGTCCAACAAAAATTGTCAGTACAGGCCTTATGGGAGAGCTTTTTCTAAAGCAGTGGCGCCTGATGCACCCTCACTACAATGCGTTAGGAAAAATGACACTAAAAAAAGAGCAAGCCACTGAGTTTTCTTAAGGAATTGTTGTTGTAATTCTTTGCAAAAAGTTGTACACCCCAACACGACCGTCGTATCCCACTGCTGATGAGATACTGTCAAGAGTGTTAAGTGTCACTCAATACGATCGTGCGCTCTTTATCTACATCAAAACAGAGTTACCAGTATCATTCTCAATTGCAAGCAAGGAGCTTTTTCAGTGGTTTTTATTAAGGAGCTTTTGGGATTTGAAGCTTTTGAGAGCACATTTTAAGAAGATGAGTATGTTGAGTGTTGCCACATTGCTTTTCAACTTTAAAAAAAACGCGCATATTATCTTACCGCTTGGTGTTGTGGGAAAAGGTAAATTGAATATTGTTTTCAGTCGTTTTGAATCAGCAGACGGTAGCTCTACGCGTTTTTTACTATCATTTGCGGCGATTTATAATGTAAGCTACGGAATCCCTGTGAGAGCTTTACAAGGCGACACACTTATACATGGCAATGCAACCAGAATGAGAGACAAACGTCCTATCTTCCCTGTACTGACAATTTTTGTTGGACAGAGTATAGACATCGGAAAACAGCATCGATGTTTTTCGATACATTGCTTAAAAACATCGATGTTTTTTCAACATCGAATACTTTATTTAATGATTTTTTACTTCAACAAATAGAAACTAACAATATTCGCTGGCAAAAGTATTATCTGTTATTTTAAAATTCCAAAAAAAAAATTGATCAGTTTAATTGTTTTAGATTAGCGTAAAAAGGCAAATTTCGATTCACAAATCACACACACAACATCCGCAGTAGGATCACTGCAAATACTCGAATAAAAGCCAAATCTCTATCCGCAGCAGGATTTCCCTTCTCCTTTTATCGGCAGTGATCCTACTGAGGATGTTGTATTTGTTATTCATATAAAATCCTACTGTACTACGGATAAATTTTCCAAAAAAATTCGGCTAATGTGTGCATCAGCTCTTTTTTGTCTTTAGTTCTTGTCTTTGATTAATTTCTTAGTTTTAGTCTTTCATTTCACTGTCCTGCCTGAACTGTACTGCTTCATATACTTGCTCTTATACTCTCACTCATTTACAGTGTGATTTGTGAATCGAAATTTGCCTTTTTACGCTAATCTTAATCTAAAACAATTAAACTGATCAATTTGTTTTTGGAATTTTTAAGGAATAGATAATACTTTTGCTAGCGCATATTGTTAGTTTCCATTTGTTAAAGTAAAAAATCATTAAATAAAGTAGGTATTCGATGTTGAAAAAACATCGATGTTCTTAAGCGATGTATCGGAAGACATCGATGCCGGTTTCCGATGTCTAACATCGAATAAACACATCGATGTTTTTCTTAAATGGACACACCTAGTGAACATCGAATGGATTCGATACATCGATGTTTAGTGAATATCCCTACCTCGGAGCCATCAATAACTCAAACTTGCTCCGTTATGGACTATTCACATAAGAGCGACCAACGACCAACGAATAAAAAAACAAATGGGATTTACCTAAAACATATATAAACATAGATTCTTCACAAAAAATTTACAAAAGGGTAGCAATCTAGTATAATTTAATGTTAATTTATAAAAATTTGCGTTGTAATTGCTAAAATGAGAGAAATTTGTCGCAAATTGCAATATAATTGCTACGACCAATTTGTTTTATCAAATTTTTCTCATTTTAGCAATTAAAACGCAAATTTTTATAAATTAACATTAAATCATACTAGATTGCTACCCTTTTGTAGAGTTTTTGTGAAGAATTTATGTTTATATTATGTTTTAAATCCCATTTGTGTTTTTATTCGTTGGTCGTTGGTGTAATTCGTTTAAGTGGTTTCTTAAAAAAAAAACAAGCTTTTGTATACAAAATTAAAATATATTTAAGAAAAAATTTTGGTACGCATATTTAAACTTTTTATTATTGTTTGGTTTGGACTTTTTTTTTAAATTCAAAAAATATTTTTTTTTTAAGTCTTAAAATGCAATGTTTTTTAATCTTTTTAGAAGCTTCTCTAAAAGTAAAGATTGATCGAAACAAAAAAAAAAATTATCAAAATTCTCTTTTTGAGAAAAATACGATTTTCGAAAACCATTTTTTAACATTTGTATTGTGCGTACCTTTATTTTTAGGTAAAACATATTTTTTTCCTCAGATCTTGTAGATTATATTAAGAAACTTTTATGTATTAAGTTTAAAAAAAATCGAGCATGGGGTTTTCGAAATATTGAGTTTGAACCCATAACACCCCTACCTGCGTTCGCCCCTGCTTGTTGGTAATTTCGGAGATAGATTGATTCTCGAAGAATTGTTTGACATAAAATCAAAAATCAAATTAAAGAAGATTAAACATAAAAACCAAACTTATTTTTGAGAACTCAGAAAATGCAGAACATACATATGTATTAAAAGAAACATAGAAACAATAAGTTATCTGCTCTCGTTATTTTTAAGAACAAAATACCCCAACCCATGCGTTCACTATTATGTTGTAGGAATCCTCCTGATTTAGAAAATGCAATTAATATTTTACACGAATGTGTATACGCATATTATTATCCTTTAATTATATCACAATCTCTTCAACCACATGCAGATATCGCTACACGTAATAATCGAAAAATAAATTCAAATAATAAGTCATCTAACAACCAATATATAAGACCATCGTTCGATTACAATCGTTCAAATAATTCAAATACATCGTGGCAATCAGAATCCTTTCAGAAATTCTAACAATAGTAATAATCATCAGGTTTCAGAATCTATGGAAATACATACAAGTACGGTCAGTGATTCTCGAGAGGTCTTCTCCAGATGAGTCCTGAAACCAAAGGACGCTCATCATCGTCTACCGCTCCTGATATCCTTCCCTCTCCCACAATGGAATGACGAAAAAGCTATCCAATGTTACCAGCTCCGTCTTTTCAGAATGGTGCATACTGTTTGATTCATTGCCCACTCTCTCCTTCCCTTATTTTGTATTTACCCAATTGGGCTGGATCAAGGTATTACACGACCCGTGCTGATGATCAGCCTGGCTGACGGCCCAATCAGAAAACTAGCTCAGTCGCTAACAGAGTATCCGAATACCAGGCAACCTTCAGATTAACTAGCCTTTTCTGCATATACGGATCTCTGTGCAGATGGACCACCGCTTCTCCGTTACTCGTGGGATCTAAATGGAACAATCAAATTCTTTAGATGGTGGCAAGTCCTGGTCTTTGAGACATGCCAGCAGTGCGACTTAAAAGCCGTCTGCTGTTTCTCAGCCTTGCGCTAGAAGTGGTAGTACTGTGGGCTGCCACAGTCCTACTGCCGAAAGCAATAAAGATAAGGTAGAAATACCTTCTTCTAGTACTAGAGCGGCTGTGAAGCATGGCCCTTCTATTACTACTTCAGAGAGTAAACCTGTCCAAGCTTCGACACCACGGTTCAGTGGTAGTAAGACTGTGAAACATGGTCCTGCTACCACTAAGGAGAGTAAACCTCCTCGAACTTCTCTGCACGATGGCACGATCTGTATGGAAAATGCGCATGGTCAAGGGGAAGCTCCAGTTGAGCTTCATGAGTATCATGATGGAGAACCCAGGACCACCTCCAATCATAAACGATGGAGGCTGGACAAGGACATGTCAAGCTCATGGTGATGATCAGAGATCGTGTGATCTTCTATCGTTGGCCGTAAGCCGGTTAGGGGAAGTCTGGCCTGGTGCTAGGCTCGAGGTTGTTGCTAAGGATAAAATCCCGTGCATACCAAGAGCTCGCACCATAGTTACAGCCGAACTCTCCAGCCTGGATGTAATACTCCAGATGATCCGGCTATCGAATACATCCCTTCCTACTCATAACTGGAAAGTTGCGAAACTGGAGGAGAAAAAGGGACCCTATAGAGGTGCAATTATTGTACTAAATAAGGAGTCCCTTGCTCCTCTGGCGCAGACTAAAGGTGTGATTAGGTTTGCGTTTGAGTCCATAACATTGAAGGTGTATAAAAAGGACGCGGATATTACTGGTGCAGCCACTTCCTCGAAAGTAGTCGAAACTGCTGTTGTAGACCTTGGTGCATCTATCACCTTCCCATCACTGGAAGAGGTTGGGCCATCCAGGTCATCTTCGGCGACAGTGGAGACGACCAAAACAGTCAGCAACATGGAGATCGATGACCACAACAACGAAGACCTTATGAGTGAGGACGCTCTTCTGAGCTCAACCTCGGAATCTGAAGACTCTAACGTCATCGCGTTGGAGGCTAATCGGGAGGAACGTAGCAAAGATGCTGCAATTTCTTCTGATCAATCTCCAACACTCTATCAAGGCTTCGGCCTCCCTGCTTCTTCGTCTATCCAGCAGCGGAGAAGACATCGTCCTAATCCAAGAACCCTGGTTTGTGAAATCCATCGTTCGGGTACTAAGGACTCCTAACTACTACTTGCTGTATGCATCAGATAAAGGTGAACCCAGATCTTGCAAACTAGTTAAAAGTAGCCTAAATGTATTTTTACTACCTAAATTCAGTGATCGAGATGTAACCGTCGCAAGACTGGAAACAGTCAAAAGAACTCTCTGGCTGGCGTCGGCATATCTTGGCCATGACCACCTTGGTCCTCTCCCAGGAGACTGGCTTCATCATTGGAAGTGATGCTAACGCCCATCATACAGTGTGGGGTAGCACGAGTATAAACGACAGAGGTGAGTCTCTTTTCGATTTTATATTAAACACTAACTTAATAATAAGTAACATTGGCAATGAACCCACATTTGTTACCAAAAACAGACAGGAAGTACTAGACATAACTCTTGTCTCAGATAAAATTCATCAGACTATTTCGAACTGGAAAGTATCAAATAATAATTCTTTTTCTGATCATAAATACGTACAATTCGAAATTATTGACGAACCTCCTAGCCAAAATACCTTTCGTAACCATCGAAAAACAGACTGGCTAATATATAGGTAAACTCTGTTAATGTGAATCAAACCTGATTTATACAGCATACCCTACAACACTAAGGATCTTGATAATAAAGTCAACGACTTCATAGCAGCCTTCAACAAATCTCTGGAAACTGCTTGTCCTCTTGTACGAATAAGAGGTAAAAAGAAACCTCACTGTTGGAACTCGGGGCTGGATCCGCTAAAAGAACATTGCAGAAAACTCTTCAACGGAGCGAAAAACTCCAGAGAAGCTTCTGATTGGGATTCCTATAAAGATTTCCTCAAGATATATAAAAAGAACTGAGGGAAACCAAGTTGATGTCATGGAGAACTTTCTGTAATAATATACAAGGCAACTCAGAGGCATCAAGGTTAAGAAAAATCCTCTCCAAAAATCAAGTCATGCCAAATTGCTTTAAAAAACACTGACGGTTCCTGGACAAACTGAAGCAAAGAATCGCTCAATCTGTCCCTGGATGTGCATTTCCCAGATAGCTCTCCTTTTGTTAATAACACTGATCCTAACAACATCGTCAGTAGTATAACTCCTCCACAAGGTCTGATTACAAAGGAAAAATTAAAATGGGCAAATCAGCAGCTTCAATCCATGCAGATCTGCTGGACTAGATGGAATTATTCCATCGGAATTGCAGAATAATTCCGACGTGTTAATACCCATTCTGGTCAACATCTTAGATTGTTGTATCGCTCTGGCTCACATTCCTTTGTCATGGAGAGAAGTCAATGTTATTTTCATCCCCAAAGCTGGCAAACCTAGCCATGTTAACCCTAAAGATCTAAGACCTATTAGCCTTTCATTCCTTCTTAAAACATTTGAACGTCTGATTGAAATCCATTTGAGGGCAAATATTGATAAGTCGTAACTATCCAATGCTCAACATGCCTATAACATAGGGAAATATGTAGAAACCCCTCTACAGGGTGATTGCCTATGCGGACGATGTTGCAATAGCCATATCTGGAATGCATCCTAACACTATGAAGGAATTCCTACAAAGTGCTTTAAACAAACTTACTACCTGGGCAGATCAATGTGGACTCGGTGTCAACCCCTCACAAAACTGAACTTGTCCTATTTACCAGGAAGTATAAAATGCCACACATAGACCCTCCCCACATCAAAGGTATACCGTTTAAATTTTCAGACAAAGCAAAATATCTGGGTCTTATTTTGGACAAGAAATTAAGCTGGAAGCCCAATATTCAAGAGAGAATCAACAAAGCCAACACAGCTCTATTCTCTTGCAAAAAACCCGTAGGTAACAAATGGGGTCTACAAACTCATATAACACACTGGCTATATATCTCAGTCATTAGACTGATACTTACATGTGATGTAACAGTATAGTGGACTGCGCTGGAAACAGCAACAAACCGCGATAACCTCAGCAAAGTCCAACGAACAGCCTGTTTAATCATGGGTGGAGCTCTCCGCTCAACTCCCTCCGCTGCACTTGATGTTCTGTTTTATCTCATACCGCTTGATATCTTTAGTAAACAATCGGCCGCTAGCACAGTCATTCGGCTTAAAGCCTCCTCGCAGTGGATCAATAACGATATTGGCCACTCCACTATACTGAACTCGTTCAGATCCCTACCTAGTAACGTCGATTACACCACCCCTCATCCAAAATTTAACAAAAACTTTCAAGTGTTCATCCCTTCCAGGTCTACCTGGGAAAATGAGTTGGTAGACGAAGCGATTAATTTCTACACAGATGGATCTAAAATAGATGACGGGGTCGGTGGAGGCGTATACTCCGAAAGATTAAATCTTTGTCTATTTTGTCGTCTTCCCAATCACTGTAGCGTGTTCCAGGCAGAGCTTCTAGCAATAAAAGAAGTCCTCTCTTGGCTCAAAGAAAACGTTATATCGGCTACTGATATACGTATTTTCTCAGACAGTCAAGCTGTCATAAAGTCAAAATTGTCGATCATCTCTGGTGGAGAATGGAGATGTCAAAACAGTTTAACATTCACCTTATATGGGTGCCGGGGCATAGAGACATTCCAGGAAATTGTAGAGCCGACGAGCTTGCAAAAAACGGAACAATCTTACCATTGTTGGATAGCAAATCCAACATCGGTATACCCATAGCTACTTGTAAACTTATGCTAAATCATGATACCATAAAGAAAGCTAACCAAAGATGGACCAGCACCCCAAATTGCCGGTCTACTAAACTAATTTGGCCATTGTTTGATGCTAAACGCTCAAAACAACTAAACTCTATTGGTAGATTGCATATTAGCTCCATTATAGGTGTCCTTACTGGACACTGCCTAATAGGAAGCCATGCTTTCCGTATGGAGTTCCTGCAAATGATTTTTGCAGAAGCTGCATGGATGAAGAAGAAGAAGAGTCAGTTCCTCACCTTCTATGTTCTGGCCCTGCCCTTGCACAAAGACGTAGACTCCACTTCGGAGACTACTACTATAACGATCCTAGTGATCTAAATAATTCCGACATTCACTGTTTCATTGGTAGCTCAAAATGGTTTAACGAGTAAGGGTGATTTTTGAAATCCTGTGGTATCACAACGGACCAAATATTGGTCTAAGTGTGTTGACCTTTTTCTGGTCGGCATCCACATTAACCTAACCTAACCTAGCCTATCGGTGAGTTATACCTGTGCATAAATACCTAGGTTAGGTACATAACATACAATATTCTGTAGAATAATAACTTTGTTTTTGTTTGATAACGTAAAAAGTTTCGACATTAATAGGTAAATAGTATACAAATGTTCCTAAGTACCTAATGAAAAATATTGGTAGACTCTGCAAAATACCAAGTTGCCACGTCATTTATGTCTGGCTTGATGACTGAAATTTCGTTTTCATCTCAACAATAACATTCATCATTCCAATTAGATTTAAATTGCTCATCTATGTCCTCGTGAAGTAAAACAAGTGTTTTATATTTGTTTTTCTGCTATTACATTCCAATCTAGATCAAGATATTCTGAGTTATCTTCGCAATTCGAAAACTTAGAATTAAATAAGAATTTAAGGGAAATTATTTTAGCCAGAAGAGAACCGAACTCAGAAGCTATCAAATTATTTTTATTGAAGTTTCGTGCCATATGAAAAAAAAACTCAAGTTATTTTTTAAAAATAAATTTTAATTAAATACTATTACAAGCAAATAACAAACAAAAAATCACTTCCTCTATTCGTGTATAGGACCATAGGTATTTTCCAGCAACAGGAGTTTTTCGCAAGTTTATAAGTATGTATTATGTATGTATGTAAGTACCTACCTATATCACATCATATGATGAGTACCTATTATTATTATTTAAAAATATAAAGACGTAATAAAGCTTTGTTATAATAAGTTAAATAATTAAATTAAATGAAATTTTGACAATTATTAGGCCTAATAATTTCATTATTAACTTCCCATAGGGAGTTATTGTAATCGGTCCGATTTGTCAAATTGGAATTTTTGAAATTTCTCGACGTTTCAAGGTCCCTAGAGGCTATATCAATAATTTTTAGAGAGATGTCTGTGTGTGTGTATGTACGTACGTTCGTACGTTCGTACGTTCGTACGTTCGTACGTTCGTACGTTCGTACGTGCGTACGTTCGTACGTTCGTACGTTCGTACGTGCGTACGTTCGTACGTCCGTACGTTATGGTACCATTTTTCGTCGTCGATATCTCAAGAACGAGTAAAGATATCGACTTCAAAAAAATTTTGTTTAATAGATAATAACTTCGAAAGAGGCTGAAAGAGCGTTTATTAAAATTCAGTGAGTAGTTTTTCCACTATAACGGTTTAAAAAACAAGTAAACATTTTGGTTAGTTTCAAATATCTCACGAAAACATAATGCTATTGATTTCAAATAAAATTAATTGTATTCATTATAAGGTCATACAGATTTGGTATGAATTTGGAAAAAAACGAACATACCGTTATTTTTTTAAATAAAAAAAACTGAAAAAAAAATTTCATAACCCAGATATTCTAAGAACAGAAAACAATTTGAAACTCAAAATAATTTTATTTTACGAAAAATAATATGTTTGAAAACTGGTGAAAATTTCAAAAAAAATCAGTTACAGTTTTTTTTACAAAAAATAAAAAACTATATAAAATTCTATTGAAAATTGGTAAAAATTGTTTTTCGACTCAAATTTCTCGAGAACTAGTAGTGATATTGACTTCTAGTTTAGTTCATTTTATACATAGTATAATTTTGTACAATTAGTAAAATGTTGACAAATATTAAATTAATAGTTTTTTTTTTAATAAAAAAACTATTAAAAATTCTATACTCTGTCCAACAAAAATTGTCAGTACAGAGAAGATAGGACGTTTGTCTCTCATTCTTTGTTGCATTGCCATGCATAAGTGTGACGCTTTTTAAAGCTCTCACAGGGATTCCGTGGTTTAAATTATAAATCGGCGTAAATGAAAGTAAAAAAACGCGTAGGGCTACCGTCTGCCGATTCAAAACGACTGAAAACAATATTCAATTTACCTTTTCCCACAACGTCAAGTGGTAAGATAATAGGCGCGTTTTTTTTAAGTTATAAAGCAATATGACAACACTCAACATACTCATTTTCTTAAAATGTGTTCTCAAAAGCTTCAAAACCCAAAAGCTCCTTAATTAAAACCACTGAAAAAGCTCTTTGCTTGCAATTGAGAATGATAATGGTAACTCTGTTTTGATGTAGATAAAGAGCGCACGATCGTATTGAGTGACACTTGACACTCTTGATGTATCTCATCAGCAGTGGGATACGACGGTCGTGTTGGGGTGTACAACTTTTTGCAAAGAATTACAACAACAATTCCTTAAGAAAAGTCAGTAGCTTGCTCTTTTTTTAGTGGCATTTTTCCTAACGCATTGTAGTGAGGGTGCATCAGGCGCCACTGCTTTAGAAAAAGCTCTCCCATAAGGCATGTACTGACAATTTTTGTTGGACAGAGTATAGTGAAAACTATAGTTAATATTGTATTTCAAGTCGAATTTCTTGGGAATGAGCACCGATAGTGCCTTCTAAAGTATGTTGTTTTATACGTCGATACCTTCCCGTAAAAATGTATACTAAGCGACATTTCTAAAATTGTTCAGGAAACGAAAAAAACGAAAAAAGTTCTAGTTGAATCATAGTGTGCTAAGAGACTATTTTGGTTAAACTAAGTGACATCTAACAAAATTTTTTGTTGCTCACGACAATGAGATCTTTATTAATGTCGCTTAGCATAATTTTTTTGGCGGATAATACAGATTTCAAGGGCAACATTATTTTAATGAGAAAACATGGCAGTTGAAAATTTTTTTTATTTGTACTCTAGTTTCCTTTTCATGAATAATAGGTTGGCGAAACCCAGGCCAAAACGTGGCCCTTAACATATAGTATATTTCCTCATCAAAAAGTCATTTTCGAAAAAAGTGTCGCTTAGTACATTCTTACGGGAAGGTATCGACATAATACAATATTATTAACATATGGTTAAATTTTGACAAGTATCGAATTGACAGTTTTAACAAAAATATAAAAAAATCTACTAAAAAGTGGTAATAATCATATTTATTTTTCGACTAGAATATCTTGAGAACGAGCAATGATATTGACTTTGCCATTATTTAATTTTATATACACAATACAATTTCTTACAAATGTTTTATATTTGACATATATCTAGTTTTAGAGCGGATATATTTTGTAAGTACCCTTCCATCAATAACTAAACCATATCTTTTATATTTGAATATTTTGTTTTCAAATTTTTTTCAATTAAAATGTTTGGAACCGAAATAATAAAGTAATTTCTATAATATAATACATAATTTTATAATTTTATTATCAACTTAGTTTTTAGAAAAATGTATGTACTGTACATACGTATATGAATAGGTTGTTCAGTTGTACCCAAGTCCCAGATATTCAAATTCAATTAATAGCTATGGTAAAATTTAAGAAAACGTCACAATATGTTTTTATCTTTTTGTCTATGAAAAAGATGTAAAATTCTACTCAAGGTTTTCTTAGGTGTAGGAACACAGATATATTAAAAAACACGGAAATCTATAATTCAGTATATAATATGTACCTACCAACCTTCGTAATTATTACAAGAAATTTAACATTTTAAATAGAAAAGTTAAAAATTAATTAAACACATTTTCTATAAAAAAAAAAAACATAAAATGAGCGACTAAGTATCCTCATCATCAACAAAACAAAACAAATTTCCTAATATCATAGTATGCCAGAAGCATCATCGATTTTTAAAACAGGAGTCATTGTATATCCAGTGCAGATCACAGCCTTTCAATCCGGAAAAACCGCAACAACAATTACACTATGAAACCATCTATTTCGGTCTTCCATCTACTACTCTATGATCGAAGTATGTATACAAAATATCATACCAATTACCCACAAAGGATACAGTACAGATACAGCTAAAGTTTGTCTCGCTAAAAATTTGGTTATTTGAAAAAAACTAAATATAAAGTTTTCAAGACCACAAATGGGAAGTTATCAGTGTGGGTCGCACCCAGCCTCCTTTATGAAATTTTGTATGACAGTCTGTTTTTGTTGTTTTAATATTATTTAGCCTTGAAAACACTCGGTCTGCTGATGCACTTGCGTGAGGCAAACTAACAAGAATAACATAAATTTTGTAATATTAATGAACATTCTTTCGTCAATATTGTTTTATAATTTGTACAACTTAACCTAGAACGTTTTTGAATCTTCAAGAAAAATACTTTCGGCTAGTCCAATCTCAAAAGTTTTTTCTTATTTCGCCAAAAAGAACATCTTTCTAGCACTCCAATAGATGAGAAAATTCTGATACCAAAATATTGAAGTATGGCAAAATACTTTGTATATTTGGATTACTTTTTTAAAGGTTGAGTCAATTATCTTTAACATACCTGGGCGGGTCAATAAGTTCGTGACTTTTTGAATTTCTGACCTCTTTACTGAAACAGCAACACTGCTCCTGTCAACAGTCAGTTGACTCCTGTCAAAATTTAAACTTGCTGCGTCACTTAGTTTGTGTTTGACAGCTATTTTTATCAGACTACTCACTAATTTGAGGAGAAAATGGAAAAAAGTGAATTTCGTGTGCTTATTAAGCAATATTTCTTGCGAAAAAAAACCATTACCGAGACCAAGGCTAAGATTGATAAATACTATGGGACTCTGCACCATCGATTTCAATGGTAAAAAAAGTGGTTTACTGAATTTCGTTGTGGCCGTACAAGCACTGAAGATGCCGAACGTCCTGGACGCCCAGTTGAGGTCTCTACACCCGAAACAATCGAAAAAATTCACGATATGGTGTTGGCCGACCGAAGATTGAAAGTGCGAGAGATTGTGGAAGCCGTAGGGATCTCGCATGGCTCAGTGGTTTCAATTTTGAATGATCACTTGGGCATGAGAAAGCTTTCTGCAAGATGGGTGCCGCGTTTGCTCACAGTCGACCACAAACGCAATCGTGTAACAACTTCACAGGAAGGTTTGGCGTTGTTTAATCGCAATATGGAGGAGTTTTTGCGCCGTTTTGTAACCGTGGACGAAACATGGATCCATCACAACACACCAGAGACCAAACAACAGTCAAAACAGTGGGTTTCTAAGGGTTAATCGGCGCCAAAGAAGGCCAAGGTGGGTTTGTCAGCCAATAAAGTTATGGCGACTGTTTTTTGGGATGCACGCGGGATAATCCACATTGACTACCTTCAAAAGGGAAGAACAATCAATGGGGAATATTATGCCAACTTATTGGACCGATTCAATGAAGATTTGAAAAAAAACCGACCTCATTTGGCCAAGAAAAAAGTTCTTTTCCACCAAGACAATGCAAGGGTGCACACATGTGCAGTTGCCATGGCAAAAATCCATGAATTGGGCTATGAATTGCTCCCTCATCCACCCTATTCTCCAGATTTGGCTCCGAGCGACTACTTCTTGTTCCCAAACCTGAAGAAATGGCTTGGTGGAAAAAGATTTGAATCCAATGATGAAGTCATCTCGCAAACAAAGGCCTATTTTGAGGACCTCGACAAATCATTTTTTTTGGAAGGGATAAAAAAATTGGAGAAGCGTTGGACAAAGTGTATAGAGCTCAAGGGAGACTACGTTGAAAAATAAAATTATTTTTTTATCAAAAAATCTGTGTTTTATTCCAAAAGTCACGGACTTATTGACCCGCCCGTATTTTGAGACAAACTTGGGTTTAGCTTACATTTTTTCCAAACATTCGTCAAGCAAATAGTCCAGGACCAAGTTGGCTATAGTCGGTGACAGTGGATTGCCCATGGGCATTCCAAAAATCTGCTTGTAAATGTCATCTTTATACTGCAAGTAGTTGTTCTCTTTTAAGCAAAAATCGAGAATTTCTGGGAATCGTTTTAATTCCATTTTAACCTTCTCAAAATTGTCATCAATGGGTTGCTGGTTTACTCATTACATGTTGTTCAGGCATAACACTAACAACATGTAATTAAGTTAAACTAGTATTCCCAACAACGATGAACATGAATAAAATAATGCGAATTATAAGCGACATAGAAAAAAAGACACGGCATTTCTCCGCTTTAGCTCAGCCGCCATCCCTGGAGATAAAAATATCTGAGACAACCACCAACAGTCTAAAAAAAAAACAATTTTTGCCTTTTCAATAAATTCCAACGAATTTTGTACAGAGTAACTTGATTTTGTTGTCACGTACTGTAATATTTTGTCTACATATTTGGACAGCTCATAGCATGGCAGTTTCATAGATGACGTAATTGGACGTAAGGGCAGATTTGGCTTGTGAATTTTCGGCAAGCCGTAGATTGATGGAAGTTGGGCCGTGTATGTAGTCATCTTAGTTTTTTCGCGGTCATCTATGAATTTGTTGTTGCTCAGCCATTTAACTAATTCGTTGTTTCGAGTCTGTAGTGTTGTTGTTGGATTATTCCGCACTCGTCTATATGTGCTGCGGTCGGATAACAGATCACACATTTTGTTGTCATACTCTTCTCGTTCCATCGCCACAGTAACGTTGCCCTTATCAGCTGGTATAATGATAATATTCTTATGCTTCTTTAGAAATTGTATAGCTTTTTTGTTTACATTAAACACATACTTGGCAAATGGATCGTTGCGTTGGTGTCTTTGGAAGGAGTGTAGCATGTTTCTATATTGTGCTCTGATCATCTCTTGGTCCCTTTCATCTTGAACATTACGAATAACCTCTTCGCCATCGGCTATTAATTGAAAGAGCGGTAAGGTTTTTTTGTCAACACGTAGTGCAAATTTTTTTCCCAAAGATAACACCCATTTGATTTCAAGAGAAAATTGCACATTTGTTCTATTGTCAAACCATTTTTCATGCATTTCTATATCAAATAATTTCCATAGTGATGATATGAGTTGGTCTATTTTCTGTGCGATTAGTTTTTCTTTTTTATTGTACGTGTCTCTAAAAACTTGTTTTTGTTTTGTTGTGAATTGTTTGTATTCGTTTGGCGATAGAATTTTATTTAATTCATTCCGTATAAACCATTTGCAAAAAATTTTACTGCACAATGGCTACGCCAAACCCATTTTACAATTGAAGCGCTAGATCGTGCTATTCTGATAATTGTTGGATTTTTTTATATTAATTTCCAACTTTAAATGCAAATATCTCAAAATACAAAAAATGGACGTAGGGTGTTTTTATAGAACGTCATCTACAAGATGTGTGAAAAAAGTTATTTTACCTAAAAATAACGGCACCCACCATACAAATGTTAAGAAAATGAAAATCGTATTTTTCCGAAAAAAATTTCTTTCAATTAATTTTTACGATATATAATTTAATAAAAAAAAATTAAATCAAGATATTACTGATTTATATAAAACCATTTTTTTCAAATTTTTAATTTCTCATTTATCGGCATAACGGATTTTAATGAAACTTTAGTATTGAGAAGCTTCTAAGAAGTTTAAAAAACATTGCATTTCAAAATTTTAAGAAAAAATATTTTTTTTTTGAATTTTAAAAAAAAAAAAAAACTACCCAGTCGTGCATTTTATTTGTTGTCAGTTTAATTTAATGCAAACAAATTATAATTGCAATTAAGTAAATGGAGTTCTAGATCTTATCTTTGTTGTTAAGGTATTCAATATACAGTGGTGGAAAAAATAATAGAAACAAGCTTCTTTTATGCCGTTTTTTAAAAACAAAAAGTTTATTGGGAAGAAATTGGAAATTAAAAATACATACAATAAGTCTCTATAAAGTTTAAAATATACACAATATTAAATTTATTAATAAAAAGAAAAGTAGTAATGAGAAAAATTAAAATTAATATTAACAGCCATTTTACCCTGGAAAAAATAATAGAAACAATATTATAATTGTGTTTTTCTTTTTGGTAAAGAGTAACTTAACAGTTAAATTGGTTCATATTCGTTTAGTACTTGGTCGTTGCACCTTTATTTTTATTGACGGCTTGACATCTCCGCCCCATGGAATGAACCAACTTAGCGCATGACTCGGAAGGTATGGAATACCATACATTTTGTATTATAGAGCACAGATCTTCCTTATTCTTGGCTCTGAAGTCTCCAATTTTCCTCTTAAGTATGCCTCACAGGTGTTCTATGGGATTAAGATCCGGGGACTGCGATGGCCACTCCATAACATTTATTTAATTTTTTTAAAGTATTCCTTAAAGAATTTTGAGGAGTGCTTGGGGTCGTTATCTTGCATGAATTCCCATTTAATTGGCATGTTCTCTTCGGCAAATGGCAGCATAACTTCATTTATTATTCGTACGTAGTCAGTAGCACACATTTTGTCTTTTATCCAAAAAATTGGACCAACCCCAGATGTGGAGAAGCACCCCCAAAATCATGATATTTCCTCCACCGTGTTTAACAGCCTTTTTTGTGTACCTTGGATCGAATTCTGCGTTCTTAGGTCGTCTGACATACATTTTGCCATCGGAATCAGATAAATTTATATTTGTTTCATCCGACCATAAAACGTTGTTCCAATTTGCTCGTTGGGCGTGTTTATTTGCAAAAGTCATTCTCTGCAGAATATTTTTCTTGCTCAAGAATGGTACTTTTCTGGGACCCCTTCCAGGAAGCCTTGCTTCTATTAGTCGGTTTTTTATTGTACGACTTGAAACAGGCGCATTTAGTTCAATTTTCAAGTCTTTGGAAGAAGAAAAAGCCTTTTTTTACACAGTCGTAACAATATCTTATCAAACTGCGTTGAGGTCTTTCGTTTTCTGCCTCTTGTTTCTGGCTTTGGACTTGAATAGAGAGCTGTAAATATCTTCTTTTTTGAACAATTTAATGCTTGTGCTATTTCTTCCATAGTTTTCCGATTTTTTCTGAAGTTTTTTTATTAAATTGCGCTCAGTAATAGTACAGTGTACTCCACGACCCATTTTTATAAAATTTTAAAATAACTGTTATATTTTTTTTTATTAAAACGACTGAAACACGTGCAAAACTAATAAACAAACTATAAAACGTCTATTTCAATAAAAATAAAAAACGAAATTTAAGTCAAATTAAAAGTCAAAGTACCTTGTTTCTATTATTTTTTCCAGGCAAGATTATCACTTAGCTCATTTTTTTTACCGTTAAGTCCAAACAAAGAGCTAATGACAACAAACGGCTGCACCATTTCAAAGTCATGTTAGGTATTATTAATATATAAAAAATTAGAACCAAGGAAGACGTAATTGTATGTAGTTATTAATGGTTGATCATTATGTAAAGCTTTGTTTCTATTATTTTTTCCAACACTGTATACTCGTATATAGAGAAGACTGATAAATACCCATTGTTCAAAATTGCTCTTGAAAGAACCATTAATTTCTATAGCTATGCAGGGTGCCCGGTAATTCGTGTGCCAAATTTTGGGATGTGATTCTTGGTCATATTCTAAGAAAAAAATTGTTCTACAATTAAGTCTGATTTTCAACTTTGACATCACTTTTTGACGATTTAAAAAAGGCTAACTTTGGTGTACGCTGACCCACATTAAGGTCAATTTCTCTGTCATTACTAATAGTACGAGTATTTAGGTAAAATATTGAAAAAAAAAAAACAAATTGAAACTTTTCGTGCCACCGTGCCACGAGAAAATTTCCGTGTCAAAATGGCACATCGTGCCACATCGGCAACGCTGGTACGAGCTCGCGTTGCTCCTTGAAAATGTTTGATCAACACGTTGAGTAACACTTTCAAGATAATGTGTTGCACATTATTTGTTCAACGCGTTGATCAACTTTTTAATTTTCTTTGGGATTTCTTGACGTAATATTGTGTTGCGTTGCGTTGGCTGCAGTGAAATGTGTCTACGTGGTTGAGCTATTGCGTTGCCATGAACTTGCAGTTGTTGCAACTTGCAAACTGTAGTTTATTTTGGTTTTTCGTCATAGAAGGTGATAAAAAATCAGAGTGGACCACGGAATTAATTTTGCAAATGATTTCAGCAATTGAGGAAAAGCTCAATATATGGGACATTAAGAGCCCCTCTTATAAAAATCGAGATGCCAGGGAATTTGCTTGATCTCAAATTTCCTCGAAAATGCAATTACTTAAACTTTGAATTCGAATTCACGGGCGCGGTGGGATCAATCGATTTTAATTTCTCATATATTTCATTGAAAAAACAATTTTCTTCGCGACTCAAGAAAAAATCATCTACGCAGAATCGTCTTGGCTGTTTTTTCTTCCTTTGTCGTTCATTTTCTAATATTATTAATGCGACAGCCACTTTTTTTTTGTTAGAGAAAATCATACTCATACGGAACAAATTTAAGAATATTTAAAGCGAAGGCGTGCGTCGACAATAAATGTATGTACCGAACTGAAGTCAAAATTATTTCAGGTTTAACGTTTGAGTTTTTTGTTTATCGTGGTGCGTTCAACGCATTCCCCAACGAATGATCCTTGGTTAAGTGTACGAAGGTATCAACACATTCATCAACTGGTTGAGCAACAATATCGAAAACGCGGTTGATCAAATCAAAAAAAAATTTTGTCTGTCAAAATCGAACAGGTTTATTAACTAGTGTACGAGGTTATTCAACATTTGAGTAAGTTGGTCAACTAGGTGTACGGAGCTATTCAACACTGGAATAAGTTTTAAGAGTTGATCAACTAGGTGTGCGGGGTTAATCAACATTTATTGGAAAGTTTGTCAATTATGTGTACGGGGTTCCAAACGCATTTGTTCAACTTTAGTTGCTCAATGTGAATTAAGTAAGTTGCTGCACTAGTGTAAGAGGTTGTAAATTCGTTTATCCAAGGAAAGAGTTGAATAAAAAGTTGAACGAAGTTGGTTGAACTTATCGCGCACATAGTGGACGACCGGCATAATGAAATGATCAAACGAAACAAATCTCTTCGCAGTTTTCTCACTCGCACGCGCCGTCAAAATATAATACGTACCTAGCTGCTTTTGTTTCACCCGCGGCACGCGCCGCACGGTACTTGTATCATACTTGTCTGAACCTGTTTTTCGCGCCGCGCGATAAATAGTAGGCATTGGATTAACGATTAACGGACTTAACGTAGATTAACGGTTTAACGTGTCCGTTAACATTCTTAAAAGTTAAGTTAAAAGTTAATCCGTTAATTAAAATGTTAACTTCGTTAATTAACGATTAACGGATTAACGAGTTAATGCCCAGCTATGCATATTTGTATGTAATAAAAATGCTTCTACATTACTCCCAATGCCTACACACGTAGAATAGCTTTCACTATGCAAGGGTTTTGCCCAGCAAATACCTTGTGTGTACTTACTTAGCCTTCAGCCTTTAATATTTTCTCCAACTTCATCTTCTCCGAAGATAAATCTGGAGAGCATAACTAACTAATAGCCTAGAAACTAAACTTCGCCAAGGGATTAAGCTCTTTCTTTTAAGCCCAGTTGTTTCGTCTTATCGTTAGTTAATCTAAGTTTTGTCAATAAGTATTATTAAGTATGTATCACTTCTTCTCTGTTCTTTCTTGAAGACGCGTCTTAAAGAACTATAATTATGTAAAGCAAAGTGTTGTATTCCTTATTAATGTATAATTATATTTTAGTCTTTCATTTATAGTCAAATCTGAAATTAGCAAATTAATGTTAAGTTGGTTGTACAGTTTTCTTTTTGTAGGCCCTTGATCATAGCAAATGGTTTTTACATTAAGCTGAAGATCATAACATATATCTAATCTAGACAATTTTCAATATCTGTCGCCAGAATTTTTACTTGCGACTTATAGGTACTATAAGGCAAGTTATGCATTCGTAAAAAAAACGAACTCGAGATTTCGATCAAAGTTGACATAACGATGATAGCGAAGACTTAAAAAGTGGGTCTCGCAATTCTGTCTTTCTGTCTGTCTCTGTCTGTTCGACTACAGGCTAAACGGCTGGGCCGATTTTCTTTAAACTTGGTAGATATCATTTTTAATTTTTTCCCCCCACACATTTTTTTTTAAGACTAAAAATAACGGTACCTGCCATACGATTTTTTTTCGAAATTTTATATAATTTTTTTTTCTCAAAAACTGTTCGACAGATTTTAAAAATAAAATACAGAAAAATTTCATTTAATTAAAGCTAGGTAATGGTTGAAAAAAAAATCCGAAAAATGGTTATTGAGGGTACCCCCCATGGAACCATTTTTTTTTTGTTTTTGATTTTCTCAAAAACGGTGCAACCGATTTTGATAATTTTTTTTTTTGCTAAAGCTCCCCAAAAACATAAATAGAATTGTGTACTCAAATTTTCAAAATGTGAGAAAAAAATTTTTATTTTACCTAAAAATAAAGGTACCTACCATACAAATGCTAAAAAATTAAAAAAAAATGGTTTTCAAAAATCGTATTTTTCTCGAAAACGGCACCTAGAATTTTGATAAAATTTTTTTTCTTTCAATTAATTTTTACGATCTTTAATTTAATAAAAGAAATTTTGAAATTAAGATATTATAGCTTGTACCTACCATAGAACCATTTTTTCGAATTTTGAATTTTTCATTATACACGTAACGGATCTTAATGAAAATTTTTATACAGAAGCTTCTAAAAAGTCTAAAACACATTGCACTTCAAAACTTTAAAATAAATATTTTTTGAATTTTTGAAAAAAAAATTTATTTTTTTCTTTTTTTTTGAAAATTCGATATCTCCGAAACGGGTCAATATTTCTTGTCGTAAATTTAATTTTTATTCGAACAATAATAAAAACTTTAAATCAGCGTACCAAAATTTTTTCTTAAAAAGTTTGTATATAAAAGCTTCTTTTAAAGAAACCACTACAAGGACTTATAATTTTTGTTCTTGCATAAATTCATATTTGCATAGCATTCTGTTACTACTAAAAGAATTTAAAAATTAATTTTATCCTTATGAACAGTTTTCTCTAATAACATTCGTTTTTAAAATTCCTAGTCGATTACATAGGAGCAAGTTCGTGCGACCCGGTCGTGCATTTTATTTTGAAGGAAAAGCTACGTGATAGAGAACTTGTTTATATTTTATGAAGCTGAAGATCGCTGCATCCAAATTTATGTTTTCATTTAGGATAGCAGATCTCGATAAGTATCAAAGATATTGGAATAATTTAAACGCCAAAATCTTGGGCGCAAATTTTCCTAGGGGCGATGTCCGTTACTTTTTTTAAATTGTGTCTCGTTATAATTTATTTTAGTGAGTTTTTAAACTTTTAAGACAAAAAAATTTTTAGGAGAGGATATAGACCGCAATATTTTTTTTAGAAATAAAATAAATATGACCCAATGTAGAATATACTTTTCTCTAGGGGCGATTTTTCTCTTTTTTTTATTTTTTTTTATTAAGCTTATTTAACCATGATTTAACCATGAAATTAAAAAAAAAAAACAAAAAGTTTGGACCCTTATAACTTTGGATTGACTAATCGTAGGTAAAAAATCGGTACATGAAAAAATTAGAATTTCCAAACTCTAGGGGCGATGTTTTTTCTTTTTTTTATTTTGTTTTGTTTATTAAATTTTTTTAAACATGAAAGTTAAAAAAAAAAAGTTTAGACCCTTATAACTTTGGATCAACTAACCGTAGGTATAAGAACGGTACATGAAAAAATTAGAATTTCCAAACTCTAGGGGCGATGTTTTTTTCTTTTTTTAATTTTTTTTTTGTTTATTAAATTTTTTTAAACATGAAAGTTAAAAAAAAAAAAGGTTAGACCCTTATAACTTTGGATCAACTAATCGTAGGTATAAGAACGGTACTTGAAAAAATTAGAATTTCCAAACTCTAGGGGCGATGTTTGTTCTTTTTTTTATTTTTTTGTTTATTAAATTTTTTTAAACATGAAAGTTAAAAAAAAAAAGTTTAGACCCTTATAACTTTGGATCAACTAATCGTAAGTATAAGAACGGTACATAAAAAAATTAGAATTTCCAAACTCTAAAGGCGATGTCTTTTCTTTTCTTTTCTTTTATTTCATGTTCTTGAGTCATTTGTTGTCTAGTAACAAATTACAACAAAAAGGAAAATAGATATCTACGTTTTGTGTTAGTTAGTTAAGATGTTGGTTATTTGTAATATTTTTATATTTCTTATTGCATTATATTAATAATTGTATATTTATCAAAATTATAATATTTACTTCATATGAATTTTTATTTTTTCGATTCAAGTTTTAATAATTCTGATAATAATTATACAAAATTGGAATTAATAAAAAAAAATTAATTGTTATACAAACAAAAACAAAATTTCAGCAAAGACAAAGAAAAAGAAAATGCCAGAATGAATATACTTTATAGAATAACTATAAAAATAATTATATAGATATTATGAGATATGTTTAACAAATTTGAATTGAAAAATATGTATTGCTTTTAGTTTAACTAAAATAGAAAAAGAATGGTGTTGAGCTTTTAGTTTAGCTAAAACAAAATTATACTAGGTTTAGTTCTAACGATGATTCAAGTTTTATTCCTCTCATTCATCATATTCATCTCATATTCATCTAGAACAACAGTCACAACTGAAGAGAAATAATACATTTTGTAACTCTTCCTCAGTTTTTTTCAAGTAGTTCAGACATCCAAATTCTGCCCACCGTTTACAAGTATGGCACTGGCACCAAGTTTGCTAGAACACAAATGACTCAAGAACATGAAATAAAAGAAAAGAAAAGACATCGCCTTTAGAGCTTGGAAATTCTAATTTTTGTATGTACCGTTCTTATACCTACGATTAGTTGATCCAAAGTTATAAGGGTCCAACCTTTTTGCTTTTTTTTTAATTTCATGGTTAAATCATGGTTAAATAAGCTTAATAAAAAAAGAAATAAAAAAAAAGAGAAACATCGCCCCTACAGAAAAGTATATTCTACATTGGGTCATATTTATTTTATTTCTAAAAAAATTATTGCGGTCTATATCCTCTCCTAAAAATATTTTTGTCTTAAAAGTTTTAAAACTCATTAAAATAAATTATAACGAGATACAATTTAAAAAAAGTAACGGTCATCGCCCCTAGGAAAATTTGCGCCCAACATTTTGGCGTTTAAAATATTCCAATATCTTTGATACTTATCGAGATCTGCTATCCTAAATGAAAACATAAATTTGGATGCAGCGATCTTCAGCTTCATTAAATTTTCCGCAAAGACTTTGAATCATAAAAACGCAAACCTCTACCATAATCTACGAAGCCTTCTATTTTGTCTTTATATTTAATTTTTAATGTACGTTAGGTCTGATTGAATGCTCACTTCATCAAAAATAAAGATTATTTCACGTTCTTTGGAAGACATTGTCCTTGCAACACTTTATTTCTTCAAGAACATTCGGATTCATTTGAAGGGTCATTGGCATATCCATTTCTCGTTTTCTGTAAATAGTTTGTCCTCCTTTGGAAAGGATCAATTTTGCAAATGTCTTAGAATTCTTATTGACTTCAGGAATTATATCAATTTTGTCGTTTATACTCTGTTTCGCAATGGCTTACAATTTTTTGTCCTTATTTAATCGATTAAATATTCGAGACATAATTTTTTTTTAAGCTTGTTCTTCATTTTGTTCAACCTGCTGACATGTTTTATATAATAAAATTGCTTCTTTGAATTTTTTCTCACAGCTTGAAAATTTTACAGAAAATTCCTAACTTGCTTTGTTGCTTGTAATCGCAAAATTATTAATTATTTGATTTAGAATTTCTTTGTCTGTTTCTTCTTATGTCACATCTGTATTGAAACTGACTAGACTGCCTTCATTTGGCTCAATCTGTTCTTCAATAATCTCAGTGACCCGAGTAATCAAATATTTTTTTTTTCTTAAAAATAAAAAATATAAATAAAGTTTAAGTTTAAGAAAAAAATTTCATATTTTATTTTGATGTTCAAAATATATCAACAGCTCTCTTGATGAGAAAGTTATTCACATTTTGAGATGAAAATTTCCTTAAGGGTGCCAATACCTGTATCCGTTACGCTAATCTTGGGCGAGGATTTACCTTTAATTTTTTCATCCCAATACAATCCGACGTAAAATGTTGGCTACATATGTACATACATTATGTATGTAAGGTCTTTTATGCCTGGATACATTTTCTCGAGAGTCTTCATCAGGCAAAAGTAGCCACTCTGATTCAGTTTCTCTGTCTAGAAGTTTAAACAGGTTTCTTTCCATTAAATTTGCATTTGATTTGCAAAAATTTAGTTCTCTTTCAGGAGGACATATTTCTCAATTATTCATACCTGTATAAAGCTAAAAAAGAATAGTAAAGAAACCTCAAAACTAATAACCTTCCCGCTAATGCCTTTCTCCTTTCTTGAGACGTGAACATAATTTTCACTTTCGATTCTATATCTCTTGCACACGTACCAAAAAAAAAAAACAAAATTAAACAGATACTTACATGTATATATGTACTTCCTTTTTTCTGGAGAAGACAAAGTCAAACGAATTCATTTTTATTTGCGTAGGGTGTATCTTTGAAAGGGAGAATAATTTAGCATAGATTTCGATTGTTTGGTTGTTTAAAAGTAAGTAGCTAGACATCGGCTAATATGCAACAAACCTTTATCTTAATCTCAGATCTCATTTGTAGCTTTTTTTATATTAAATCTAGATATGTTACCTTTATTTTAAGTGGTTGATATTAAAGATCTGATCAGTAATTCTCAAGTCATCAACATAACCTACTTAACATACAAAATCAATTTCCATTTTTCTATACCCAAGGAAGATACACTTCAAAACGAATAAATATTTCCAAAATCTAAACGAGAAAATTCCTACCAAAAAGTGCAATACCCTCACAAGAAAATAAAAACAAAAAAAAAAAACAAATTCACCAGCCAAGGAGTCGCCGCTACATACACCAGCCGCCAAAACCAATCCTTGTATAAGTTAACGAAATATTTGCAACGGATGCAATGCAAAACACCTGCATCATTGTCTTGACTCACATTCAACATTATACTCGTACGTGAGAAAATGTCCTAACAGCGCGTTGCGCGTGCACTAGTAGCACAAAATGGTATAATTTCGGTATCACATTTCTTAATTCATACTTTATTCCTTCTTTATTAGGTATGTAAATTTATGCCTACTTTATTCCATCTTAATATGATCTTTATTAGGTATTGTTTTAAAGAACTTAACTTGGAGTGTTTACTCCTACTTAAAGCATTCTTAAATACTTCTTAAATGGGCATTTCTTAAATCGGTTTTTTTTGTTGCTTAATTCCTTCTTTAATCCTTCTAAAAACATTCCTTTTTTATTTTGGTATTAAATCGGTATTTTTCAGATTCTTTAATACGTATTTAAGTCTTCTGAAACAGTATGATTTATAACGCCGTTTTCGTACTTTTAGTTTTAGATGGAAAGCAAAATGTGTAAACCGAATTTGTTAAATCTTAAAAAAAAAAAGATTGTTTCATTATTGCAGACAAACAACAATTAAAATAGCATTTATTTAAAATGTGACTTTTTTGATGACATCCGTTTATGTAACTGACAAAATGTCCATACTTAATTCATACTTTATTCCTTCTTTATTGGGTAGGTGTACTAATTTATGGCTACTTAATTCCGTCTTAATTTCGTCTTTTTTAGGTATTGCTTTACAGAACTTAAGATGGTGTGTTTACTTCTACTTAAAGCATTCTTAAATACTTCTTAAATTGGCATTTCTTAAATCGGTTACTTAATTCCTTCTTTTACCCTTCTAAAAACATTCCTTTTTTATTTTGGTATTAAATCGGTATTTCTCGAATTCTTTAATACGTATTTAAGTCTTCTTAAACAGTATAATATTAAAAACACGAGAGAGTTATTTGAGTAGCACTTTGAGACAAGATATTTTATGTGTCACAGTGGCACAATAGGTAGAGCACAAGCACGGCAAGCGAGAGGACTCGGGTTCGAATCTCAGTGGAGGTACAGAGGTAAATTAAAAAAAATTAACTTTTAAAATTCTTTCATTCCAGCAAAAAATCACATAAAGACTAGAATGTAATCAACAATAATAAAAAAACAAACAGTTAATAAAAAAAATTTATTTTTATTGTTTCTAATAATTTTTTTAAGAATTGCCGTAGCTCTTTAAGAAGGAGTTAAGAAGTATTTAAGACGATGTAAGGAACTATTTAAGAAGGAGTAATGAAGTATTTAAGAAGAATGATATCCCGATTTAAGACCATTTTAAGACTCAATTTATCTTCTTATTTCCTTCTATCGGACCGCCCACTTGCTCCTTTTCTCTACTTAATAGGAACTTAAATCCGTCTTATAGAAGATGTCAGATACCGATTTAGAATTCTTAAAGACTTCGTTAAGTAATTCTGTGCTACTTGTGTGGGATGCACCAACAACGGATTGTCGGACACATGAGATTCGAGACACGCCGGCATGTCGTGGGATAGGAGTTGGGATAGCTTAAGTTAGATTATACGTTTCTTGACAATTGTAGTTTAGTTTATATTTTAATTTGAAATAAAGAGGTTTTATCCTCCGAAAAAATATATTTTTTTATCATTAAATAATAAAAGAACATAATTGGCGCCCAACAAAGTGTGGCTTTGTGAGTGAAGGAAAAACCCTAGTGTAAATTTACGACCCGTAAGACGACGTTAAGTACCTCGCCGTGCTCGTTATAGCTACGAAAGTGCGTGTAAGTCGACGTAAAGTACCTCGCCCTGTAATAATAAAAAATCAAAGAAAAAAGCGCGTAAGTCGATGTAAAGTACCTCGCCGTGTATTTAAAATCGGAGAAAAGTGCGCAAGCTGACGTAAAGAACCTCGCTGCAAGTGTAAGAATTTTAAAGAAGAAACTCACCAAGTCACGAACCCAGAATAAGTTCAGCAGTCGTTAGACAATCTGAAGACAACGAGGGAGCGCAGGACGAGAAGGCCATAGTAGTGAAAACAAACGGAATCATCTTCCCCTGCCAGCGTTGGAAAAATGTTTATACTGTAAGATAAATTTAAAAGCTATAATATTGAAATAATTTTTCAAATTTTGTCCATAAGTGTAAAAAAATAAAAACAAATTTTTTTATCAAAACCATAAGTCAGTCAATTATATTAATTAATTAATTAATAATTCGTGTGAAAAAAGCTATTTTATAATGAAAAGAAGTTACATAATTTGAATATTTTACCTAAACATCATTCATTTTTACCCATACAATAAAAATGCCCCTAGAAAACAGGTTAGTCAATCGGCTCCCACCGCTAACGAAGATGAAGAACAATCGGAAATACCCAATGAGCAAAATTCAGATGGTATAAATGCACCACCACAAAATTCAAGGGCGTCACAACCACAGAACGTGGAGGCAATTCCTGAATTAGAATCATTAATTGCTACAATTGTTAGTCGCGTCCTTGAAACCCAAGGAGCAAGTATCTTACAAAATATGCGTAGTCCTAATAGAGGAGTTAACAATTTTAATAACGACGAAACAAATAACCAGAATATTTCTGCCATGGACAAAATCCCTGATTTAGTCAAATGTCTTAAAAAATTTTCTGGCGATCCAAACGAATTTGGATCCTGGAAAAAAAGGGTAGATCGAACGCTCGAACTATACGAGCACTTGAGGGGAACTCCTAAATACTATGCTATATTAAGTGTAATACGTAATAAAATTCTAGGCAATGCTGATATTGCACTAGAGTCCTACAATACCCCTCTGGATTGGGACTCCATCTCGAAATGCCTGATCATGCATTACGCAGACACCAGAGATACAACAACTTTAGAATATCAAATGTCATCCCTTGTACAGGGAAATAAAACGGTTCATGAATTTTAACAATCAATCTACTCTCACCTATCACTCATCCTTAATAAAGTAGCCTGTATGGACGTAAGTCCTGACGCGATTAAGGTACTTACCCAAACATATCGTGCTAAGGCCTTGGACACTTTAATAAGAGGTCTAAGGGGTGATATACCACGACTGTAAGCGACAAGAGAACCCGTTGATCTACCGCATGCCCTTAATCTATGCATTAAATTAGAAAATCAGAATCTTAGAGCGAACCATCTTACTAATAATGTGGTCATCCAAAAGACACAACCTTCGAGCCCTTTTTTTGCACCCCAAAAACAGCCTCAACATTTCCACAGATCATTCCACAATACAACATCCAGACCCACTCAACCCCAAAATCCCAGATACATTCTTCAAAGTATGCCAAACGCTAACAACAACCTTCAACAACCACAATATCCTTCTTTCTCAGGAGCGGTCAATCAAAATCAAAATTTCTATCCTAGAGCTCAGATACCTCAAACCTCGGGTAATCAAAACTTCAATTCATACAACCAGGCCAGAGCCATACAACCACACTAACAGAATTGGCAAAAAAATAGGCAGCCTTTTATAGGAACGCAAGTGAAAAAAGAAAACCCCAGCCAACAAACTAGGAGAATAACAACGCAGGCTAACAACATAGAAGCACAGGAAGAAATAAATCAACATGAACAGGTCATAAAAGAGACCGATAAAGTTTCAGATGAAACTCTACAGGAGTATATAAATACTCTTGATATTAATCAATACTCGTATGAACCAGAGGAAACACAAGATTTCTCGGACATACATTTTTTAGGTTAAGAGATTCTTCGCTACCTTACGTAGAATGTAAAGCGAAGAATGGTCAAATTTTAAGAATACTTATAGATACAGGGTCTAACAGAAATTATATTCAACCTGACCTAGTTGAAAAGCCACTACAAAATTCACAAAGTTTCCTAGCCACCTCAGTAGGAGGTAATGTAGAAATTAAGTACCACACCTTTGCCAATCTTTTCGGTAACATAGAGAATAAAATAAAATTTTTCCTACTTCCTTCATTAAAATCATTCCACGGAATACTAGGGAATGATAGTCTTAAAGACCTATTGACCGTTATCCATACAAATGAAAATTATATATTAGTTAATAATAAGAAATTTCGCCTAAAGCAACATAGACAGTCAAATTAGCTTCAAAAATAGGGCTAAGGTTACATTAAATCGCACAAAGCTGAAAATTGGCATGAATGTTAAGAACACTATGACAAACAATTTGTCGAAAGTCCCCATCGATCCGACGTATGGAAAAAAAATATTCAAGTTCAAATGTTGCAAAAATCGGTTTTTTGTATTTTTCAGCTAAACGGCAAGTTTTATCATAAAATAGGTCAGGCAAAAATTATTGATCATGCAATTATCTATAGAAATTGTCTTAACACTTTTTCTCCTAAGAATCATCATTTTGGAGATACAGCGATGCAAAAGTTGAAAAAGTTGTGTTGTTCATAATATGTATGTCAATTACCGTTATATACATTACAGAACGGTAATACAAGTAAAAATATTAGTTTTCGTGGCGTATACATACATATTATAGAATTCTAAAGCCAGATATACACTGTCCAAATGCATGACAAACACGGGCAAGTGTATTGGTGAAAAAACCACACGTATAGATTGGATGTAGGATTGAAGCAAAATGAAAATCTTTTGATTTTCTTTCAATCTAGCGTCCTGCATTGAAGTAGTGTATATGCAAGATTGATGATTGATCATGCATTTATTGATTCATATGCGTATATTACGTTGAAGAGATGAGAACACAGTACAACATAAGCAATGACTTAAATATTAAAACAGTAAACAAATAAAATTAAAAAAAAAATTGAAAAAATCTCAAAGAAATTCTTAAAATCACAATTTTGCCGAAAAAAACTCACAAAGCGCAACGTCATCTCACCACTGTCCATGTAAAAATAAAATATTGAAGGCTCATGCTTGATGTGTGTATGTAATATCAAATCTTATAAAAACAGACTTCTTTCAAAGGACATTCGGGCTAATCGTAAATTAAAATAAAATCGCTCTTATCATCAGCTCTTGATTTTTTGTAAGCGTTCGAGCCAATACCAAAAGTCTTTGCGATAGATAAACTAATTAAGTGACAGTTACTAACTAAAAGTATTCATCTTTTATTCTATTTCGATAACTAAGTGCTATTTTGCAGAATTTTAACATTTTCGATACATCTATTTCGTTGAGAAGATACATGGTTTCGTTTTCTGTTAAGAAGTCAGTACTCCAGTTTTATGTCTTCTAGTTTTCCTTAGAACGGGAACGGGACACCTTCCAATAAAATGAAAAACATCCCCATGTTCTGCGAGATTACACATCACACAAAGTAGCATCAATAAAAAAAACGTTGATCATAGATCATAGCTCTATAGTTCAAGAAGAAAACCTACAACTAGAGCTATTTAAATCTAATTGGAGTGATGGTTATTGTTGGGATAAAAAAGAAATTTCATTCAACACATTTAACGTAACAGAAATAATTATTAATAAAACTTTAAGAATATGACACCTCTAATGAAAAACCTCTCCTTTTATGGCCCTCTGAAACGTAATTTCAAACATTCGTTCGCAATATTTAAACATAACAAAGATTTATTTCCCAGTTTGATTTTATAATACAAATGAATGTCATATGCATAGACAAACTTGAAACCGTGGTTGTGAAATGTAAAAATCATTGGCCGCGTTCGGGTACGTATCCAAAGGTGTCCGGATTTGTTGGTGTTGTTGTAATCCGATAGGGCAAAATAACTGATTACCGAAACAGCTGATGTCAAGCAGAAATCTAAAGCTTTCCAAAAAATTTTTGGTATACTAAACTATCCAAGGGGAATTTTGAAGAACAGCTGACATTTCAGCTGATCTATTTTCTATTATGTCGAGTACAGGGTTGGCCGAACCATAACATTTTAACATTTGTTACGTCTAGTACTAATTTACTAATTTAGAAAAGTAAAGTTTGTTGCATTAGGCTAGGTGCGCACATTCAATTTTTAGTTTCGCAATTGTTTGGTTGCTAAAATGAAACATATGGGCTTATATGGGACACCGCGCACTTAGAGCAACTCGATTCGAGCAACTAAAAAGTTTGTGTTTTGACACAAACTATACTCTGTCCAACAAAAATTGTCAGTACAGGGAAGATAGGACGTATGTCTCTCGTTCTGATTGCATTGCCATGCATAAGTGTGTCGCCTTTTAAAGCTCTCACAGGGATTCCGTAGTTTATATTATAAATCGCCGAAAATGAGAGTAAAAAACGCGTAGAGCTACCGTCTGCCGATTCAAAACGACTGAAAACAATATTCAATTTACCTTTTCCCACAACGCCAAGCGGTAAGATAATATGCGCGTTTTTTTTAAGTTGAAAAGCGATACGACAACTCTCATCATACTCATGTTCTTAAAATGTGTTCTCAAAAGCTTCAAATCCCAAAAGGTCCTTAATAAAAACCACTGAAAAAACTCCTTGCTTACAATTGAGAATGATAATGGTAACTGTGTTTTGATGTAGATAAAGAGTGCACGATCGTATTGAGTGACACTTGACACTCTTGACAGTATCTCATCAGCAGTGGGATACGACGGTCATGTTGGGGTGTACAACTTTTTGCAAAGAATTAATATAACAACAATTCCTTAAGAAAAGTCAGTGGCTTGCTCTTTTTTTAGTGGCATTTTTCCTAACGCATTGTAGTGAGGGTGCATCAGGCGCCACTGCTTTAGAAAAAGCTCTCCCATAAGGCCTGTACCGACAATTTTTGTTGGACAGAGTATAAACGATTGTCTTCGCAACAGTTGAGCTATTTTCTATAAGCGTAAGAGAGAAAAGAGTGTGAGCGTGAGTAAAGGATTGCCAGTGCGCGGTTCTCTTTCAACTGATGATTAAACTATTTGATTTCGATCACAGTTGCCAGTGCGCGACTAGCCTTGGGCTAGTTGTTCTCACTATGAGAAAGAAGAAAAAAAATGAAAAAACCAAATATAAAAATAAAATTCTACTAGAGGTAACAAAAATAACTATTTAAGATAAAATACAAAAAAGCATCATTTTCCTAATTTAATTATTTGAATTATTTTTACAAAATTGTAAAAGTCGTTTTTGAGAAATATATTATTTTTCTTTTTGGCCAAATGTGTGGCATGTATGCCTGAATACCAAGGACAGACAGGTGAAATTGCGAGACACACTTTCTTTTTCTTCGCCTTCTCTACCATCCTATTAACAAAATTGGGAAGAGAACGATAACTTAGGCGCCAAAAATTGATAACGAATTTTTGTAGAAGGGTCAAAAACAAGCGTTTTTTACTATAGGAGGGGGGGTCTTTCTCGCCCCATTTAGGAGGTAGGGGCGATTTAAAAAAAAATGACTTAAATTGAAAAAAAAAATATTAAAAAACAACGGCAACACTTACAATAACGTACTATACCAGTTTTGAAAGCCAGAAGTCTGTTCTATAATCCTAAATTTAAATTAAATTATCTATGTCAATAGTTTTTGAAAAATTTGCATGCAAACTCAAAATTTTGTTAAAAAAAAGAAATTTTCAAAATTGTGAAGTGAAGTGCTTAATTGGCTTTTTGTGGTCAATGTTACTATTAATTCTGAATCGAACTCAAAAAACCGAATGGTTTTATGCCTTCTAGTTTTTGAGAAAATTGAAAATTACTAAAACTACTTTTTATAAACTTTTTGATTTTTGATATTTACCTATACGGTGATTTCATTTTGAGGATTAATGTGGCTCATTTGTGAGTAAGGTACAGCAAATCATTTAGCGTTACCAAGAATGCACCACGAGGAGGTAGAATTGTATAGCATTCCGCGTCTCAGTCAGTCAGTTTGTGAGTAAGTCAGGTGTTAATTAAAAATAGTCAAGTCAATTTTTCAATGTTCAATGTATTAAAACCGTGTTTACATGCATTTTTAACACAAAAGAGATAATTATAGCAAGCACCTCCCGAATCTCTAGCCAATATTGAGGCCCATGGACAAATGTGACGATAGATGGGTTTATTGTATTCTTACAATTTTTGTCACCTTTTTTAGAGCTTTTTTCGGAGCACCGCCACATCAAACCGAACTTGAATTTTTTATATGTTTATACCTTTATCGGTAAGTTGCAACACAGTGGGGGAGTTGACGTATTAGTTGGAATTAGACCAATTTCTTCTAAGAACGCGATGCTTTTGAAATATTTTGTTCGAAATATTGAAAAGTTATATAATTTATTTACACTTAGTCGCCATTCTTTATTCAAAGAAAAAAATACTTCAATCTTACAAAGTTTGAATAACGAATGACCTTGGTAAACAATAACCTGTACCACATTAGCATTAAAAATGTTAGACACAAACAATAAACATACATATTAATTAAGGAATTATATAAATTTGCTGCATTCGTACAGTAGTACCTAGGTAATGTGAATTTTTCATAATGTATTAAATTTTCATGTCTGAACATTTTAAATGTGCAACTTTGGGCTACGTACATAATATTAAGTAGACATTGGATATAGGCCATAGGGTAAATTAAAAGTTTCTTTATATCCAGATTCTGTAAATGCAAAAGAAACCTTGCATACACCCAATCTCGCACCTACCCCAAATCCTATAGTGTGCCCAAGCAGGGGGGTTTATACCGCGTAATGTGTGAGCAAGCAAAAAAAGCAAATATCCCATAAAAAAGTAGTTTTAGTTATTTTCAATGTTCTCAAAAACTAGACGACATAAAATCATCTAGTTTTCAGTTTTTGAATAAGAATAAATTAGAGCAACGAATTTTAGGAAAAATAATAATATATAACCGGGCAGTTTTGAAAAATTAAACTTTAAACTTTTTTTTTATGTTTTTTTTTCCCCCAAAATTTGAGTTTAAAACTCGTTTTTTCAAAAACTGTGCATAGATTCCACATGATTTGAAAATTATCTAATAGATCAGAGTATTGGCTTTAAAAAAAGGTATAATACTTAATTGTAGGTATTACCGTTATTTTTTAATATTCTTGTTTCCATTTTAGTACCTTTTTTATAAAATTGCCGCTCCTGCCCAAACGGGGGGAGATAGACCCCCCCTCGCATAGTAAAAAATACTTGTATTGAACTGTTCTATAAAAAACCGTTATAATTTCTTGGCGCCTAAGTTATCGTACATTTTTTCCATAACCTGCCATATGTATATTACAAGTACCTGGATCGTAAGTTAAAACCGGATCGGCGGAGGGTCTATATCGTCTCGGCGTAGGTGCCTGCAAATTTTCTTGTAGGAACATATCACATAGACATAATAGTTACAGGAAGGAATTATGTTAATAAGAACCTAGGAACTCTGTTTCTATTTACATATTAATGTCCAACTTTTTACATTATCAAACAAAACAAAAGTTATAAATTATTTTTGTTTAATAATAATATAAGTAAAATTGTATCAAGGGAGGTCCTCATAGCCCTACTTAAGTAAACAATTAGTTAAAAGACCATCTAATACAAAAAGTTCTTAATTGATAAATGATTGTATTCAAACTATTTAAATGCTTATCTTATCTTCCTACATACAAACATATTTATGTATATATGTACTGTACATAAGTTTAAAATTTCCAAACTAATTTCGTTTCCTGCTAGGTATACCTACATTATGTACTAAACAAGCTCTTGTCCAAAATCTTGAAATTTATAATAATAAACCCTAAAAATACCTAGGTATTTTCCTACCTACATTACCTACTATTAAAATATAATATGTATATATTAGGGTGGGTCAAAAAAATCAAGTATTGTTTTTTTTGGATCCGACACATGAAAACTAGTTCCTAGGTACCTGTAGAAAGTACTTACCAAATATTAGCTCTTAATATTAACGGGAAGAATATGCTCATCATAGTTTTCCATTTTCAATTTAGTATCATATAAAAATTATCATATCTTATCAACAATAGATCGTTTAACCAATCGCAAAGTCAATATTTGTAGGAAATTGAACGCTCTACAAAAATGGTCTTACATACTTTTTTCATTAATCCAAGCATTTAAAAGATATTCAACGTCAAAGATTGAAGTATTTTAAGGAAAGTAATTTTTTCGTTTTTAATTTTGTAACTTAATAAAAATTATTATTGTCAAATGAGTTTCAATTATTTCTATAGGAAATTGAACGCTCTACAAAAAAGATCTCTGGAGTTAATCGATTACTCTAGCCATTCAAAAGATATTCGCAGTAGAATTCCAATGCCTACTGATTTAAGTAGTTTTTCAATAAATATTCCCAATTTATCCAGTTCATTTATGAATTTTGACAATATTCATGAGAATTTGAGTTTATTTCGGTAGAATGACGGTTTGCAAGCTATATTTTATCTTTTGTTTTAGAATATATTTTTTTTTGAATCAATTTTTTAACGATATTTTCTTTTTATAACTTTTATTACAGTTTAGGATTGTTATTTAATATTTTTCAACGGGTTTATTTAAAATGTCATTTAAATTCCTTTTTTCCACAAAATTACTAATTGAATATTTTTTGTTTGGAGAATTTGAAAATTTAATTTCGAATGTTGGTAGTTCTGTTACTCAGTACTTGTCATACTAGCGCCATCTGTGGTTTCAGGTCATTAATATGTTTCCCCTTATATTTCTACATTGCATAGATAGTTTTTGGAGCTCTGAGTTGTCTTCTTGTGTATAACTAAAACCAATTAACTAACAGCTGGGTTTTAATATATTATTGATTTTATTGCAATTCGGATGCTAATCATCTAATATGAATAAAGAAATCCTTTTAATTGGCATACCGATGTCGAAAATTCTTGAACTGAAATTACCAGCAGTGAAAGAGCTTATGTGTGTATTTTTTCATCAACTTAATATCCTTAAATATTCTGTGAAACAAAGTGCTAAAAATGTAGCAGATCAGGTTATAGAGTATGGAGAAAAAATGATATTCCGACTTCTAGTAATGATAATGTAGTGAAAAGAATTCTTCGATGTCATAACAAATTGTTAAGGATAAAAAAAACTGCACGCGTAAAAAACCGCTAGCACAAAAAAAGAAAGAAGCAACATTTCAGAATGAACTCAAAATGTTATTCGATATCATTTTTTTCTTTATGCGAATTATATTGTTGATCAGAAGTCTTAAAAGTGCTCGATGACCGAATTAAAAACTTATATTTGAATCAAATTAGAATCATTTTGTATCAATACTGTATTAAATTATAAAATTTCATATGGTGAAATAGATTTTTTTTTCTGCTGACATGTTAAATTATATTTCTTAAATAAAAACCTTCTTTTCCTGAAATAGAACATGAACTATCTTAAAATTAAAAAATTAACTGGATAAATTGGGAATATTTATTGAAAAACTACTTAAATCAGTAGGCATTGGAATTCTACTGCGAATATCTTTTGAATGGCTAGAGTAATCGATTAACACCACAGATCTTTTTTGTAGAGCGTTCAATTTCCTATAGAAATAATTGAAACTCATTTGACAATAATTATTTTTTATTAAGTTACAAAATTAAAAACGAAAAAGTTACTTTCCTTAAAATACTTCAATCTTTGACGTTGAATATCTTTAAAATCCTTTGCGAAGGTAGTCACCTTGATGTGGTGCAAAGGCTTAAGTAGCAAAGACTCACCCGACCTGCCATTCCGGGATAACCCCTAACTGGTAGAGAAGTTGAAGAGCGAAAACCAAGTACTGCCCACCCTAATCCAGGGTGTTAAGTGACCCGTGCCCATTGGATGGTTTGCAGCCAGGGAGTATACCGGCTGTATTATAACGGATCCTCTTTGAAACCAGGTCGAATCAAAGAGTAACCTAGACCATACCATATTATGCGGAGCTCTGATATGGCGGGCCCCATTATTTCTCTAGCTACTCGTGGGAATCAAAATGCCAAAAAATTTAAAACAAAAGAATAACAAAAATTTTAAAAAATTCAACACTCTGCGGGATGTTACCGCAAGTGCACTAGCGGATCGAATGGAGAAAGACCTCCGAGGTGAAGATCCGAAACCGGAGAGAAGTAAGTACCTGAAGAGGTTACCTCAAGAGAACACTCAAAACCGGGCAGCAGGAGGAGCGTCGACCTCTGGTCAAGGGACAATACCTTCCAGACAGGAAAAAGACGCAACTCAGCAACAGAGTGTAGCGGCAACCTCCGCAGGAAGCTAGGAAGAAGGTGGACCTGAAAAAAAACGAAAAGACAGTGAACACGAGCCTAGGACAGGGTAAGAGGAAAAGCCACCAACTAACTCCTCCCCTAAGGAAAGAAGCTAAGAAACCTAGGACGACCGTAACTTCATCCACGGGACAAAGCACCGTTAAGGCTATACCCGTTCAACAAAGGCTCTCATACGCAAGTGCAGCCTTGAGCGTCAGAATTGCTGTTCTGCCTAGGGGATATCCACAAGTCGCCTTGACTGCCGAGGATCTATCGGCACTCGAGGAGGCAATCATTGAGGAGGTCTTCTTGGGCTGGAAGCACAAGCTGAAGTTCAATGGACTGCACTTCAGAACAGGTCTGCTCTTGGTTGATTGCGCTGGACCCGAAACAGTGGAGTGGCTAAGAGAGAGTGCACCTAAATTGAGCACTTGGAGGGGCACCGAGTTGTATGCATGCATGGGGGAAAACATCCCCAAAAAGCACAATATAACACTGTTCCTTCCAAAGAGTATAGGCCAAGAAGACAAGAAGTCATTGGCTCTTTTAAAAACCCAAAATGAGGGACTTAATGTGCAGACCTGGAGAATAGTGAAAAGCTCGGCTGAAGGTAAAGGTCAACTAGTAGTAATAAGTATTGACGCCGACTCCGTCGAGACTATAGTGAAAGCAGATCACCAGCTTCACTACAAATTCGGAAAAATAAACGTATTTGGTCTCCGGAAAGCAACCTCCAGCTCTGCATCTGCAACAGAAAAAGAGTCTCCCACCAGGCTAGAAAATAAATCCCTGGAAGCGGAAGAGGTAGGAATTACCCTACCAGATATAATCGTACCACCTCCCACCCTAATACCTCCAACCCCACCAATTCCCCCAATCCCTCCGAGCACATCATCTGAGACAACTTTCTCAGAAACAGAAGAGAAGCACCCCGATTCACGGGAGAGGTTAACACCGGGTCCATTGGACATGGAGATGGAGGGCATAGACCTCTCTCCAAGTCCAATGGACCAAACAGAACCGCTTCCAACGATAGAAGAGGAAGACCACCTGCTAGCAGATGATGTGGCATTAGCCCCCATCTGCCAATAAAATAAGATGCCGGCACACGGGATCAGAACCCGCCTAGCCCAAGCAAACATACACCATGCGAAGACGGCATCAGCTGTCCTGGCGAGGAAGTTCGCTGCGGACAACTTAGGGCTAGCACCGATCCAGGAACCCTGGACTTATAAGGGTCAGGTAAGAGGGTTGACAAGTAGCGACTCTAAACTTATATGGGACACGAGAGAAGACTCGCCCAGAACTTGTATTAAAATAAGAAATAACATAAATTATATATGTCTTTCAGAATTTATGACAAGGGATCTGGTCCCGATACAGGCCCAAATCAACATCGAGGGTCGTATCCAGACGATGGTTGTGGCAGCAGCCTACTTTGCTGGTGATGAAGCCAACATTCCACCGTGCGAAGTACAGAGACTGGTGGACTACTGCAACCGGAAAAAGCTACCAATACTGAGAGGATGTGACGCAAATGCTCACCATACAGTATGGGGTAGCACCGACATAAACCAAAGGGGTGAGTACCTTTTAGACTTTATGATGGTAAAAAATCTAGAAATATTTAACGTAGGGAACACCCCCACTTTTATTGCTAGAACAAGAAAAGAAGTCCTAGACTTAACTTTCGGAACTCCGAACGTAGCTTATATGGTTAAGGATTGGAGAGTATCCAATGAACCATCAATGTCTGATCACAGAATAATAGTGTTTACCTTAGAAGGTCTGCTTACAGAGAATAACCCTGGCATAAATCCTAAGAAAACAAACTGGAACCTATACCAAAATGTTCTAAAATCAAACCTGGAACAACTAGGTCCAGCAAGTACGACTAAAAGTAACCTTGAATTAGAAGTTGTAGTTAACGAGTTAAGTGGAGCAATAAATGAGGCATATGAACTCAGTTGCCCTCTTAAACCAAAAACTAGACAGAAGGATGCCCCTTGGTGGAATAAACATCTTTCTAAACTAAGATCCAAGGTAAGGAAGCTCTTCAATGAAGCAAAAAGAGCAAGGGAATGGTGTAATTACTCCGCGTTATTGACAATATATAACAAAGAGATAAGAAAAGCCAAAAGAAATAGTTTCACAAACTTTTGTGAGAATATCTCAACAACCCCTGCAGCGGCTGCATAAAGCTCTTGCAAAAGAGAAAACACTAACATCACTGGCACTTCGGTATAGTGATGGAACGTTCACCGAAAATGAAGAGCAAAGGTGTAACCTGCTGCTCAACACACACTTCCCAGGTCACACTTTATTGGGTACCTGGTCACGTTGGTGTTCTTGGAAACGAAAAGGCAGATTCCCTAGCAAAATTAGGAGCTTCAACTCCCCTAACAGGGCCTGAACCCTATTGCGGAATAGGTGAAAATGTCATCAAAACCAGAATTAAACAAGAAGAGGAGGCAAACAGAATCAATAAGTGGAATGAACTCCCTAAGCTGAGACAGGCGAAACTACTGCTGGGAAACTACAACCGGCAACGTTTCGAAAACTGTATCAACCTAAGTAGGAATAACCTTAGAATAATAACAGGTATTCTAACAGGACACTGTAAACTTAGAAGACACCTTAATCTACTTGGTGTAGTAAGCAGTGCCACTTGCAGATTCTGCAACATGCATGAGGAAACTCCGGAACACATACTGGGAAAGTGTTGTCCAATCATGCACCAAAGGAAAACCCATCTGGGACGGTACCAGGTGGAAGAGAGCAACCTACCCTCTCTTAAAGTGTCCCAAATACTAAAATTCCTTAAGGCAATAGGTTTGGAGGAAGAACTATAGGATTAGCCAGCTCATCATTATAAGAGGGGGCACAATAGATCTACAGGTCGCATTGCAATTAATCCCCAATACAATTCATTCATTCATCTTTTAAATGCTTGGATTAATGAAAAAAGTATATAAGACCATTTTTGTAGAGCGTTCAATTTCCTACAAATATTGACTATGCGATTGGTTAAACGATCTATTGTTGATAAGATACATATGACCATTTTTATATGATACTAGTATTAAGAGCTAATATTTGGTAAGTACTTTCTACAGGTACCTAGGAACTAGTTTTCATGTGTAGGATCAAAAAAAAAACAATACTTGATTTTTTTGACCCACCCTATATATACAGTCGACTCCCTCTAAGTCGAACTTTCACGGGATATCAAAACTAGTTCGAGTTAGAGGGAGTTTTAGAAAAATTCGAGTTAGAGAGAGTTTTTTTTTAATGATTTATTGAAATAAATAACAAATAAAAAAAATAAATAAAATAAAATAAATAAAATAAATAAAATAAATAAAATAAATAAAATAAATAAAATACTTAAAATAAATAAAATAAATAAAATAAATAAAATAAATAAAATAAATAAAATAAAGAAAATAAAGAAAATAAAGAAAATAAAGAAAATAAAGAAAATAAAGAAAATAAAGAAAATAAAGAAAATAAAGAAAATAAAGAAAATAAATAAAATAAATAAAATAAATGAAATAAATAAAATAAGTAAAATAATTAAAGCTAAGCTTCTCGCTTTTATGGCTCATTAAATCATAATTATGTATTATAAAAAAAACTTAATTATTTAAAAAAGATTGTAATTGTAATTTGTAATGTTTTGCTATTGGAATCTCACCACCTTGTCTTTTCCAATACACAGACCCACAATGATTTGAGAGAACTTTAGTGATATAGTTTTACTGCTTTCAAATAAAGCACAAAATGTTTGGAAGTTGGAATGGAATGGAATGCTATCCAACCAACAAATGCTTTTTTATTGGCTCGCAATTTTTTTATGAATATCTTTTTAGGAAGAAATTTTTGTGTTTGATAATATTGTAAATTGCAGGTATAGCACACTGACATGACGGTGACGGCGCAGGCGATGCAACATAGAGAATGGAAGTGTTCGAGTGTGTGCTTGATGTTTTAATGAGAATTACAAACAATAAATAACGAGTTGCGATTTGGGAGATTTTTTTTGATTTTTTTTCGGCAAAAGAAAAAAAATTCGACTTAGAGGGAAAGAAAATTGGTCAATAATCAAGAGAATGTGTTCGAGTTAGAGGGAACTTCGACATAGAGGGAGTTCGACTTAGAGGATAGTTTTTGTATGGATAATTGAGGGGAATGCAAAAATATGGCTAAAATGTTCGAGTTAGAGGGAACTTCGACTTAGAGAGAGTCGACTGTACTTCATTTCCATCTAAAATAAAATTTATAAACAATCAAAGTCTTTACCGAGGTAGTATACAAAGTGTACTTTTTTCGGCGATTATTTGGTTTAAAGTTGGATTTTTATTTTTTTAAATTGTGTTGTTGTGTTTGAGTTATATATCTGTCAAATTAAGGGTTGTTCAACGTAAACTTGCTGAGGTTCTGTTGTAAAACCCACATTAGTTAGAAGAGTTGTCTAAAGTGTTTGAAATTATGAAAAAGTTAGACAAAGCCTCCAAGCTTAGCGACTGCGTTAAGTAGGGCAGGTTTTGTTGCTTAAATGAGAACTGTTCATAGCTTCTATTAGAAGAACGAATAAAAAATAACTAAAAATAATTATTGTTTTCATACAAACTTCTAAGCAAGGAAAGAATTTTCTAAAGTTAAAATAAAGCAACACAGAAAGGTTTTAATAAAGTGTTAATTATACCTACAATTCTATTTAAACATATCAAAATCTAATGTATCGTATTTAATAGAAAAATCGCGGCATTTGTCTAACACAGAAATCTTGATAAAAAAAATACATAATTTGACTTCAGACTTTATATATGTACCTACATGTCATGCAGACAAATCTAAGTAGGTTGTCATTAAAACTCATAATTAACAATTTAAACTTATTTTTTTGTATTCACTTTTTAAACACCACTATTAATTATTATGTGTTTTCATAATATTAACATTAGTTTAACATTAATCTTTTTTTATGAACTATTTTATAGCAAAATAAGAACTTTTAAATTTTTTTATACACCGGGGAAACGTTCGAGGTGATTACAGTGTTACATATTGCACTTGCTATATCTGTTATATACGCGGCTAATCCGAAAATTTAAAATAACAATAACATACCAATTATTATTGAAATATAATAATTGATTTAATGTGGAAGGTTGGTTAAAATAATTTTTTTCAGGCCCAGAAGAAATGATTGTACAAATAAAATAAAAACAAATTAATGATAGCACCAAAATAATGATTTATTGTGCTTTTCAGAAGTTACAATTTTCAAAGACGACATTTATAGATACCTTTAACTAAGCCCTAGACAAATTTATATTTTTGCATGATTTTTTCATACGGTTGAATTTCACATATTAGTCGAATACTACTTCTACTGCTGTTTCTTAATTAAGTAGGTGTTATAAGACATCTATATTTCTTCAAATATTGGAATATAAACACGCCTGATACTATGTAAATGTTCTATGCCTATTAGAAAAATATTAAGTATAGACAGGTTTTTCAAAAATATATTGTTTTTTTTTCAAGTTTTATTGGTATATAGATAGGTTAAAGTTTTGACAATATTTTTTTTCGTCCTTAGTTTTGGCGTACTTACATAATATTTACTTAAATCTTTGACTACTATTTTTATATATTTTTTGGTTTTCAAGTTGTGTAATAATGAAATATTTATAATAATAATAATAATAATAATAATAATAATAATAATAATAATATAAGTAATAATAATAAAATATAAAAGTTTTTAATTAAATTGAAGTTCAAGGAACCTTAACTCCAAAGTGCTTTCGCCCAGTTACGACTAGAGATGCCGCGAATATTCGGCCACTATTCGGTATTCGGCCTATTTTTTTGATATTCGGTATTCGGCCGAATAGTTCACAACATTCGGCCGAATACCGAATATTAAATGGAGATTAAAAAAAGATCTATTATTTTACAAAAAATGTTGTATTTTTATTAAAATTTTTTATTTTAGTATTTAAAATCTACTAATGGTAAGTTTTGGTGGATAAAAACAGCTTTTTCAGCATTCGCTGGTAGCATACGTTTTATGTAACGTCTATATTCGAAATCAATTACAGCTTCTGCAAATAACCTCTCAATAATACACTAGTTAGTACCAGGAGACGAGAGGTAGATTTCAGCAAATGGTGTCAAATTGGAAAACAGTTTTGTATTTGCTAACCACCAATTGTAAGGGTCTGCCATCCGATGTTGCCAAAAAGTTCTTAAAAAAAATCTATTTAGTTTTCAATGGCAGTTTTTTCAACATCTTTATAATTTTGTCTATAGCAACTTCCTCAAAACATTCCCAGAAACTGTTGTGCTTCGTCAAAAGTCACGTAGGAGATAGATACACAACACATTGTTTCGTTGGGCGAATGTTCGGCTGCCGAATATTCGGTATTCGGCCGACGAGTTTGGACGAATATTCGGTATTCGGCCGAGTCACTATTCGCGGCATCTCTATACTCTGTCCAACAAAAATTGTCAGTACAGGCCTTATGGGAGAGCTTTTTCTAAAGCAGTGGCGCCTGATGCACCCTCACTACAATGCGTTAGGAAAAATGCCAATAAAAAAAGAGCAGGCCACTGACTTTTCTTATCGAATTGTTGTTGTAATTCTTTGCAAAAAGTTGTACACCCCAACACGACCGTCGTATCCCACTGCTGATGAGATACTGTCAAGAGTGTCAACTGTCAAGTGTCACTCAATATGATCGTGCGCTCTTTATCTACATCAAAACAGAGTTACCATTATCATTCTCAATTGTAAGCAACGAGCTTTTTCAGTGGTTTTTATTAAGGAGCTTTTGGGATTTGAAGCTTTTGAGAACACATTTTAAGAAGTAAGAAGATGAGTATGTTGAGTGTTGTCGTATTGCTTTTCAACTTGAAAAAAACGCGCCTATTATCTTACCGCTTGGCGTTGTGGGAAAAGGTAAATTGAATATTGTTTTCAGTCGTTTTGAATCGGCAGACGGTAGCCCTACGCGTTTTTTACTCTCATTTGCGGCGATTTATAATTTAAACTACGGAATCCCTGTGAGAGCTTTAAAAGGCGACACACTTATGCATGGCAATGCAACCAGAATGAGAGACAAACGTCCTATCTTCCCTGTACTGACAATTTTTGTTGGACAGAGTATAGTTACGACAGTGGGCTCATCAGTAAGATGTTGAAGGGTACGACAGCATCTAACTGATGAGCCCTCTGTCGTACCTGGGCTAAACGCACATATTCTTATTTCATATACCCTCGTTGATTAGTTTGTTTTTATTTTAAAAACCACCTGATGGAGTTTTTAATTGAAAGGTAATCGAATTTATCTTCAACAATGAAAAAATAAAAACGTTATTCCCAAAGCTTACAAACTGGCACTGATTTTCGAAAAATGAATTTTAGAATGGCGGTACAGACAATAAATGAATCGGTTGCTATTAGAAGAGAATTTTTTCAGCTTTTACACAAATTTTCACAACATTTAGTTGAATAACTATGCAGGCCCAACATAAAATTTCATTAGATAAATAAATAGATTATATGATTTATTAATAGGAAACAAGCGTTCACACGTGATGATAGAAACATATATGGTCAATATTTTAAACAACATATTATTTAGAACTTAGCATTTTATTAGTTAGCAATTTGTTGAACTTTTAGTAATTTACTAGCCCTTCGAAAACTCTTTTATCGTTTTACTAACCAGTAATAGACTAATTCCCTTTTATTAAAAAACGGTGCATCTGAAGACATTTAAATTAGTTCTAATTTTTTAAAAAGTCAAACATTTGTGAAGCGATAGAAGTAGGTTCTTCAAATGAAACAAAGGATTCCACTGCTCTATGATTCTATTTAAGACCATTTCCAATTAAAGCCAATGGCAAACGTTTAAAATTTGATGCTCATTTACCCCAAGTGCTTTATGGCAAGTAATGAAATCTTTTTGTTTTTTTTTCGAGCTGTGGCAAAAATAGAAATATAATATCGCTTAATGATTTTTCTATTTGCCCAGGTATACGTTTAGCAGCATAAGCGAAGCACAAGCTTAAATTATGACATGTACATGCAATCGTTAAGATAATAGGATTAATATTTTGGATAAATTTAAGGTGTGGTTGTGGTCGTATGGTATATGGTAAAGTAAAAATATAGGTAAAAGGTGAGTTGAAAAAAGTGGTAGAAAAAGATTTTTAGGTGGTAGGTTTCCATGAACAGCAAAAAGTGGTAGAAATACCACTTAAGTGGTAGAAGTCCCAACACTGTTTCATTTTCTTGATTTTATATTATTAGTTCGTTCTCGACTTACGAGTTTTTTTCAGAACTATTTATTTTTTACTTGTGATATATACTCGTAGGTACTATAGGACAAGTTCTGCATTTGGAAAAAAAAATAGAACTCGAGATTTTGATCAAAGTTGACATTACGATGATAGCGAAGACGAATAAAGTGGGTCCGACAATTCCGTCTGTCTGTCTGTATGTCTGTGTGTCTGTACCTCGATCTAGAGCCTAAGCCACTGGACCTTTTTTCTTCAAACTCGGAAGTTAAGGGTCTTCGGTGATTCCCTAGAGGGGAAATTGAAATTTTTTTGGCTCTATGACTAACGGTACACCCGTAATGCATAATCTTATTTATTTGAAAAACGGCTTTAACGGTTTTGATAATAAAATTAAGTGTGAAATTATGGACATGGACTACATGTTTCTTGCGGAAAATGTTCGGTACCTGTCATAGAACCGTTTTTTTGATTTTCGACTTTCGAATAATACACAAACACATAAAATGCATCTGTGTTTATTTGAATGGGTTTCAATTTCATTAGTGTCTACGGAAAATTTGTGTGGGATGGGTGTAACAAGAAAAATTACAAAATTGTCTAGTATTGGATTAGTTTCACGAAGACGTTATGGTAATTGTGATGATCCAGCAGAAATTGAGAGCTGCAATGAAGGTGAAGCTGAGTCGGTCACCACTTTATCAAAAATTAAATTAGAAGATGCAGTTCGATCCTTAAACATATGTTTGCAATGGGCCGAAGAGAAAAACATTCCAATAGAAAAGATTTTATTGCTACAAAAAATAAAAGAGAGGGCAGTTTTAAAAACATAAATTTACAAAAAACTCAATCTAAAATATCTAACAGCATTAGCTGCTTTCTTAGACATAGAAGGAGCATTCGATAACACGTCCCACGAGGCGGTAGGCAAAGCTCTTGTTAGGAAAGGCGTACCCATCACTATAACCAGATGGATAAAAGAAATGTTAGGCACTAGAAATGCAGAGGCACAAGCAGGACAAAACGTAAAAAAAGTAATCACAACGAGGGGATGTCCTCAGGGTGGTGTACTACCACCCTTGTTGTGGAGTCTTGTTGTAGATGAATTGTTAGAAAATCTTACCTCCCAAGGTATATACTGCATTGGCTTTGCCGATGATATCGCTATCATTGCAGTAGGTAAGTTTGATGAAACTCTTTGCGATATTATCCAAAGAGGACTAAAAATTACAAGTAAATGGTGTATGTCTGTAGGGCTTTAAATAAACCCATCCAAGACAACAATCATACCATTTACTAGGAAAAGACTTCTACCACATATTAAATCTATCCGTTTGAATGGTGAAGTAATTGAAACGCAGAGGGAGGTAAAATATCTAGGAATTATACTAGATAGTAAACTCCTCTGGAACAAACACATAAATGCTATAGTCGGAAAAGCCACAAAAGCCCTAATGATTTGCAAAAGAATTGCAGGTAAGTCATGGGGATGTAAACCGAGCATCCTCAGGTGGATGTACACTATGATGGTAAGACCCATCATTACCTATGGTGCGGTTGCATGGCACAAGAAAACCGAATTAACAACAACTAGGAAAACCCTAGAAAAAGTCCAAAGGCTCGCATGTATCTGTATTACGGGAGCAATGAGAACCTGCCCTACCGCAGCTATGGAGGTTATCCTCCATTTATCCCCTCTACACGAGGTCATTAGAAGTGCTGGAGTGGGAGGAATCATTAGGTTCTCAAAGGAAGGAACTGGGACCGGCTAAATTATTGGTCTCAGAGAAAGGGACCTAATTGACAGGTCCACAATAACAAACCTTATTGACATCCCAAGAGATGGAATGATCAAAAAACATAATTTCGAGAAAAACTTTCTTACACAGCTCAGTAATAAGAAAGACTGGGTAGGAGAAGATACAAACTACACACTCGAAATAAATACCATCAAGTGGTACACAGATGGATCGAGAACAAGCGAAGGGACTGGTGCAGGAATCTTTGGGCCAAAAACCAAACTTTCTATACCGATGGGGCAGTCCACCAGCATCTTCCAAGCGGAGGTAAACGCCATAGGGAAATGCGTAGATCGCAATCTCGAAAAGAATTATAGTAACAAGAACATTGCCATTATGTCAGATAGTCAAGCATCACTCAAGGCGCTAAACTCATACACCATCAGCTTTAAGCTAGTGTGGGAGTGCATAAGCAGACTAAATGAACTAGGTAAACAGAACAGAGTCACACTTTACTGGGTACCTGGGCATGTTGGTGTTCTTGGAAACGAAAAGGCAGATTCCCTAGCAAAAATAGGCGCTTCAACCCCCCTAACAGGGCCTGAACCCTATTGCGGAATAGGTGAAAATGTCATCAAGACCAAAATTAAAGAAGAAGAGGAGGCAAACAGATCTAAAAACTGGAATGAACTCCCTAGGCTGAGACAGGCGAAACTGCTACTGGGCAACTACAACCGGCAACGCTTCGAAAACTGTATCAACCTAAGTAGGAATAACCTAAGAATAATAACATGTATTCTAACAGGACACTGCAAACTTAGAAGACACCTTAACCTACTGGGTGTGGTAAGCAGTGCCACTTGCAGATTCTGCAACATGCATGAGGAAACGCCGGAACACATACTGGGAAAGTGTTATCCAATCATGCACCAGAGGAAAACACATCTGGGACAGTACCAGGTGGAAGAGAGCAACCTATCCTCTCTCAAAGTACTCCAAATACTAAAATTCTTAAAAGCAATAGGTTTGGAGGAGGAACTGTAGGATGAGCCAGCTCATCATTTTTATAAGAGGGGGCACAATAGATCTACAGGTCGCAGTGCAATAACCCCCAATACAATTCATTCATTCATTCATCTAACTTCTTTAAAAAAAAAAATATTATATATTCTGTATTCACTCATCACTTATTAATTTTTGTGTAAATTTTCGTATTTAATACAAATATTTTCAAAAATAATTCTTTGTTTTGGTTTCACTGAAGTTTTTTCATAACTTGTCGTTATCTATAAGAAAACAAGCTATTTCAACTATAATTTGTATCGAAAAAAATACAACCCAGTAAGTGCAACAACCACGGCGTAAATCGAGTTTGTACTGTATCTTAAAAACGTGTGAGCGATTATTTTTTGAAATTATTTCCTAAAATCTATATTACTAAACACTTAAAATTGGCATCCCAAATTTTGTTCTAGAAAAATTTGAAAGAAATTTGTTACATAAAAAATTACTTTAATAAAACGATTTTTAAACTTTGTTTCCGTAAATTCATACTTTTCCGGATATCAGACGGCAATTCCATGCATTTGAACATTTTTGTCTGATTAAATCCATGTTTTATATTTATAAAATGTATTTTAAATCCCAAAGTACTTTTACTGCGATCCAATCGTGCATTTTATTTTGTTTTCTATGGGTGGTGATAAAAGGAAATCGGGAGTTTTTTGCTCCGTTTGCAGAAAATCTAAAAGAGAATTCCCCTAACTTCTTAGAACAAACATGAAATTTTTAATAATTGAAAGCATGTAGAAAATACTTTGCTTATGACGATCATTTTTGTTCGAATTCATTGGAAGGAAATATATTAAGAGGGATGCTGTTCCTTCTCTTATTTTAAATTCCGACTTGGATATAAACTTAATGTCTAGAAAATCTCAATCTCCTCCATATAAACGAAGAAGAACTTCAAACAGTAGTTGCATTTCTTGTGTTAAATGCGATAAATTGTTGCAAAGATGCGCGAAAGAGGAGACAAAAAAATCCGTATTAAAAACAAACATTACTTAGTTACAGTATCAAAATACAAAAATTAAAAAGAAAACTTAGAAATAAAATGAGAGCCAATACTGCTCTTCAAAAAAGTAAGAAATTTAAAGTAAGTCTATCTTTAGTCCAGTCAAAGCGTCATGAAAAAGGGCATGACCTTGCGCGCAGAGGCATGGTCAATTTTTTTTTCATGGATCGATAGGTGCTTATGAGAAAAGCTTAAAACCAAATTTGCACCACATGACAACTTTTTTTACCAAAGTTATTGGTAAAAATGTGTTTTTTGTCATTTTTTGGTCATTTGCGAATATCTCGGCTCCACTATCTCGTACAAACAAAAATTAAATATGTATATATTCCTAATAACATTATCTATTATGTTATAAAAAAAAAACATTTGGGTAAACAAATAAAAAAAAGTTATAGTAAGTTAAACAAATTGTTTGTTGTTTAAAAATCACTTTTTCGTGATTATTAAGAAAAAAGCTCATTTAACGATGAAATTTTTATATTTTATTATTAAAGTTCTTGTAATTCCCTACAATTTAAAAATAAAATCAACACTCTACGATGAACGAAAGCCGAGTAATAAATTATTGAACATAGGTAAGTCAGCGCACCCACGCATTTTATGATTTTATGTTTTAATTAATATCTCAGCCCCAGTATGTCGCAAAGTGAAAATAAAAAACTGTGTTGCTAATAACAATATTTTCTATCAACTTGCATTTAATTTAATATGTTTGAGAAAAAATATAAAAAGTTACCGTTGGTTTCAACGTTTTTTTTCTTGTTTTTAATACCTTTTTTTCATAGTTATTGAGAAAAAAACTGTATTTCGCGGTAAATACTTTTCAGTTTTGAATTTTTGTTTTATAGTCCTGCTAATTTTCTTCAAATTAAAAAAAAAATTAGTCCATTACGACAAACGGGAGCCAAGATATTCATGATTTAAAAACTTAGGAAAGCTTACAATTTAGTATTTTAACCATGTAGCTTGTAATTTTGGTGTCGCCAGCAACAAGAAGCAACAAATATGTGTAAGTATGTGTGGGGTGTTTGAAGGATACCAATATACATATCTTGTTGCTGGCGACATCAAAATTACAAGCTACAAGGTTAAAATACTAAATTGTAAGCTTTCCTAAGTTTTTAAATCATGAATATCTTGGCTCCCGTTTGTCGTAATGGACTAATTTTTTTTTTAATTTGAAGAAAATTAGCAGGACTATAAAACAAAAATTCAAAACTGAAAAGTATTTACCGCGAAATACAGTTTTTTTCTCAATAACTATGAAAAAAAGGTATTAAAAACAAGAAAAAAAACGTTGAAACCAAAGGTAACTTTTTATATTTTTTCTCAAACATATTAAATTAAATGCAAGTTGATAGAAAATATTGTTATTAGCAACACAGTTTTTTATTTTCACTTTGCGACATACTGGGGCTGAGATATTAATTAAAACATAAAATCATAAAATGCGTGGGTGCGCTGACTTACCTATGTTCAATAATTTATTACTCGGCTTTCGTTCATCGTAGAGTGTTGATTTTATTTTTAAATTGTAGGGAATTACAAGACCTTTAATAATAAAATATAAAAATTTCATCGTTAAATGAGCTTTTTTCTTAATAATCACGAAAAAGTGATTTTTAAACAACAAAAAATTTGTTTAACTTACTATAACTTTTTTTTCATTTGTTTAAACAAATGTTTTTTTTTATAACATAATAGATAATGTTATTAGGAATATATACGTGTTTAATTTTTGTTTGTACGAGATAGTGGAGCCGAGATATTCGCAAATGACCAAAAAATGACACAAAACACATTTTTACCAATAACTTTGGTAAAAAAAGTTGTCATGTGGTGCAAATTTGGTTTTAAGCTTTTTTCATAATCACCTATCGATCCATGAAAAAAAAATTGACCATGCCTCTGCGCGCAAGGTCAAATGACGCTTTGACTGGACTACTTCTCAAATTTTGTGATATGCTAATGGGGTTTTCCAAATCCAAGAAATATAATAGTAAAGAAAAAGAACGTTCCCAAAATATTTTGTATAGATCACAAAGCGCCTACAATTTTCTTAGGGATGGATTGGGGTTCAGACTTTCTAACGTATCCATTATTTATCGATGGGCTCCGGTAAAAGGTTTACAACCAGAATTCGAAAACAATGCCAACTCTTATCTGAAGTCAAAGTCGTTAAGCCACCTTGAACGCTATGTGGTTTTAATTTTTGATCAGATAAGAATTCGTCCAAATCTCACATATAACATTAAAATCGATTTGATTGATGGTTTCGAAGACCGAGGGACTTATAGAAAAATATTCTATTCCAACAAAACAAGTGTTTTCATCGTCAGTGGTTTATTTGATGGTTGGAAAAGCGTTTTAAATTATTTTGTTTCAGCAAACGGTGTGAAAGGGGTTAACCTGAACGAAGAACTTGGTCTTAAGGTTTGCGACATAGTTTCGCAATGTTTTATTCAAATCTGATATACGAGTACTAACTCCAGATGGTAATGTTTCCTTTGATGTTTTCAGTGAAATTTTCAATTTAGAAATTGACAACGTTGCTGTAAAACATGTTTAAAATTTCCAAATGCTTTCAAAAAAAATGAGTGTTCGCCTGGCAACGCAAATCTTCAGCAGGCCAACCGCAGCATCAATACAAACAGCTTATGAACTTAATTGTTTAAAAGAAAGTTCCAAACATGCTCTAGCAATGAAAGAATATACATTGAAAGAAAATCATGCAGAGATTCCGTCCGTCTGCAGGTCTGTACCTAAACCTTCAGCGTACAGGAGAATTTAAAATGTTTTTTTTTTTTTTAAACAGCCATTATGAAATCTCGTATTTATGATGATATGATGTTATTAACGGTACCTTTCATATATCCTCTTTTGATATTTCTACTTTGACTCTACCGATTTCGATCAAAATTTGTATATCGGAGCTTCTTTGATTTTGAAACAATAATGTAAACATAACAATTTTTCCTTAAATGTATATTATTAAATACTTAAATTTGTCAATACATCCCTTTTAATTTTAAAGAATTTTTTATATAAAGAATTGATTTATTCATAAAAATTTCTTTTACAAAGAATAACATTAAAATTACTATAGTTCAACATAATTTAATTTTAAAATATAAACACACACGCAAGCGAATATTTCATAAGATTCGTGATTCTATGTTCTTAAAATTGCTCGGTTGTGTATTTTTACTGTGTTGACAATTCATTTTTTTTTGTAATACTCGTGCTACATCCTTACAAGAGTGAAATAGAAGTAGATTTGACCTTTTTTTAAGTTGAAGTAGTTTCAAACAGTTTTTTGAAATGAAGTAGATTTCAGTAGTTTAATGATGGTGCAAAGTAGGAAGTAGATTTTAAAATATTTTGAAAAAAGAAGTAGATCTACTTCAATTGAAGTAAAGTGATACCGCTGATCTAACTTAAAGAAAATACAAGAATAGGCTAATCTTCCAAAATAGTGATTTTGGAAGTTTGAAAGCATCAACTGATGAATTTTTGAATATATGCAAACTTCATTTTAAACTATTTCAGGGAATTTTCAGAAAACGTTCACATCAAAAGAATATAAGAGAGACAATGGCTTTGGAATGAATGAGAATTACAAACATCAGAGACTTAAGCTGGTTCGATGAGAAAAATTCTTGTTATGTGCATCTAAAACAACTTCTTTATTTTGCACTTCTTGTTCTCTTGCGAAAACATTGTTCTTAGATTTAGATTTATTTATTTCGTATTCTTATACACATTAAGATACAATAATCTTATAAATTAGTGCTTAGTTATAATTAGTTTTTATTCCAATGAAAACAATCTAAGAGACGGCTTTTGTTACAATATAAGAAAAAAATAAAATGAATTAAGTATGCAAACAAAAAGGCGTTAATAAAGACAACATTAAGTTTTCTTCTACAAGAGGCATTACACTTCCCATAAACTTCGCATCCGTAAGCTAAAATTGTAATAATTAGTGATTTAACAAGAATAATTCCAGTTTTTATTGGAGTATAGTACTGAGATGTCCATAAGGAGCGAAGTACACCATAAACTTTTCCTGCGGCTAAGCTGATATGGTTATGGTTACTCCAAGTCAACGTATTATTAAAAGTCATTCCAAGATTCTTTGCAGTAGAGACATATTCGATACGGGCATTATAAAGGATAACTGGCGGAAAGTAAGAGGTGGACAGAGGTTTTTTTGAAATAACAATACACTTAGACTTTTTCAAGTTAAGTAAAAAAAAATTTTTCTTGGACCAGTTAGCGATGTTCTCAAGATCAGAAAAGAAAATAGAAGTTTGGTAGTAGTAAGTGAAAAATAAAATTTATTTAAGAGTTTCCAGCAGAGAACAAATGCTCGTGAAAAATCAAGTAGTAATAGAAAGGTTATTCGGTCTTAATCAATATTTTGTCTGATTTCATCAACAACCGTAAGAAGAGTGGTAGTGCAGCTATGTTTTTATCGAAATCCAGATTGCGCAGGGGTAAGCATGTTGAAAGTATTCAAAAACCTTCCACAAAAATGGGAGTATGGAAATAGGCCGAAAATCTTTACCACTTGAGTTCTTAGGAACGGGTATGATTTTGGCTTTCTTCCATGCTTTGGGAAAGACACTTATTGTTAATATAGTGTTGAAGGCAAAAGTTGTATGAGGCAGTACAAGAGGCAATATTATTTTAAGAAATTTAGGGTAGACAGCATCAATTCCCACGGCATTGGATTTAATATAGAGTATGCTTTCTACTACGTCAACTTGGTGAATTCCTGAAAATTTAAACTTGTTGGTAGATTCAGAGGTATCAGCTGAAGAAATAATTTGTTGGAAAGTAGGTCGCGCTTCGTTCGAGAAAGATGGAAGAGCTACAAATTCATCGTTGAGAGCATTTCCGTCAATATTGTTGGAAATTCGACCTTTCGGTTTACCCAGACCTATGGTGCGTAAGTTGTTCCAGAGTTTTTTTTCCACTCAAAGATGGGTCTAACCGTTTAGCGAAGATTAGACTTTTAGTGGAACGAATCAGAGCAACAGATTTGTTTCGAAGATAACAATATTCCCTACGGTATTCATTTAGCTTATATTTTTTTCCAGCACCCGTAAGCCAGGTCACGCTTTTTCATTTTTAACCGGATATTATTTGTGAACCAGGGGCGCTGTCCAGGTATGACAGTTTTGGATCTCAGAGGAACATGCTCATCAAAAAGCAAATTAATATTTGTTTGTAAAAAATTAATTTGTTCATCATATGAAGTCATGAAATATAATTGATCTCATTCTATGCTCCGAACATCGCTCTCTAAAGCATCATGATCATGACTGATGAGTTTAAAGTACCTGTATGTAAAGGTGGAAGGTGAACTAGTAATCTTAAAATCAAAAGTTAGGTAGATGAGGTCATGTTTGGAAAAGGCAGGAGCGGACAACTGATCATAAAACATAATATTACTGGGTTCACTGACGAAAAAAACATCAAGGAGTGTAGCTGTGTGAGCGCTGAAAAGTGTAAATATGAAACATTGACCGGGGATAGATTTAAGGTCAGCATGCTTTCCAATAAATGCTCTTCTAAAAGTAAATCACTGTTCATATCACCAAATTTTTGACGAAGAGACAGTGATTTCTTCCAGTAAGGAAATAAGAGGTCCCGTATTTACTGACCTATGAGGCCTGTACACAGCTCCGACGTGAAGTTTCTCATGTTCTCCAATTATATCTTGTATAATCCATCTGACAGTCATTAGAAGACCTACATTTTAAATTACATGGAATGTTTTCTTTTACATATATTGCAACCCCACCACCGATGCATCTAGTTCGATCGGCTCGGAAAAGTTTAAAGCCTGCTTGAACTTGAAACATACTATCACTCAGATCAGCATTAAGCCAAGTCTCTGACACACAAACCAAATCAACCCCAGACCCTTCAAAAATATCTCGAAATTCATAAATTTTACCCTTTAAACTTTGCGTATTTAAATGACAGATTTTAAGGCCAGATCTATAGCTCGTTAAAACTTTAACCAAAGAACGCAGGACGATACGACTACCCGTTTCCGATACTACTCCGTTGTTACTAACCGATACCGACCCGGTAATGTTTTTGAAAAAATATTAAATAAGAGAGCGACACCGAGAGAGTAGCCATAGGAGAATATTTCATATAAAAAGGCAAATGAATGGAAGTAAGGCGAAAATGAAAAAATAGAGGCAAAATTGAAAAAGTTAATATAATGAGTTAAAATAATAAATATAATAAAAGAAATTAAATTAAAAATAACTATTATTCAAAAAATAAAAATAAATTAAGAAATAATATAATAAATTATATACTGCAAAAAAAGTATTTGGCAATGCTGGTTGGTTAATTACTATTTGTTCGATGTATTGACAAATCTAATGACTCGGTTATTTTATTTAAAGTGTCAATGTTGTCAACAATTTCAGCTTCGTTGTCATCTTGGTAAAGTTTGATGTAAACAACTCCTCGAGCGGTGAAAACAGAATGTAGTTTTTTACTTTTCTTAAGTGCAAGCGCGTTTCGTAATATAATTTGGTTCTTTTTTGTCAAACTTTCTCGAAGATAAACAAGTGAAGTGCCTTCGGACGGGAAACCAAGATCGCTGAGTTGAAGTCGACGTTTGTTTTAGTTCTGGAACATTTTAATTTGTTTTAGTGTGATGTTCCTATCAAATGGCGAATTAAATTTAAGTAGAATTACAGAATCCATTCGGTTATTCGAATGCCGTGCGCGATAAATTTTGTTCAAAGCTAATGCATTTAGATGAATTGTATTGCAAAGTTTATTAAATATAGTGGGAAGTTCTTCATCGGAATGGTATGGGACGCCGCACAGTGGGGCGACTTGTATGGGGAGCGGAAAAACGTCCATAAAAACCGAACCACTTAACCAATTTGGATGAAATTTTCAGAAATGAAAGAAGTTTTGGAAAGAAAGCTCCACAAAAAATTTCCAGCCACGCCCACTAACAAAAAAATCGTCAAAATTTATAAAAATCCAGGTTTTGTTAGAAGTCAAGGTTAAAGATGGTGCTTTTTTTTAAGGAAGTTAGCAATTCACATTTTCCACACCCTCTTTTTGGGCGGTTTTTAATCTTTTCTTTTAACTTTCTTGTACTTGTTTTGTATGTAGACATGTTTTGTTATTGCGATAAAATCGGAACCAAACAACTGATTTAAATAATATTTTCAAATATTATAAAGAATAGTTTAAGAAATGAAAACAAACTATTTCCACGCACTGACACTCCCACACAAAAGTTTGTCTGAATTCCAAAGTTGTTAAGCTAAGTTTTGAGTAATTAGAAAAATATATTTTCGCGAAAAGAAATCAAATAAAATGCTTGATAAATGCAACCATTACGTATCTATCGGTTCAGTGTTTTTATGATATATATAATGGAAAGAAGCGATGCTGTTCTTATTTTCGGAGACAAATTATGAATATTCGGTATTTCATGTTCCTTATAGCAAAAGTGAGTGTATCCAAAAAAAGTAACTTTTTATGGGGTGGTAAATCATAAAAATAATGTAACCATTAAAAGCCGACAAGCGTTAATTTACAAACGCATAGTCAAACATTAAACCAGCAACACGTTTTATGTTAAGTCTTCACTACTGAAACTTGCATCAAATAATGAGCAAACTTCAAAGCAGAACCAAAAAACAACGCACAACATGTTTAAGACATTTTTCTCAATTTTGAAAAAGAAGTTTTTGGAAAGAAGAAGTACGTTACGAAATACAACTATATGAATGTAAAAAAAAAAGAAAACAAAGATTTTAATTTATATTAATATTAATTCTAAGTCATTAAAAAATGCATACAAGTTCTCATGTTACACCTTATTCTTACTGATGTGACATTTAACTCTGTTTAAAAAAAAAAAAAAAAAAAAAACACTAATTTATTCAATATTCTTATCATATATTGCAATCTGTAAGTAATTATTGTAAATTTTTCCTAATTATTGAGTAAAGATTGTACAAATACAATACAAATATTCCTTTTTAGGACACAGAAGTAAAAAAAAATGAGTTTTTTGCAAGATTTAAACCTGCTCACTCACTCACTGTGCGGATTTGCAGGTATTTGCAGCTAAATTTTGTTTGAATGTAAACTTGGACATGTCTACATCGAGAAAATAGCTGTCTCAAAGCAGAGGAAAGTGGAGCTTTTTTTAAATGACTACAAATTTCCATTACTGTGGACTGAGTCTTATTTTGTGCTGCCGTAATTCACTCAATTTTTTTTTTTGCTGAGCTTGACTGCTGTATTGTATTATTAGGCATCCCAAATAAGATAACAAAAAACAATCCCATTTTTAGTTCATCCCGAATAGACGTAACACCCTACGAAAGTCGAATCAAATTCTCACACTATTTCAAATATTTCGACTTTGGGCGTCTTTTTAGGTGTTCAGACTTCAGTTTTGGCCCAAATCCTTAGTGTACCCAGATTCTCTGGCTAATTTACTGTGAAAAACATGAATCAGCTAATCGAAATCAGCACTTTTGCAAAATCGAGTTTTTTCCGCCTTGACCCCACTGTGCGCCGTAAAGAATTGCATCGGAAGCAACAAATTTGTTTTCTTGTGCTTCGATCAATCGTTGAAGCTCACAAATTGTGGACGAATTATTTGACAGCTCGATTACACTTAAGAAAAACTTTGTATTTAAGTTGAACTGTTCACTTTATAGATTTGATAGCTGCCTCTTGAAGCTTCTTGGACAGTTTATAATTGGGAAACCAAAATAAAATAACCGGAGAGTAAAAAACGCACGTCTATAGAGTTGTTTTCATTCCACTATCGTACAGAATTTTTCTTTTTCTTGGAAAATACAAAAATGTTTTAGAAATAAAAATCAAAAAGTTTAAATTTTGTCAGGGAATAAACGTTCAAACGTTTTGAGAGAAAACGCGAAGTGAGAAGGAGAGTGAGAGGCATGGGGAACTCACTTAAAACAAGCACCCCAAGAGTGAGAGACATGGGCAACTCACTTTAAACAAGCAAATGTAAAAAACATCCTTCTCAGAATTCATAATGTAGAAAAAACAAAGCAGAATTAAACCGTTACTTGAATTAATAATAAAAATCAACAAATATTTTAAATCGTTAAATTGTTAACGGGAGAACATCATTTGGACAAAAAAAAATTATTTGCAGATAGTTTCCTATGTACATAGTTACATATGCAGAAAGAAAATCTTCGTCATTTAAGCAAAAACATAGAAACAACTATTACCAATAAAGAAAAATACATGCAAAAACTTTTTTTTTCTTCAGCAATAAAAATTGTAAACAAAGTTCAAAAGAAAATATTGAAGCATCATTCTCATGGAAACCAATTCAAATTTATTCAATGAAAAAATTTAATTTTTTTTTTCATAACAAAACCCCCTTACCACCGCATATGCTTTATTATTTCCTTCTGTAAAAACAACTAAAATTTGTAGGTATGTACCTACAATAAACTTAAGTGTGTTACACTTATCCACAAAAGAGATTTAGACAACTTTGACCAAGAAGAATTCATTGCATAAGAATCACATCAACCAGAAACGCAAAAAAAAAAAACACGCACACCTTAGGCTGAAAACACACCGGATAAAGCAAAACATGTTTTTTTGTTTCGTGAAACAAGAGAACATTGTTTTTTATGAGACGAAACACACCAAAAAAAACGAAACAAAACACATGTTTCGATGGTAGTTGACGAAAATACATACTATTGTATACGAGCAACACACACCGAATGCAACAAAACTGTTTCGAACAAGGGTCGTTGACGATAATTGCATACATTCTTATGGCACAACGCACACCAAATGAAGCAAAACATAAAAACAAAAACAAAACAGAAAAACATGTTTCGTTGCCGATAGCTGAGCTATTGTTTTTTGAAAAACAAAATTTTGACTCCGTTGTTTTTATTTTCTTCTTTCGTTGCACTTTACAGATTTATTTGCTTCTACGTTTACTCTGTGCGCAAATTTTTAAATAAATACGGACGTAGATGGAGAAAAATTATTTTTTTTTAATTGAGGCAAGAAGCCCTATCTATAATTATAAAAATAAGGAACATAAACTTATTATTGATAAGCTGTGGATTGCTACTTCCTACTATTACATTTTTGAAGATGGGCAAGATTAAAAGCTTTTCCCTTTTCTTATAAATAAACACATAATGTCAAAATTGTTATTTGTGTTTACTTGCCGTAGAGTTATAATCTTTCAGCCGGAGTTAAGCTTTTACGATAGTTCGCACTAAATGTTATCTATAATTTTGCTGTACATCCGGATTGTTTTGAAGAAGCTCTCATTTGGCCAATTTATAAGAAGGGTGACCCATGTGACCCAAACAATTATAGAGGAATCTCGTTTTTAAACGCAAGTTTGAAAATATACACATCGCTTCTTAATAATAGACTTAACAAGTGGGTTAAAATTAATAACAAACTAAGCGAATATCAATCCGGTTTTCGAAAAGGCTATTCGACAATGGATAACATTTTTGTGCTAACATGTCTAGCCCGCTCAAAGTTAAGCCAAAATAAAAAAATGTATGCTTTTTTCGTTGATTTTAAAGCTGCCTTTGATAAAGTGGACAGAAGAGCACTGTTTTACAAACTCTACAATCTTGGTATGTCAACTAAATTCGGAAGAGCATTAGAAAAATTGTATCATCAGACTACAGGACGCGTATTCAATGGTGCAGAAACATCACAAAACATTAAAATGAATTGCGGAGTTCGGCAAGGATGCAATCTGAGTCCGTTACTATTTGCCCTTTTTCTAGATGACATAGTGGAATCCCTTCCCTGTGGTGTTGAATATGGAAATATTAAAATAAAAGTTATAATGTATGCTGATGATATTTTAATTCTGGCAGAATCTCCAACTTCTCTGCAATTAAACATTAACAGGCTTTTTGACTACTGCAAAAGATGGTGCTTGGAAGTAAATACTGAGAAGTCAAAAGTTATGGTATTCCAGAACGGCACAGGAAGAACTTCTAGAGAGGAACACTGGACATATGGCGAAACCGAATTGGAAGTAGTGAAAGAGTACGCTTACCTGGGAATGACGATAACATATAATTTAAATATGGAAAAACATCTCGAAACTAAAGCTAACGTAGCCAAAACAGCAATTTGTGCAAAATGGAAAAAAATATTCAAAAATAAGCTTGTTTCAACTAATGCTAAAGTCAAAGTTTTTGATGCAACTGCTAAAGCTATTCTTTTCTACGGAGCACAAACCTGGGGTGTTAAAAATTTGAGACAGTGGAGAATTTGTTACGTTTTTTCTTAAGGAAAATTTTTCTTTTACCGGTAAATACCCCAAAATACATGTATTACTTAGAAACAGGACTTCCAACGCTTTTCGTTTCCACTCTTAAGTTAAACGCTGATTACTTGGTGCGAGTAATAAAGATGGATGATACTAGATTGCCGAAGCTGGTGTTAATGCATGCAGTACGTCGAAAATCACTATTTTATAAAGATTGGGTTGATCATGCAGCTAATTGTGGGTGGAATCTAGACCTAATCGAAGCAGATGCAGTGCATTGGAAAACGTCTCTTTATGAAATAATTCAAAGCATCGATGAAAACGAGCGATATGCATTCAAAGAACAAGCAAGATCATCAAGTGAACGAACAGTATATGCCAAACTAAATTACAATTTATATGTAAAAAATTACTTCAGCGAAAACTATCCAATAAAAATGATAAGCAGTATTTTCAAAGCAAGGGGAGAACTATTAAAACTCAATTATATGCCGCACAGGAACGATTTGGAAGGTATTTGCTCTCTATGCAATATGCGGGAAATAGAGAACGTTTACTATTTTATTGCTATATGTCCAATGCTGATGGAACTTAGGAGAGTTTTCTTCGAGAAGAACTACCTGCAAGAAGAAGACATAAAACTTATTCTTAATGGAGAAGACTGGGTTCGGCTGTATCAATTTACTTCAGAAGCGATGTCCTACAGAAGCAAAATCATAAGTGAACTTTTTTAAACCTAAATAATTTTTTTTTTGTACGTTTTTCCATTAACTAAAAAGATTCTTTTTAATTAAAAATACAAAAAAAAAATTCCGTTTTCACTAAACTAAAAGTTGCATAGAAAAAAAAAAAAAATACATTCCGTTTTTGCTAAGCTAAAAGCAATTTTTTTTTTCTGTTTTTTAATCAATTTTGTTTTAACTAAACTAAAAGTTAGATTTAATCAATCAATTTGTACGATTAAGTACTTGTCGACCAAAGTGTATCACCTTGACGACTTGAGATGCTTCTAGTGCATAAACCAGAAGATCTCGATTTTGACGTGGTTGGGAATGTGAATGGTTTCCTTTAAAGAGAAATGTTTTGTTTTTTGTCTTCGATTAGTGCAACCCCTTACCGCTGGTGGGGGGAAGTTGCAATAATTTAAATGAAACTCAATAATTGGTGGTTAAACAAAAAGTGATTTTATTTCAGCACATAATCGTCTTAAATACTAAAAAATAGCTTATTAACACAAATCAATACAAGTTCAATAATTAACAAATAGCTTATTCTACAATTTTAACAAAGTCAATCCGATCAATAAATCAATTTTATTGCTTAATTCTATAATATGCAGCGTGTGCACAATGTGTCATTGACTTGATAAAAAATAAAAACATTATGTGCACACACCGCACAATGTGTAAGCAAAAAATTATTAACAAGGAAATATGCACATTCTGCACAATGTATAAGAACTGAATTTTATTGTGACTTGAATTGTGACCTACTTAAGGTAGGTAAGTAAGTGTGAAATGTGTATAGATTGTTTGTGAATTGTGATAGGTCAGTTGTGTAGGAAATTGTGCTGGGTATTAGATGTTTTGAAATGTGTATAGTTGTGTAGGAACTTGTGCTGGGTATTAACATACTCCCCGCCTTGAACTATTGTTCAAAGGTGTAAGGTGAAGGCTTCGTGACTTCGTGGAGCTGGGATCGGGGGGTTCTTCGGACGATAAATGCGGCTTCTTATGACCCTCCAGATGAAGTATATAAAGATCAAGCCTATACAAGATACGGCAAAATAACTGACAACGAACTGATGAGTATCAGTGTTTTTTTACTTGAACGAGAGTTTCTTCGAGTTGTTGTTGTGCGATATTCTTTTGTAGTAGATCTAGTTCGTATGAGCGTCTCCGAAATTGTAGTTGTATATGATGGTGACTCATCTGGATTGATTGTGGATAGTTCTGAATGAATTCCGATAGGTTGCTTGTAGGAACATAGGATGCTCGTCTAACACTTGTGAAAATGTTGTGTCCGTGGATGGTAAATAAGTCTTGTTTCACAATACACCCAGCTGGGACGGTTAAGATACCAGAATTGTTTAATCGGATTTGGTTAAGGTTCCCTTCGCAAACGACATTTATTAATGATTGAGATCGAAGTGAATATATCCAGTTATTTGATTGGTGCAGTTGTATCCAAAACTGCTCATCTGTAAAGTCTTCGAGTTGACAGGAAACATGATCGAAAACCTGGTTCATAAGGTTGAACTCACAGAGACTGACATTAGAGCCTTTCTGATAAAGTGGATGCCTTTGATGACACATGATGTCATTTTCTAGAATCCTTGAACATGTGCTAAACTCTGCCTCATTTAATGTATAATACTGTGTTCGATGTAGGTTTATAATTATGTAATCTGAAGACGGTCTTATCGCAATGAATGAAGTGTTGACTAAGACTGGAACTGGGATCATGCTGTATAGTTCATAATGTTCGGTTGTGACCAACGGAAGTGATAATTTGAAGATTATGTTTGATCCAACGATTCGTCCTTCTGCTGTCATCAATTTGTAGAACATTGCTATGTTACCGTTTGTTTCTGACAGACGTAGATTTGGTGGTAGATGGGCCTTGATGGTTGTTATCTCTCGTCGTAATTGGTTGGGATGTATCAAGTTGGCGCTTACTTTTCCATGATGAACGTCTGTGATTAAGTCCAATAATAATGTTTGCATTCTTTGAAGGTTTGTGGCCCCTAAAAACATTTGAAACCCATGTGCAAGAATTAGCTGGGAGAGTTTTAACTGATGAATTTCAGTGTTTGTTATGTTAAACTGGTTTATTATGACATTGAATTCCGTGCCTAGTGATTGGAATTGTTTTTCTAGTCTTCCTTCGTTGGTGCGAATTATGTTTGCGGTTGAGTTTATTAAAGATGTCTGATTCTTCATCAGCTGCAGCAAATGATCCTCATTGACATGAATAGTTGATATGACATGGGACATATGTTTGGCATACTCCGAGTCTAAGACTCCAAATAGCGAGTTAGCCAGATTTCCAACTATGTTGACTGCACCACGTTTTGGACGAAGTACATTTTCTTCGAGAAGTCCATCCTTATCATTTATTTCTTGTATCAGATGTTGAAATTGTTGCAGGAACGTTATACAAGGATCAGCTGGTGTCATCAATTGGCAAAGTTCTTTAAGTTTACTGTGGCCTAAATTCAGCCATTTCAATTCCTTCCAGTAAGGCCTTAGTTCATAATATATCACTATATCCCATTGGTCAGAGATGATATGTGCAGTTCCCAAATTTTCAAAGTAAATTCCGGGGGTTGTTTTGAATGGTGATACATTGACCTGGCTGCACATGACCATTGGTAGTATTAGTAAGGTTGTGAGTACTGCAACCCAAATATTGAAGGGGTTGTATTTTCTTTTCTTTGCGGGTGGACTTATATTATCGCCTTGTCCAATCTCACCGTCTTCAAGTTCCTCAATTGGCTTAGGGGATGTTGCTATGCATGTCGAAGCCTGCTGGCCTGTGTTTGTTTCATCTATCTGGATGGGTAATGGAGCTAGTCTGTGTATTGGTCTTCGTAATGTACTAGTTGCTGTCAGGATCTCAGCGACTCTTACTACTCCATCTGCACCAGGGAACGTCTGAATTACTCTTCCAATGGGCCATTTCATGACTGGACAGTTGTCTTCTTTGATAATTACCATTGTTCCCGGTAACAGGTTTTCGCATTTTCGTTGCCATTTATGTCTTTGTTGAAGTTCATGGAGATATTCGGTGTGCCATCTTTTCCAGAATTCTTCTTTGATGTCTGAAATCATTTTGAGTTGTTTCGAAGGCTTCACGTTAAGTGTTTCGGCGGTTGGATCTGTTGTATTAGTTAATGGTTCGCCAATGATGAAATGGCCTGGTGTAAGTGCTGTTAAGTCATTAGCATCGTTTGACATTGAAGTGATAGGTCGAGAGTTTAAAACTGCCTCGATTTCTATCATTATGGTCTCAAGTTCTTCATAGGTTAGTGAGGCGGAACTTAAACATCGATACAAAAGATATTTTGCTGATTTCACAGCAGCTTCCCAAAGACCTCCGAAGTGTGGTGCTCTCGGAGGAATGAAATGAAACTCTATTCCTTTTGATGAGAAGGTATTTTGAATTTTATCTTGTGCTCCTTGGGTGTGTATGTGGTTTACCAATTCCTTTAGTTGATTATTTGCACCAACAAAATTGGTAGCATTGTCACAATATATGTGTTGACAATTGCCTCGCCTTCCGATAAATCTTTTCATGGCGGCGATGAATCCATTAGTTGATAGGTCTGTTACTAATTCTAGATGGACCGCCTTTGTGGAGAAACAGCAAAACACAGCTATATAAGTCTTCTGTGGATGTTTTCCTCTTATCTTGTAGTGTGTCTTTATAGGTCCGCAGAAATCAACTCCGGAGTTCATGAACGGACGTGCAGACTGTACTCTATGTGATGGGAGATTTCCCATTATTTGGGTTAATAGTTTTGGTTTGGCTCTTGTACATCTGACACATTTCTGAACCACTGATCTGGCGATTGTTTTTCCCTTGATAGGCCAAAACCTTTGTTTTATTGTTGCTAATAGTGCTTGTGGCCCGCAATGTAGATTTTCCTTGTGATAGGAGTCCATCAACATCCTTGTAAAGGGATGAGAGTAAGGCAGGAGTAGTGGATGCTTGGCTTCATATGGTAATGATGATGCTTCAAGACGGCCTCCAACCCTTAGAGCTCCCTCTTCATCGATAAATGGGGATAAGCTGGTGATTGAGCTGCCCTTTGATGTTTCATTGAACCCTTTAAGGTGTTTGATGTCTTGGTCAAATTCTTCTCCTTGCATGGTTTTGACTATATGAATGAGGGCCTTATAGAGTTCTGTTGGCCTGAGGGACCCACATTTTTTGATGAGTTCGTCCTTCTTTGCAGCTCTCAGATTATGAAAATAGAGAAGAATATATGCTACAACTCGCTGTAGTCTTCTGAAGTCATTGTTGTGCTCAATTGAATAAATAAAGCTGGCTGGTTTTTCTACAGCTGATAATGTATGTGTTGTTGCTCTTTTCTCCAGATCACATTCCTGTTTCTTCGTGTATGGTGGAGGCCATGATGATTCTGCCCCATGGAGATATAAGGGTCCATAAAACCACAAATTGCATGATGCTAATTTATCAGCTGGTATTCCACGCGACAGTAAGTCGGCAGGGTTGTCTCTGGAACGAACGTGCCGCCACTGTTGAATTGATGTGAGTCTTTGTATGGATGATATTCGGTTTGCAACAAAGGTGTGAAAAGATGATGATGAGGAGTTGATCCAACCAAGCACTATCTCAGAGTCAGTCCATATAACGGTCGGACAAGATTCTAAATGTAGATCCTTGGTTATGCGGTGAACTAATTCAGCTGCTAAAGTTGCAGCACATAGCTCCAGGCGTGGGATAGTTAGCTTTTTTACGGGAGCTACTCTTGATTTGGCACACAGTAATCTAACTGTGATGGTTTTGTCTTTGTTGATTGCTCTTATGTATATGGCTGCTCCATATCCCTTCTCTGATGCGTCAGCAAAGGCGTGGACCTGCACGGAAATTGGAGTCCTATGTGCAAATATATGACGATCGATTTTGATATCTCGCAAGTGATTTAAGTTGTCTCTGAATTTGGACCATTCCACCTGTAATTCCTTGGGAAGAGGGGTGTCCCAGTCGAAACCACATGTCCAGAGTTTTTGTAGGAACATCTTTGCTGTAACAATGACTGGTCCCAGAAATCCAAGTGGGTCGAATAGTTGTGATATGTCAGACAAAGCCGTACGCTTGGTGATTTTTTCGGTTTTGCTGTGTTGAATGCGTACCATAAATGTGTCTGATTTGGGGAGCCACCTTTGGCCAAGAGTTTTGATCTGTGTTGTATTATCAATATCTAAGTCAAGCTGCAGCGCCACGTCATCAATTGGAATGTTTTTTAGCAGCGCTTGATCATTAGCACACCATTTCCTAAGTGTGAAGCCAGCGGACTTTAGCAAGGCATCCAATTGTTCTTGCATTTCAATTGTTTGAATCAAACTGTTCGATCCTGTCATGACATCATCAACATAGAAATTCGTTCTTAATACTTCTGCACCAAGGGGGTATTGAGTCATGCCATCTGAAGCCAGTTTTTGTAAACATTTCGTGGCCAAATATGGAGCTGATGTTGTCCCATAAGTGACCGTGTTGAGTTGATACGCTTGTAGTTCTTCTGATGGATGATTTCGCCACAGAATTAACTGAAATCGTCTATCGTCTTAATCGATGAGAATCTGTCGATACATCTTTTCGATGTCTGCAGTGAACACGTATCGGTGCAAACGGAACCGAAGAAGAGTTGTCAATAATTCGTCTTGGATGGTCGGTCCATTTGATAAGATGTCGTTTAGAGATACGTTGCTTGTCGTTTTCGCAGAAGCATCAAATACCACTCTTAGCTTTGTTGTGGTGCTATCTGGTTTAAGCACACAGTGATGCGGCAGAAAATAATGAATTCCATGAATCTGAGTGATGTCGATCTTTTCCATGTGACCCAATCTTATATATTCTGCCATAAAGTTTGAATATTGTTCTTTCAAATTGTCTTGTTTTGCTAATCGTTTTTTCCAGGGAATTGAATCTTTGAAGAGCAAGGTTTTTTGATTTACCAAGTGCCTTCTTGTCTGCCTTGAATGGGAGTCGAACGACGAATCGCCCGTCCGAATTTCTGATGGTGTTCTCTGCGAAATGGAGTTCACATTTTCTTTCTTCGCTTGTGAAGGACTCTTTTGGTATTGTTTGCATCTCTTCTACCTTCCAGAATTTTTCTATATTTTCATGGAGTTCTTCTTCGATGGAGATTCCACACATTGATGATTGTGGTGATGTTCCATCTAATTTTCCGGTCACTACCCAGCCAAGATGTGTGTTTTGGAGGCTTGGTAGGCCTGGTCCTATGGTGATATGTTCAACTGTCAGGAAGTGATGGTATAATTCCGCTCCAAGGAGGATATCAATTTTTACAGGTTCATTGAAGTGCGGATCTGCCAGTTTTAATTCCTTTGGAATGTGCCAAGAAGCAGTGTTGATTCTTCGAGTTGGTTGAGTTGGAGTAATTTGTCGTAAGACAAAGGCCTCTAAGTTGGCTGTAAAGTCAGATGTTCTGGATTTTAAGGTTAAATTTACTCTCTTGGTTGCTTGTCTGGTTCCTTCTCCGATCCCAAGAATTCGCATTGTTTCGGCAAATTCAGGAATATTTAGTTTTCTTGAAAGCCTTTCCGTAATGAAGTTGAGTTGTGATCCAGAGTCAAGCAATGCTCGGCAATTGACTATGGTCCCTTCACTGTCTTCTATGTTAACGATTACCGTGCTGAGAAAGACGTAACTTCTCTCGCTTGGACTGACTGCCGCAGCCGAGGTGATTGGGGCCACTGCTGTGACTGATGATGTTGGTTTATTTTCAAGGGTACCAGTCCTTCTGGTATTTTCTGAAACTTGTTCGCGGTGCATGGTTGTATGATGCTTTCTTTGACAGATTTGACATCTTCTTGATGACAAGCAATTTGAAGTGAAGTGTCCTGATTTCAGACAATTTATGCAAAGCTTCTTTTCCTTAGCATATTCACTTTTTTGGTATGCTCCCTTCTGCAAAAATGTTTTGCATGTGTAGAGTGGATGGTCGCCCTTACACAACTCGCATTTGATGGTTTTCAATGTTGCATGGTAAGCTCTTGATGATGGAGCTCTTGTTTGGTATTGTGGCTTCTGTTTGTTTTCCTTACGTTCAGGATTTATAGATTCCATTGATTGGAATCTTTTTTCAATGAACTGAAGTAATGGTTCAATATCTTGGATTTCACGTGGATTTGTCAAGGCTTGTTCGTATAATCGTTGCGATTCCTTATCTAATTTTTGGAGAATGATATAGGCCACCAATGTTCCCCAACCTTGTGTATCAATACCCAAGTTTTGTATTCCTGATATGCACTCCTGTGTTGTGTCTAGAATCTTCTTCAATGAATTAGCTGATTCTGTTGGGCTTGCTGGTTGATTCATTAATTTTTGAATATATGTTGTAAAGATAAGTCTCTTGTTGTCGTATCGCTGTTCTATTAATTTCCAGGCTGTTGTATAATTATCTGCTGTGACTTGTAGATGTTTAATTATGTTACCTGGTTCTTCAGTTAAGTGCGTCTTCAGATATTGCATTTTTTGGATTGAGTTTAATGATTTGTTGTTATGTACCAGAGTCTTGAAGAGATCATGAAACGATGGCCAAGCATCATAACGTCCATTGTAAGTTGGAATGTTGATTCTTTCAAGTTTCACTTCGTTGTGGCTGCTTCCCTGTGGGTCCATTTTATTTGTCTTTTCTTTAGTCTCGATTGCGATTTCTTGGTACATATTTTCTATTTCAGCATATTCGTCCTGCTTGAGGTAGTCTGATTCGTCTGGAGAGATAGCGTTTGCTATGATGTCATCGTGAGTCTGCATGATGTCCTTCTAGTACTGTTCCAACGTTTTTAAATATTGCTCGCATGCCAGATTTGACAGTGATTGAGCTAAACCTTCCTTCAGTTTATTGTATAAACGTACAAATAAAGCTATTTTATTTTTCTGCCGTTTATAGCGTTGCTGTTGTGAAGTCAGATCTTGATTTGTATGTGCAGCCGGGTCTTGGTTGTTGATTGCTTGGTAAGCATCTTCAATGAGGTTGAGCATTTCTTCATATCGGTTGTTTATCTCCTCAAAGTAACCTCCTTCCTTGTATTCATGGTTCTCATCTTGGTAGGTTTCGTGTATCATTGTGTCGTTCATAACGAATTTATCCCATTGTTCCTTCAAGGCTTGACGTTGCCTTGCTAGATACTCTGGGGTAATTCGCAATTTCGGTGATTTTTTGAAATTCTTTAAAAGATTTTTAATCACCTCTCCAGTTTCCTTCTGTTTTTGGATTAATTTTTCCATTTTTTCTGTTTCAATAGATTTATTAAGCTGCTTGAGAATATGGTTTTCTTCTTGCCTTCTTGGCTTATTTGATGATTGGTTGCTGCTACTTTAGGATATAGTTTTCTTGAGATTCGCTTGCCTTCTCGGCTTATTTGATGATTGCTTGTTGCTGCTTGAGGGTATATTTTTCTTCTTACCTTCTTGGCTTATTTGATGATTGGTTGCTGCTACTTGAGGATATAGTTTTCTTCAGATTCGCTTGCCTTCTCGGCTTATTTGATGATTGCTTGCTACTTGTATACTCTTGCCTTCTTTGCTGCTTGATGATATAATTGGATTAGCTCTGATGACGAGCTTGAAATTGCTCAGATGAACAAAACAAATCTCAACCAAAATAATTCCCAGATCACGTCGGGGTCACCGAAATGTACGATTAAGTACTTGTCGACCAAAGTGTATCACCTTGACGACTTGAGATGCTTCTAGTGCATAAACCAGAAGATCTCGATTTTGACGTGGTTGGGAATGTGAATGGTTTCCTTTAAAGAGAAATGTTTTGTTTTTTGTCTTCGATTAGTGCAACCCCTTACCGCTGGTGGGGGGAAGTTGCAATAATTTAAATGAAACTCAATAATTGGTGGTTAAACAAAAAGTGATTTTATTTCAGCACATAATCGTCTTAAATACTAAAAAATAGCTTATTAACACAAATCAATACAAGTTCAATAATTAACAAATAGCTTATTCTACAATTTTAACAAAGTCAATCCGATCAATAAATCAATTTTATTGCTTAATTCTATAATATGCAGCGTGTGCACAATGTGTCATTGACTTGATAAAAAATAAAAACATTATGTGCACACACCGCACAATGTGTAAGCAAAAAATTATTAACAAGGAAATATGCACATTCTGCACAATGTATAAGAACTGAATTTTATTGTGACTTGAATTGTGACCTACTTAAGGTAGGTAAGTAAGTGTGAAATGTGTATAGATTGTTTGTGAATTGTGATAGGTCAGTTGTGTAGGAAATTGTGCTGGGTATTAGATGTTTTGAAATGTGTATGGTTGTGTAGGAACTTGTGCTGGGTATTAACACAATTCATGTTTGAAATAAGATATAAACTATGTAACTACTCGAAAAATTAACAATTATCAATTTTGTTTTAACTAAACTGAAAGTTCAATTTAATCAACCAATTCATGTTTGAAATAAGATATAAATTATGTAACTTTTCGAAAAATTAACAATTATCTTTTATAATAGTAAAAATATTATGTAAAAGCAAATAGTAAAGAAGCCACTCGGGCAGACGGCATAGATGCCATGTCCTACTTTATTCAATTAAGGAGTCAAAATGTAAAGAAACTTTTTTAGGAAATGAATAAAATTATCTATCTATCTATCTTGTTCGTATTTTGTTTCATTTCAACGCACACCAAACGAAACAAAAAAAAACAAAACGTTTTGTTTTGTTTTATTCTGTTTCGATTGGTGTGTGTTCAAATAAAAAATGTTTTTTTGACTATCGAATAAAAAACGTTTTGCTTTATCTGGTGTGTTTCAGCCTTACACAAAAGTCAAGAAAGGAGGAAGACTGAAGAGATAAGACAAAAAAAGTAAATACAACAAACAACTTGATAATACAAGAAACCATAATGTCCTAGTATAGTCAATACGGGTTCGATCCAACTGGGACGTAGTGGTACCTTTGTATATAAAACTTATAGTACTATCTATCCTTCTATATAATATCTTATAGTATTATCAATTGACGTGATTTTATGTTAGAGTCCCTAGCCTGTGGTGTCGCTGAAATCAGCAAAATTTTCCAGTGGAGAGTTAGGATAAGAAAGATAGAAACAAGTAGTAAGAAAGAGAAATTTTATCATTTTCATTTTTCAACGAAAGGCAGAATAAGGGAGATTTCCGAGTGGTGGAAATGAAAAAAAAATGTTCTTTTTTGACCGTTTTCTGTTGGAATATATTTTCTTGTTTGTATGTTTTTGTGAGTATGTATTGAGGTAGATATATTTTTGGCTTGAACTTTTTTGTCTGCATACATTTTCTTGTTTGTATGGTTTTTGTAGGTATTGAAATAAAGAGATATGCCTATCATTTGATTTGAAATTTTCAATTCTGGTGAAAAATCAAATAATTACTATCTGAAGCGAGAACTCGCAGTCAATGCTACAAAGATACAGTGTGTTCTAGAAAGCACAATGATTGCAATGACAAACTACATTTTTTATTGATCGTTTGAAAAAAAATTTTTTTTAGTTTTTCTTGAGGTTTAGTTTCTAAATCTATAGTAAACAAGTAGAAAAGGAGTTCTCCGAGTTGCGCAAAAATAATTTCAAATATTTTTCATTTTACGAGTATTTTTCGATAAAAATTAAAATTGAAAATTTCGAATGTATTAAAAATGTTCTTTTCTGTCATAAAATAACAATAATTCACAAAATAAATAGTAACAATAAATAGTTGAAATTTTATGGAAAGCAAGTAAATTTAATAGGATAATTAATAAAAAATTTGTTTGTTTACGAAATGATTTTTTTTAAAAGCATGAAAGAGTCAAAACAATATTTTTAAATATCGACACATAACTTTCTTGGAACTTTTACGGTACCAATACTGTAAGGAATGATGAAATTCAGTATATTTATCTAGAATATAAAAAAATAATAATTATTATTATTATATATTATTATTATTATATTATAATATGAGCCATTATAAACTAAAAGAACATTTATTAAAAAACAAATACGAAAATGACCACGGATATTACAAAATCGACTATTTCTTAATTTTAATATAGTGAATGTAATTCAATGTCATCCAAATTATATTAGGTTCAAGTAATATGATTAAATAAATTTCTTTTGGCGGTGGTTAGACTAAAAAATATTAATATGGAACAAAGATAACAAGGCCACGGAGATTACACTGAATTTTTACTCGGATGAAAAAATTATTTTGTATGTAAATTTTAAAGGAATTAACTGCAATAATTAAATTATAATAAAACATGAAATTAAAGGTTTTTTGACGTACTATAAGATAATGCATCGCAAAAAATTATTAAAAATTGTTTGCTTGTGTGAAAAAGCGAAAATGTTTAATTATGTTTTTTTTTTTTTCAAAATCTTGTTACACTCATTCAACTAAGTATTGGGACAACAAAAAATTTTTCTTTTTTGCATATCATAAAATTGAAGTTTAAGAGAAGGCCTTTCAAACGAAAAGGCCCAAAATTTAAAAAAAAATCATTTTCATCATTAAAAATATTAATAAAACACATTAAGCATCAAAATCACATCCCAAAAAGGCCACGGAGCTTAGACATTATTAATTACCATGGATATTCGTTACCATCAATCGTTCTGCAAATTTTTTCTTATAATGCGGACATATAAACACAGTTCCATGCCAAATTTCAAGTCTTTTAATTGAAATGCAAAAAAAATAGAAGCTATAACGCTAAAAATGTAATTTTTTTAAAACGACCCATATAAAAAATATATTGGCGATAAATTTAATGGAAATCAGTAATTAAACTGTTTTAATTTTAAATAAATATCTGCCATAAAATTTTTATTTTCGTAGGTATTTATGGCGGATTGACGAAAAAGATTTCGAGGATAAAAAAAATAAAATGCACGACTGGGTCACACGAACTTGCTCCTATGTAATAGACTACGAATTTCAAAAATGAATGTTATTAGAGAAAAATTGTTCATAAGCATAAAAATTGATTTTTTAAACGACTAAAACAACTTCTTTAGTACTTGGAGGTAAAAATAGAATGCCATGTGATTCAAGCAAATATAGGTTCATGCAAGAACAAAAATTATAAGTCTTTATAGTGGTTTCTTAAAAAATAAGCTTTTATATACAAAATTTTTAAGAAAAAATTTTGGTACGCCAATTTAAAGTTTTTATGATTGTTCGAATAAAAATTAAATTTCCAAAAAAAAAATATTGATCCGTTTTCGAGATATCGAATTTTCCAAAAAAAAATGATTTTTTTTTTAATTCAAAAATATATTTTTTTTAAAGTTTTGAAATGCAATGTTTTTTAAACATCTTAGAAGCTTGTCTATACAAAATTTTATTGAAATCCGTTATGCCGATAATGAGAAATTCCAAATTCAAAAAAAATCTTTCTACGGTATGTACAGTCAGTAATATCTTGATTTCAAATTATTGTTTTTTTAATTAAATTATAGATCGTAAGAATTAATTGAATGAAAACAATTTTAGCAAAATTCTCGGAACGTTTTTAGAGAAAAATGCGATTTTCGAAAACCATTTTTTAACATTTGTATGGAGGGTACCGTAGTAATATCGACAAGTCGAACGATTGTGGCGGCATCTTCAGGCTACGGACCCCATTTGCTAAATTTTTCTCGCCTAAATTTTGGAGACATCAAAATATGGGTGTGGAGATAATGGAAGAATGATAAAAAATAAATTGTGTTGAGAATGTGTGCAGAAAGAAAAAATAGGAATAATAACAGAACGAGAAAATTATATTCATGGATGTATACGTATGTGACGTTTTGTGAGAATAGGAAAAATATATTTGTATGAAAAAATATAAATCTTTGACCATGGTTGCCACAAACAAATAAATATAAATATAGAATGTAACTCATGACATAGAATTAAAGAAAGTTTTTTATGTTTTGGTTAACCTTATTTTACTAAGTACCTTACTTGTAAATAAAATAAAATATATATGAATACAAGCCGCCCGTGCTCGCGTTGCTAACTACGAATATTTTTTTTTTTTAATTGTGAATCTAAACCATTCTCAGATCCCCTTGAACACACACAAAAAATTTCATCAAAATCGGTCCAGTCGTTTAAGAGAAGTTCAGTGACATACACACTCACAGAAGAATTATATATGTTAAGATGTGTACAGTAAATTATTACGATAAACAGTACAAACTCGATTTACGCAGCTAATAGAAATTAAGGCAGTTGCAATAACCGAGTTTGTTGCACTAACTGGGTTATATATTTTTCAAATAAATGAAATGCATGACTGGGTCGCACGAACTTGTTTCCTATGTAATAGAATAGGAATTTTAAAAACGAATTTTATTAGAGAAAACTGTTTATAAGCATACAATTATTTTTCTTTTAATTCTTTAAGTAGTAAGAGATAAAAAAGAATGCTATGCAAATATGAAATAAGAAAAAAAATTAGTAGGCCAACTTAAAGCTTCTCTTATTGTACGAATAAATATAAATAAAATATTGAGCCGTTTTTGAGATGTCGAATTTTCTAAAAAAAAATATATTTTTCAAAAATTCAAAAAATATTTTTGTTTAGTTTTGAAATGCAATATTTTTCAAACTTTTTAAAAGCTTCTCTATACAAAATTTCATTAAAATCCATTTTGTAGATAATGAGAAATTCAAAATTTGTAAAAATATTCTATGGTAGGTACCGTCAGTAATATCTTAATTTAATTTTTTTTTATTAAATTATAGATCGAGGATTAATCGAAAGAAAACAATTTTACCAAAATTCTAGATGACATTTTTTAACATTTGTATGGTGGGCAGCGTTATTTTTTGGTTAAAGGAACACATTTTGAGAAAATGAAACAAATAATCAAAATCTCAAAATTATATGGAATACACGATTCGAAACATAATGCATTGAAAATAATCAATTTGGCAACCATGACTTTCTGTCTAATTTTTCCTCTGCAAATTTTAACGGTTTTTTGTGGATTTGTGAATATATGTATATTTTGTTTACTATACCATATAAAAATATTTTCCTGCAAATAATTTTCCCGCTTTTTTGAATCAGTTGCAGTACCAGTTGAAATAAAAATGTCTTCTTTTCTTAATATAATCAATATATGAGAAAAAAATGTATTTAACCTAAAAATAACGGTACCCTCCATACAAATGTCAAAAAATGGTTTTCGAAAATCGCATTTTCCTCTAAAGAGGTTCCGAGAAAATTGTTTTCTTTCAATTAATTCTTACGATCTATAATTTAATAAAAAAATAATTTGAAATCAAGATACCTACTCGTATTACTGACTGTACGTACCGTAGAAGGATTTTTTTGAATTTTGAATTTCTCATTATCGGCTAACCGATTTCAATCACATTTTGTAAAGACAAGCTTCTAAAAAGTTAAAAAACATTGCATTTCAAAACTTTAAAAAATATATATTTTTGAATTAAAAAAATCAATTTTTTTTTGGAAAATTCAATATTTCAAAAACGAATCTATATTTTTTTTTTTTAAATTTAATTTTTATTCGTACATTAAGAAACACATTAAATTGGGCTTCCAAAATTGTTTCTTAAAAATGTTTTTGTATATAAAAGCTTATTTTTTTAATAAACCACCACGTGGAATTATAATTTTGTTATTACATAAACTAATTTTTGCTTAAAACACATGCCATCCTGTTTTTAGCTCCAACTGCTAAAGGAAATGTTTTAGTCATTTAAAAAATAAATTTTATGCTTATGAACAGTTTTCTTTAATAACATTCGTTTTTAAAATTCCTAGTCTATTACATAGGAGCAAGTTCGTGCGACCTTGTCGTGCATTTTATTTTTGTTAATCTACAAAAAAACGATTACTTTGATAATTACTTGATAAAAAAGGTACAAATGATATGTGAAAAAGGTAAGTTTTGAGAGAAATTGTTATTATTTTGAATTGTAAAAACATGAAAAATCAACATTTTCGTCTGATTCTTTTTAATTTGTTTGTTTTTTCTTTTTTGTGTAGATTATGAAAAAACATAATATAAAAATATAAGAATATAATATAAAAACTTCATTCTTTGCTTGTAAAAAAGTTATCAACAATTATACGTGAATAAGTGCGTTTACATGAAGCCCTGAAACTAGTAGGCATAAATTAAATTAAAATTTGGAAAAAAATTTATGGCAGATACTTATTTTAAATTAAAACAGTTTAATAAGGTACTAATTTCCATAAAATTTATCGCCAATATACTTTTTATAAAGTTTGTCATTGCAATTATTGCATTGTTATTATGCTTTCTAGAACACACTCTATCTTTGTAGCATTGGTTGAGAGTTCTCGCTTCAGATAGTAATTATTTGATTTTTCACCAGAATTGAAAATTTCAAATCAAATGATAGGCATATCTCTTTATTTCAATACCTACAAAAACCATACAAACAAGAAAATGTATTCAGACAAAAAGTTCAAGCCAAAAATATATCTGCCTCAATACATACTCACAAAAACATACAAACAAGAAAATATATTCCAACAGAAAACGGTCAAAAAAGAACATTTTTTTTTTCATTTCCACCACTCGGAAATCTCCCTTACTCTGCCTTTCGTTGAAAAATGAAAATGATAAAATTTCTCTTTCTTACTACTTGTTTCTATCTTTCTTATCCTAACTCTCCACTGGAAAATTTTGCTGATTTCAGCGACACCACAGGCTAGGGACTCTAACATAAAATCACGTCAATTGATAATACTATAAGATATTATATAGAAGGATAGATAGTACTATAAGTTTTATATACAAAGGTACCACTACGTCCCAGTTGGATCGAACCCGTATTGACTATACTAGGACATGATGGTTTCTTGTATTATCAAGTTGTTTGTTGTATTTACTTTTTTTGTCTCATCTCTTCAGTCTTCCTCCTTTCTTGACTTTTGTGTAAGGCTGAAACACACCAGATAAAGCAAAACGTTTTTTATTCGATAGTCAAAAAAACATTTTTTATTTGAACACACACCAAGCGAAACAGAATAAAACAAAACAAAACGTTTTGTTTTTTTTTTGTTTCGTTTGGTGTGCGTTGAAATGAAACAAAATACGAACTATCGTAAAAGCTTAACTCCGGCTGAAAGATTTATAACTCTACGGCAAGTAAACACAAATAACAATTTTGACATTATGTGTTTATTTATAAGAAAAGGGAAAAGCTTTTAATCTTGCCCATCTTCAAAAATGTAATAGTAGGAAGTAGCAATCCACAGCTTATCAATAATAAGTTTATGTTCCTTATTTTTATAATTATAGATAGGGCTTCTTGCCTTAATTAAAAAAAATCAATTTTTCTCCATCTACGTCCGTATTTATTTAAAAATTTGCGCACAGAGTAAACGTAGAAGCAAATAAATCTGTAAAGTGCAACGAAAGAAGAAAATAAAAACAACGGAGTCAAAATTTTGTTTTTCAAAAAACAATAGCTCAGCTATCGGCAACGAAACATGTTTTTCTGTTTTGTTTTTGTTTTTATGTTTTGCTTCATTTGGTGTGCGTTGTGCCATAAGAATGTATGCAATTATCGTCAACGACCCTTGTTCGAAACAGTTTTGTTGCATTCGGTGTGTGTTGCTCGTATACAATAGTATGTATTTTCGTCAACTACCATCGAAACATGTGTTTTGTTTCGTTTTTTTTTGGTGTGTTTCGTCTCATAAAAAACAATGTTCTCTTGTTTCACGAAACAAAAAAACATGTTTTGCTTTATCCGGTGTGTTTTCAGCCTAAGGTGTGCGTGTTTTTTTTTTTTTGTGTTTCTGGTTGATGTGATTCTTATGCAATGAATTCTTCTTGGTCAAAGTTGTCTAAATCTCTTTTGTAGATAAGAAAGCATTAGTGTGGATAAGTGTAACACACTTAAGTTTATTGTAGGTACATACCTACAAATTTTAGTTGTTTTTACAGAAGGAAATAATAAAGCATATGCGGTGGTAAGGGGGTTTTGTTATGAAAAAAAAAAATTAAATTTTTTCATTGAATAAATTTGAATTGGTTTCCATGAGAATGATGCTTCAATATTTTCTTTTGAACTTTGTTTACAATTTTTATTGCTGAAGAAAAAAAAGTTTTTGCATGTATTTTTCTTTATCGGTAATAGTTGTTTCTATGTTTTTGCTTAAATGACGAAGATTTTCTTTCTGCATATGTAACTACATATGTACATAGGAAACTATCTGCAAATAATTTTTTTTTGTACAAATGATGTTCTCCCGTTAACAATTTAACGATTTAAAATATTTGTTGATTTTTATTATTAATTCAAGTAACGGTTTAATTCTGCTTTGTTTTTTCTACATTATGAATTCTGAGAAGGATGTTTTTTACATTTGCTTGTTTAAAGTGAGTTGCCCATGTCTCTCACTCTTGGGGTGCTTGTTTTAAGTGAGTTCCCCATGCCTCTCACTCTCCTTCTCACTTCGCGTTTTCTCTCAAAACGTTTGAACGTTTATTCCCTGACAAAATTTAAACTTTTTGATATTTATTTCTAAAACATTTTTGTATTTTCCAAGAAAAAGAAAAATTCTGTATGATAGTGGAATGAAAACAACTCTATAGACGTGCGTTTTTTACTCTCCGGTTATTTTATTTTGGTTTCCCAATTATAAACTCTCCAAGAAGCTTCAAGAGGCAGCTATCAAATCTATAAAGTGAACAGTTCAACTTATATACAAAGTTTTTCTTAAGTGTAATCGTGCTGTCAAATAATTCGTCCACAATTTGTGAGCTTCAACAATTGATCGAAGCACAAGAAAACAAATTTGTTGCTTCCGATGCAATTCTTTACGGCGCACAGTGGGGTCAAGGCGGAAAAAACTCGTCCCAGGCATTTGAAAACTGGTCATTTATTTTTGCTCTGCGTGCAATATCTATGGAACTATAGTATCTGTGCCGATACTCTGTTCAGGGGGCCTTACCAACAATCAAATTAAGAGGCGACTTTAATATTTGAGCGAAGTGAAGCAATATTTAATGGACTCTATATAACTGATCATATATGCTGCACATAAATATAAGTTCATAACATGTATGGTTAACTTTATAGAGCTCTTTAAATAATGGTCCATTTCGCTCAAATATTAAAGTCGTCTCTTAATTTGATTGTTGGTACGGCCCAGGGAATATAAATCTTTGATTAAAAAAATATTTCCAAAAATTAAAAAAAATATAACTCTAAATTTCCCAGTGTAGAGAACAAAATATTTGTAAAAAAATGTTTTTTTGTTTTACTTTTGTTAGTAAAAAGTTACTGTAAATATTAAAAAAAAAAATTTAAAAAAATATTAACTTAATTGCACATACATACTTATTGCCTTTGTATAAGAGTGAATTTGACTTCGTTATATTTTATACTTACGGAGTTTTATCCAGTAGAGCCTTCATACCACGATGGAAATTTCGTTCGTTTTTCATAGTTTTGTACATTTTTTTTGAATAAATAAGAAAACAGAATAAAAAAAGAAGACCGATACGCGATTTAAGGATATGTTGTTTCTTTTAAAAAAAATATAACGAAAAAATAAAAAAGTAATATTTTCTGAATTTCCCTATCATTTGAATAAGGACCTTACTAAAATGTATGATTTTTCCACTTGTGTGGTAGTTTCTGGGCACACATTTTTTTATTTTTTTTTTTTGAAAGCTGCAAAAGTATTTTTCTTAACATTTTTCTAATCGATGACCATTTATTTCATTGAAATATTCGTAAAATTGGGAGAGTTATACAGCTAAGCGCAAGACTCTAACCTATTTTCCCTCGTGAGACATACCCTTAAAACTGGTGTTAGTACCACAAAGATTTAACTTCATTTCAATCTATAAATTATTTAATGATAACTACTTATTGTAAACTATGTATTGAAATAAATTATGCTATTTTATCTTACCTTGGAGTTTGCTTACAAATCTGTAAATACTCCTTCTGGTATTCGTTGACTCGTGAGATGGAATCTTTCAAAGATTTAGCTTTTAAACGTTCTGAAAGTTCACTAACAGGAAACCAAGTATTTCCTGATATAAGATGTTCTTCTAGAGTATCGTACACAAACTTGTATTGGTCCTGAAAATATATTAAGACCAATTAATATTGAAACTCAATTCAATTTGTATAGGAGTGTATATATTTTATGTTGTAATCGATATAATATAATAAAAATTACCAAGTTTTCGATTAAGCCTTTCCTGGATTGACGCATTTTCTTTAAGTAACCATACACGTGAAATGACTCTTCTTCTTCAGCTAACTCGAGATTTGAATCAATTGATAAATAAACTCCTGAGCGTCCACCACCATCACTAAAGTGTTAAATATGAACTAAATATTCTCACTGACTATTATATCGTGGTCCTTCAATGAAAATTCGCAGTTCCATTTTTTGTCGAAATATATTAAAATTTGAAGTTCTGTAAAATATTTCTGATACGTAACTTAAATTTTTGGTTCAACTTGAATGCATATTTGGAACTTTTTCTTCCACATTAATCATCACATGTTTAAGTTCTGATCTTGAACTTTTATGTTTGTCTATTTCATAATAAAAACACTCCCCTATTCAAACAAAAGATCCGTAACAAATGCGAATTTCTCAAAATAAAAAAAGACCTAGGAGTTTTCATTAAATGACGACGATATGTATGTTCATATGTACCTGCAATGAACCAACATTGGACCTCGTATATCGCTTGCTTTTATTATGTTGCCAACAACGGATCGAACTCGCCGCCGGAATTCCAGAACGGCATTTGAAAATGGACAGGAATGTGAATACCATTCAGTATAATGAAACTGGTAAATCAGCCTTTCTTCGGTTACTTCACCAGTCTATAAAAAAATATTACAAAACTAATGCAAACATTCTAAGAGTGTCACAATTCTTTAACCTCGTTTATCCTGTAAAGTCGAAATGTCCGAATATGGAAATTAGCAAGTTGTTCTTCCTTTAAAATATGTATTTTTATCTCCCCATACGTTTCATGTGTTTCCATATTAGGAGGCCAATATTGAACACACATAACCTGAAAAGAGTTATACAATTTTTTTATTTATATAAGAAAGATATGCTGAGGCAAAACAGATTCCTAGGGCACAGCAGTATTAAAACTTCAGACTTGAATCCAACACTTATTTCTACGAAAGTCGTACGATCTGAAAGAAGCTTATTTTCTCTTAAGCTGATATTTAATCAGTCTTTTACTGAAATTAGACAAAGTAACGCAAGTCAAATTGGACAATAATAAGACATTCCCCTTTTTTACTTGCGTCTTATAGGTACTATAAGGCAAGTTATGCATTCGTAAGAAAAATCGAAATCGAGATTTTGATCAAAGTTGACATAACGGTGATAGCGAAGACCGCCTAAACGACTCAGCTGATCTTCGTCAAACTTGTTAGATATCGTTTTTAAATTCCCTCCCCCCCAAACGTTTTTTTCTTTTTTTTAAGACCAAAAATAACGGTACCTGCCATACGATTTTTTTTTTTTTTTTTGAAATTTTATAAATATTTTTTTTTTCTCAAAAACTGTCCCATAGATTTAAACAAAATTAAAAACATTTCATTTGGATAAAGCTAGGTCATCTAGGTAAGTTCAAAAAATTCTACACAATAATTCTACAAGTCCAATAATAGTGCTAAGTATTCAACTAGGCTGATTTATTTCAGTAGTACTCGTATATAGAATTTGTATTATGAAAACCTTCAAATTGTTATTTTTGCTTTTAAGTTTCTCAAGATCAAAACGGTACAACCGACTTTGATCATTTTTTGTGCTAAAGCTCTCCAAAAGTTTTACCTAAAAATAACGCTACTTACCATACAAATGTTAAAAAATTGTTTTCGAAAATTCTATTTTTCACGAAAACTATTCCGAGAATTTTGATACATTTTTTTTCTTTCGTTTAATTCTTACGATCCATAATTAATTGAAATAAATTTTGAAATTAGTATAAGCTGACTGTACCTAGCATAGAACCATTTTTTCGAATTTTGAATTTCTCATTATCGGTATAACGGATTTTAATGATATTTCTCATAGAGGAGCTTCTAAAAAGTTTGAAAAGCATTTCAAAACTAAAAATAAAATATTTTTTGAATTTAAAAAAAAAATCTATTTTTTTGGAAAATTCAATATCTTAAAAAACGACTCAGTATTTTTTTTTTGTAAATTTATTTCTTGTTCGTATAATAATAAAACCTATAAGTTGCGTGCCAAATTTTTTTCTTAAAAATGTCTTAAAATCTTATTTTTTTTAAGAAACCACTTCAATGACTTATAATTTTTGTTCCTACATAAACGTATATTTGCTTGAATCACATGGCATCTTGTTTTTAGTTCCAACTTTTAAAAAAAGGGAAAGTCTAAAATGCACTCTTAGAGCGCTTTTGACTGGATAGCTGACCCAAAATGTTGTCAGTAGACTGATACAAGAACCGGCTAATAATTATCCGAATAATAGTTTTTTTTCTTTTTGTACCTTAAGAGAAAGCGAGAAGAAATGCTTTATGCATTGTAAGGAAGTCCTGGCATTGACCCGTTGATCATCCCCGTGTGTCGGACTCGCTACATACCGACTAAAACTCCTCTAAAACTCTTATTGGCGTCTGACCTACCTCCCTCCCCAGGACCGCTCTTTACATTACTTCAGGGGGGTTGTCATGTTTCCCTCTCAGGATTCCCGATTATTTTCTTCTTTTCTTTTTTTTCTTCTGAGATGTTCTATGAATCCACAGATATTTTGTTGACTGTTTAGCATCTTCTCTACTACGTTGTCTGGAGTGATAACAAAAATGTTGGTCTGCAAGCTTAGGGTGCGGGAATCCCATCTACTGCAGGAAAATAAGGTATTATTTGCGTCATCTTCTGCAGAATCCCCGTACTGGCAAACTGGAGTTTCCTTTTTGCCGATCTTATGGAGAAAAGCGTTGAAATAGGCACCTGATTCTAGCATGCAATGGAGAGATTCCATATTCGTAATTATGTTCGTCGTTTTTTAATTCATCCTGGTTATTGAAGTTTTTTTGGGTTCTTTTACATATCGGACATGACCGCGTTAATTCGTTTAAAACTTTGCCGTCAATCATAGTTAAAAAGAACTCGTGTTTCACCAATATAGTTATATCTTCATTAACTTTATACTTTGTTGGTTGAATATCTGCTATTTGCCTTTTCATATCGTTGACTGTTGTATTTATGAGGTCAATAGTTTCTTTGGCATATTGGAACATTATGGGTCGGCAGAAATGAGTTGATGTTGGGCGAGGGTTCCTCCAATGTTCGCAATCTGCACTATTGAGCCTGAGTGGAACAACTGATGCCATGAACATGTTTGCGTCTGTTTCTGCTTTCCTTGACTCTTTTGACTCGAAGTGGACTTGCAGTAGAAATTGCGTTGATCACATCACTCTTCGCCTTTTCATGGTCTTTATTATACCTTATTACTAATGCATCAGAGATATTTGCAGTACCTATCTCCTCTGTTGCATTGATTAGTTTTTCCTTTTTTGTGAATCTTGCGCACTCATTGGCTGACTTCCTTGGCCTTCCTCTTGATGACCTTGATGTAGTTGGGAGATCACACATTACTTCTGTTTGTCTGGTGATATGGAGAGATGAAGATAACCATTGCTCATTTTTGTTTATAAAATTGACTCTCGATCTATGGGCTGCGACCCATTTTTTCTTAGTAGCGCAATGAAAGTGTCTTAATTTTGCTTCATTTTCTGGTAAATTTTCAGCATATAGTTGGTGTTCACTTATTACGGCAGAAATAAACTCTTTAGTGCTATTAAATTTTAAAAAAAAGTTCAAACAAAATATTGTTTGGTATATCCATTTTAAATAATTTTTCCTTATACAACTGCTCGATCGCTCGTTATAGTTTTAAATAATAACTCCATCCCAATGTTTTATTGTTTTATACTGTTCTGAACAGAGCTTTTTACTACTACAGCGTCATCTGTTGGGAAATTGCATATTTAATTTATGGAAGAAACAAAAAGCTCTTTTCCAATGTCAAATGTATTTCCCCCTATTCCAACCATCTAGAACATTCCAAGATGAGAACCTTCGAGAACAATTAACTTGATTATATAAGGGAGTGCTCGCGGTGAGCACGGACAGTTGATTTTGGATTATGAAAGTGTGCAAAAGTATTGCTTATTGGATTGTGTTATTAAACAAGTGTAATTTAAATTTGAATAAAAGTATTTGAGTTGTTTATAAATTAAGATTTACTGTTTTGAATCGGAAAGTGTGAATAAAGAAGAAATACTAAAAAGAGTAATAAGTTTTATTTAACGAACCTAGTAAAAATATTACATTGCTGTCAGAAAAGTGGAATAAAACTTATTGTGCAGTAAAGTGTGCGAAAAAAAAAGAAAAATAATGAGCAAGTTACTGAAAGAGCTCAACTGTAATGAGCTGAAAAGTGAATTGGGCAAGCGAGAACTTTCTAGAGCAGGATCGAAAAATGAGCTTGTTCTGCGTTTGGCCGAATATTTGAAACAACAAAATGAAGACCCGGACATTTTCGTCTTTGAAGCTGACGCTGAGGAAGCAGACGTAGGTAAAAATGTAGATGTTTCAAATATGATTAGTCCTCTGCTTCAACAACAAAAGAATGTTCTCGAACGTCTCGAAGAGCAACGAAACGAACAAAAGAAAGAACAAAAGAATGTTCTCGAACGTCTCGAAGAGCAACAAAATGAACAAATGAAAGAACGAAATGAACAAAAGAAAGAACAGAAGAATGTTCTCGAACGTCTCGAAGAGCAACGAAATGAACAAAAGAATGAACAAAAGAATGTTCTCGAACGTCTCGAAGAGCAACGAAATGAACAGAAAAATGAACAAAAGAATATTCTCGAACGCCTTGACAAACAGCATAGTGAACAAAAAGACCTTCTCGAAGAGCAGAGAAACATGCTAGAAGGCAAGCTTGTTAACATCGAGAATAATGTGTCTGCACTAGATGAACATGTCGACAACAAAATGGACACGTTTTCAAAAGAGCTAGATCGCATTCGAAACATAAATATTCGAGAAAGTTCTGGAGAAACCGTGAGCAAAAAGGAGATGCAACCTCCAACCTTTGATGGACAAACTTCTTGGTCAATATGCAAGAAGCAATTTGAGGCAGCTTCCACAAGAAATGGCTGGGATGAGGCCGACAAGTATATAGCTTTAACCCTTGCTCTTACAGGAGCAGCTGCTGAGTTATTGCAAACCATACCGGCAGATAAGAGCGGCGACTTTAATTTCTTGGTTGAGGCTATAGACAAACGCTTTGGCAATAGCCATATGAAAGAAGTTTTCAAGGTACAACTCAATTCCAGAGTTCAGAAGAGGGGTGAAACTCTACAACAGCTCCAAGCGGACATTTAAAGGCTTGTTCATCTTGCATATCCAAATGTTGGAGAGGAAATCTGTAACCAGTTTGCAGTTGAGGCATTTGTTCGCGCCATTTCCGATATACATCTTCAAAGAGCCGTGCGAACAGCTGGAAAACGAACGCTTTCGGAAACGTTAGCGTTTGACCTGACAATGGAAGCAGCAGAGCAAGCATCTCACGGAGTACATCGACTTAGAGAAGCCTTCGTCGAAGAATGCTCATGCCAAAGAACTGATGTCCAAAGGAACCAACGAAACGGACTTGCAAAGTGCTGGAATTGCAACAAGACTGGACATTTACAGCGTCAATGTCGATTACCACCAAGAAGAGCTTGTCAACATTGTGGACATGGAGTTTCAAACTCAGAATAAGGTAACAATAACACCAGTGTTACTTCCCGAACAGTTTCAGAACAGGGAAACGAGTAAGAACCAACTTCGAGGGGAAGCTGCTTTCTGGTATCGATGGCTCCAGAAACACCATCCAGGTCTCCCAAACTTAACGAGATAATAGAAGTCTGACTATCGAGGCAACTGTGAATGGCAACAAACGTGAGGTCACCATCGACACTGGTGCCACAGCCTCCATATTGCGTCAAGACCTAGTTCACCTGAATTGGCTACACAACACCAATAGCTATCGTCTGAGAACTGCCACAGGAGAAGCAGCTAGGGTTTATGGTGAAGTTCGACTTGGAATTCGAATTGCAGATCTAGAATTCTCACACAAATTTTTGGTGGCAGATATATGTGACGCGTGCATCATCGGAATGGACTTTATGAAAGAACATCGTGTAGTTTTGGATATCGGCAACCAGGTACTCAAATACCAGAATACAGAGATTCCAATGATCTATGGGCATGAAGGAATAACAACTCTAAGGACTGTCATCAAAGAAGAAGTGATTATTCCCGCTTCTTCAGAGGTATTTGCTTGGACAAAATTAGAAGAAGAGTGTGGACGCCATCGTTACCTAATGGTGGAACCAGGCCCAGATTGTTCTTCCCAAAACGTCATCATTGGGAAGATACTTGTTGCTCCGAAGAACGATATGGTCCCCGTACGGATACTCAACACAAAACCGTACGATGTGAAGTTAGCAAAAGGAGAAGTTATCGGTAAGTGCGAATCTGTCGCAGCCATAACACGAATTGACGCTGAAACACCGAGAAAGACAAAGCAAAGATAGTCAATTCAGATAACCTAGACCAACATCAGGTTAAAATGGCATAAAGCCATGAATGAGTATGCTGACGTTTTCGCCTCACCAAACGGGAAATATGGAAGGACACAAATGGTGCAGCATCGAATAAATACAGGAGATGCAAGACCCATTCGTCAGCCCGCAAGACGTCTGCCACTGGCCAAACAAGGTGAAGTTGAGGAAATGATTACCACCATGAAGAAGGATGGTTTGATTGAGAACTCCAAGAGTCCTTAGGCGTCACCAGTGGTCCTAGTAAAAAATAAGGACGGAAGTACACGGTTTTGTGTTGACTATCGAAGGTTGAATGACGTGACCAAGAAAGATAGCTATCCTCTGCCAAGAATTAGCGACACCTTAGATGCGATGGAAGGAGCACAATGGTTTTCAACACTAGACTTGAAAAGTTGATATTGGCAAGTTGAGATTCACCCTGAAGTTCGAGAAAAGACAGCGTTCTCCACAGGTAATGGGCTCTGGCAGTTCAAGGTGATGCCGTTTGATATTTGCAACGCTCCGGCAACATTTAAGCGTTTGATAGAGTGCGTCCTTCAAGGCTTGACGTGGAAAACTTGTCATGTCTACTTGGATAATGTTATTGTTTATGGAAAAACATACGACCAACACTGTAAGAACCTAAGGGGTGTGTTCCAGAGACTTCGAGAGGCTAACCTAAAACTGAACCCAGAAAAATGTGCACTGTTCAAGATTGAAGTGAAGTATTTGGGACATATCATCTCGTCCTAAGGAGTCAAGACGGATCCTGAAAAGGTTGACACCGTTAAAAATTGGCCAACACGACAGGACAAACATCAACTACGAAGTTTTCTTGGTCTTGCTACTTATTACAGACGTTTTGTTAAGAACTTTGCCGGAATTGCGAAGAGTTTGTATCAGCTTACGGAAAATAACAAGCAGTTTAGATGGTCAGGTGAGTGTGAAAAAGGCTTCCAAGAACTTAAATACCGTCTATGCAATGCTCCGGTGCTGATCTATCCGACTCCAGGCAAGCCTTTTATCATCGATGCTGATGCAAGCAACGTGGGAGTCCGCGCTGTTCTGTCACAAGTGCACAATGGCGAAGAAAAGGTTGTCGCCTATTTCAGCAAAGTACTGTCGAAGACCGAAAGGAACTATTGTGTGACCAGAAGAGAACTCTTGGCACTCATCTTGGCAACAAAACACTTCCACAAATACATGTATGGACAAAAGTTTCTTCTACGAACCGATCATGGTGCTCTTAACTGGTTGTTGAACTTTAAGAATCCAGAAGGACAAGTCGCAAGGTGGATAGAAAGACTACAGACTTACGATTACGAAATTCAACACCGAAGGGGAAAGCTGCATTCAAATGCCGACGCACTATCCCGAAGACCTTGTAAAAAAATTTGCAAGCATTGCATCCGACAAGAAGAAAAGGAATCCATCAACTTTCTGCAAATAAGGGCTGACCCCATTTGTGAATGGAGCAATGAAGAGATAAGATCTGCTCAACAAGAAGACCCCGACATTGAACCTCTTCTCGCATGGAAGGAACATGAAGAAAAACCCGCATGGAATGACATTTCCGATAGGAGTCCAGTCTTAAAGGCCTATTGGGCACAATGGGACTCACTTCATGTGCGAGAAGGTGTTCTTAGGCAAAAATGGGAATTCGCTGATGGTAAATCCTATGTGATGCAGCTTGTGCTACCTCAATCAAAAATTAAAGAAGTTCTTCGAGAAATGCATGATGGACCAGGAGGCCATTTGGGAGTCAATTAGATATTAGAAAAGATGAGGCAACGATTCTACTGGTTGCATGCAAGAGACGATGTTGAAAAGTGGTGCCGAAATTGTGACGCTTGTGCTGCAACCAAAGGACCTGGTAGAAAACTGCAAGGAAAAATGATGCAATATAATGTCGGCTCACCGTTTGAAAGGATTGCTGTTGATGTGGCTGGCCCATTTCCGGAAACGAATGCTGGAAGCAAATACATTCTGGTGGTAATGGATTACTTCAGCAAATGGCCTGAGGCATACGCCATCCCGAACCAAGAAGCCAAGACCGTGACCGACCAGATTGTGTCTAACTGGGTAAGCAGGTTCAGTGTGCCTATGGAGCTCCATTCTGACCAAGGAAGGAACTTTGAGTCGAACATATTCCAAGAGGTCTGCGCGTTCCTTGGCATTAAGAAAACGAGAACCACACCACTTCACCCGCAATCTGATAGAATAGTCGAGAGATTCAACAGGACCTTAAAAGAGCACCTCACTAAAGTTGTAAGCGACCACCAAAGAAACTGGGAGAGGCACATACCACTATTTTTCATGGCCTACCGAAGTGCAATACATAGCTCAACAGGACAAACACCATCTGAAATCCTGTTCGGAAGAAGCATACGGCTGCCTAGTGAGATAAGGTTTGGACACGCATCACAAGAGTCTCAGGAAACAGGGAATTACGTGAGTGACCTGAAAGAGAGGCTAATCGACATCCACGAAAGGACCAAGACTAAAATGAGCGCTTACAGCGATCGAATGAACACAAGGTACGACACAAGAGCAAACACGACAGGCTTCCAAGTAGGAGATCGTGTATGGTTGTATAATCCACATCGTCAAAAGGGATTGTCGCCGAAACTTCAACAAAACTGGGAAGGCCCTTATACTGTCGTCACGAAAATCAATGATGTCGTTTACCGAATTCAAAGAGGGTCAAGAGGAAAGTTAAGAGTTGTGCATAGCGATCGACTGCACCGATACAGTACCAAAGCTGGTGATAGAGTTGTTCGGGACGAACAATCTTAAGAAGGGGGCAATGTTGTGAACAGAGCTTTATACTACTACAGCGTCATCTGTTGGGAAATTGCATATTTAATTTATGGAAGAAACAAAAAGCTCTTTTCCAATGTCAAATGTATTTCCCCTTATTCCAACCATCTAGAACATTCCAAGATGAGAACCTTCAAGAACAACTAACTTGAGTATATAAGGCAGTACTCGCGATGAGCACGGACAGTTGATTTTGGATTATGAAAGTGTGCAAAAGTATTGCTTATTGGATTGTGTTATTAAACAAGTGTGATTTAAATTTGAATAAAAGTATTTGAGTTGTTTATAAATTGAGATTTACTGTTTTGAATCGGAAAGTGTGAATAAAGAAGAAATACTAAAAAGAGTAATAAGTTTTATTTAACGAGCCTAGTAAAAATATTTCAATACCTTAAAACTAAATATCTTCACTAAAAATATTCTTTTTTATGACATCGCAATAAGGTAATCTGTTTACCTAAAAATATTCTAATCTAGTTAAGAAGCCTTATCCATCAAACTACCTGACAATAATTAATCATACCCGAAATCAAAAACATTCATGCTTAAAAGTTTTATTAGGGGTTACACGAAATAAGCTATAAAACCGTTGTAAAAAGCTAAGCATAAAATATGTCTTCCTTCTAAATTACAAAACCATTTTATTTAAAACCAAGACTCATACCTGCAAAACAAAGAAATAATAATTTCCAAGATTTTTTTTTGCACTTGAAAAAAAAACTCAGAAAAAATTACTGACTTTTTCAAATCAAATCTCTCTAGCTCAGTGTTATGCAACTTTATGCAGCTGAGTTTTTGGTTGTAGATAAAGAGATATATAAGGATTCATTATCCGTCCAGTTTGGCTGGACAACTTTTTAAAACTTTTTTTCTACTCAATGTAAGGTTGAAAAAGTGCCTAAAAAGTGGTGTTTCAAAAAACATTAAATTTAGTACTTTAAAAAATTTATAATTTTTTTTTTAATTTCTGATCATAGTAATTAACACATATATCAAGTAAAAATAACAAAAAAAGTTTAACTTATACTCTTTTCCTAGTTTTAACACTCAAAGTTAAAAAAGAAATTTAAAAAAATGTTTTTTTCTCACCTTAAATATTTGTCAACTTTGCCTTGCTCTACAAGCCAAAGCGTTCAAACAAATGAAGTAATTTTTGCGATTACTAGAGCTCCAAACATTTGTTAATTTAGAAAATGTAAAAGTTTTGCATTTTAAACCCACCCGAAAAATGAATTTCGCAAGCACTTTTGCCTAAACGGGCCACTGTGCGCCGGCCGAGACGAGTATAGCAAAATGAATGCTATGAATTTGCGATTTATACTTTATTTCCATTTAAAATAATGTAAATAACTTATAAACAATGAAAATCTTTACCGCGGTAATATATAAAATGCACTTTTTTTCGGCGAAAAATCATTTGGTTTGAAGTTTTCTGTTCTTTTTTCTTTTTTTTTTGTGTTTTTGTAGTTGTGTGAGTTGTGTATCTATCTTAGGTTCTGTTGTAAAACCCACATAAGTTAGAAGAGTTGTCTAACTTGATTAAAATTATGAAAAAGTTAGACAAAGTCTCCAAGCCAAACGACTACTTTAGGTAGACCCGGTTTTATTGCTTAAACGAGAACTGTTTAAAATTTTGTGTCATTATTATTAAATAAAAGACAGAGAATTCATGATTTTTTCAAATTGTTGAATGTAATGAGAAGTACCTACAAAACACTAAATCCTGGAGTCCAAAGGAAAACAGTTAATGGTAAACAAACTTTCAAACCTGTACACATTTTTGACACATTAACAATTTCTGTTTCGATTCTTTCATGTCATTGTCCTTCAGCTGTTGTTATGGCCATAATATTGGAATCGAACCCACGTCGCCGGAGTGACGTCAACCTGTGAATTTTGTGTTACATCTAAAACTTTCACTCTCATCATTTTTTCATATCGCGGCAACAACAAAAAAAGGTTGTGTGTACTGACGTACGCGCGGTAGAAGTAAAACTTTTTTTCCCTCAGCCTCCATAAGATTCTACCCTTCCAGCGTACAAATATTTTGTATTCTAAAAGCATGTCACTGATAGCGTGTCCTTTTGACATGTCACTGACAGCTGCATAGAAAATTTTTTACCCTCAACACCGGAAAAGAAGTTTTACTTCAAAAATATTTATCATTCTATTGGGACTCGAACCCGCGTCATTGCAGTGACGTCAGCCTGTAGATTTTGTGTTACATCTAAAAATTTCACACTCATAATTTTTTCATATCACTGCAATAAAAAAATATATATCATTTTATTGGGACTCGAACCCACGTCGTTGCAGTGACGTTCTTCCATCTCGAAAAACACAAAAAGTGTATGTTGAAATGGTTCTAAATTTCACTTTTTGAAAACACTAACACAGAAATTGTCCGATAGATGATAGATAGATGATTTAAGACTTAACTACATTCAACTTCAAAGAGTGAAAAGTGAACAAAATGTGCCGTATTTTTCAAAACAACAACAAAAGCAAAAGTTAAAATGTGTCTAACTTTTACTAAACTTAAACTTTATGACTGTATAGTGTAAATGTATGCTCTATTCTGCAACAGATTTCGCTAGTCGATTTGACATTTCTAATTGTTTTTGTTTTTGTTTTCCGGGCATTTTTTTGCAATTTTTATTTATTGTTTTAAACAATTTCTGTGTAGTATATTTAAATAATTTTGGCATTCTGCACATCTATGCAAAAATTCTTTCGTTTAATATGTAATTTATGCCCCTTCAGTTTTTGTGGGCCGCGAAAAGTGTACCACAAAAAACATGTTCGCCGTTTTATTATATGATTCTTAGGTACTTAACTGCGTCCTTGCTTCTTATGACTTCAGCGCCGATTTGAAAGTCGATTAATGTTGGGATCCTCTTCTCTGTCAGAAAGACTATCTCGGAAGTTTACGTTTCATGACCTGGTTCAGTTTCCTTTGCACATTTTCGCTGTCTTTTGCCGTTATTACCGCGGCAATGTCATCTGCACACCCTACCAGGAAAGTATTTTCTGACATTTGCATGCGAAGGATGCCATCGTAGGAGATGTTCCAGAGATCGGGTCCACGGATTGAACCCTGTGTTGCTCCGAACGTGATTTGCTTCCTTCGTGGGCCTTCTGTGGTCTCATAGATCAGATCGCGATCCTTAAAATAGTTCTTCACCATTATTAAGAGATAAACTGGAATTTTGAAAGCGTTTTCAAGAGCATTCAACATATAATTATGTGATTTATGAATTCCTTGAGAATAGAAACCACGATTTATATTAATTTTAAGAACTTTATTTAAATCAACGTAGTAAACGAACAACTTTACAAAAAGAACACTTAAAGTCGACTGCCTTGATAGACTAAGAAATATACTTACATAGGTACTTAACTTACGAGATACGACTTAGGATATTAAAAGATCTCTCCAGCATTGCCTTCTTTAGAAGATAATGTTGGAAAAATGAGATTGAGCTTACAATTTTGAATGTACTCTTCATATTTGCTTTGCAAACTAAAAGAAGTGTGGTAAAAAATGACCTCTTACTTATTGGGTGTAGGTTACGCACTGAGGAGAATATAAGGAACATTTCAATATGTGACACATCCCCCAATAAGTATTTTTGGTCTCCGAAAATTTAAACAATTTAAATTAGTTATACAAAAAAAGGACTAGTTTTTCTTTTTAATAACACTTTTCTTGATTTTATTTTTTTTTTGCTTAACTGGTGTATTTATTAATTTAACCTAAAAAATTATATTTGATTTTCCCATATTTTTGTTGTTTTTTTTTTTGTTGTTACATATTTTTTTTTCTTTCAAGACGTTTTTACATTTTAGTAGATTTATCTTTTTTTTTGTATGTAGTTAGAAACTATTTATTTTTTATTTTAATACAAAATTAGGATTTCAGTTAAATAATTAATTAAAGTTTTTGAAGTTCTTTTCCTACCACTTATTTCATAAACATATTCAATTCAAATATCTAATTAAATAATTTTCTGTTTTAATGCACATAAAAGTTTGCTTTACTACTATCTTTTCGATATTTTTGTTTCATAGATTTCAGTTTTCTTTTGTTGCAATGTTCTCTTTTTTTTATTTTATTGTTTTCATAGGACAGGGCACTCCATCAGCAACTATTTGTCGTGATAATAAATATAACAGTTCTTTTTCCAAATTATTGTCAAATCTAGCCTAATTATAAGTCACTAAACTAAAATAATCTGAAACCATGGCTGAGTTCGTAATTGCAAAACTGCCGCAGTCCTGCAAAACTTGCGTTCATAATTGTAAACAAACAGCATCATCTCTGCATGAGCACGGCAACATTTGTGTTCATAAAAGTAAACTTACAGTCAACAGGCGGTCAATTTGGCATGTGTTTTTTTTATGTTGCTGAATTTGCAGGAAAATGGCAGAGGATCTAATGTGAGTAATTTTTTTTTTTTAAATTAATTTATAATCGTACAAATATTGATTTGTACATCTTTGATAAGGAACAAGATACTCGTATATTGGTATCTTTTAAATACCCCACACATACATATTTGTTGCTTCTTGTTGCTGGCGACACCAAAATTACAAGCTACAAGGTTAAAATACTAAATTGTAAGCTTTCCTAAGTTTTTAAATCATGAATATCTTGGCTCCCGTTTGTCGTAATGGACTAATTTTTTTTTTTTATTTGAAGAAAATTAGCAGGACTATAAAACAAAAATCCAAAACTGAAAAGTATTTACCGTGAAATACAGTTTTTTTCTCAATAACTATGAAAAAAGGTATTAAAAACAAGAAAAAAAACGTTGAAACCAACGATAACTTTTTATGGTTTTGCTCAAACATATTAAATTAAATGCAAGTTGATAGAAAATATTGTTATTAGCAATACAGTTTTTTATTTTCACTTTGCGACATACTAGGGCTGAGATATTAATTAAAACATAAAATCATAAAATGCGTGGGTGCGCTGACTTACCCATGTTCAATAATTTATTACTCGGCTTTCGTTCATCGTAGAGTCTTGATTTTTTTTTTAAATTGTAGGGAATTACAAGAACTTTAATAATAAAAAATAAAAATTTCATCGTTAAATGAGCTTTTTTCTTAATAATCACGAAAAAGTGATTTTTAAACAACAAAAAATTTGTTTAACTTACTATAACTTTTTTTTCATTTGTTTAAACAAATGTTTTTTTTTAGAACATAATAGATAATGTTATAAGGAATAAAATCATGTTTAATTTTTGTTTGTGCGAGATAGTGGAGCCGAGATATTCGCAAATGACCAAAAAATGACACAAAACACATTTTTACCAATAACTTTGGTAAAAAAAGTTGTCATGTGGTGCAAATTTGGTTTTAAGCTTTTCTCATAAGCACCTATCGATCCATGAAAAAAAAATAGACCATGCCTCTGCGCGCAAGGTCAAATGACGCTTTGACTGGACTAATATGAAATCTAAGCAAAATGATCCAGGAACAGAACATGCTTAATTAAAAGGCACCAAAAAGAATGGCGCAAAATTTTAAACATTTAAAACTTACTCTAAATCAATTTTAGAATGGGAGTCGACTCTAAATATTGAATATAAAACGAGAACCGACTTTTTGTTAGTTTTAAAGGACATAAACTATACTTTATCGTTAAAGAGCTCGTCTTACTTTAACAGCAGCAAATAGCTAGTTTATCTTTTAAAAGTATACTTTATCCATATTGACAATGGTCATTTCATACCAAAGCAAATCGAAGGAAAAATGTTTACTGATGTTTTATTCGATTTTTCAAAGATGTTTTTTTGTAAATAGACTGAACCACTGAATATTATAATTTTGAAACAATCGTACGAAAGCTCTACGATTAGCAAATCTGTACAAGTGCATACAAATGTACATTTATCTTATGTATGCACGCCGCCGTCGCCGCACAGTGCGGCGACTAGTGGAAAAAAATGAAAAAAAAAATGTGCCAAAAATGTGTAGCAAGTATGCTAAATTCAAGGTAATAAGTCTAAATGAATGAATCGACAGTTTATTTATGATAAAGTTCAATTTTCTGTTGTCAGAGATCGTCAGAAGATCAGCAAAATAACAAATAATGATTTGTAGGATTTGTAGTTACCGGTTGAAAGAGCGTTTACTGAAGAAAAGAAAAGAACATACGATATTTTTTTCGCTATGCTCACAATCAGGAGAGAAAATATAGTTATTCTAAGTGCATATTTTTTTTTTACATGTAAATTTAAATTGTTTTTTGAGAGTCTAAATCAAAGCTTCTTTGTTCGTGTTAAGTACTGACTTTGATAAGTCATATATTTTGTGTGGTGCCATATGGGAAAAAAGTGTTTTTCTTTAAAGAAAGAAAACAATCATATCTTTTAAAAAAAGTAAGTTTTTCTTGCAACAACTTGCACTTTTTCTTGCAACAAGTGTTTGTTTACGAGCATTTTTTACAGAATGTGTTCAAACAGAGAGCTTTTTGATGTTTGGTTTTCCAACTCAACAGCCCCATTACCTGGTGTTTTGCAGTTTATGGATATAAAATTGAATATGCAATCAAATTTAGAGCCTGAAGATCAAAAAATCTTAGCAAGACACACATCAACAACTTGCTCAGAAATAAATAAACGTTATCACTTCCATCGCTTATACACTCGAAGACTCGTATAGTGATCTTTTTTCCTAATTTTTTATTTTTCGGTTTTTCTTTTTATTATTATTTTTTTTTGAATAATTATTTTTGTCAACAATAAAACCATCCATTATATTTTGCAAGATCTTTTATGTAATATATTCTGTGGTCGTTGTGCTTTGAAAAAATGTATACTTTCCTACTAACCTTTAAAATATTACAACTTTTGTATATCATATAATCATCATTTTTAAATGTTTGGCTTCTAACTAATCATTTTACAATTGTGGGCGTGGCAGTGGGTGGATTTTTGTTCAAATAAATTTTTCTTATGAAACACATTAATTTTGTAAATTTTTTCAATATCATACGAAAAATTAAAAAAAAATCAATTTTATAGCAAAAGTGGGTGTGTAAGTGGGCGTGTAAGTGGGCGTGTAAGTGGGCGAATTTTGCGCTATTTTAACTCATAATTTCTTCACTGACCAGAATATTAATAATTTAAATCACTATCGTACTAGAAAATTTGATGTAAGTAATTTACTATCAAAAATGGGCGTGGTAGAGGGCGTGAAAATTCCTCAAATTGAGTAAAATCCCCTATTTATTACATTTAGCAACCAATTTTCGATCACAGTTATCTTACTTTTGAAAAATAGATTTTTTTCCACTACCTGCATACAATCGACGCACTGTGCGCCGACCGAGACGAGTATAGCTAAATGAATCTGCACCTTGCAACAACAAATTGAGTTTTTATGCTGTGAATTTGCGATTTATACTTTATTTCCATCTAAAATAATGTAAATAACTTATAAACAATCAAAATCTGCACCGAGGTAGTATATAAAATGTACTTTTTTCGGCGAAAAATTATTTGGTTTAAAGTTGTCTTTTCTTTTTACTTTTTTTTTGAGTTTTTGTAGTTGTGTGAGTTATGTATCTGTCAAATGAAGGGTTGTTCAACGCAAATTCGCTTAGGTTCTGTTGTAAAACCCACATCAGTTAGAAGAGTTGTCTAACGTGTTTAAAATTATGCAAAAGTTAGACGAAGTCTCCAAGCTAAACGACTGCGTTAAGTAGAGCCGATTTAATTCATTAAACGAGAACTGTTTAAAATTTTGCGCCAATGTTTTTTTTTTTTCATGGATTTTTACCAAGACGGCAATTACATATTTTCGAGCGGATTATTTATCCTTTTTACTAGCGATATGGGTACTATACCTAGGGCAAGTTCTGTATTTGGAAAAAAATGGAACTCGAGATTTTGATCAAAGTTGAATTAAGATGATAGCGAAGACGAATAAAGTGGGTCCGACAATTCCGCCTGTCTGTTTTTATGTACCTCAATCTACAGCCTAAGCCACTGGAACTATTTTCTTAAAGTTCTTCAGTGATTCTCTAGAGGGGAAATTGAAATTTTTGCTAGCTCTCAAACTAACGGTACATCCAATCATACAAGCGTAGTGCAAAATCTTATTTATCTCAAAAACGTCTCTAACAATTTTAATAAAAAAATAGGTTTGATATTACACACAAGGACTACATTTTGGACAAAAAAATTTCGGGCAAAATTTTATTAACGGTATCTGTCATAGAACGGCCTTTTGATTTTCGACTTTCACATTAACGGCTCTAACAATCTTAACCAAAAATTTTCAGCAGGAGCCCCCTTAAGTTTAAAATAATATTGCTATATACAAATATTCGAAAAAAAATATATTTTGGGTTTTAAAAAAATTACTTTAATAATAAAACATTTTTAAGCTTTGTTTGCATCAAGCATACTTTTGCGGAAATCAGACGGCAATTCCATGCATTTGAACATTATTGTCTCATTAAGTCCATGTTTTATATTAACACATGCATAATTTTTAAATTCCAAAGTACATTTACATAAGAGCAAGTTCGTGCGATCCAGTCATGCATTTTATTTTTATTAAGATGCTATCACGTTGCTTATCTTTCCTTCAATGACCACTTGTAAGCAGAATGCCTACAAGTGTAGGGAAATTTTTGTTTTCTACAAGTGTAAAGTTTTTTTTTGTGTTACAGAAATAATCTACAATTGTAAGATTAATATAATCCTACAAGTGGCTGTTGACTTGTAGACTTGTAGCACAAATAATCATATACAGATGTCTTACGCCTATGGAGCAGAGTGACCTATGAAATTGAAAAAGCTTTATTCTATAAAGCTTTTTAAAAAGCATTTTTTCTACGAGAATCAAAGTTCTTTTCGCAGGATTTTGTAGGATAGGATTTCTCTTCTCTCAATTATGTGTTGCTTCTCTTTTGTTTACCCTTTCCTACAATTTTTTTATATTTGCAATATTCGTTCACCCTTCACCCCTTTGTAACGATCAAGTCGCAGACAGTTGATTTTTTTTTTATACTTTCAAGATTTTTGTTTCGGTTGTCTGAAGTTTGCGATAATTATAAAATGTGTGCTTCTTGGGTTTGACCGATGGATATATTTAAGTTGGTTGATAATTAGAAAGATTTTTTCAATAAACTGTGTCTTCGGTAGTTATGTATATGTATTTGTACATAGTTTAAATGACGGAAGGAATTTCTTTATTTAATTTTTTTTTTCATTCGTCTGAAGTTGATTTTAATAAAGAGCACATTTTTGTTGCATAATTATGTAGTTACATTCGTCTTTTCTATTTTGTAAGAGTCCAGGAATATTATATGTACCTATATACATATTATATTTTTATAGTAATGTAGGTAGGAAGATACCTAGATCTTTTTTGGGTTTATTATTATAAATTTCAAGATTTTGGACAAGAGCTTGTTTAGTACATATGTATGTAGGTATACCTAGCAGGAAACGAAATTAGTTTGTAAATTTTTTACTTATGTACAGTATGTACATATATATATGTACATAAATATGTTTGTATGTAGGAAGATAAGATAAGCATTTAAATATTTTGAATATAATCATTTATCAATTAAGAACTTTTTGTATAAGATGGTCTTTTAAATAATTGTATACTTAAGTAGGGCTATGAGGACCTGCCTTGATACATTTTTACTTAAATTATTATTAAACAAAAATAATTAATAACTTTTTTTTTGTTTGATAATGTAAAAAGTTGGACATTAATAAATAGATACAGAGTATACAAATGTTCCTAGGTTCTTATTAACATAATTCCTTCCTGTAACTATTATGTCTATGTGATATGTACCTACAAGAAAATTTGTAGACACCTACTAGAAAATTTGCGCCTACCGCCGAGACGATATAGACCCTCCGCCGATCCGGTTTTAACTTACGATGCAGGTACTTGTAATATATGTACATATGGCAGGTTATGAAAAAAATTAGCTCGAGATTTTGATCAATTTTGTTAATAGGATGGTAGAGAAGACGAAGAAAAAGAAAGTGTGTCTCGCAATTTCACCTGTCTGTCCTTGGTATTCAGGTGTACATGCCACACATTTGGCTAAAAAGAAAAATAATAGATATATTTCTCAAAAACGACTTTTACAATTTTGTAAAAATAATTCAAATAATTAAATTAGGAAAATGATGCTTTTTGTATTTTATTTTAAATACCTGGTTATTTTTGTTACCTCACTCAGAGAAATAAAAAGTCATTTATGACTATTTTTTGACTATTTCCATAGTCCGAATAGCTACAGCTATGCAAAATAGTTACAAAATAGTTATTTATGACTATTTTTATTTGTTATTAAATTTTTTACTTTTTTTCTAGTTAATATTAACTATAAAGAAGTTACATACGACTTTTACAAATAGTTATTTTGGTAATAACTATAATCCCAATTAAACTTGACTATCCACATAGTTTAATTTGATTATATCGAATAGTTATCTATAACTATACATATAGTGACTATTATACGCACATTGTTGTTGCGAGTTGTTGATAAATGACTATATAAATATAGTTACCTCTAGAGGTAGGTAAAAAGAGAACAGAGTATTTGTAAACTGAATAAAGAAAGAAACAAAATACTTTTAGGTTTGAGTATATACATACATACATATGTGCTAAGTCAACAACTTCATGTTTGTGAAAGTATTTATTTTGTAAGTCGATAAATTATTATATTATAATAGCGATGTATTATATTTATTATTTTGCACTTATGGGAACCGAAATATAAGTGCGGTTGAAATTCTATCTACTAATTCCAACATTTTACGTCGAAAAAAAAGCGCCTTCAAAATGATGCATATTTAAATTATTTTATTTATAACTTTTATCAGACAAAGGGTTACCATATATTTTTTTTCTTAAATTACATACTAATATCTACTACACCATAGTCGTATTCAACTATTTTAAGAAGTCGTTTGTGAAAACAATTTATCCTTACTATTTAAAACTAATTTATTATCTTCTTGACTATTAAAATGTTAATATATATGTTATTAAATGTTAAAGAATTGAGTACTTATTTATCTACTATTTCAGAGTCATATTGAACTATTTTAAGTAGGTATTGGCTTATGATATTTTGTTATTCTGTTTAAAATTAAGATTTTCTTATTTTGATTATTGGAAAGTTAAAACTTACTATTAAGTATTCAGAATTCTCCATAGTCGCATTCAACTATTCTTAGTAGTGGTTTATTACAAAGCAAAGCATATTGTATAGTCATTTATATTTTTAATTATTTCATAGGTTAATTCTAACTATGTTTAACTATTTTTGAGTTATTTTTGATGAAAAATAATCATTTCATAAATTTCATGGAAAATTATCAAATGACTATTGCAATAGTTATAAAAATAACTGTTTTTTTTTTTCTGAGTGCTCTAGTAGAATTTTATTTTTTATATTTGTTTTTTTTTTTTAAGTTTTTTTCTTCTTTCACATAGTGAGAACAACATTTTAAAAAAAACTTATTTTAATTTAAAAAAAAAAGTGCACATTTTTATTTTTGATAACTCAATATTCAAATTATGTGACTACCTAGCTAACTAACTATGAGTGGGTAAATATAACTATAAAATGAGTTGAAAATTCCCCTCCAACGTAGTGTAAGCACTTCGGATTCAAAGTTAGTTGATAATAGTTGTGTTCAACCAGCTGCACTGGACTACTCTGGGCAGACAATGTAATAATATGTACCTATCTAATAATAAGTATCTACAATCTAACTACTATGTATCACCATTATATTATAAGAACACAGCAACACTAATGTATCTGTAGTATCTATAAGAACACAGCTGCTTAATGTACGCTATTAAAAGATATTATGTATGTGTGCATCATCCAGTTGTAGCATTATTCTTGTTTAAGTTTTGTGAGTTGTAACAGAACAAAGTGGACGCAAATAAAGTGGAAAAGAAATTATCTTAAAACGAGTTGTTTAAATAATATTAAAACATGGTGTCAGAAGTGAAAACTTCTTAAAATTTAATGAAAAGTCATTTAAATTAACATTCGTTCTACTGAACACGAAAAACATTTATTAAAAAAAAAAAAAAAAAAACAGTAATATACCTACTTGTGTTGTGCTACGAACAAAATTTCGTGCATATAAAATGTCGATGAATGATGATGTACGCCCGCCCATAGCGCCACTGGATGGATCAAATCTTGCAACAGACTGGCCTCGGTTTAAGCAACGATTCTGGATTTATATGCGATCACACGACAAAATGGAAAAAACAGAAGTGGAAAAAGTATCCATATATCTATGGCTAGTTGGAGAACGTGGGATTCAAATTTTCAATTCACTATTTCCAAACGATGGAGACATCAACGGATTATTTGTGGCTCCTGTAGTACCACCCGAAGGAGAACAGCCTCAACAATTGTTTTCCTTAAACATTGTGCTCGCAGCTTTCCAAGAATATTGTATGCCACAGAGAAACCTGGCAATGGAATCTTTTAAATTCCATACAATTATTCAGAAAGAAAAACAACCGTTCGGCGAATTTGAGACGAAGCTTCGCACTCAAATTCAACATTGTGCATTCGAATGCGAGCAATGTCAAGCACCGTATTGGGAACGAATGCTGCGTGACCGAATCATTGTCGGTGTGCAAGATAAATCGTTGCAGCTTAAATTACTTGGCCATAGAGAGGATTCACTCCAGCAAGTCGTCGAAACATGCAAGGCGTTTGAAGCTGCAGATATGAACAAGAGGGAATTAGAGAAAAAGCAGCAGTCAACAATTAACGCGGTGGAAGAGCAGTTTTTAGTTAACCCATCCTCAGCTGATGCAGTCCAGAAAGCACTTTTTTGTTTCAACTGTGGTCAGCCATACAATGGACAACATCGTCAAGTTTGTCCTGCAAAAAACATCGTGTGCAATGACTGCCATAAGAAGGGGCACTTTGCCAGATTTTGTCGTCAAAGCAAGAGACGAGGAGCAGCTGGACCAGACCGAGCTTCATCATCAACGAAGTCCATTAAGCCGATTATATGGAATGAATTAGGTAAAAATTATAATTATAATTTAAGTTTAGTTGATGATGCACACTCACCTAAAAATTGTGTTAACATGGTTGATTATCGTTTAAATACTTCCAGAGTAAATTCTGATGGTAGGCGCGTTGAAAGTTGGTACAAAAATTACGAAATTCAAGGAAAAACAATTAGGTTCAAGTTAGATACTGGGGCTGATGTCAGCTGTATACCAAAACGATCTATCAAACATGTTCCTTTAAATAAAATGATTAAAACAAAATCTGTATTGACTGATTATAGTTCAAATAAACTTGATTTATTAGGCACAGTAGAACTTGATTGTTTTGATTCAACAAAACAAGTGAGCCACAAGGCATCTTTTCATGTTGTTGGTGATGCATACGAGCCATTACTTGGCTTGCCTGAATGTCTTTCATTTGGTTTAATTAAACGAATAGCCACTCTTCAGTCTCTACCTGATTTGAAAGAGCAATTCATTGCTCAAAATAGTAAGATATTTGAAGGTTTGGGAAAACTACCTGGCAAGTGCTCAATACTGTTAAAGGAGAACTCAGTGCCTTCACTTAAGTATAGGAAGCGGATCCCGTTTAGTCTGACAGCCAAATTGAAGGGTTTGATTAAGGATATGGTTAACCAAGATATTTTGGCACCGGTTGACTATCCGACCGATTGGGTGCATAATATGCAAATTGTAGAAAAGAAAGATGGATCACTGCGTATTTGTTTAGACCCTAGACCATTAAACGCCTGTATAAGGCGTGAACATTTTCTTATTCCAACTTCTGAGGATATTTTAAGCCGTATGTCTGGCCAAAGTATTTTCACTGTGCTTGACTGCAGTAACGGGTTTTGGCAAATGGAGTTGGATGACAGGTCATCTGATATGACAACGTTTATGACCCCGTTCGGTCGTTATAGATGGAAGCGCGTTCCATTTGGCCTCAACTGCGCCCCGGAAATGTTCCAAAAGAAAATGGTGCAAATATTTGGTGATATTGAAGGCGTTGAGGTTTATTTTGATGACATTCATATCGGGGCATCTGATGAGGCTTCTCATGATGCGATTTTATCAAAAGTAATTGAGCGAGCAGAAAAAAACGGGGTCAAATTTAACAAAGAAAAAATACAATATCGTAAAAAAGAGGTAAACTTTATGGGCTACATAATAGCTCATGGTCAAATCAAACCCGATTTAAAATATATTCGAGCTATAACTGATATGCCAAATCCTAGTAACAAGTCAGATGTAATGCGTTTGCTCGGTCTTTTTAAGTACTTATCAAAAATGGTGTGGAGTGGAAATGGACTGAAATACATCAGGGTGAATTAAATGATTTGATAAAATCGATAAGTTCAACACCAGTCCTCGCAACATTTGATCAAAATAAACCAATAGTAATACAGACTGATAGTTCAAAGGATGGATTGGGGAGTGTTTTGTTGCAGGAAGGCCAGCCTATTGCTTACGCTTCACGTAGCCTAACGGCCACAGAACAAAAATGGGCTCAGATTGAAAAAGAGTTACTGGCCGTCGTTTTCGCCTGCGAACGTTTTCATCACTTTATTTATGGCCGTGACTTTACTGTTCAGTCCGATCACAAGCCTTTAGAAACATTAATAAAACGCGAAATTGATGATGTCACTGCTAGACTTCAGCGGATGTTTTTGCAGCTGCTTAAATATCCCCACTTAACAATTGTTTACACTCCTGGGAGTAGAATGCTCGTTGCGGACTGTCTGTCTCGGGCAGCCTTGTCAGAACTTGATTCTGGGTATAAAGAGCTTGACCATATGATACATTCTCTGACAAGGCGAGTATGTTTGTCGGATGAAAATTATAAATTGTACGTTGAAATGTTAAAAGGTGATGAACAGCTTATTCGCATAGTAAATTTTGTTGTAGATGGTTGGCCCTCATATCACCAATTAGATGATTTCAGTCAAATCTTTCACAGATTTAAAAGCGATTTACATTATGAAAATAACTTGTTGTTCAAAGACCATAGGCTCATCATTCCAAGGCAATTGCAATCAAAAATATGCAAGTCGCTTCATATTGCTCACTTAGGAATTGAAAAGACGTTAGCCCGGGCACGCATGCACTATTTTTGGCCAGGCATGACAAGTGACGTTACAAAACTTGTCACAAGTTGTATTGTCTGTGAACAGTTCAAAAGAAGTAACCAAAAGGAGCCTCTTTTGCAGAATGAAGCTCCTGATTATCCATGGCAGCAGGTGTCCATGGACCTTTTCGAGTATGCTGGGCGAGATTATATAGCTTTGATTGACTCGTATTCAGGTTATATTTGCTGCGAGCGACTATCAAACAAAAAATCAGGTCATATTATTCAAATTTTAACAGACATATTTAATCGTATTGGATATCCTACAGAAATACGTGCCGATAATAGCCCATTCGGTTCTCGAGAATTCGAAAACTTTGCGAATGATGCAAATTTAGTGTTCAAATACTCTAGCCCCCGTTACGCACAAAGTAACGGTTTAGCGGAAAAAGGGGTCGCTATTGCGAAAAACATTTTGAAACGTTGCTATGAGGAAAATTTGGTAGCTGAGTTCCCATATCGAGTATTAGAATACAATGCAACACCTGTTGCAAGCATGAAAACAACACCTGCTCAATTATTTTTTGGTCGCCAAATCAAAACAAAATTGCCAGTGACAAATAAATCATTACATCGCGCAGACATTGAAGAGTCGGTTGTTCAAGATAAAATTGAAAAGAAGCGTAAGAATCAAATGCAATACTACAATCGTCACGCAAAACCCTTGCCGGTTTTAGAAGTAGGTGATCAAATCATGTTCAAAAAAAATAGTAAGGAATGGTTTTATGGAAAAATTCATCACCGAGTTAATGATCGCTCCTATGTAATCATCGACAACTTTGGAAAATTTTTCCGTAGAAATCGCAAATTTATAACAAAAACTACAAATAATATGAAAAAACCAAGCGAATTGATCTTAGAAGAAGACATGAACATAGGTTTAGACAACAAAGTTAGCAGTCAGCCTAATTTAAGTCGCACGAACGATAGTTTAAGCCCGTCAATTCCGACTTCTGTCAAAGCTGAACAATCAGAATTAGTAAGTGAACCATTAGTTAATGTCGATGACAGTGAGCTTTCTTGCCCTGGTAGTCATTATAGCGATAGAAATGTTGAACCCGAATCTATAAATATTGAACCTTTTAGAACTCGACATGGACGAGTAATTGTTCCACCTAAAAGATATAGAGATTAAGAGATGTCGCTATTAAGATTCACACATTTTGATTGAGATTTAAGAAATAAAACTATGTAATTAATGAATTAAAACTCAAATAAATCTAGAATTGTTAAAAAAAAAAAAAAAAAAAAAATTTAAAAACAAAAAAGCGTGTAATAATATGTACCTATCTAATAATAAGTATCTACAATCTAACTACTATGTATCACCATTATATTATAAGAACACAGCAACACTAATGTATCTGTAGTATCTATAAGAACACAGCTGCTTAATGTACGCTATTAAAAGATATTATGTATGTGTGCATCATCCAGTTGTAGCATTATTCTTGTTTAAGTTTTGTGAGTTGTAACAGAACAAAGTGGACGCAAATAAAGTGGAAAAGAAATTATCTTAAAACGAGTTGTTTAAATAATATTAAAACAGACAAGTGTAGCTTTTTGGTGTTCATTGGAAAAATTTTTTTACTGACTTACACTAATTAGCGTTCAATGAGCTGAACTAGTGTACATTGATTCAGAATATCTTGCCCTACCTTTTGAGATAGTGCAGGTTGGTGAAAACTGTCAAAAGCTGATGTCATTATTTGAATTAATTTGAATTTTGTCCGCGCGTTGTGTTTTCGAATTTAAATTTAGAAAAAAGGCATGTTTTTAAGATCTGACGTATGACGTTTTTGCTTTAGTTTGCTCTGACAGTTTTCATTAACTTGCACTGCACTACACTACTCTACACTGGCCTCTTTCTGGTTGAACACAACTAATGATTTTTTTTTTTATAATCTACCCGCGCTCAAGGGATTATGATTACCCTTTAAATGTTTCAACACAGCGCGGGCGTGAAGTTAATGAAGAGACATTTCACAATCACGGTTTCAAGTTTGTGCATTGCATATGACATTCATTTGTATTATCAAACCAAACTGGGAAATAAATCTTTGTTATGTTTAAATATTGCGAACGAATGTTTGAAATTACGTTTCAGAGGGCCATAAAAGTAGAGGTTTTTCATTAGAGGTGTCATATTCTTTAAGTTTTATTAGTAATTATTTCTGTTATGTTAAATGTGTTGAATTAAATTTCTTTTTCATCCCAACAATAACCATCATTCCAATTAGATTTAAATAGCTCTAGTAGTAAGTTCTCTTCTATGATCAACGTTTTCTTTATTGATGCAACTTTGTGTGATGTGTAATCTCACAGAACATGGGGATGTTTTTCATTTTATTGGAAGGTGTCCCGTTTCCGTTCTAAGGGAAACTAGAAGACATAAAACTGGAGTACTGACTTCTTAACAGAAAACGAAACCATGGATCTTCTTAACGAAATAGATGTATCGAAAATGTTAAAATTCTGCAAAATAGCAATTAGTTATCGAAATAGAATAAAAGATGAATACTTTTAGTTAGTAACTGTAACTTAATTAGTTTATCTATCGCAAAGACTTTTGGTATTGGCTCGAACACTTAAAAAAAATTAAGAGCTGACGATAAGAGTGATTTTTTTTAATTTACGAGTAGTCCGAATGTCCTTTGGAAGGATTCTGTTTTTATAAGATTTGATATTATGCACGGAACCTACAAAACTGAAAAACTTCTACATTTTAGATGTTTGGTGTCACGTCGATCGCACTGACACCCAGATCTTTTACACCAGAACACAATAAAGATATTGGTTAAACGATATATCTATATTTAACATTTTTTTTAATGTTTTAAATGCACAGAAAACATTGAATCAAGTTTGTTAACGTTTCCTGAATTCCCGGAAATATGTATTACAAAAAGTTAATATATCTACTAATGACCACATAAAAGTGAAAAGAGCAAAATTCGGATATTCCGTTCAAAAACTACGATTCACGATCGTCAGACATTAAGGAACATTGAAAAGTCATATAAGACACTTTCTGGAAAAGTGAAGCATGCAAGATCTCCAAAACCCTTTGGATTGTGTTGAAGCAACGCTTTGGAATATGATGGCATGCATATACAAATTTGAAGATCATATCTTACAATATGTTTTTATCTGAAATGGAAAGTTTCATTAAAAACGCAATAGCCGTAAAAGTTTCTTGTCCAACCGAACCACTTGAGATTTGTCGGGGTACATAAAAAAAAAATATATTCATGGCAGTTTAAATCACTCCATGTACAGAAATGAAGTTTGTACTTTGTAATCCTGTGAGCCTTACCAAATATTCAAAAATATTCGGAACACTGAATTTAAAATTAAAAGTTTCCAAACTAGACACATGCGCAACTTGCTATGGATTTAAATCTAAGATAAAAGTGGCTCAGCAGGCCCAGATAAGAAAAAGATCTTTTGGGTTTATTACAATACATAAGTCCAGATTTTAGTTATTTTTATAAAAATCTCAAAACAAGTTCCAACGAAATCAACATTTAATCAGATGTTGCGAGTCTAGGGTAAGCCACGGAGGCATCTTCAGTGCTGAAAAGAGCAAAGGCACGCTTGCTTATTGCACGGCTCAGCTCGACGGGTTGGGGTGGTTTTTTTGCCCTTTTCAAACACTTCCCTCTCAGCAAACAAAATTTATCGTGCCTTTTATATAGGGAAAGGATGGGAAGATTGGATAGGAATAAAAAAAAATAGGAATGCAGAAAAAGGAAATCGCACAAACATAGTTACCTATGCCACTGTATCTGAGAGAGGATGAAGCGTTATTATAGTCTTAGGTGAAAAGAAGATTTATTTTTATTAAAACTAAAAAAAACTAAAACTAAAAAAATTGAAAAACCCTAATTTCTAAATTTTATATATATATTGTATATATATAAAGAAGATATATATATATAAGAAGATATATATATAAATGACCCTACATCTAAGCCTAGAACTAAAAAACCTAAACCTACAGCTAAACTTTTTGTTCCACCCAAAACTAAACTTAACCCCACTGTTTCTCAGACACAATGGTTCGCCGAGTCTGCAGAAGGTTTATTTACCAGATGTTTTGGTAATATTTTTGGCCTGCCCACCCTTGCGTCGGATGACACAACCTTAGTTATCTCCTGGCCAGAATCTCGGAGATAACCCCTAATCCAAAATAAAAAAACAAAACTAGTCACAACCTATGTCATTGTACGCAAGGTACAAAAAAAGTATAGGTAAGTATGTCTTTAATTACGTAAGTAAGTTGTAATGTAAGTAAGTAAGTATGTACAGGTAAGTTTGTATGTCAGATTTAATGTATGTCTGAAAGTTAGTGCGTATTAACAAGTCATTTTATTCATATTCACAAGTGAACTCAAAACAAAAATGTCACTATCTGAAACCACGTCCTTGTCTGTCTTGTCGATAGTTCTCGTTCTCGTCATTCTTTCCGCCCGATCGCCGGCTCAGCTGACCCTCCACACACCTAAATTTGGATTTAGAACTCCATATTGAAATCTATTTCACGGTATCAAAATATAATTACAACTCGTATGATGTATACGCATTAAACTTTATTTTACATGAATTCGATTTAAGTTGAACATTATCAAAACTTATCAATCAAATTTTAATTCGGGACTTTGTAAAGAGAACAATTAAAATCAAAGTTATTTTCTATTATCTGTTTCCTTATATTTCCTATAAACGATTTAAATTTTTGCAGAATAATTATTGAATAAAAAAAAAAGAAATGGATATGTTTTAAAAAAAAAATATATCAGACTATGCGTATCAGCACAGACACTTATATATATAATTATATATATATTTATCTGTAGTCTTAGTGTGTTTATCTTGTATGTATCAAAATATAGTTTCTTTTCTTTTATAATCGACTTACTGCTTAATGGGATTTCCTCTTTTATTTTTACTTTTTCCTTTGATGTCCTTTGAAGTTCTGCCGGCAGTATTCACAGGTACTTTCAGGATAGCTGCTAATTATCAAATCTTAATTTATCCAGATATACTATATGTTGATTCACACTACACACTTTTCACTCTTCACTGTTCATTTCTTTTCTTTTTTTTTTTTTTTTTGATTAATTCCAACGCTATATTAGATATAAGTCACTTATCAAAGCTTTCAATACAAAATATCGAAATCAATTAACTTTATCAAACAAAAAAAATTGGATATTAAAAGTAAAAAAAATCAAAAATTCCAAAGATTGAATAAAATGAAAGTTAACTTTCGATCCAGAAGGGACAACAAAAAAATTCACAGCAATCTGGTACGACAGGTTTATGTTCCTTAAAGCACTCTTTTCGAAGGGCATAGATTTTGTACTCAGCAGGCCACCAGATCACCAAATCCAGTTTTCCTTGGTTTTGAGCGCAGCTCGCCACCAAGTGTATCTCATAGAATGATTATATTATCCACTCTCTTTCGATAAATTCACTCGTCTCTACCAAAAGTTTAGCAGAGGCTTAGATCGATGCCTTTATCGATTGTATACAGGTTCCTTCAATAAATTGGGAATATATATGTATGTACGCATATACATATATATCTATACACGAAAGGTGTCTTTGAGGCAAGATTGTCTGCCCTTTGACCTAAACCTCTGCTATAGTTAGTATATTGAGTTTAGTTTTCTCCACTGCGATATGCCCTCTATACTATTCCACTCTATCTCTTTTGAATTTGTATTCCTTTATTAAATATGCCTTATTTTTAAGTAAAAAAATTTTACATCAATTTTCTGGTTTTTTTAGATCTATCCATATGAGTCGATATAAAAAAATCAAACTTGACAAGCTATATAGCTATTCTTCGAACAGTTTAATATTTTGCTTTAGCGGTCTAAAAAAACGGCAACTCTACTGTGCTTTCTACAGATCGAATGCAGCTTTTCAGTCGTTTTACCATCGGTCATTAACCTATGGCCTATACTTCTATTCTTTCCCCTTACATCTTCAGTTTTCTGCAGATTGGAAAACTAAATTGTATTCCCCAATCACTAACATATGGCTGATCAAAATCAAATCTGTATTTATTCATATTAATATTGTAATTTGTAATGTATATGTATGGGTTTTCGGAGTAAAGCTTACGAGTTTTGTTGCAGCAACAAAATTGACGAAAGTATAAATTACCTCAATTAACACCAATAATTGACTCTGTGATACTATTTAAATCGTCTATTTCAAAATAATTCCTACTTATAATATCTTAAAACTAAAAATATTGCACTTTTCCTTAAAATTATTAAAGCTTGTACCATGTTTAAACTCAACTGACTACCCAAAAAGAAAGCTCAAGTTGAAAGCTTTCAGTTTCCTTTAAGTCTTGAATTTTCTAAACTATTACTAATGACATTTTCTGCACATTCACTAAATGTCAGTTTTCAATTGTCACTTTGACCTATTTATATTTCATAAGTAAACATTTCTCTACACGCGATCTCTCAAACAATTAAAGCTACATAAAAATTAAAAAGAAGGACAAGACCCAAAACAACAATAAAAAAACGAAAAATACACCTCGAACAACAGGATGCTAGTAAGTGTTATATAATTAGATGTTTACCTATAAGATCTTATGATCGTGATTTTTCTGTTCTATGTTTTTTCAGTTCTATCTTTCATCCCCTACACTCCATTAACAGACTTAGCCTAAGGACATAAGAAGATAAGTATTTGTGTTGTTATATACTAAAGATTGTTTCATAGAACACCTGTTTTGGGGTAGTTCCAGAAACACTCTTTAGTGGAAGATCACTATCATTAAAATTTTTCTTTTCTTTTAGGTATGTTGTGCATATTATTTAGTTCACTTCAGCGGCCACTGAGGACACCTATGTATATGAGAAGTAATGTGTAGTGATGCTGATTACAATAATTAGTGCAATTAAAATTATTATATTATCAGCATAAAGAATAAAGTGCATTCTTTTTATATGATACCTCTGGTATAAACAAATTTTTTTTTTTTTTTTTGTGTTTTGTGTTTGTTTGTGTGTTGTGAATCTGAATTGCAATCCAAATTTTAGGATTGTTATAGTAGTACTTTAAGATACTACTGACTATAGGGTATGTTGATCGGCTACGTCACACAGATTAAAGAAGTGACGATGAAGATAAACAACACTTTTTTAATATTGGTTTTCAATTTTTGATTTGTTTTTTATTAATTTACAATGCATGATGAAAAGTTTGTTGTTTTTTTTTTTTGTATTTTCATTCATTCTATCTGAACGTTCAAAGTTGGTTCTCATTCTCTGCTAAAAGCAATATATTTTTCTTTATTAAGTTAGGAATAAGAACTAAAGTTGACACAAGAACTGAATAATTTAACAGAATAGACAAGGAAAATCAGCTTAAGTAGTCTTTAGACCAGACCAGAATTTCTTTAAAATGGAAAAACAACTAAAATGCAGATAATTTAGAAAGGGTAAAATTATCTTTATTTAAATTTTTGTTTCAACCTGAATGGAGTTTCCAATTGCCCAATATATTCATTTGTAATTTTACGCGTTTGTTAAAAACTTTAAACTGCTCTCCTGAAAAATTAGTAAAAAATACTTTAGCGACTTTTCCTTGTGACCACAGATCTATACATGTGCTTAGCTAAAAAAGAAGTAAATAAACTTAAAAACTAAAACCTAACCTTCCTGTTAATGCCGTTCTTCTTTCTTGAGATGAGGAAATAATTTTCACTTTCGATTCTGTCTACATAATATCTCCAAAAAAATAAACAAAACAGAAACAGAAACATAAATATGTACCTAAGAGTACTTCCTGGAGAATACAAAGTCACACGAATGCATTTTGATTTGAAAGAGGGAATAATTTTGCACAGATTTCGATTGTTTGAAAGAAAGTAGCTAAACATCCGCTGGCATGTAAAAAAAAAGCTTAATCTAAATCTCAGATTTCATTTTTAGCATTTTTTTTATAATAAAACTAGAAATTTTACCTTTATTTCAAGTGCCTGACCTTAAAGATCTAATCAATGATCCTCAAGTTATAAGCAAATCAACATAACCTACTTACATAATATACAAAATCCATTTCCATTTTTCTATACCTACCCAAAGCAGATACACTTGAAAACGAAAAGATATTGCCAAAATCCAAACAAGAAAATTCCTACCAAAAAGTGCAATATGTACCCTCACAAGAAATCAAAAAAAAAAAAAAAAAAAAACAAAAACACCAGCCAAGGAGTCGCCGCGGCATACACCAGCCACCAAAACCAATAAAGAAACACAGGAAAAGGCAAATATAAAAACAAAAACAACATCCATCCACACAGAAATTCTACGAATGACAAAATATAATAAGAAAAAGTAGAACAGAAAAAATATAACCCCGGTGGGAAAGGGATGCGCTGTGTCTGGTACGATTTGTTTGTGCTATAAATTTTGATGAGAACAAGAGAACGCTTGTCGCTTAGTCGCTTACCCAATGAAAAGATACATTTTTCGCTCTCCTACATTGTGGTCATTGTAGTTCTCTTGTTGCTCTTGATTTTTGTATCATTGTCTGCTGAAGTTTGTCTGCTGAAAAAATTTCTTAGGACACTTTTTTGTATGGAGATGAGACATCTGTATATGATTATTTGTGCTTGTAGCTTTGTGTTACAGGCCCCTGGACTGTTCTAAACAAGTAACAACCAGTTATTTTTGGAATATTCTTCTCTTGGCTACTAGACAGACAACACGTATATATTCTACCTTCATTTGTTGTATTAAGTTAATTTTTAAGATTTTGAATTTATAACGTTAATAAAGAAATAAGTAATAAAACGTAAAAGAATTTTGCTGTCATTTGAAATAAAAAGTTAAATAGTGCCATTAGAGCCTTAAATCTATAGTTCTCTCATGAAGAGGAACCAACGACGCGCCGCCGCCAACTTTTCACGCAGAGTTGTGGAGAGTAAGGACAGTCGATGATCAGGAAGGGGTGATAATATTTTCGGTAAAAGCAAACCGAAGGTGTAAAACAAAGCGACAACAAGAAAGCTATTTTCTGTTTTGTTTTTATTCATTTTCTATACAAATTTTCTATACAAATAAGTACGGTGTGGCATTTTTTGCTTCACGCATAGAGAAATAAAATGCACGACTGGGTCGCACGAACTTGCTCCTATGTAATAGACTAGGAATTTTAAATACGAATGTTATTAGAGAAAACTGTTGATAAGGATAAAAGCACAGATAATTATATACAGATGTCGCATGCCCATAGAAAAAACTGACATATGAAAATGAAAATCTTCATTTGAAAGAGCTTTTAAGAAAGCTGTTTTCAATTTATTATTTTAAGATTATGTGAGAAGTGCTTTTTCTCTTTAAAATGTGTGCTCTCTAAATTCACGAATAAAATCTATTTCGTCTGTTGCTCTTGCGTATTCAACTGTATTCTTCGTTTTTTTTTTAATACCGCCAGACCCTTTTTTTAAATAGATTTGTTATGGACACAAGAACGCAAGATACCTACATTTTTCATAGAGGGATCTTTGTGTGTGTTTATCTGGGAATCTAAGGCAATTTTGTTGATAAAAAGGATACCTACTTAGATATTTTGTTGCATTTAGAAGCAAAGTAGGAACTTATGTAGGTAGGTATTTCAAAGCCTTTGGATGGATTTGTGAAAATTATTCTCTATTTTTTAGGTAGGTATTTGTCCTTTACAATTCCCATACAAATTATTCTTATTTCGTTGCTCAATTTTGTCTATCAGAGCAAAAAACAGATGGCGAAAATAACGTGGTTGACTTTTTTGGGTTTGATAAAAATAAAAAAAAATCTGAAAAAAAATAATTAAATTAAACCTTCAATTTGAAGTAGGGCGACAAAGAAAAAGAAAATAAAGTCCTAAGAAATTGTGGATACAGATTTTTTTACGGGTTAGGTACCTATTTATTTTATACCACCTACTTAATTAAGAGGTTGTATGGTTATGATAGGTTGTAGGTAGGTATATTTGTATGAAAAAACGCAACCAGAAGAATGTAGGTACGAGAATATACATTATACATACATACGTATAGTACATACAATTTTTCAAAAACGTATGCCTAGAAATTCATTGCGTTTGTGAAAATTTATTAAACTTCAAGTTTCGGTTTGGAATAATTTTATTCTTCTTATTCTTTTTCTTGTTTTTCATTTTTACAATTTAATGGGCGAGAAATTCAAATTTTAGACCAAATTTAAATAGTTCACAACAGTAAATTTTATTAATTCATTTTGATTTTTAAAATTGTTTGCATCGTCAAAACACCTTTACTGTAGCAGAAGTTAATTTATAAATGTTACGAATTGTCAAATGAAACAATTTATACCTACTACAAATTTCAAAATTATTTCATTTCAGTATAAATAAGAAAACGTAGTAGGTATGTATGTACATACGAAGGTACATATGAACGGTTTTTCTGTTTTCTATTTTTTTTTTTGTAAGTGAAAAAATAATGATAGTGTTAATAAAGAAAAAAGGAGAATTTTTTAGTTTTTCTGCTCTTAGCCTATTCCATATAAAATGTCTGAAGCATTTATACTCTTAATTGCGTATTTGCTTAGTTCACCCACCCTTCATCCCATTTTACATTTATTATTTTTACAATCCATTTTTAGTTTTTCATAGATACTGTTTAATTTAATAATTACCAAGAAGTTGACTGTATATCAAGTCTGTGCGTACGGCATTCATTCTTATTATCAAACCAATTTGAAAAATATGTTAATGCAAAATCTTAAGCATTTTAAACATTTTAGTTAGTTACTAAGTTAAAAAATAGGATTTCGCTAATTTTAAACGATTTTATCATCTTACTATCTCTAAACATTTTACTTAAGTTAAAATAACAAACTGTTTATTTTAACTTTTAGTAATTTACTAAATTAATATGAAATCTCAAAATCTGAAAATCCTCAAACAAAATCTCTTGGCAATTTTAGAAGAGTTAAATTGTGTTTTTTTATTTCGATTCGTGAGTAAATTGTTTTTAAAAGTAAATAAAATATTATGAAATGTTTTCAGAAAACGAAGATTTTGATATACATGTGTATGTATATGATTGAAGACCCAGCTTTAAGGAGAATTTTACTCCAGAAATAGGTTTGACAAGATAGCAGATCGGTTTTTAGTTGAAAAACTTAAAGATCCAAGATCGAATTATAAAGCCGTAGGCTTCCGATTGCACCCAAATTTCAAGTACCTACTATTTACATTACACTTTCTTGGAAGAAGACTGGAATGGTCCAATCTAAAGTGGCAAAATAATAAAAAAACATTTCGCAAAAAAGTTGTCAAAAATAAACAAATAACAAAATAAATTTAAGGTTGTCCTTTTGACTTTTGCGTTTCCGATATTTAAAACTATTAGGCCCGTTCCCAGATTAAGTTTAGTTTGGTTTGTTAATTTTAACGAACTGTCATGATTTAAATGTTTTCAGATCCACCGTTTTTAATAAAAGGGAATTAGTCTATTACTAGTTAGTAAAACGAAAAAAAAAAAGTTTAAAAATTTCGAAGAGCTAGTAAATTACTAAATGTTTAACAAATTGCTAACTAATAAAATGCTAAACCCTTAATAATATGATGTTTAAAATGTTGCTCCTATGTTTCTATCATCACGTGTGAACGTTTGTTTCCTATTAATGAATCATATAAACTATTTATTAATCTAATACAGTTTTCTGTTGGGCTTGGATAGGTATTCAACTAAATGTTGTGAAAATTTGTGTAAAAGCTGAAATAATTCTCTTCTAATAGCAACCGATCCATTTATTGTCTTAACCGCCATTCCGACATTCATTTTTTTGAAAATCTGTATACACATATGTGCCAGTTTGTAAGCTTTTGGTATATTTTTTTTATTTTTTCATTGTTGAATATAAATTCGATTACCTTTGAGCTAACAATTCCATCAGGTGGGTTTTAAAATAAATAGAAACTTCAATCAACGAAGGTATATGAAATAAGAAAAATTGAAAAATAAATATATTTTTGAAAAACCTGTCTATCCTTAATGTTTGTTTAATAGAATCATGTTCTTATTCCAATCTCGTATACCACCTCCAATCTCGTATACCACCTACTTAATTAAGAAAAAATACTTTTAATTATTAGTCGTATTCGACTAATATGTGAAATTCAGGCGAATGAAAAAATCAAACAAAAAAATATATATATATTTTGTCTAGGGCTTATTTAAAGATATCTATAAAACTCGTCTTTGAAAATTGTAATTTCTAAAAAGCACAATCAATCATTATTTTGGTGCTATCATTCATTTTTTTAATTTTATTTGTACAATCATTTCTTCTGGCCCAGAAATTATTTTAACCAAACTTCCACATAAAATCAATTATTAAATTTAAATGGTTATTGGTATGTAATTCTTATTTTAAATTTTCGGATTAGCCGCGTATATAAAAGATATTTCGCGAGTGCAATATGCAATACTGTAACCACCCCGAACGTTTCTCTACAAATTTCACTGAGCGTGGTCCCGGTATATAACGCGGCTAATCCGAGAATTTAAAAGTTCTTATTTCGCTATAAAATAGTTCATAAAAAAAAGATTTATTTTAATTTTGACACATAATAATTGATGATGGTTTAAACACCATAATATGTACATGAATACAAAAATAATTTTCAATGATGAGTTTTAATTTACAACCTACTTAGATTCATCTGTATGTACGAGTATTTATAAAGTCTAAAGTCAAATTATGTATTTTCTTTAATATCAAGATTTATGTGTTAGACATATGCCGCGATTTTTCTGTTTAAATACGAAAACATTAGATTTCGATATCTTTAAATAAGAGTGTAGGCATAATAAACACTTTATAATAACATTAAAACCTTCCTGTGTTATTTTATTTTATCTTTAGAAAACTCTTTCCTTGCTTAGAAATTTGTATGAAGACAATAATTATTTTTATTTATTTTTTATTCGTTCTTTTAATAGAAGCTATTAACGTTTTGTGAAATGAATTCGCAATAAAAATATACCGTTTAGAAATTATGGCGTAAAATTTTAAACAGTAAAACCGGCCTTACTTAACGCAGTCGCTTAGCTTGGAGGCTTTGTCCAACTCTTTCACAATTTTAAACACAACAGAAGTTAAGCAAATTTACGTTGAACAAATCTAATTTGAAAGATACATAACTCAAACACAACAACACAAATAAAAAAAGAAGCCAAATAAAGCAAATAATTTTTGGTCAGAAAAAAGTAAACTTCATATATCTACTACCTCCGTACAGATTTTGATTGTATATAAGTTATTTACATTATTTTAGATGAAATGAAGTATATATGAGGCTATCAGTGCAATAGTGGCGTAACCCACTTTTTTCAAAAATGAGTTTTTCATAAAAATGGGTCCCTTAATATATATATTTTAATACAAAAATTGTTTTATGCAGCTATATACACTCAAAACTAGATGGCACTCAAAAAGGTGTTATTGCATTTTATAATTTGATCATAGTTTGAGTGCAATAGTGGCGTAACCTTCATACTTCCCTTAATAAAAAATTTTTATGTATTCTGACCAATGTGGGAGCCAAAACATAAATATAAACTATTGTGCCAATTTTTGGTACTCCATCCCGTTTTTATGGTTGAAGAAATCGAATATAAATTTTTAGTTAGTGGCCATTCCTATTTGCCATATGACCAAGATTTTGGTATAATAGAAAAGAATAAAAAAATATAAAGACATCTTTGTCCCAGATGATGTCAACGTCATTTCCTCGGCTAGAAAGAGAAACCCATTTGAAATTGTGAAAATGACTTCATATGATTTTTTTTCCACAAAATTTATAGAAAAAAAATACCTATCACAAATATGAAACTGCCCATTTCAAATTCCAAGGTTGAACGGCTTAAAATTCAGTGGTTTTCCAAAAAAGTAAGTCATTATTTTCAATTTTTATAAATATTATAATGACATTGATGTGTTACTCGAAGAGGTAAATGTAAAAAAGAGACAATCCGTTAATATTAAAAAACTCAACCAGCTTGAACAACCTAAAAAAGGCGATAAAAAAAGAAAGACTTAATTGAACTGCTTCAATTTATACCACCAATCCATCACTTTTTCTATAATAATTTAAAAACGTCAACAAGTGTTCCAATCGAAATATTTGACGATTTATCAGACGAGGAGTAAAATCATTAAAACACAAGTAAAAATGTACTTATAATTTTTTGTTGTTGAAATATGAACTATGAGAGAAATAAAAAAAAATATAATTAGTTTGGCGTAACCTATCTTTTTTCTTTATTTTTACAGAAAACCATGAATGCAATAGCGGCGTAACCCACTTTTTTTCCAAAATGAAGTTAAATTTAAAAAAAAAATATGCCTTTTACAAATTTTGGTACGCCAATTTAAAGTTTTTATTATTGTTCGAATAAAAATTAAATTTACAAAAAAAATATTAAGCCGTTTCTGAGATATCGAATTTTCAAAAAAAGAAAAAATAGATTTTTTTTTTTCAAAAATTCAAAAAATATTTATTTTAAAGCTTTGAAATGCAATATGTTTTAGACTTTTTAGAAGCTTCTCTATTAAAAATTTCATTAAGATCCGTTATGTGGATAATGAGAAGTTCAAAATTCGAAAAAAATGGTTCTATGGTAGGTACAAGCTGTAATATCTTTATTTCAAATTTTTTTTTATTAAATTAAAAATCGTAAAAATTAATTGAAAGAAAAAAAAATTATCAAAATTCTAGGCACCGTTTTCGAGAAAAATACGATTTTTGAAAACCATTTTTTTTTAACTTTTTAGCATTTGTATGGTAGGTACCTTAGACAAGGATTTTATTTTGAAGTTTTTTATTTAATCGACTGTTTGCTCTTACAGCTAATTTATTAATAATTTTATTATATTGACATTTGTATTTCAAAATTTTTGATCTTTGCAAAAATTATTTGATTAATATTATTTCAATTGAAACAAGTAAAAATAAACAAGTAACTAATGAGTAGAAATATATAATACTACAACTTGTCCATCCTGACATCTGATCGTCCCGATCATCAATTATTTATATCATTTTAACAAATTTTTATATTCGCAATTTGAAATATCTATAAGAATTTTTTCTTAAAGCTACTTATATACATACATGGCTTTGAAAAGTATTCGTACTAATTACACTATAATTTTATTCAAAATTAATGCAAAAGATATGTTGCTTTTCCTATTCAGAATCTGTAGAACCTCGATCATCGCGCCAATCAGACCACTTTCACATTCGAGAAGCCTCAATAATACCATCATAAGGTAGTTGTGTCATTTGACAGTTTTCTATGTCTCTAACCACATATCGATCATTCGGAAGCACCTTATGTATTTAATATGGACCTGTAAATTTCGGTACAAATTTCTTATTTGTTCCAAGAGTTGTGTCAGCATTCCTAATAACAACAAAATCTTCTTCTGAAAATGCAATCGGAGGTCGAAAATTTCTTGCAATTAATTCAGAATTACGTTTCTGTGAACGTTGAATACACTTTGAAGCATTTAGACGCATATCATCTAGGTTTCGATCAAACGACTCAAATTTTTCATCTAAATATTTAGTTATACTCTGTCCAACAAAAATTGTCAGTACAGGGAAGATAGGACGTTTGTCTCTCATTCTGGTTGCATTGCCATGCATAAGTGTGTCGCCTTGTAAAGCTCTCACAGGGATTCCGTAGCTTACATTATAAATCGCCGCAAATGATAGTAAAAAACGCGTAGGGCTACCGTCTGCCGATTCAAAACGACTGAAAACAATATTCAATTTACCTTTTCCCACAACACCAAGCGGTAAAATAATATGCGCGTTTTTTTTTTTAATTTGAAAAGCAATGTGACAATACTCAACATACTCATCTTCTTAAAATGTGCTCTCAAAAGCTTCAAATCCCAAAAGCTCCTTAATAAAAACCACTGAAAAAGCTCCTTGCTTGCAATTGAGAATGATACTGGTAACTCTGTTTTGATGTAGATAAAGAGCGCACGATCGTATTGAGTGACACTTAACACACTTGAATCAAGAGATGTGCTAAAGAGCGATTTTTAATGAGCAGCGATAGCATAGAGCAGTATACAAAATGAGCAGCTCTTAATAGAAGCTATTTAATCACTCTTAAAAAAGCAGTTATAGGTACCATTGAAACTCGTAATGATCAATTTTGAGAGTCATTTAGCTAGTAAAATAAATGATTCTTCTGGCGTCTCAATAAATGTTATATACCATGTCCTTATAACTAATCGTCGTCGAAAAAAAAATCCTTTCATTCATAACAGTTATTTTATATGGACGTTTGCGCCAAAATTGTATTTGTTTGGCAAGGGTTAATAATATAATCATAACCTTTATTGTAACCAAAAATTAGAATGCATCTATATAACCAGATCGATGTTCATGATCACCTACAACTACAACCACCAAAAGGACAAATTGCAAAGTGATTATTTAAAATTTTTGATTTAACCCTTTTTCAAATTAATGAGATACACACACATCAAAAATAGTTTATCCCCTAACGGTTTTCCTAGGGTGATCGGTATACGTGTCGATAATTTATTGGTAATCGCCTTCAATTTGCGAATTATCTAAATATACCACTGAGATTAATTTTTCATATAAAATCCTTCAAGTTTTAAACAATCCAAACTAAAAACACCTTTTTTCAAAAACATTTAAAACGTTCATATCAAAAAAACGATAATTTCCTAAAATTATTTTAAAGTTTTACTTATTTTCAAATAAAAAATTCATTTATTTATTTATTTATTTTATTTATTTCATTGAAATAGCTTAACATAGTAAGATACAATATCTTTTAAGATTATGAAAGCTTTGTAAGAATTAATATTGTTACTAGACAGATCAGAATTTCGATTGATTAACAAAATGAAAAGAAAATATTTTCGTAAGTTACAATAAAACAAAAAAAAAAAAAACTAAGCAAAAAAAAATAATTTAAATAAACTTTATCGAAAAGTTGAAAGATAATTGTATTAAATAATCATCATAAAAGTGTCTCATAGTAGCGCTTGAGTCTTTTTTTAAACTGGATGGTGCAATTAATCATTCTAATGGCACGAGGGAGAGAATTCCAAAGTCTTATCACATTAGGGAAAAATTGACGATCGGATATTAGGTATTTAAAACGTATTGGAATCAAGTCCAGGGATCTTTCAGAAATGGGGAAACGAATGTTTTTGTATAAATAAGGCGGTTCATGAGTTTGCAATATATTATGAAATAATATAAGTGTCCTGTATTTAAAGAGATGTTCAAGGGTGAGTCCATGTAATGACAAAGCAAACGACGAAATGTGGTCGTATCTTTTTAAGCCGAATACATAACGTGCAACGCTATTGTAAGCAACATTGAGTCGCCTACGATCTTCGTAGTCACAATTTATAAAAATTTCACAGCCAAACATAATGTTCGGTATGAGTAAAGTTTTTGCTAACATTTTCCTAGTGTGGATTGGTGTTAAGTGGTGAGAAGGCCACATCGTCCGAAGACCACCATAGATTTTACCTATAGTCAAATTTATATGATTTTTCCAAGTAAGTGTGTTGTTAAAAGTAATGCCGAGGTTCTTGGCTGATGAAACAAATTCTATTATTTTATCATCAAGCATAACTTTTTCCAGATTAGTGGTTTCAATTGGCTTCCTGGAGATTATAAGACACTGAGACTTCTTGGCATTCAAACAGAGCGTGTTTCTTATTGACCAAGCATGAACTCTTTTGAGGTCCTCATTCACTTCGTTTATACCACTTGTAATGTTGCTCAAATAACAACTGTGTTGCAACTGAACATCATCAGCATACATGTCTATTGAAGAATTTTTAGAGCAGGGAGAAAGGTCATTTATGTAGAGACAAAATAATAATGGGCCCAAAATTGATCCTTGGGGAACACCTTTAGTCAGAGGAAGAAACGACGACACAGTTTCACCTATAACAACTGCTTGACACCTTTCACTGAGATATGAAAAAATAAGTTTACAAGATGAAGAAGAAAATTTGAATTCCTTAACGAGCTTAGAACATAAAATACGATGGTCGACTGCATCGAATGCCTTCGAGAAGTCTAAAAGAGTAAGGATAGTAACTTTGTCATCTTCCAATGACTTTCTAATATCTTCACATATCTTAATTAAGGCAGTAGTGCAGCTGTGTTTAGGACGAAAGCCAGATTGGCTACAATTTAAAAGTTTATTAAAATCAAGATATTCTCGAATTTGAGCATTCATAATTTTTTCAAGAGCTTTGGATAAGTAAGACAGTATTGCAATGGGTCTGAAATCACTCGCATCTTTATTTTTTGGTAGAGGAATAATCTTAGCTTTTTTCCAATCTAGTGGGAAAACCCCTGTCATTAGGATTCTGTTAAAAACATGAGTAAGAGCTTTCAAGATGTAGGGAAGTATAGCTTTAATAAAGGTAGGATGCATTTCGTCAAAGCCGACTGAATTGGACTTTATAGCCATTAAGCTTTTTAAGACGTCACCTTCATCTATCGATCTGAAACAGAAATTAATGGTATTGTCATCGCTTGGAAATAATTGGTCATCAGGAATGTATGAAAATGTGTTAGAGTCTGAGAATGATTGAAAAACAAATCTTTTATTTAGCTCATTGCTGTCAGTGTCTGTTGGACATGCGAGGATTTTATTTCCTATTCCCAGTTCTTTTATATTTCTCCAAAGTGTTCTTTTATCAAGAGAAGCATCTAACTTTGGAGCGAAAAATCTTTTCTTGGTTTCGCGAATTTCGGTTGTCACTCTGTTTCGTAATACCTTATAACTGTTGAATAATGTATTGATTTTAAACTTTTTCCAACTCTTATAGGCTCTATCACGACGACGCATGAGTTCTACAATATTGTTGTTAAACCACGAAGTGTTATTTTGCTTGGCTGTTTTATTTCTCAGAGGAACAAAATCATTAAAAAGTTTCAGTATATTACTTTGTAAGAACGATATTTGTTCATCAACGGAAAGCATCCCATATACTCGAAACCATTGAACTCTTTGAAGTTCAGATTCAAGAAGTGACCTGTTTACATTTTTGAAATCTCTAAAACTGTAATACGTTTCCGAACAATTAGGTGAAATATCAAAAGTGAGATATATTAAATCATGAAGGGAGAAACATGAAGCAGAGAGTTGGTCAAAGTTAAGAACCTTATCTGGGTGACTAATGAAAAATAAATCCAGTAAAGTACTAGAACTTTTGGTAAAGTGGGTGGGTATCAAGGTGTTTACTGGGAAAAGGTCAAACATTTTCATGCTGTCAGTAAGGCTTGAATCTCTTAGGATGTCACTGTTGAAATCACCAACTAATATAACGAATGGCGCAACAGATAACAACTCATCTAATATTAAAGTAAGTGGAGAAATATCTATGTTCTTATGGGGACGGTACACTGTTCCTATAAGAACTTTCTGCGTAGCGCACTTAATTTCCACGAATAAGTAATCAATAGGAGAGCCCAATGGTGACCTTTTTACAATTTTACTTGTGATGTTGTTACGAATATAAATGGCTACACCTCCACCAATCCGACCTACTCTATCAGCTCTAAACAGATTAAAACCATTCACAGAACAAGCAGAATCATTCATATTATCAGAGTACCATGTCTCCGAAACACAAATGACATCTACCTTGGAGTTTTCAAATAGATACCGAAATTCGTCCAACTTATGGTAAAGACTCTGCGCGTTGATATGACATACTTGCAGCCCTGAAAACCGATTTGCCAATACATTTAACATTGAGCGCGTAGTACTATTACTTTGTAAGACTAAGGATTCCGAATTTAACTCATTAAAATCACTCATCATTAAAAAAAGATTTCATCCAACGAGATAAACCTCAACCAAAGAACTTTCAGACTGCACAACCAATTTGTAAAATCATTTCTAACCCAAACCCAAACGAACTCTAAGAACACTATGATGAAAATTAACAGAATTATTTTAAGTAACTGAAAAAAAACTAAAATTGTATGAAAAAAGAAATAAGAAAAAGTTAAATTTAAATCACCAAAACCAAAGAAATTGTTATTTATAAAGGAAATTTTAATTATAAGAAAAAGAAAATTCAAAGAGGCAAACAAAAAAAAAACATTGCTAGGTGTCATTTTCTTTCTCCTCATTTGTGGTGTTCTGCGCTGTTGTGGCAACATTTTCCAAATCCAGAGTATGATTAATCAAAATAGCTTCTCCCAAGCGGTTCTTCTTTGCGTAAACAAGTCCTCGGATAGTGAAGACGGAATGAAGTTTTTTCTCACGTTTTAATTTGAGTCCATGGTTTAAGAGAGACCGATTTTTCACCGTAAGACATTCATGGAGAAACACAGCTGAGTTTTCATAATCTTTGAATAGCTGTCCGTTATCAAAGCTTCGTAACAAAAGTGAACTATTTGTTGTTTTACGGTGAAGTGCAATCGATCGCAAAATTAAACCTTTATCGTGCGGTGTAAAGAATTTAATAAGAATTGGCGGGTGAGTGGATGATTGTTTTCGGAGACGTGCTATGTGTTTCATTTGAATGAAAATATATGTATGTGGGTATGTACATAACACATAAGTAATTTTAAACTATAAATGTAATTTTTCGATGACCGCCTCCTCTGAAACTTAAATAGTGCGATTTCAATCAGCTCGCATTATTATTTTTCCTTCGCAATCACATAATGTTTGTAATAGCAATGAGCAGATAAACAGATGAGCAGATGAACAGATGAGCAGATGAGCAGATGAGCAGATGAGCAGATGAGCAGATGAGCAGATGAGCAGATGAACAGATGAGCAACCGATGAGCAGATGAGCAGATGAACAGATGAGCAGATGAGCAGATGAGCAACCGATGAGCAGATGAGCAGATAAGCAACCGATGAGCAGATGAACAGATGAGCAGATGAGCAAAATGCTCAAAAAAGCAGTTAGCAGTTTGTTTTGAGCTCTCTGTTCATTTGATCGCTTCAGTGATTTTGAAGAACATCATGCAAACGGCTCAGCGATGTTAGTTTCGTGTCTTGAAAGCAGAATAGATACAAAAAAAATTAAAGAGATATAAAATTACTTCATTAATGTTTAGTGCATCGTATATTTATACATACATATTGTTTCTTGCTTGTTCTTTCTTTGTTCTCTTCTTTGGAAAAAGTAATGTGTATGTGATGCATAGCAAGGAGAGTTGTTGAGGATGCTTGTTGCAGGTTTTTGAGATACCTACAGGTTTTTTTGGTGGGTGTGAAATTATATTTCTTTTGTTGTGTTGAGTCATCATTACATCTCTTTTTTAAATGTTTGTGAGGTTCAGCCTCAAATGAACGGTGAGCAACTGAACAGTCAAATTAAAGAGCAATCGCTTCTGCTCATTGCTCAGTGAAAAAGCAGAGTGATTAATAGCAGCTATCGCAATAGCAGCCTCACCACTCATCTCATCAGCAGTGGGATACGACGGTCGTGTTGGGGTGTACAACTTTTTGCAAAGAATTACAACAACAATTCCTTAAGAAAACTCAGTGGCTTGCTCTTTTTTTAGTGTCATTTTTCCTAACGCATTGTAGTGAGGGTGCATCAGGCGCCACTGCTTTAGAAAAAGCTCTCCCATAAGGCCTGTACTGACAATTTTTGTTGGACAGAGTATAGAACATCAATTTCTATTCCCCTTTGTGGTATACCACACAACAATTTAAATGGAATTTGCCCAGTAGCTGAATGAACAGAATTATTTATAGCAAATTCTACTTTTGTTAGCATCTTGGTCCAGTCAGAGTGTTGAATGGGCTCAGATAACTTAGCTAACATTGATTTCAAAACTCGATAGACTCGCTCCACTTGACCATTTGCTTGAGCTGAACCAGTAGCAGATGCACAAACCTCTTTTGTACTCGTAGAATTTACTGCATATAATTTAACATGCTTTGTAAATGCGTCTACCACTACCAAAATGTGTTTTCGTTTCGAACGGATACACGGAAGAGAGCCAAAATGGTCAACATGAACTGTATCAAACGGAATTGGTTTCTTCGGAATAGAATGTAGTGTTAAGTTAAGTGTTAAGACAATTCCGAATAAAGTTTTCGATCTTGTCTCTCATTTTCAGAAACCAATAATGCATTTTAATGTTATCAACACATTTATCAATACCTAAGTGACATATTTTTTCATGCGCGGAACGAATGACATTATTTTTTATTTCACTCGGAACATATAAAAGCAATCTATCTGTATCGGTCTTTCTATACACTAGACCATTTTCAAGAACGAAATTTGGTACGGAATTAACGCCTAATCGGTTTCTTAACTGAACAATGGTCTTATCCCTATTTTGGGTAAAGTGCAATTGTAAATCGACATCATCAGAATCAATAACGGAAATTATCTGCTCATTTTTTTCATTTGTGTTGATAGAAATTGGATGATGCCGACTTAATGCATCCACATGTCCCATCAATGTACCACTTCTATGAAGAATAGAATAATCGTACTGCTCCAATTTCAAAGCCCATCGAGCTATGCGAGGAACTGATTTTTGTTTTTCCAAAGTTAATGCCAAAGAATCGCAATCAGTAATAATTCGGAATGCAATACCATCCAAGTAATTATGAAACTTTTCTAGAGAGTATATTATTGCTAAGGTTTATGACTCATAACTATGAAATTTATACTCAGATCCAGTTGTTGCTTTTGAAAAATATGCAACCGGATGAAATTTTTCATCATCCTGCCGTTGCAACAATATACCACCATATCCAAGTGCACTGGCATCACAATGCAATTCTGTTTCCCTCTCTGGACTGAATATTGCCAACAAGGGGCTCGTAACTAATTTGTCGCAATACAATTTTTATCAAAGCTGAACGGAATATTTGGCTTAGTTAAATCTCTTAAGGGTTTTGCAATGGCTGAAAAGGACGGAATAAATCTTCGGAAATAAGAAAACAATCCTAAACACTTTTGTAAATCTTTAACGTTTTTCGGAATCGGAAGGTGCTGAATTGCAATCAAATGATGATTATTGGGCCGGATGCCTTTTGAATTAACAGTAAAACCAAGATACTCAATTTCTTCATAGCAAAATTTACATTTGGTTGGTTTGATCTCAAGTCGGAATTCAGCCATGCGACGTAAAACTCGTTCAAGCACTGCAATGTGCTCTTCAATAGTCACAGTGGCTAACGTTATATCATCAGAATATACCACTACAGAACCTTCATTAATAAATTGACTTAAAACAAATATCATAAATCTCTGAAAATAAGCAAGACCTTTTTTAATGCCAAAGGCAATCTTTTATATTCATAATGTCCATCAGGGGTTACAAAAGCGGTTAATTTTATTGAATCTTCATCAATAAACTGGAATATGATGGAAACCATTATTTAGATCAAGAATAGTAAAATATTTTTTCCCATCCAATCTTCCTAAGCAATCGTCAATCACTGGAATAGGAAAACTATCACGCACCAGAATTTTATTAAGTGGTCGATAATCCACGCACAATCGTTTTTTAACATCTTTTTTCGGAACTAAAACTAACGGAAAAGCATATGGTGATTCACTTGGTCTAATAATTCCTCTTTCTAATAACTTTTTTATTTCCTCATCAACAATTCGTTTGTCAGAAAAAGATAATCTCCGTGGAGGAAAACTAATCGGAATGCTAGAGGTGAGATGAAGTTTCATTGAGAAATTATGGTTAATAACCGGAATATTGTCGAGATCTAAATACTCGAAACAAATAATTTTCTGTATTTGTTGTTGATATTCGGAACTTAATTTTGGATTTATGTCATGCTTATTATCTCTTTCTTCAAATATACCTATTGAAAATACATAAGGTAGTGAACGACTTTCAATGTGGCTAAGTTCGTTACATGAAGCAATAACCGTATTTGGCAACAGAGTACACAATGAACAAGGTGATGAAAAATTGGAATACTTTTTGTTTAATGATTTGTTCACACAATGTAACACTTGATTAGCAATTTTAATTTTATTGGCATCTGAATTTATATTAATTTCAATTTTCGGTTTCGGAATAGTATTTGGAACAAAGCATAATTTTATTTGAAAAGATCGCAGAAAATTACGACCTAACAGAACTGGGTATGGAATACAAGTTTCCGGAACAACATACATTTCTATATTTTTAACAATATTGTTAAACATTACTTTAGCATGAAAAATTCCATAAGTGCAAACAGGAGAACTCCCTACTCCGTAGTAGCCAGTTGGTCTTAAATATCCATATTGCACTTCCTTTATAATTTCGGAATGCTTAATTAAACTTATCGGGCTGTCGGTATCGAAAAGAGAAACATAAGTGTTACAATGCGGAACAGAATTAGTGGAAGGAAAAGCAACACTTACAATATTTATTTCGTTAAAACTCTTGACTACGGAATCGGCATCAGAATCGGACAAATTTTGATTAAGAGATCTGGAACGGAATTCGTCTACCAATGCCACATTACCAGAATTTTTTGAGGGTAACTTTGGGCAATCCTTCAAAATATGCAATATCGAACCACATCTGAAACAGGATCGCTTTGCTCGTTTTGGATGTAGACACGAGGTGGAGAAATGTCCAGTTTCAGAACAATTATAGCACAGCACGAGCTTATCTTTGGAATCATTGGCGGAAAACTTGACCTTAGGCTTTGTTCCTGTTGGATGATGAGTACATGGAGCTGAACAGGAAACGGAATTTTCTGGTTCGTAATTTGTGATACTTGAATCTCGTAGTTGAGCGTAACGATGAGCCAATTGTTTAAATTCGTCCATTGTACGTGCTGGATACAATACCGCAATGTTGGCGGAACGATCACGGAAACCATTGATGATAAATTGAATTGTTTGTTTCTCGTCAATTTCAGCACGTGATGCAAGCTCTTGCATTTTTAAAATCTAGCCCATGATTGAACTTTTAGCGGAATTGAATGAGGTCTTTCGCATTTTGTCAATAATTTCGGAAATCGAATAGGTGTGCCCAAAATTGGCTAAGAAATTGCTTCGGAAATTTTCGTAAGTAGTTGATTCATCGATTTGTAAGAAAATTTCAGCAGCAGAACCAGGCTTCATCAATCTGCGAATAGACTTCAACCGAAATACATAATTACCTTAAACAGAATCACATGCCCGTTCAAAAGTTTTTATCCACTTTCTGGCATCGTATGAATCATCACCAGAATATAACAGAATAGATGATGACGATATCAATCATCGCGTAAGCGTAGGGTGGATGAAGTGGCGGGAAAATTCTGCTATCTTCTGTGACCGAAAAATGCCCCCTAAGCTGAAAGGAAAGCTCTACACTTCAGTTGTGCGTCCAGCACTCACATACGGTTCACAATGTTGGACAATGTACAAAAAGTATGAGAGTAAGCTAACGGCAGCTGAGATGAAGATGCTTCGTATGACAGCAGGAGTTACAAAGCTTGATCGAATTAGAAGTACGAAGATCCGAGGAAGCCTTCATGTTAAGAATACCATTTCCCAAAAAATTGAACACGACCGACTCAGTTGGTATTGCCATGTTCAAAGGAGAGATCCTGAGAACCCCGTCAAAAAGGCAATATCATACAGCGTTCCAATTCGGAATAAAAAGAAAGGTAGGCCTAAACACTCCTGGTACAAACAAATGCAAAAACACCAGCATTCAGTTGGCCTCAGAAATGGAACAATACAAAACCGGGAGGCTTGCCGCCGATTTCTGAGGTCAACCCGGCGAACCCCACAGGCGGATCACTAGTGTGAAGCAGATACGTGGGAGAGTTATGATCCCCTCGACATCGAGATCATAACAGCGCCGAAGAAAAGGAAGGAAGAATACTTAATATCTTTAAACGTAGCTTCAATGGATGGCGATAAATGATTTGCAAAATTTCCTTCTTATTTTGCTAATTCACGGCGTAACTCGATCAGCTTCAATTTCTTTTCTAGAATCTGTATTTCTGCATCCATATCAGCTTCATTTTCAATGATAGGTTCTTGATGATTTTGTTGAGCATGTATAAAATGTTCGGAATGATTATCGGAATGTCCTTCATAAATTTCACGTAATTGAGCAACTCTTGCATCTGCTGGAAATTCAATGTTGCGCTCTGTAAGCCAAGCTAACAATTCTTCTTTCTTCATTTTGATAATCCGGAATGATTTTAATTGTAGATAAAAGCTGAAATCAATAATTTTCAAATTCTCAATTATTTTAATTTACATATTTCATAGTTTTAAGGGCTGACCCACTTCTGAAGTTTTAGACAAGGATTTTATTTTGAAGTTTTTTATTAAATCGACTGTTTGCTCTTACAGCTACAGCTTACTTATTAATAATTTTATTATATTGACATTTGTATTTCAAAATTTTTGTTCTTTGCAAAAATTATTTGATTAATATTATTTAAATTGAAACAAGTAAAAATAAACAAGTAACTAATGAGTAGAAATATATAATACTAAAGTACCTTTATTTTTGGGTAAAATAAATTTTTTTTCTCACATCTTGTAGATCATATTGATAAACTTTTATTTATCAAGTTTAAAAAAAAATCTAGCCTAGGGTTTTCGAAATATTCAGTTTTGAAAAATAAAATTTGAAGCTTTTTTTAAAAATCCAAAAATTTTTTTTTTTGAAAATTTAAGTACACAATTTTATTTATGTTTTTAGAGAGCTTTAGCAAGGTTAGGTTAGGTTAGGTTGTTGGGCTGACAATTGATGTTGCTATTGTCACACTTAGATCAATGTAGATCCATTGTGTTACCCGTGAGTGTTATCACTCTTTCCTGATAAAACCTATGTATTCTATTAATCAGTCAAGCCATTTTGAGGCATTGACGAAGTTCAATATGTGTATTCCTGAAATATTAGAAATATCTTCTAGATTATCAAAGAAGTAGCTACCAAGCCATTTCCTTCTCTGGTGGCATAGTGACGGGCAATGACAGAGAAAGTGTGAGGTGTCTTCATGTACCTCCTCATCACCACATCCTCTGCATAGGTCATCTGTACTTAGTTTCATTTTAAATGTATGGTATTTCAATAAATTGTGTCCGGTGATTATGCTCGTAAGAGAGCGAAGGGACCTCTTACTAAGTTGTATAATTTTGTCAGTTCTCTGCTTGTTAAAGCAGGGCCATATTTTCCTAGTAGTATCACAGGTGTCAAGTAGATTCCACCTTTCATTGGATTTCCTTAGAATTATGTCTGAAATTTTCTGTTTAATGTTACAGAGTGGGATGTTTACCATCTCTGCTTGACTAGCGTCGAGCGCTGATCCCTGTCTTGCCAACTCAACGGCATTTTCATTACCTGGTATGCCGCTGTGTCCCGGTACCCAGCAGAGTCTAATATTGTGCTGCGTGCCAAGAACCTTAAGCTCTTCGCGACAGCAAGAGACAAGCTTCGATTTTATCACAGTGGCAGAAATCGCTTTTATTGCCGCTTGGCTGTCAATGTAAAAGGTGATATCAGCCCGTGGTATCGCCATCATTGATACCTGTCTAGCAGCTGTTGTCACTGCCAGGACCTCCGCTTGGAAGACACTGCTATGATCCGGGAGCCTAAGTGAGTTGTTTAGCTCAAGAGGTTCTGAGAAAAAGCCTGCACCAACACCTGTGTCCATTTTGGAGCCATCAGTATAGATTGCTATTTCTGATTCACTGGTGTAGGGTTGGTTGTTCAGCCATTCTTCTCTGCTTGGAAAGGCAGTTTGGAATGGTTTATAAAAGTCAAGCTCGGGTGTTGTATAATCTGTAATGATACTATCACCCAAGTATTTCTGAAGAATTTGAGCATGTCCTATTGCGCTGTTTTTCCAGGTATTAGTCTGGCTTAGCCTTAAGGCACTATATGCTGCGGATTCTTGTACGAAAAGGTCTAGGGGTTTCAGGTTGAGTATCGCCTCCAACCCTGCAGTTGGTGTGGATCTCATGGCACCCGTAATCCCAATGCACGCGAGTCTCTGTACTTTTGCCAGAGTTTTGAGGTTCGTGCTTTTTTCCGTTGCATTCCACCATACCAAATTACCATAGGTTAGTATTGGTCTGATTATCGCCAAATACATCCACCTGATAATTTTTGGACTAGGTCCCCAGGATTTCCCAAAGATTCTGTTACAGGAGTAGAATGCAATCATACCTTTTTTCGCTCTTTCCTTAGTGTTAAGACTCCAGTTTAATTTCCTATCTAGAATCACACCAAGATACTTTGCATGATCTGAAATCTTCAGCGGGGTGCCTTCAATTGAAGGTATTCTGAAGTTTGGTATTTTCCTTTTATTTGTGAAGAGGACTAATTCTGTTTTTGACGGGTTAACCATCAGGCCGCACTTTCTAGTCCATCTATTAACCTTAGAAAGGGCGTATTCAATCTGTTCACTGATAGTGGGTACGAATTAACCTGTAGCTAATAACGCAAGATCGTCAGCGTAGGCTATTATCTTTACACCACAGTGTTTTAAATTAATGAGAATTGTGTTCATAACCAGCACCCAAAGGAGTGGTGAGAGAACTCCCCCCTGTGGGGTGCCCCTGGATGTGGACACTCTCATCTGTATCCCTGCAAGTTCCGAGTTAATTTGCCTGTTCTTTAGCATGCACATAACCCAACGTATTATCGAATTATCGATTTTATTGTCTACTAGAGCTGCCTTTACCGCTTTATTGTTCACGTTGTTGAAGGCTCCTTCAATATCGAGAAACGCAGCAAGGGTATATTCTTTGTCGCTCAATGTCTTCTCAATCGTGCTAACGACGCTGTGAAGTGCCGTTTTTACACTCTTCCCCTTTGTGTAGGCGTGCTGAGCTGGGGATAAATCAACCAGTTTCAGAGTGCCACGAATATGTAGGTCTATCAGTCTTTCAAACGTTTTAAGGATAAACGATGTCAGACTAATTGGCCTGAAATCTTTTGCTTCTGTATGACTGGGCTTGCCAGCTTTTGGAATGAAAACCACTTTGACTTCGCGCCATGATAAAGGAACATATCCCCATTTTAGACTGTTAAGGAATATGTTTTTCAGGAGCGGTATTATTTGGATTTCGCTTTTCTGTAGCATCATTGGGAAGATGCCATCAAGGCCAGGGGATTTATACGGAGAAAAGGAATGTATTGCCCATCTTATCTTTTCTTCCGTTATAATATCCGATGGTATAATGTGTTCCGTGTAGGGTTCTGTTTCCAGGTTGCTGTCATTTGAACCGCAACCCGGGAAGTGAGTATTTATCAAGTGCTCAAGAGTCTCATTGCAGGATTCTGTCCAGCACCCAGTGGGCGTTTTTAGAGATCCTAAAGGGATTGAATCTTTGGAAAGAATTTTCCTTAGTCTAGCAGATTCGTTTGTCCCTTCGATTTCACTGCAAAAAGTTCTCCATGAGCTTCGTTTCGCTCGTTGCGTTTCTCCTTTAAATTTTCGTTGACTGGTTTTATATACTTCCCAGTCATTATCATTTATAGTGTTTTTGGCAGCATTGAAAAGTCTTCTTGTTACTTTTCTCAAGTTACCGAGTTCTACCGTTCACCAGGGTGGTTTCTTTTTTCCTTTCCCTATATGTTTCAGTGGATAACTTTTCTCGAAGGCGTTACTAAGAATCACCCTGAGTTCTTCTGATGTTTGATCAATATGCTTGGGTTCTTGAATCGCAGTGTTATTGAAATTTTTGAGTTTTTTCTCTAATTCCCTATTAAAGAGATCCCAGTTGGTGTTTCTGAAATTCCTATAAGGTTTCGGAGTTTCCACTGTATCATTTATCAAGACGCCTATAAGCCTGTGGTCTGAGAATGATTCTTCTTTGAGAACATTCCATTGGTCGATTGAAACTGTATCTGAATTATTAGTAACAGTTATATCAATCACTTCTTCCCTGCTTTTTATAACAAAAGTGGGCTCATTGCCCCTATTTGCTACCAGTAAATTATGTTCTATAATAAATTCAAAAAGAGACTCACCTCTACTGTTGGTGTCGGTACTTGCCCATTGAGCATGATGTGAGTTAGCATCACATCCTAGAACCACGTCCCATCCTTCGATTGCTGCTCGCTCTACTAGCTGGACTGTTAGGTCTGCAGGTGGTCCCTCCGTCCCGTCATATGGCATATAGCAAGATGCCAGGATGAGTGGTGGGAGCCCGATCCGCTCTAGCTTCACGACAGTCTGGTCTAGATTACTATATGTAGATAGAAGAAAAAGATTAAACTGTTTCCTAGCTACAATGCAAGTTCTAAAATTACTGTTTGATACCACTTGTGCAGTTTTGAACAGTGTAAGTCCTTTTGAGTGCAGGCCCTTAATTTTGCCACCTGCGATCCAGGGTTCTTGAATAAGGGCGATGTCTATTTGCCTACTCTCCATGAGGTAGACAAGGTTGGCGCTGGCTGCTTTACTATGTTGGAGAGCTTTAGCAAAAAAAAATTATCAAAATCGGTTGTACTGTTTTTGAGAAAATCAAAAACAAATAAAATGATTCTATGGGGGGTACCCTCAATAACCATTTTTCGGAAAGTTTTTTTCAACCAATACCTAGCTTTAATTAAATGAAATTTTTCTGTATTTTTATTTTTAAAAACTGTCGAACAGTTTTTGAAAAAAAAAAAAATGATTATAAAATGTCGAAAAAAAATCGTATGGCAGGGACCGTTATTTTTGGTCTTAAAAAATCAAATCAAAAAACATCCGGGGGGAAAAAATTAAAACCCATATCTACCAAGTTTGAAGAAAATCGGCCGAGCCGTTTAGCTGCAATCGAACGGACAGACAGACAGACAGATAGACAGACAGACAGACAGAATTGCGAGACCCACTTTTTTGGTCTTCGCTATCATCGTAATGTCAACTTTGATCAAAATCTCGAGTTCGATTTTTTTTCCGAATGCATAACTTGCCTTATAGTACCTATAAGTCGCAAGTAAAAACGGTATATTGTTGGAATGAAGGTTTGATTTTTTTCGTTCGCTGTGTTGTATGTATGTTGGAGCAAATAAATATATGTATAGGATTTTTATTCAAATACACCATTACCACTCAGAACAATTTTTTGTATAGTTAGATAATTATTTTTGTAAGCAGATTTTTCAAATGCAGAAATTTGAGAATAAGAGTTTTGAGTATTAGAGTTCTGAAATAGGTACAGAAAAATTATATTGAAAGCTAAAATTTTGAAGAGTAGAATTTTGGAATGCAGAATTTTGGGAAATAAAATTTTGAAATGCTTAAAACTTAATAAGTAAAATTTTGCAAAGCAGAAGTTTGAAAAAGGAATTTTGAAATGTAAAAAACTTAGTAAGTGAAATTTTGAAAAGCAAAATTTTGAAATGCAGAATTTTAGGAAATAAAATTTTGAAATGCAGAAAACTTGGATCTATCAAATTTTCTTCAAATAATTCAACAACACTTCACTCCTTTTACGTTTAAGCGGTTAAGTAAAATTTTGTAAAAGGTATTTTCAGAAGCAGAATTCTGAAATGCAGAAAACTTAATAAGTAAAATTTTGAAAAAGGTATTTTGAGAAGTAGAATTCTGAAATACAGAAAACTTAATAAGTAAAATTTGGAAAGTAGAATTTCGAAATTTTGAGAAGTAGAATTTTGAAATGCCAAATTTTGGGAAATAATATTTTAAAATGCACAAAATTTAGTTACTAAAATTTGGAAATGCAGAATTTTGAGAAGTAGAATTTCAAAATGCAGAATTTTGAGAAGCAAACTTTAAATTTGACAAGTAGTATATTGGAAATTAAAATTTTATCAATTATAATCTTGAAATTCAGAATTTTTTTTTCAGTATGCAAATTAAAACAATTTCATATTAATCTTCAAATAAAAATTCGTTGTGGTTTCAACAAAAAAAAAAATAAATAAATATAAATATTTTTTTTTCTCAAAAACTGTTCAACGGATTTAAAAAATTAAAATGTAAAAAAATTTCGTTAAGTTAAAGCTAGGTAATAGTTGAAATTTTTTTTCCAAAATATGGTTATTTTTGGTACCCGCCATGATGGAACCATTTTTTTTTTTTTGTTTTTCATTGTCTCAAAAACGGTACAGCCGATTTTGATCATATTGTTTTTGCTAAAGCTCCCAAAAACTTAAATAGAATTGTCTATTAAAATTTTCAAAACAAAAATTTTTGGATTTTTAAAATAAATTTTTCAAAACTCAATATTTCGAAAACCCCATGCTAGATTTTTTTTAAACTTGATAAATAAAAGTTTATCAATATAATGTACAAGATATGAGAAAAAAAAATTATTTTACCTAAAAATGTAAAAAAAATTTTAAAAATGGTTTTCAAAAATCGTATAATTCTCGAAAACGGCGCGGCGCCTAGAATTTTGATAAATTTTTTGTTTCTTTCAATAAATTTGTATGATATTTAATTTAATAAAACAAATTTTGAAATTAAGATATTACAGCTTGTACCTACCATAGAACCATTTTTTCAAATTTTGACATTTGACAATTTTCTCATTATCGACATTTTTTATAGATGCTTCCAAAAAGTTTAAAAAACATTGCATCTCAACAAATATTTTTTTAATTTTTGGAAAAAGATTAATTTTTTTCTTGGAAAATTCGATATCTCAAAAACGGCTCAATATTTTATTTCGAAACTTAATTTCCATTGGTACAATAATAAAAACTTAAGGTTGGCGTACCAATTTTTTTATATTTTATTTTCACTTACAAAATTGTGTATTTGCAAGTTTTGCATGTGGACAAAATTTAACTCGAGATTTTGATCAAAGTTGACTTTACGATGATAGAGAACACGAAAAAATATTTGTTTATCTAAAACAAATTTTGAAAAATCAATGTCTTGAAAAAGTTTGAGCGATTAATTTTTGAAAATATTTTCTAGAACCTTTATTTTTAAATATTTAAAATTAATATCCCAGATTTTTTTTAAGAACAATTTTAAAGAAATTTCTTTTATTCAAAATTATTAAACTAATTAATAAAAGGTTTTTTAAAATTTGTTTGCATAAATTTATACTTTTTATATTTATATTAACAAAATACAAAAAAACAAAATTTTTATTTTAATGAATTAATAATTTCCAAATTTGATAAATATTCGTAGACAAACATTAAAAGAAATATTTGTTTGTTCAAAATTCGAAGGGCAAATATCTTTTTTTTTTACAAAATATGTATATGGATAAAAACTATTTTTTGTAAAAAAAATTTATTTTTATTGAAAAAAAAAATTGTACTCGTAATTTCATACAATTTTCTATGGGTATGTACGAGTACATAAATGTATGTATGTATTATGCTATTTTCCTTAATAAAAATATAGGTAGGTACCTATAAGATTTTCTTAAAGAAATAGTTTTCTAACTATGTACATATGTACGAGTACATATCTATATTAATACTTTCTTTCTTCGTTACCTTTTATTTCATTCAATAATGTTTATCCTTAAGTGGGTTTTAGGTCAATTTTTGTTAGTATTTTGTTTTGTTTTTTTATGTTGTGACGTTTCGGATGTGGTTACACCCTTCTTCAGACCTATTTATTAATTTAAATATAATTTAAAACATATATACATATATGGGTCGTTTTAAAAAAATTACATTTTTAGCGTTATAGCTTCTATTTTTATTGCATTTCAATTTAAAGACTTGAATTTGGCATGGAACTGTGTTTATATGTCAGCATCATAAGAAAAAATTTGCAGATCGATTGATGGTAACGAATAGCCATGGTAATTAATAATGTGTAATCTCCGTGGCCTTTTTGGGATGTGATTTTCATGCTTAATCAGTTTTATTAATACTTTTAATGATGAAAATGATTTTTTATTTAATGTTGGGCCTTGTCGTTTGAAAGGCCTTCTCTCAAACTTCAATTTTATGATATGCCAAAAAAAAAAAATTGTTTTGTTGAACGAGTGTGACAAGATTTGGAAAAAAAAAACCTAATTAAACATTTTCGCTTTTTCACACAACTAAACAATTTTTAATAATTTTTTACGATGCATTATCTTATAGTACGTCAAAAAACCTTTAATTTCATGTTTTATTATAATTTAATTATTGCAGTTAATTCCTTTAAAATTTGCATACAAAATAATTTTTTCATCCGAGTAAAAATTCAGTGTAATCTCCGTGGCCTTGTTATCTTTGTACCCTATAAATATTTTTTAGTCTAACGTCCGCCAAAAGAAAGGTATTTACTCATACTTGAACCTAATATAATTTGGAGGACATTGAATTACATTTACTATATTAAAATTAAGAAATAGTCGATTTTGTACTCTCCGTGGCCTGTAATCTCCGTGGCCATTTTCGTATTTGTTTTTTAATAAATGTTCTTTTAGTTTATAATGGCTCATATTATTATTAATTTTTTTATATTCTAGATAAATATACTGAATTTCATCATTCCTTACAGTATTGGTACCGTAAAAGTTCCAAGAAAGTTATGTGCCGTTATTTAAAAATATTTTTTGACTCTTTCATGCTTTTAAACAAAATCATTTCGTAAACAAACAACTTTTTTTATTAATTATCCCATTAAATTTATTTGCTTTCCACAAAATTTCAACTATTTATTGTTACTATTTATTTTGCGGATTATTGTTATTTTATGCAAGAAAAGAACATTTTTAGTACATTCGAAATTTAAGATTTAAATTTTTATTAAAAAATACTCGTAAAATGGAAAATATTTGAAATTATTTTTGCGCAACTCGGAGAACTCCTTTTCTACTTGTTTACTATAGATTTAGAAACTAAAACCCAAGAAAAACTGAAAAAAAAAAATGTTTTCAAACGATCAAAAAAAAATGACAATTTTTAAAAAATGACCCATATATTAAATACATCAAAATTCTAAAAGAGTATACTTACAACTTTAAAAATACAAATATTTTTTATTTGTTTGTTCGTTTTTGGTTTCCGTGTTTTTTTAAAGATGTTTAAAAGACGTTTTAAATCTTTTTCTTTTTTGTTGTATATATCTTATCTCTTTTATTTTTTTATTTTTTTAATTTGTTTGAAAATTTATTTCAATCAAAATGATGTTTAATTATCTGAATTTTTAAATTCAAATAATTTATTTTGAAAATAAATTCAAATATTTTTATGTATATATGTATAATATATTTAATCGTTGAGTTTAATTTACGTAGATATGGTTTGATAATTAATAAACTTAACGTAAATATTACTAAGTCTATCACAATCTGAACATCTATTAATACTATTTTCGGTGTTTCTAATATGTATTTAATCTTGTATACTATATTTGATTTTTCTTCCTTTTCTAATATATCTTTTAATTTTGAGAAAACTGAATTTCTAAGAGTATTTGTTGATTTAAAGGCTATTCTAGTTTTTTCTTTATCTCTGATTGGTGCTTTCAACAAAAAAATTTGGAACGTACATATAAAACACTTTTATATATTCTTTGTGGTTCATTTATAACGGGTGATTTTTTTGAGGTTAGGATTTTCATGCATTAGTATTTGACAGATCACGCGGGATTTCAGACATGGTGTCAAAGAGAAAGATGCTCAGTATGCTTTGACATTTCATCATGAATAGACTTACTAACGAGCAACGCTTGCAAATCATTGAATTTTATTACCAAAATCAGTGTTCGGTTCGAAATGTGTTTCGCGCTTTACGTCCGATTTATGGTCTACATAATCGACCAAGTGAGCAAACAATTAATGCGATTGTGACCAAGTTTCGCACTCAGTTTACTTTATTGGACATTAAACCAACCACACGAATGCGTACAGTGCGTACAGAAGAGAATATTGCGTCTGTTTCTGAGAGTGTTGCTGAAGACCGTGAAATGTCGATTCGTCGCCGTTCGCAGCAATTGGGTTTGTGTTATTCGACCACATGGAAGATTTTACGCAAAGATCTTGGTGTAAAACCGTATAAAATACAGCTCGTGCAAGAACTGAAGCCGAACGATCTGCCACAACGTCGAATTTTCAGTGAATGGGCCCTAGAAAAGTTGGCAGAAAATCCGCTTTTTTATCGACAAATTTTGTTCAGCGATGAGGCTCATTTCTGGTTGAATGGCTACGTAAATAAGCAAAATTGCCGCATTTGGAGTGAAGAGCAACCAGAAGGCGTTCAAGAACTGCCCATGCATCCCGAAAAATGCACTGTTTGGTGTGGTTTGTACGCTGGTGGAATCATTGGACCGTATTTTTTCAAAGATGCTGTTGGACGCAACGTTACGGTGAATGGCGATCGCTATCGTTCAATGCTAACAAACTTTTTGTTGCCAAAAATGGAAGAACTGAACTTGGTTGACATGTGGTTTCAACAAGATGGCGCTACATGCCACACAGCTCGCGATTCTATGGCCATTTTGAGGGAAAACTTCGGAGAACAATTCATCTCAAGGAATGGACCGGTAAGTTGGCCACCAAGATCATGCGATTTGACGCCTTTAGACTATTTTTTGTGGGGCTACGTCAAGTCTAAAGTCTACACAAATAAGCCAGCAACTATTCCAGCTTTGGAAGACAACATTTCCGAAGAAATTCGGGCTATTCCGGCCGAAATGCTCGAAAAAGTTACCCAAAATTGGACTTTCCGAATGGACCACCTAAGACGCAGCCGCGGTCAACATTTAAATGAAATTATCTTCAAAAAGTAAATGTCATGGACCAATCTAACGTTTCAAATAAAGAATCGATGAGATTTTGCAAATTTTATGCGTTTTTTTTTTAAAAAAAGTTCTCAAGCTCTTAAAAAATCACCCGTTATTTTGAGTTGATCGTCTGACACCATTGAAATAGTTGTTAATAAGTGATTTCAGGGGCGAACTCAGGTAGGGGTTTTAGGGGTTAAAAACAGTAAAACCGATTTTAATCATTATGAAGCTCCTCCAAATTTTAAATATTGAGCGTTTTTCTTTTTTAGTTCAGAGTAGTAAATGAACTGTCAAACAAAATATCGTGTTTCTTTTTTTAGCTCAGAGTGTATAACAGTTCAAAGATTGTGTTTCTTTTTTTGTTGAGAGCGTGTTCAGAGATTGTTCAGAACGCACTATATGAGCTCGGTATAAAATAGCTGAGTAGACAGAGTTAAATGCTGAAATCATTCTGACAGAGAGAAAAAAAACTCAAAAACTCGCATGTGTTTATAAAATAATTCAGAGCTCTTAGAACACACTCGATTCGGAGAAAGTTCAGAGCATGTTTGACATGCTCATGCTCTGTTCAGTGCTCTACTCTGAATGAAAAAAGAAAAACGCCAATTATTTTTTTTGGAAACTCAATATTCCGAAAAACCCTGCTCGATTTTTTAAACTTGAATAAATAAAAGTTTCTTAATATAATCTACAAGATCTGAGGGAAAAAAATTATTTTAACTAAAAATTAAGGTACCCACCATGCAAGTGTTAAACAATCTTTTTCGAAAATCGTAGTTTTCTCAAAAAATGGCTCCGAGAATTTTGATAAACTTTAATTTTAATTTAATAAAAAAAAATTAAATTAAGACATTACTGAGTGTACCTACCATAAAACCAGTTTTTCGAATTTTGAATTTGTCATATAGGCAGAACGGATTTCAATGAAATTTTGTGTAGAGAAGCTTCTAGTTAAAATTGGCGTACCAACATTTTTTTTTAAATACATATGTTTTAAAAATCTTTTCCAAAACATATTATGTGTTTAGCTCTAACTACTAAACTACTATTTATAAAATAAAAACTTACGGAGTTGTTTTAGTCATTTAAAAAATGAATTTTTTGCTTATGAACATTTTTTCTCTAGAAATATTAATTTTTGAACTTTTTACATAAAAGCAAGTTCGTGCGACCCAGTCGTGCATTTTATTTTGTGTCTTCGTATTTTAACGAAACTGTCCTATTTTGAATTGATCATTAACAAATAGACACACTAAGCCAGCAGCAATTGCGTTTTTGATGATTGACATTATGTGTTTAAGTATATGGGCAGTAACGGAGAAAGTTTGAGTTTTTAATGGCTCCAAGGTCGGAGTGTGTTGTATTGCAGCAAAAAAAAAACTAACTCATTTCGTTTGTTCGAAAGTTACAGTTACTGATGAGTAGCACATAGCACCTTCTGGAAGCGTTGTGGTTATAATTATGTAGTAAAGTAGTTAACGTAGGTACCAGTTGAATGTCCTTATGTTTTCGGATGACTTTATTTCGTATGATCGCAAAAGTACAACAAGATATGATTTCACGTATTAATAAACTCCGGAAATAATTTATTTATGAAAATCTCATATTTTTTTGAAAACCCCCCCGAAATTTTTTTCTGCGTTCGCCCCTGAGTGATTTGGTTATTTCTTTTGGAAATGAATTAGAGTACATTGTTTCTCTTATTATTCCAATGTTTTTTTGTCGAAATATAATATCACTATTGTCTAGAACTCTATTTATGAAATTTTGTGCTGTATTAATAATTACTAGTTTGGGTTGTTGAGAATTGAAATTTATCAAACGGCCTGAAGATGTTGGCTTTTTGTACCAATCAAAAATTAGATGTGTATTTTGTCTTATAACTTTAACATCAAGATATGGAAGCATTCCTTGTTTTTCAACTTCAAATGTAAATTTAATTTTAGGATGAAAGGAATTTAATGCTGTTAAAGTTGAATTAAGTTCAGTTGATTTGATGATTAAAAATAAGTCATCTACATATTTCTTAATAACATTTGGTCTATACGATAGTTTTTTTAAAACGTTATCAAGTAAAGTTTCCATAACTATATCCGCTAAAATTGGGGATAAAGGACTTCCCATGGGTACACCTTGTTTTTGGTGATAAGTTGTTTTATTAAATTGTAAATAATTATTATCAACTATGCAAAAGTGAAGAATTTCTAAAAATTGTTTCTTTTGAATTTGTGTATTTTCTTTGATAGTATTCCAACTTCTATCAACAGTTTCTATAGCCTTATGTACTGGTATATTTGTAAACAGAGAAACTACGTCAAAAGAAACTAGTATATCGTTTTCTTCTAAAATAATTGGTGATATTGTTTCAATAAAGTGTTTTGCATTTTTAACATTATATTTTGAATTTTCAGTTATTTTGTTAAGAATTTTAACAATATATTTTGAAAGCTGATAGCAAGGGGCATTATTTGTAGAAGAGCATATTGGTCGTAAAGGACAATTTTCTTTATGAATCTTAGGTAAGCCATAGAGTTCTAGACAATAGTGATATTATATTTCGACAAAAAAACATTGAAATAATAAAAGATACAATGTACTCTAATTCATTTCCAAAAGAAATAACCAAATCACTTATTTACATCTATGTATTTCAATGGTGTCAGACGATCAACTCAAAATATAAATGAACCACAAAGAATATATAAAAGTATAAATACGTTCCAAATTTTTTTGTTGAAAGCACCAATCAGAGATAAAGAAAAAACTAGAATAGCCTTTAAATCAACAAATACTCTTAGAAATTCAGGTTTCTCAAAATTTAAAGATAAATTAGAAAAGGAAGAAAAATCAAATATAGTATACAAGATTAAATGTATAGGTGATGGCTCAACATCATGCCCATCAATCTATGTAGGAACCTCAATGCAAAAACTTCGAAATCGTATATCAGGTCATAAATCTGATATAAATAGTGGTAGTACAAAAAAGACTCCATTGCATAGAAGAAAATCATCGTCCTGACTTCAAAAATATAACAATTTTACAATCAGAACAGAATTACAATAAAAGAATGTTACTAGAAATGTTACATATTAGAAACACCGAAAATAGTATTAATAGACGTTCAGATTGTGATAGACTTAGTAATATTTACGGTCAGTTTATTAATTATCAAACCATATCTACGTAAATAAAACTCAACGATTAAATATATTATACATATGTAATGTATATACATAAAAATATTTGAATTTATTTTCAAAATAAATTATTTGAATTTAAAAATTCAGATAATTAAACATCATTTTGATTGAAATAAATTTTCAAACATATTAAAATAATAAAAAAACAAAAGAGATAAGATATATACAACAAAAAAGAAAAAGATTTAAAACGTCTTTTAAACATTTTTAAAAAAACACGGAAACCAAAAACGAACAAACAAATAAAAAATATTTGTATTTTTAAAGTTGTAAGTATACTCTTTTAGAATTTTGATGTATTTAATATATATGTATATATGTTTTAAATTATATTTCAATTAATAAATAGGTCTGAAGAAGGGTGTAACCACATCTGAAACGTCACAACATAAAAAAACAAAACAAAATATTAACAAAAATTGACCTAAAACCCACTTAAGGATAAACATTATTATCTATATTCACCCCTATTACAGAATTCGGCGAATGAGCCAAAGTGACAGTTTCAATTCATTTCCAAACTTTTGCTATTACTGAATCCGACGAATGAAAGTTGAACGAATGTCGGTAACAATCCCTGCAACACTGACATTTTGTTCAACTTGAATGGTATTACAGAATTCGAAATCCATTCGCACTCCATACAATTTCTATCATTTTACATTCGCACCAATTTCGAGACGAATCTGAAGTGAATTTTTGATTAAACGAAAATAAACAATGGAGAGTACAAAAATGTAAGTCAAAAGCTTATCATACTGAATGCTAAAGTGTTTTTTTAACAAATTTTAATAGAAAACGCACAAATAGCAACGCAACCAGAGAACAAGAAATCTAAAAAAAAAAAAAAAAAGAGCACACGATTGGTCTTGAACCGTCCACCATCTTCGTACTAACCACTCTAAACGATGCTTGATTTCGTTGATCGAAAGCGATACTATTATCACAGCCTAGGCCAGTTGAATAATTGTTTGTAGCTGACAGTGTCGATACGAAAGTTCATAAATGATAAGGTGTAATTTTAGGAATCGACAATGTAGTTCATCCGACGAATTTCATAATTGAGTTTTACAGCGGATGCGAATCGAGTCAACTCACCGGGAGTAAAATTCTGCGAATTCTGTAATAGACATGAATAATTGCAATCAATATAGGTAAGTTACCTGATATCTTTGTATATATAACTTATAGTAATATCATTGTATATTATGTATCTTATAGTATTATCAATTGACGTGATTTTATGTTAGAGTCCCTAGCCTGTGGTGTCGCTGAAATCAGCCAAATTTGTCCAGTGGAGAGTAGGATAAGGAAGATAGAAACAAGTAGTAAGAAAGAGAAATTTTATTATTTTCATTTTTCAACGAAAGACAGAGTAAGGGAGATTCCCAAGTGGTGGAAATGAAAAAAAAAATTCTTTTTTGACCTTTTTCTGTTGGAATATATTTTCTTGTTTGTATGTTTTTGTGAGTATGTATTGAGGTAGATATATTTTTTGATTGAACTTTTTTGTCTGAATATATTTTCTTGATTGTATGGTTTTTGTAGTATTGAAAAAAAGAGATATGCCTATCATTTGATTTGAAATTTTCAATTCTGGTGAAAAATCAAATAATTACTATCTGAAGCGAGAACTCTCAACCAATGCTACAAAGATACAGTGTGTTCTAGAAAGCATAATAATTGCAATGACAAACTTTGTAAAAAGACTTCACAATATGGGTGTAGAGATAATGGAAGAATGAGAAAAAATAAATTGTGTTGAGAATGTGTACAGAAAGAAAAAATAGGAATAATAACAGAATGAGAACATTATATACATGGATGTATGTATATGTGACGTTTTGTGAGGATAGGAAACATATATTTGTATGAAAAAATATAAATCTGTGACCATGGTTGCCACAAACAAATAAATATAAATATAGAATGTAATCATGGCATATAGAATTAAAAAAAGTTTTTTATGTTTTGGTTAACCTTATTTTACTAAGTACCTTAAATAGTTGTAAATAAAATAAAATATATATGAACATGTGTACAGTAAAGTATTAGGATAAACAGTACAAAGTCGATTTACTCAACTAAAAGAAATTAAGGCAGTTGCAATAACCGAGTTTGTTGCACTTACTGGCTTAAATATTTTTTTAAATAAATAAAATGCAAGACTGGGTCGCACGAAGTTGCTCCTATGTAATAGAGAAAACTGTTCATAAGCATAAAATTATTTTTCTTTTAATTCTTTAAGTATAGTAGGAGATAAAAAAGAATGCTATGCAAATATGAAATAAGAAAAAAAGTTAGTAGGCTAGCTTAAAGCTTCTTTTATTGTACGAATAAATATAAATAAAATATTGATTCATTTTTGAGATGTCGAATTTTCCAAAAAAAAATATATTTTTCAAAAATTCAAAAAATATTTTTTTTTTTAGTTTTGAAATGCAATATTTTTCAAACTTTTTAAAAGCTTCTCTATACAAAATTTCATTAAAATCCATTATGTATATAATAAGAAATTCAAAATTTGTAAAAATGGTTCTATGGTAGGTACCGTCAGTAATATCTTAATTTAATTTTCTTTATTAAATTATTGTATTGTATTGTATTGTATTTAATTGTATTGTTTCCCCTAAGGGTTACAAGCTGTCCGCCTCCTTACTCTCTGTACTCTCCCTCCTCTCTCTACTCTCCCTCCTCTTGTTCATTCTCTCTCTTCTTACCTTTTCTCACCTTCTCTAGTTCCTTTATCCATTCTTCGCCCCTCCCTGTTTCGTCCATTATTTCCCTCATTTTGTCCCCTATTGATTTCCCTTCATCTCCGCCTGACCTGCATCTTTCTATTAAATGTTCCCACGACTCTTGTTCACCCTCACATACCCTGCACACCCTCTCTTCTTCTCGCCTCCAGTACCACCTTTCTCTCACCTCATTTCCTAGCCTTACTCTTGCTATTCTCCTTGTCCTTTCTGTTTTCCATCCCTCTGTCAAATATTTCGGTATTCCCTCCGTCATCACCTCTTTATACCACTTGTTATACCTGGATTCTTTGATTAGGTCTCGTCTTTCCTTCTCCTGCTCTTTTCTGCTTTCCATTTCCAGTCTCTCATATCCATTCAAACTATCTTCTCTTCCCTCCCCTTCCTTCATTTCTTCTCTCTCTTTTTCCCATCGTGATCTTCTCCCCCGTCCATCTCTCTGTCTCTCTTTAATCTCCTCCAAACATTCCCTAGCTATTTCACTTCCTTTTCCAGATGCTAACTTCTCTTCATAATTCCATGCCCTTTTCCCTGCTCTTATCATAATCTTATCTCTTTTCGTTTCCTCTCTCACCATGTATCCTGGAGTTTGCCATTCTACCCCTAGACTCCATTTAAGGTACCTTTCTTGCATCCTTTCCATTTCTTGTCTCTCCTTCCATCCCCATACTTCTGCCCCATATCCCATCACCGTCCACACCAGGGTGTCGAAAAGCCACATTTTCCTCTCCCATATCTTTTCAAATTTCCTTCTTCCAATTCCCCATGCTTCCTTCATGACCGCTGCTGCCTTCTTTATTCTGTCCTTTATATGTGCCTCCTGCCCACCATTCTTTTTGAACACATACCCTAAGTATTTAAATTCTTTTACCTCTTCTATTTTCTTTCCTCTCCATCTCCAGTCTACTGTTGTGTTCCTCCCTCCTCCTTTTCTGAACCTCATCACTTTCGTCTTTCCCACGTTCACTTCCAGTTTTTTCCTCTCGAAGTACTTCTCTAGTCTTCTTATCATACTTTGCATCTCTTCTTCATTTTTCGCCATTACCACCACATCATCTGCGTAAGCCAGTGAGCAAATCCTTCTTCCCTTCACTTTGACCCCTCCCCAGCTCCCTTTTCCCAGTTCCTCTTCTATATCCGCCGTTAACAAGTTGAACAGAATTGGGCTCATCGGGCATCCCTGCCTTACTCCCTTTCCCGTCCAAAATTTGTCTCCCATCACTCCTGCCGCTTTTACTCTACTCGTGGTTTCTTCGTAGACTTCCCCCACTCTTTCCCTTAGCCCTTCTCTCACTCCTCTTTCCACCAACGTGTCCATCATTATTTTCCTGTCTACTGAATCAAACGCAGCTTTTAAATCTATAAACAGTGCCACTAGCTTACCCCTCTCCTCTGCAACCTCCCTGTTTACCACATAGTTCAGCACATATACGTTGTCTATCGTTCCTACTCCTCTTCTAAAACCTGTTTGATTTGGTGGTATCATCCCTTTCTCCTCTGCTTCTTCTTCTAACCTCTTCGCTAGAACCGCCGTATATATTTTGTATAGCGATGGCATGAGCGTTACTCCTCTGTATTCCTCTACCTTTGTTCCTGCCCCTTTCTTTATTACCGGCGCGATCACCCCTTCTTTCCAGCTCTCCGGCCATCCACCTCCTCTCCAGACTTTCCTACAGATTCCCCACGTTACCTCTATACCTTGCTCCCCTCCATATCTCCATGCCTCATTTGGTATACCATCTATTCCTACAGCTTTTCCTTCTTTGAGATTTCTAATCACCAATCTGATTTCTTCTTTACTTATCTCTGTCTCGTATCCCTCTCTTCTTGTTCCCTCTGTTCCCATTCTCAACCTTTTTTCTTCTCCTCCAATTAAGCTCATAAAATAACTTTTCCATTCTTCTGCTTCAATCCCTTCCCCCATTGTTTTTCTCTTCTTTCTGTCTCTATTTATTATTTCCCACACTTTATTTTCAGTATTGGCCTCTGCAATTTCTCTTACCATCTCCTCCTGCTCCTCCCTTTTCTTTCTCTCAATCATCGCATGGTATTCCCTTTTTTTCTCCCTGTATTTTTCCTTCGTCCCACTTCCCTTTCTCCAACACCTTAGCTCCTTTCTTACTTCTCCTTTTTTCTCCCTACATTCTTCATCCCACCATCCTCTCATATTCCGTTTTCTTCTTCTTCCACCTACCTCCTCACTTCTTTCAATCTCTTTTTTTATCCTCTCTCCTATCTGCTTTTCTGATTCTTCTCCGTCCTCCTCCAGTCTCACTCCTCGCATTCTCCTCTCGAATTCTCGTTTCATTTCCTCCGACCACCTACCCATTTTTGTTCTTTTGTCCTCTTTTACTTTTCCTTTCTTTCTCCTTCTTCCTTTTTTCATCGTTATCACTAAGGGATGATGATCCGACTCTACTCTATCTGCTACTTCCATCCTTTCTATCCCTCTTCTCGTCCTCTCGTCACCCAAAACATAATCTATTACTGTCTCCCCTCTGCCTCCTGTATACGTGAACTCTCCTTCCTCATCACCTTCTATGTTCCCGTTAAAAATTTCCCACCCTAATTCTCCTAACATTTGCGTTAGCTTCTTTCCTTCAGCGTTTACTTTTTTATCTTTCGACCTCCTCCCACTCTCTTCGTCTTCCAAATCCCTCACTCTCCCACCTTCCAGTCCTGTTCTCGCGTTGAAATCGCCCCCTATTATCACTCTTTCTTCCTCAGACTGCCTCTCCATCCATCCTCTTAAGCTTTCTAACTTCTTGTCTATGTCACCATTTACGTACGTTGCTACTATAACCCATTCGTCTTTCTCTGCCTTAACTTTCCTGCTCATTATTCCTTCTTCTTGATCCTGCCTCTCGTCACCCTCCATCGCCATTTCATCTCTAATTCCCATCATCATCCCTCCCATTGCTCTTCCCTTCTTGTTCTTCTTTTTTGCTCCCTGCATCGTCCATTTATACCCCTTTGGCAGTTTTATTTTCCATTTTTCCCAATTCTTTTCCTCAACCCACGTTTCTATCATCACTACTACTTCCCATTCTTTGATCCCTTCCCAGAACTCTTTATCTTTATTTGCTAGCCCCGCAACATTCCAGAAGCCTATTTTCCACCTATCCTCCAACTCATCTCTACTTATTTCCTCTCCTTCTTCCCTTATACGTTTTTTGGGTCTATTTGTACTACAATTTCTCCTTCTCCTTCTTGTTTTTCTTCATTTCTACCTTCATCTTGCAATTGTTTCTCCAGTTCTCCCTCCCTAGCCATTATATTCCTAATGACCTCTCTTTTTTGATCCCAAACCCATGTCTCCCCATTTACTATCAGTTTGCCATATCTTATAATGACCCTCTTTCCTTTCCCTTTTTCTTCTTCTGCTCGCTCCCTAATTAGCCACTGCATTCTTCTTTCTTTCCACGTTAAGTCATCTTCAATTCTCTCACTCCTTCCTTTTAGGTTCGCTTTCTTTCTCATCACCATTGCTTTATCCTCTAGAGTTTCCATCTTTACCTCTATCATACCTTCTATCCCATCTAATCCTCTCCTTCCTACCTCCCTTGCTTCCTCTATCCTTGCTCGGACTCCTATCCTTTCAAATATTCTTTCTACCGTTTCTTTTATTGTGCCTTGTATCTTCACTTTTTTAATTAAATTTTTGTTAAATTATAGATCGAGGATTAATCGAAAGAAAACAATTGTACCAAAATTCTAGATGCCATTTTTTAACATTTGTATGGTGGGCAGCGTTATTTTTTGGTTAAATACATTGAAATTAGTAGTTTTGCACAAGTAAAGGAACAAATTTTGAGAAAATGAAAAAAATAATCAAAATCTCAAAATTATATGGAATAAACGATTCGAAACATAATGCATTGAAAATAATCAATTTGGCAACCATGACTTTCTGTCTGATTTTTCTTCTGCAAATTTTAACGGTTTTTTGTGGATTTGTAAATATATATGTATATTTTGTTTACTATGCCATATAAAAATATTTTCTTGCAAATAATTTTCCCGCTTTTTTTAATCAGTTGCAGTGCCAGTTGAAATAAAAATTTCTTCTTTTCTTAATATAATCAATATATGAGAAAAAAATGTATTTAACCTAAAAATAACGGTACCCTCCATACAAATGTCAAAAAATGGTTTTCGAAAATCGCATTTTCCTCTAAAGAGGTTCCGAGAAAATTGTTTTCTTTCAATTAATTCTTACGATCTATAATTTAATAAAAAAATAATTTGAAATCAAGATACCTATTACTGACTGTACGTACCGTAGAACGATTTTTTTGAATTTTGAATTTCTCATTATCGGCTAACCGATTTCAATCAAATTTTGTAAAGACAAGCTTCTAAAAAGTTAAAAAAACATTGCATTTCAAAACTTTAAAAAATATATATTTTTGAATTAAAAAAAATCAATTTTTTTTTTTGGAAAATTCAATATTTCAAAAACGAATCTTTATTTTTTTTTTTTGGAAATTTAATTTTTATTCGTACATTAAGAAACACATTAAATTGGGCTTCCAAAATTGTTTCTTAAAAATTTTTTTTCTATATCAAAGCTTATTGTTTTAATAAACTACTACCACAGATAATTATATACAGATGTCTCAACTCCATACAAAATTCTGTCATCGAAAAATTTTTTCGAGCAGACAATCTCGAGCAGACAAAAGCTTTCTTGAGCAGTTTTCATAAGAAGAAGAGAATTTTATAATCGCCGTAAGAAAGCTTTTCTGAATTAAAAAGAGAACAATATACGAGTAATATTCTCTCTTCTGTTTAAGGACTTTTTCTTATTATGCGAGTTACAAAGGTACCCATGCCGATCCCCATGACATCAGAAGCCAACACATATAGCCCACAAATCATCTCTATTAAAATTCCAATGAGGCAGCCAGACATAAACAATGATGCAAAATCAATAACGAAGTCAGCATAATTCGACGATCGTGGGATCATCTCATCCAGCATCAACAAAATAACAAAGTCAGCATAATTCGATGATCGTATGATCATCTCATCAGGCACATTAGTCTTAAGCATTATTTTGTATCTTAGATTCAAGTTAGTTCTTATTCACGTCTCAAATAAAGAGGATCTCTGAAGATCCATTTAAATCTTTTAATAATTCGTTGCGTTTTCATTTGTCCCTCCACGTTGAAGGAGAAGAGTATATTTATATATTTTTTTCGAATCCCAGAGGATTTGCAACATAACTGGCGCAGTCGGTAGGATACCCAGTATCCGTTCGTTTATCGGTTGTTCTTAAAAATCGGTAAAGAAAAAGTGAATATTTTTTTTTATTAATTAATTTGGTCTTAAATTGAGTTAATATTGGGGTTGTGTGACCTTTTTCAAAAAAAGGGAACGTCTATTAAACGCACTCTGAAAACGCCTACTGAGACTGGTAGGTTGACCCAATAAAATAAAAAACTCTGGCCATAAATAAAATTAAAAGCAAAAATCACTAAATAAAGTATAAAAAATGAAGAGACAAATGGAATTACTTTTGGGCGCAACAGCGGAGCAGAAAGAACTCCTGCAGCAGCAACAACAACTTCTACAACAGCAGCAGCAGCAGCAACAACAAGAGCAGCAACAACAACAGGAAATCCTGGAACCAAAACCTGTTTCACTCATCCTACCAGAGATGGAGATAATAAAGATTATTCAAAGGATCAAACCATTTAGTGGAGAAGGACCACGAGACGTCGCGTCATTCATATATGATGTCGATATAAATTTACAATACCTCACACCAGCTACAAATGCATTTGCTACACAAAACGTTGTCAGAGGGCTGATTCAAGGTAGAGCACAGCAGAGTATAAGGATGTTGGGACCATTTGCAACGTGGACCACAATGAAAGACACACTTATCAAACACTTCGGGCCACAGGAGAGCTATATAACTTTATACCAACAGGCAGTGAGTGTAAGAAATACAAATTTAGAAAATTATTATTTGAAATTGTGTGAACTAATGGATAGAATTAATATTAAATATAATTTCGAGCCAGTAAAATCATTAGAATTTTCACCTCACAATGTAAATACAATGTTTTTTAGAATTTTGTTCCGGATTGATATCATTCAATTTTGCTTTGACTTAATAATTTACTTGAATTCTTCTCTTCATACACGATTTATTTCTTCACTGTACTTTAAATGTCAAATCTTATGTAATTGTCTTAATGGTATAACATAATAATCTCTAACGGCACTGAACTAGCCGATTTCTGATTTTTTTCTCGTTATTCTCGTTCATTTTGGAAAGAGATCAGCAGCGAGGTAACACCTATAGTTTGATATTCTGTCATTTCGGATTATTATCGAATAAATTAAAATTATATTCGTGCACATTTTAAGTGTTGACTTTTGTTTGGCTATTTTCTCGAACATTAATTGGTCCTTCGATTCGGATGTTTTAAAATTAGTTTTGGTACAAACCTGTAACAAAAAACTATCGTTCGTTAAAATATCTAAAAAACATTTCCTTTTTTTTGTACGAATTTAATCGCAATTTTGTTTGATTCACCAGCGTTGTCGTGGTTAGATAAAACAAAAATGATTAAAATTAAAAAGAAGCTATCTGTCTTAAAAAGGTCGTTGTCTATGACGGCTGCGTTTGCGGAAAATATTTCGGATTCGGTCGACGTGGAATTAATTGAGCTTCGATTAAAATCCCTCGAGACCACGTGGGAACTAATTAAAACTCTTGTTAACGACCTGATAGAATTTGCAGATGATCCGAAATTTGAGGATACTGATATCGACATATCTGAGTATGAAGAAAAGTACTTAGTTGCCAACGCTACCTTAACTAAAACTATTCGCGCGCGAATGCCACCAACGCAAACCATATCCAATGATTCCGTTGTAGAAGACCTTGCACGGCAGCAGTCGTCTTTCTTAAAGACATTTAAAGATTCGACAAAATTAAAATCGGTTAACTTGCCCACGTTTCAAATTCCGCCATTTACTGGGGACTACAAGGAATGGCCTTGTTTTAGGGACTTGTTCCTCGGATCGATAGACGAAAGGGAGGACTTATCGTCAACTCAAAAGTTTCGATACCTAAAATCGTTGCTCCGCGATCGGCCTGCAGATTTGATTAGCAAAATACCAGTATCTGATATCAATTATGTTGACGCGTGGGAACGGTTAAAAAATCGATATGATCGTTCGAATCTCATCGTCCATTCTCATATCCAAGATTACTTGTCGCTTCCAAATGTCTCATCCGGTAATGTAGGGCTTCTCAGGAAAGTTTCGGATGGTGCTGATGAGTGCATTAGAGCATTAAAAGCACTCAAGGCTGAGAGTCGAGATCCGTGGTTGGTGTACTTATTGCTGCTTAAGTTAGATCAGGAAACCAAGGAGGCATGGGCAAAGGAGGTAGGGTCTCGTGATAATTGTGAGATAAAGGAATTGTTGCATTTCTTACAACTTCGCTGTGACGCGTTAGAATCTTGTCAATCGCTTAATCGTTCGCAAAACTCACGTGCTAAAAATCAAACATCAATTAAGGCACACATTGCTGAAACAAAACAAGGTTCCTCACGTTGTCCAATGTGTAATGAGGAACATGTGCTAGGTCAATGTTCTAAATTTGTTGCTCTAACAACAGAAGCTCGCCGGGAATTCGTGAAAGAAAAATCACTTTGCTTTAGCTGTCTCAAGGTTGGACATTCGGTCAATAACTGTCGTTCTTCTTATCGCTGCCGCTTGTGCAGATCTAAGCACCATTTCTTAGTTCATCCTGAAAATATCAAATCGCAAACCCCTCAAAAAGTGGTAGAATCTGTGGCAGATGCAGATAAATCGTCAGGTTCCACAATCGTTAGTAATCATTCGAATCAAAATTGTCTAGGTAATCGACAAACCATTCTACCCACTGTAGTTGCCAAGATTAAGGATGTTCAGGGAAATTTTGTTAGTTGCCGTGTTTTATTGGATTCCGGTTCGCAGAGTTCTTTTGTTTCGGAGTCATTTGCGCAAAAACTCGGGTTACCACGAGCACATGCTCGCATTCCAGTCCTTGGAATGTCCGCCACCGAAGCAGGGTACACAAGAGGAAGCATGTCGGTCACATTCTGTTCGCGATTCCATTCAGGATGCCTTCCAGTTGATGTGTTTGTTCTTTCCAAAATAACTTCGAATTTGCCAACTCGTTCAATAGACACTTCTTCGTTTACACATATTCATAATTTGGAACTCGCTGATCCTACATATAATATTTCTAGTTCTGTTGATGCCTTAATAGGAGCGGACAAATTTTGGAATATTCTTGATGGGAATAAAATTAAGGGTCAGGATGGCACTCCATTTGCTTATAGAACTCTCTTTGGTTGGGTTGTCAGCGGAGAGTGTCTAATTAATCCACCAGATTTATCGTTATCTCATTCTCTTTCTTCTACACTCGATATTGATCAGCTTTTAAAAAAATTCTGGGAGCTGGAAGAGGTTACTCCATGTTCTCATGATGCAGGTGAGGATCTTGTAGAGAGTCATTTTCGTGAAACATTTTCGCGCGCTCCTGATGGTCGTTATATCGTTCGGTTACCATTCATTGAATCTACTCCTTCGTTTTGTAACACGCTTAGAGCTGCTGTTTCTCGTTTACACTCCATGGAGCGTCGTTTTGCTAAAAATCAAGAGCTATTCAATTCCTACTCAAAATTTATGCGTGAATATCTGGAGTTGGGACATATGGAACGCATTCCTTCAGAGGGTCTGGACGAAAGCTGCACCAGCATTTTCTATCTCCCCCATCACGCCGTTTTTAAAATGGATAGCTCTACAACAAAACTCCGCGTAGTTTTCGACGGTTCTTTAAAGGATTCTCTCGGTCGTTCGCTTAATAGTACGTTACATATAGGCCCACCAATTCAAAGAGATCTTGTTGGCGTCTGTTTAAGATTTCGGCAGCATCGGTACGTGTTCTCAGCTGACGTGGTTAAAATGTTTCGTCAGATCTTAGTTGATGATGACCACACGAATTATCAACGTATTGTATGGCGTGAAAATCAAGGTGATGAGATTCAACATTTTCGTCTTCGCACCGTCACCTATGGGACAGCTTGTGCCCCGTTTCTATCGATTCGCGTCTTAAATCAATTAGCTCAAGATTATCGTTTAGAGTATCCACACGCTTCTCAGGTTCTTCTCAACGACGTTTATGTTGACGACGTGATGACAGGCACTAACTCAATTGATTCTCTTTTAAAACTTCAATCTGAGTTAGTTGGTCTGCTCTCAATGGCAAAACTAAACCTGCGGAAATGGAGCTCTAACTGTTGGCCTCTACTCGCTCGGTTACCAGCTGATGATTGTGAATACTCTTTAATTGATACCGAAAGGTCTGAAAATTCCGTTAAGGTTCTGGGGATGTATTGGGACCCAGCACGGGATGAATTTTCGTTTAAAATGAGGTCAGAACTACCAGAAATAACTTCGACCCGACGAACTCTTTTATCAGAAATCTCACGTATTTTTGATCCACTTGGATTCTTAGCTCCATCCGTCATTTCATTCAAAATAATGTTCCAAGAACTTTGGACACCTGAACTTCGATTAGGTTGGGATGATGCCTTACCAGTCGATGTGGGTGAAAAATGGGTATCTTATCGGGCTGAACTTCCATTCTTTCAACAGATACGTGTTCTAAGACATATATTTTCATCTTCCACTAACATTGAATTACATGGCTTCTCAGATGCTTCGTCGGTAGCCTACTCAGCCGTGGTATATTCTCGTTGTAAAATGAATTCGGGTGAATATAAAATTACTATCATAGCAGCAAAAACTAAGGTAGCTCCTTTAAAACCCGTATCCATTCCGCGTCTGGAGTTGTGCGGAGCTCTCCTTCTCTCTCGGTTGCTAACCCGTGTCAAATCTTCGTTGACAGCAAACATTACAAAAACAATAGCGTGGTGTGACTCTCAAATTGTTTTATATTGGCTGGCTTCTCCTCCGCGTCGTTGGGCTTCGTTTGTCGCAAACCGTTGTAGTGAAATTCTAGATACTATTCCACGATCTTCTTGGCACCATATCTCATCTGAAGCAAATCCAGCAGATTGTGCGTCGCGCGGCATTCTGCCTTCAAAACTTGTCGAACATAGGCTGTGGTGGAATGGTCCAAGTTGGCTTAGCCTATCCGAAAAACATTGGCCTGTATCAAAAGAAAATTCATCTAAAAGCCTCGAGTGCGAAGTGGTAAAAAGGGAAGAAAGACCAGTTCCAAAAAATGTGTTATTTACGTCTCCGGAAGACGATTATCTAAAAACGGTATTTGAAAAATATTCTTCGTGGTTCGCCCTTCAAAAAACTATCGCTTATTGCCTACGGTTTATAAACAATTGTCGTCATTAAAAACTTAAATGTGATCGTCGCGTAAATCAGCTCAGTTTTTCTGAAATTCGAGATGCAAGGACAGCTATCCTAAGGTATGCCCAAGAAATTTCATTTGGAGATGATATTCAACATCTCATCAAACATAAGCAGCTTCCTGAAAAATCAAAACTCCTACGTTTTGCACCATTTATTGGACCTGATGGACTTCTTCGTGTTGGTGGTAGAATTAAACACGCAAATATATCATACAATCTTAAACATCCTATAATTTTATCTGACAAACTTAACATTTCTTCTCTTATAGTATATGAAATCCACCAAAACAGTCTGCATACAGGAATAACTGAAACCTTTGTCATCGTCCGCCAACAATACTGGATACTAGGTAGCCGCAACCTCATTCGCAAGCTCATTTTTCGTTGCAAAACTTGCTTCATGCAAAGCCGCCTACGAAGCAATCAGCTGATGGGTGACTTACCGGTTGAAAGGGTTCAACCAACTCGAGCGTTTCTCAACACAGGGGTTGATTATGCAGGCCCCCTAACTATTAAATTCTCCCGTGGTCGAAATCCGAAACTTACAAAGGCATATGTGGCGTTATTTGTATGTTTATCAACAAAGGCTGTGCATTTAGAGGTGGTGAGTGATCTGACCACAGAAGCCTTTCTAGCTGCTCTAAGAAGGTTTATGTCACGACGAGGAAGGTGTGCCAATCTTTATAGTGATAACGGCACCAACTTTCAAGGGGCTAGGAGATGCCTGACAGAGATGCACAAGTTGGTGATGTCTCAACAACATAACAGCATCATATCAACAGCTCTTTGCCGTGAAAACATCAATTGGCACTTCATTCCACCTTCTGCTCCCCATTTTGGTGGGTTGTGGGAGGCTGGGGTGAAATCGATGAAGTTTCATCTCCGTCGAGTTGTGGGCTCAACTGTTTTAACATTTGAGGAGCTCACCACGGTATTATGTCAAATAGAAGCAGTTTTAAATTCTCGTCCTCTATGTAGCATTTCTGACCTAGATTTGAATCCACTAACACCAAGTCATTTCCTTATAGGTGCGCCTTTGATTGCGATGCCAGAACCAACCCTCGAAAACATTCCACAAAACAGACTTACCCAGTGGAACCTATTGCAAAGTATGGTGCAAGGATTTTGGAGGCGTTGGCATATGGAATATCTCACAACACTCCAAGAGCGTAAGAAGTGGCAGCAAAAGAAACCTAACCTTAAGCCTGGAGACTTAGTCGTTATAAAGGAACCCAATCTACCCCCTACTCAATGGGTACTTGCGAGAGTTGTAGACGTGACCCCAGGTGCCGATGATATCGTTCGAGTCGCAACAGTCAGAACTGCCAAAGGCACATTCGTACGACCTATAACTAAACTGGCTCTACTTCCCACATCCTGAAACATTGTTCCAGGGGGGCCGGGATGTTCCGGATTGATATCATTCAATTTTGCTTTGACTTAATAATTTACTTGAATTCTTCTCTTCATACACGATTTATTTCTTCACTGTACTTTAAATGTCAAATCTTATGTAATTGTCTTAATGGTATAACATAATAATCTCTAACGGCACTGAACTAGCCGATTTCTGATTTTTTTCTCGTTATTCTCGTTCATTTTGGAAAGAGATCAGCAGCGAGGTAACACCTATAGTTTGATATTCTGTCATTTCGGATTATTATCGAATAAATTAAAATTATATTCGTGCACATTTTAAGTGTTGACTTTTGTTTGGCTATTTTCTCGAACAATTTTTTGTTCACAACTGAACACAAATCAGGAAAGTTTTGTCCTTAGTAGAAATATAAGTTCAATGCAAAAAGCATATGAATTGTTAAACACGTATAAAAATTCTAACCCTCAAAATAATATATTTCCTCAATATCCAGATGGATACCGCATTAATATAAATAGAAATAATTCCAATAGAAATATAAATTCAAGGGGCTTCAATAATGAAAACTCTAACTTTAATAATAACACAAATAGAAACCATAATTTTAATGGAAACTCTAACTTTAATAATAACACAAATAGAAACCATAATTTTAATGGGAACTCTAATAATTTTAATGGGAACTCTAACTTTAATACAGGAAATAGAAATCCAAATTTTACCTTTAACAATAGGAATAGCAACGGAAGCTATAACAATTACAATAATATGAATAATATAAATCATAATTTAAACCATAATAATAGGAATAACCGTGGAAGTTTTAATAATAATTTCAGATACCAAAATCAAAGAAATTTTACTAACAATAATAACGAGAATCAAAATAACCAAAATTATTTTAGATCAAATGAACAAAATCCACCACCATTCAGAAATACTGAAAATCAACGAAATTCTAACCGTGATATAAATTTTCAGGAACAGGCCTCCGAGGTCCTCTTCCCATAGTTAACCTAACAATAGGAACAGAAATAATACCTGTTCTAATAGACTGTGGAGCCTCAACTTCCAGTATCGATTTTAATTGTTTAAAATCCTTTGAAAGATTTAATTTAGAATATCCGCTTGAAATAAATGGGTTAACCGGTAAAACTTTAGTGACTCAACAAATAAAAACTTCCTTCCCAAAAGAATTTAATGCACCTGAAAATTTCAAAATGACTTGGAAACTGATAAACCTGTCAGAAAAAAATTTCAAAGCTATTATTGGTCAAAATATTCTTTTTCCACTAAACGCCATCCTTAATTTAGGAGAAGGCTCTTTACAAATTTTCGATGTAAAACTCTACTTTAACTACGCTTGTCCTCAAGAAATTAATAACTGTCACATAGATCTTCAAGAAGCAAACAATTTAAACTGTCTATACAAAGACTTAAATAAAGAAGAACATGAATCTCTAAGTCGAGTATTAAAATATAATAAAGATTTATTCTATAAGGAAGGCACTGACCTTAGTTGTACTTCAAATACGAAACATAGCATAACTACCACTGAAAGTATACCCATTTTTTCAAAAATCTACCGTCTTCCAAAAATACATGAAGATGAAGTAGAAAAAAAATACAAGATATGCTCAAACAAAGCATAATAAAACCTTCTAATGCACCTATTTGGGTAGTACCAAAGAAAATTGACAACTCTATGACAAACAAATGGTGGATAGTAGTCGACTACCGCAAGTTAAATGAAAAAACTCTCGAAGATAAGTTTCCTCTTCCAAATATTGAATCAATATTTGACAAACTTGGCAAAGCCCAATATTTCACAACACTCGATCTTGCTAAAGGTTTTCATCAAATTTTAGTTGACAAAAAAGATATATATAAAACAGCATTTAGCACCCCACAAGGTCACTATGAATTTGTAAGAATGCCGTTCGGATTAAAAAATGCCCCGGCTACATTTCAAAGAATGATGAATGAGATTCTGAGACAACACATTAACAAAATTTGCGTCGTTTACTTAGACGATATTTTAATATTTTCAACTTCACTCCAAGAAATGGAAGTAAACATAAAATTGATTTTTGAAGAATTAAGAAAACATAATCTAAAAATCCAAATTGACAAATGTAAGTTCTTTTCAAAGAGCACCGAATACTTAGGACATATACTGACCGACAAAGGCATTAAACCTAACCCATCTAAATTAGAAGCAATACAAAATCTCTGTATACCCAAAACAACGAAACAAATAAAATCCTTTTTAGGAATAACAGGATATTATAGGAAATTCATCGAGAATTACTCCAAAATCGCTATCCCACTAACGGATTGTTTAAAAAAAGGCTGTAGGATTAATGAAAAAGATCCACAATATATAAATGCCTTTGAGAAATTAAAACACTTGATTACGAGTCATCCGGTATTACGATATCCTGACTTCAAGAAAAGTTTTACTCTCACAACCGATGCTTCAGATAAAGCTATCGGAGCCGTTCTATCACAAGATAATCATCCAATTTCATTTGCATCTAGAACCCTCAATGAACATGAGAAAAACTATGCAACAATTGAAAAAGAATTATTATCTATAGTTTGGGCAACTAAATATTTCCGACCCTATCTTTATGGAGTCAAATTTAATATTAAAACAGATCATAGACCATTAGTCTGGTTAAATAATCTTAAAGACCCTGGATCAAAAATGATTAGGTGGAAAACTAAATTAAATGAATATAATTACAATATAGAGTACGTTAAAGGTAAAGAAAATAAAGTGGCAGATTTTCTGTCAAGAATAAATACAAATGAAAATGAAATAAATATTAACGAAGGTAATAGTATCGTAAGAAATGAAAATGAAATAAATATTAACGAAGGTAATAATATCGTAAGAAAAGAAAATGAAATAATAGAAAACAAAGGTATAGTGAATAAATTTAAAACTCAAATAATTTTATTAAAAGAAAAGGAACAAACATACAAGAAAGTACATAGCAAGAAGAAGATTTTTATAACAGAAGAAGAAATTAATAATAATGAAATGATACAAATATTAAAAGAATATTTACCTGAGAAAGACAATTCATTTAATATATTTAAAGATAAGCTATTTTCACATTTTACAGTGTCACATTATAAATTAATAAAATGTGCATTATTAGCAGAAGATTTATTAAACAAAACCGCATGTTTAGAAAAAATAAAGGAAATTCACGAGTTAACAAACCATAGAGGTATTTATGAAAATTACACAGAATTAAAATCAAAATTCTATTTTGTGAAATTACAAGAAATAATAATTGAATATATAAATAATTGCGAAGTGTGCAATTTGGCAAAATATGATAGGAAACCCCCTAAACCAAAATTTAAATACACAGTTACACCAAGATACAAAAATGAAATAATTCATTTGGATATTTTTCATATCGAAAAGAAATATTATTTTACAGTTATTGACAAATTTTCGAAACATCTATACGTTAAAGAAACTACTGATAAAAATTCAACTACCTTAGTTGAATTGATAAAAGAATACATATTGAATTTTAGTAAACCAAAATTAATAGTAGCAGACAATGAATTTAATACAGCTAACATTTTAGAATTCATAGAAGAAGAAAATCTATCAATTCATTTTAATTCTCCCAATAGCCATACAGGCAATGCCGATATGAGTAGATGTCACTCCTCATTACTTGAACATATTAGAATACTTAATATTACAGAACCCAATCTAGAAATTACAGAAAAGATCCTTAAAGCAGCTAATTATTATAATAATACAATTCATTCAACTATAGAAAGAAAATCAATAGAAATACAATTTGGAAATGAAGATAAAGACGAAATCTTTAAAATACTAGAATTAAAGAAAAATCAATGGTTAGGTTATCATAACAGAAATAGAGAAACAAATAAACCTTATCCTTATGATAAAGCTTACATTAAAAACTATAATCAGGTTAGACATAAAGAAAAACCCAAGTTCAGAAAAGTAGGAATAAAACATGATGACAAAAGAAATATTTTACACAGCAAAGGCAAAAGAAATTTAAAGATCCATCCTACACGGATAAAAAGACAGAAAAAATATTTCAAAGGTCCAATTAAAGAGAAAAATCAAAATAATTCAGATCAACAAATTCCAATTCAATGAAATTCTGTTTTTCATGACAGATTTCAACTCATCTCAACATAAAAACTATTTTTCTAATTTTAACAATGATAATAAGTGTTATAACACACTCAAGTGCAGATATTCAAATAGAGAATATTGAAGATCAAGGAGTTTTATTAATAAAAGATGAAGATATTAATAAAAGATGAAGATGAATAGTTAGTGACTATTATCGAATTTAGCATAGGGTAAACCTTCAAGAGTATATAGATACTCTTAACAATTTAACAACACATAAGAACCAAAATACAGATATAATAAAAATTATTCAAAGCAACCCAGCATTATTTCAGAAAATTATGAAAATCCAAACTAATTTAAAAATGCTATTAAGTTCAAATGAACACTCTGTGAAAAATAATATGAAATTACACAATAATAGAACAAAAAGAGGTCTACTTAATCCAATAGGATCAATTTTTAAATTACTATATGGAATCATGGATAATGATGATAGAGAAGAAATTACAAATCAATTAGACGTTATAGACCAAAATGATAAGAAACTTGCAGAAGCATATAATCAACAAATAGAAATTAACGATATTTTTCAAACCAATTTTATAAATATTAAAAATAACATAGAAGAGACAAAATCTCAAATACTCAAACTTAACACAAATAATAGAAATGAAATTAATATAATTAAAAATGAGATTTTATTATTGAAGCTATCCAATTATGTTTCGGAATTGGATCAAGAAATCGAAAAATTAATTGATAATGTAAATGCAGCCAAAGAAGGAATCATGTCAAGATCCATTTTGGATATTGACGAAATTGAAGAAAATTTTATAGGCTTAAACGAATTAAAAGAAATAAAAATAAATATTTTTGGAAAAAAACAATTCAAATACTTTCATAATTATTATAAGCATTCCCATATTTTTAGATCAAGAACTTCCAACTTACCATTTACGATTAATACCATTTATAAACAATACAATAATTGAAAATATAATAGAACAAAAAATTGTTAAATATCAAAACAAAATATATCCTATAAGTAAATATTTAAAGAATTTTAAAAATCCTATAGAATGCTCTCCATGTAAAACAATTGAATATAAAACAAAAAATTATGTAGAGGAAATAAATAAAGGTCTACTACTTGTTATAAATTTTGAAAATATTATAGAACACAATTGCAATGAAAAAACATACCATTATTACAAAAATTTTATTGTGAATTTTAACAAATGTACCGTAACATTAAATAATAAAACTTATAATAATAAAATAAAAACTTTCAATCACAAAATAATTATTAGTCCAAATTTTAATATGAGTCTTATTGACTCAGAAGTAATAATAAAAGACCTTGTTATAAATGATATAGAGCATCAAAATAAAATAAAATTAATAGAATATAAGAACAATCGTAATACGATTTCATTTACATTAATAGTAACTATAAGTATTGTAATAGCTATTTGCTACTTTATAATTAAACATAAACATAAGAATATTAAAATTATAAATAAAATTATACGTGCCGAAGAAATAAAAAATACTGATAACATACCAATGAACGAAATCGAAAACGTGAAGCCTCAGGAGAGTCTTCAATCTAAGGAGGGGGGAGTTACAAAGGTACCCATGCCGATCCCCATGACATCAGAAGCCAACACATATAGCCCACAAATCATCTCTATTAAAATTCCAATGAGGCAGCCAGACATAAACAATGATGCAAAATCAATAACGAAGTCAGCATAATCTACGATCGTGGGATCATCTCATCCAGCATCAACAAAATAACAAAGTCAGCATAATTCGATGATCGTATGATCATCTCATCAGGCACATTAGTCTTAAGCATTATTTTGTATCTTAGATTTAAGTTAGTTCTTATTCACGTCTCAAATAAAGAGGATCTCTGAAGATCCATTTAAATCTTTTAATAATTCGTTGCGTTTTCATTTGTCCCTCCACGTTGAAGGAGAAGAGTATATTTATATATTTTTTTCGAATCCCAGAGGATTTGCAACATAACTTGCGCGAGAAAGATAATAATACTGGCAGACAATGCGGCTACCTCTTTTGCATGTGGAATACTATGTAGATATCTACCAAAAAATAAATTTCCTATTGGGGTATCTTTTTTCTTGTTCAGAAAAAAGGCAAAAGGTAAGGCATTAGGTAAATAGAACATATTCTATTAATATCTCCATCATTTGTGTAATATTAATTTATAATCTTTGTTTTTTTTTTAAATACTTTACACCTGTTCGTCATGTTGTTATTGTTTCTTTGTGTGTGTATATCCATAGTATAGGTATAGGTCGGTATTCTATGAAGAATGTGCATGTGTTTTTCTGTAAGTTTGACAACACAGAGCCCACACCGCGCACGGGTGAATGAATTTCAATTTTTGTACAGTACATTTTTATAAAATTTCCTAAAGTGTAATTCCACAGTCAAGAGTTTTTAATTTTTTTTTATAAAATCTACATGGACTTTCTTAGAACTAATAATATTATTACTAATTCATTTTTGCTGAAATGAAAAAAAAACACCACCTTTATGTACATATTTTGAAAATAGTCAGGGTCTTTTTTCTGTCACGAGTGAGACAAATAAAAGACAGGCGCAAAATGGTAAATATTTAAAACCTGCTCTAAATCAATTTTAGAATTGTATATAAAGCGAGAACCGACTTTTTGTTAATTTTAAAGGACATAAACTACACTTAAACGTCAAAGAGCTCAGCTAACTTTAACAGCAGCAAATAGCTAAAAGATAAACCAGTCTTTTAGAAGTGTACTTTATCCATTTCGACAATTATCATTTCATACCAAAACAAATCGAAGTAAAAATGTTTACTGTTGTTTCATTCGATTTTTTAAAAGATGTGCTTTGTAAATAGACTCAATTACTGAATATAAGAAATTCGAAAAAAAAATCGTACAAAAGTGCTCTACGATCAGCAAATCTGTACATACAAGTGTACATACATACGAGTATGTTACGATGTTACGAGTATAGCCAAAAGAATTTGCACCTAGGAAAAACAAAATTGGATTTGTATGCTGTTAATTAGCTATACAGGGTGATTTGCATAAGGTGTGACAAAAAGCTAGGACGTGTAGGTTGAAATTAGACAAGAAAAAAATCGTGCGGGAGGGGGGGGTCTATTTCCCCCCGTTTAGGCGGGAGGGGCAATTTAGGAAAAGAATCACTTAAAACAGAAAAATAATTATTAAAAAATAACGGTGATACCTACAGAGTAATGCTATAGTATTTTGAAAAGCCAGAAATACATTCTTTAATTTTGTTTTTAAATAAAGTTGTTCGAGTGAATAGTTTTTGAAAAATTAATTTTCAAAATCAAAATTTTGAAAAAAAAAAAATGAAATTTTTTTTTTAAACAATTTTTTTTCAAAATTTTACGTAATTAAGTATTATTTTTTTATTCAATATTCAATGCTCTTATTAATTTTTGATCAAACACAAAAAACCGGATGTCAAAATGTTTTGTAGTTTTTGAGAAAATCAAAAATAACAAAAACTACTTTTGTTCTAAGAAAAGCCTTTTATTTTAGTTTTTACGTTTTTGGATTCTTAGGTGAATTTACGATTGAAAGGATTAACTTTCTTTTTACTATTTTTTTAATTATCGTCTTAAAAGCATACAATAAAGTGACAAAGTACTGGATTAACACATTTTTTCATTGAGAACACCTGCGTGAGAGCATTGGATTAATATTGACCTGCGAATGTTTTTAAATAATGCAAATTGGACGTAGAATACGATGGTCATACTTTAAACACGCTAAGTTGTGGGTTTCGTTGTTAAAAATTGATTCAAACATTTCAATTGCTTATAACAATATGAAATTGTTCAAAAATCTTTTTTAATCTATTTTTTTTCTTAAAATTCACTCTTTTACCTTTAAAATGAAAAAAAAAATTGTGTCTCTAGCTTAAAATGAACCGGAGTTATGATATTTTGAAAATCAGTCTTCAAGCCAAAAATCACCGAAATCTGAAATTTTCAACCCCCTCTATTTTCGAAAAAACAAAAAAAATTAAATTCCTCGGACAGGTGTCTTTTCTTTTTCGATAAAGAACACGTAAAAAAAATTTCAGCCAAATCGGAAATCGGTCGGTCAGAAAGGTGTTCGACTTGTAAAAGAATTACCCATATGTGTTTTCATGTACAGTGGTTTATTTGATACTTGGAAAAGCGTTTTAAATTATTTTGGTTTAGCAAACGGTGTGAAAGGGTTTATTTATTTATTTATTCATTCATCTACAAGCTTAGCTTAACAGATTATAATGTTTAATTAAAAGATTTATAATATAAACAATTTTCATACTTTATCAAAGTTTGTGATTTATCAAAAGAATTAAATAAAATATTTTTGAAGCACACCCTTGAGATGTGTAAGTCAAAATTTCTAGAAACTTCATTGAAAGACTTTATAGATCTAGAAATTGGTTCGCTTAGACCGTAATTCGTTCTGTGCAAGGGTTGGAAAAGAAATTGTCGTTCCCTGAGTGGTCTAACAGGAGCGTAAATAGGAACTTGAGATAGAAGATAGGGACTCTTAATGTGATTGCAAATCAGATCTCTTATGAACATAGTTTCATGTATGTATCTTCTAGATTTAGGTGAATGTATACCGAGAAGCCGGCATCTTTCTTCGTAAGATGGTGAAAAGTTCCAATTTATTTTCCTAAAAATATATTTTGTAAAACCCCTTTGAACTTTTTCAATTCGATCCGAATGTACTTCATAAGACGGGCTCCAAATAATATCAGAAAACTCTAGAATGGACCTTACTAGAGAAGTATATAACATTAGAAGGGTATGAGGATCCGTAAAATCTTTTGAATTTCGTTTGATAAAACCAACCATGGAATTGGCCTTTGCTACAATATAATCAATGTGATAATTATAAGTGAACTTTGTGTCCATTATTACACCGAGATCTTTTATTTTATTAACTCTTTTTAATAAGTTATTACCAAGGTAATAATCATACGATATTTTTGACGAACATCTACAAAATGAAATAACACTACATTTGTTGATATTTAAATTAAGGCAATTTTTAGTACACCATCTGGATAGTAGATTGATGTCTGATTGAACTTTCATACAGTCATTAACATTTTGTATTTTTAAAAATACTTTTAAATCATCTGCAAAGATTAATGAATCACAAAATTTTAAAGCAGAAACAATATCATCTATAAATAAGATAAATAGCAGAGGGCCTAGGTGACTTCCCTGTGGGACACCCGATGGACAATTTATAGGCCTTGAAAATTGTTTATCAATCACTACTCTTTGGGTTCTACCAACTAAAAATGAAGAGATCCAATTAAGCATTGAAGAATGAAAACCAAACATTTCTAATTTTTTAATGAGAACTCTGTGGTTGACTGAGTCAAAAGCCTTGCTGAAATCAGTGTAAATTGCGTCTACCTGAAACCCTTTCTCAATTGCGTTTATAACATATGATGAAAAATGTGCAAGGTTTGACGTAGTTGATCGCCCAACTACAAAACCATGCTGAAATTCAGAAATATGTTCCTTAATATGAAATTGAAGTTTAGTTTTTACTATACTTTCGAAAACTTTCGGTATTGAAGAGAGCTTACATATCCCTCTATAATTTTCAATAACATTTTTGGAACCCGATTTAAAGATAGGAATAAGATATGATGATTTCCAATCATCGAGAAAAATTCCAGATAGCAAGGATTCGTTAAAAATAAGGAAGAGTGGAAAAGATAGAAATTGGGAACATTCTTTTAAGATGATTGCAGGTATCCCGTCGGTTCCTGGTTTGCAATTCGGTTTAAGATCTAGTAGTGCTTTTTCAACTTCATATAATTCTAAATGAAGAGAACCAATATCGACTTTAGAATATGAATTATATTCAAAAGGATATGTACAATCAGAATGCGAGTACACAGACTCAAAAAACGTTGCAAAGAAATCTACAGTTTGTTTAAGATCATTAGATTCGGTGTTATTAAAAAACATTGATTTTGGACATCCACTTGATATTTTTTTCTTGTTAATAAAAGACCAGAAGCATCGTGAGTCGTTTTTAATCTTACTTTCAATATCTAAGACATAATTTTTATGTAAAAATTTGCTTAGAATTTGAAAGTTCTTCCGATATATACAAAATGAAGAGTAATCGGAAATATTTCTTGATCTACTATATTTAGAATGCGCTTTGTTTTTCAAATTTTTTAAGTGCAATAGCTGCCTGTTATACCATGGGGGCTTAGACAAATTCCTTTTCCCTGAAAAAGGGATAAACAATGAAAATCCATTTTTTAGTATATCAATAAATTTTACATACATCTCTTGAATATTAAGACCATTAAATTGATGATTCCAGTCAAACGAACCAATATAATTATTCAGACCAGTAAAGTTTGAATTTAAAAAATTAAAGGACTTTTCAGAAAACGATTGCGTTTCAGAGTAAATATAACTTTTAATCTCGATCATAATTTGTTTATGATGAATCGAATTATTTAATAAAGGGAATGGTGCTTCAGAAACATTTACATTAACCTCATCAGAACATACGAACACTAAGTCCAAAATATTATTTAAAGAGTTAAGAATATCATTTTTTTGAATAAAGTTTAGAGAATATAAATGATCAATAAATTTGAACTCAAAATCTTTTTTCATATTGCAAGGAATAAGCATTTTATCATCACTAGACCAATACCAAGAAACATTAGAAAGATTAAAATCACCAAATATACATAGATTATTTGAATTAGAGCAAATGTTATATAAAAAATCAATATTTTCAATGTGTTTTAAATAAGTTTCCATGTCACTTTTTGGAGGAACATAGCTAGTAATAAAGTATAAAATATCTGAATCTAATTTGATTGAGACGCAAATTTGCTCTATATTATTTATAGGCAAGTCAATATATTTACCCGCCAATGATATACGAGTTGCAATTAAGATTCCACCACCACGTTCATCCGCCGAAGCACAACGATCCATTCTGAAGACATTATAAAAGCTGCTATCAAACAATTCAGTAGATAAGATTCCACTATGTAACCAAGACTCCGTAATGATTATTACATCATAATCGATATGGCTTGAATTGGTGAAAAGATTGGCAACTTTAGTCCTCAAGCCACTAGTATTATGATAGAATACTTTTAGCGATTTCCTTCTTTCATTACACAAATTTGTATGAATGTCCTCAGACCTCTGAGAACAAAAGTTTATTGGTTTTTTGGAATAAAAACAAAAGGTCTTATTGTTACTCCATTTGGCCAAAAATCAGCGTCATAAATTGAGTTAACATACTCCATTGGAACACATATTTTAAAATTTATGGTTTTATTACGTTTATTATCATTAAGATTTGAAAGCAGGAAACAAGAAAAGCCTGAAGGATTTGTAAATTCAGTTAGGTTGGAAACTATATATTTTATAATATCCTCCGTTTTAGTGTCTGGATGGAAACTGGAGATGTGACCTGAACGATATTAATCAAAATAATTTAGTTTGCGACCAAGAACCTACAATTTTCAATAATGAAAAAGTATTTTGTTTTTACGATTTCCCACATTTATTAAAATCTTTTCGCAATGTCTTACTCAAAGCTTATATACTAACTCCAGATGGTAACGTTTCCTTTGATATTTTCAGAGAAATATTCAATTTAGAAATTGACAACGTTGCTAAAACATGTTTAAAATTTACAAGTTCACAAATTGCTCCAAATGCTTTGAAATAAAATGCACGACTAGGTCGTACGAACATGCTCCTATGTAATAGACTAGGAATTTTAAAACCGAATGTCATTAGGGGAAACTATTCATATATATAAGATTATTTTTTTTTTTAAATTCTTTTAGTTTAGTTTAAATTCTTTTTAGTAAGAGATAAAAACAGAATGCTAAGCAAATATGAATTTATGCAAGAACGAAAATTATAACATCTTTAAGTGGTTGCTTTAAAAAAATTTGCTTTTATAGGTATACAAAATTTTTTAGAGAAAAATTCGGTACGCCAACTTTAAGGTTTTATTATTGTAGGAATGAAAATTAAATTTGAAAAAAAAATATTTAGACGTTGTCGAGATATCGAATTTTCCAAAAAACAATTATTTTTTTGTTTTTCAAAAATTCAAAAAATATTTTTTTAAAGTTTTGAAATGTAATGTTTGTTATACTTTTTTGAAGAATCTTTATAAAAAATTTCATGTAGATCCGTTATGTTGAAAATTAAAAATTCAAAATTCGAATTTCTATGTTTTATGGTAGGTACAAGCTGTAATATCTTAATATCAATTTTTTTTAATTAAATGAAAGATCATAACAATTAGTTGAGAGAAAAAAATTATCAAAATTCTAGGCGCCGTTTTCGAGAAAAATACGATTTTTGGAAACCATTTTTTAACATTTGTAGATTCAGATTTCCAAATGATTTTATTTAATACAAATTACAATAAGTGTGTATCATTCATTTTTTAACATGGCCTACGCCGCGCCGTCTGTCAGTTGACAATTATTAATACATTTTTTATTGTTTAATATACAAAATTGAACCATTACTTTAAAAAAGTTCATCTAAGATTTGTTTTCTGTATTTAAGCGCAATCTTGACATAATTGTAAAGTGCTTTCCAACCCATACCTCCGTCTAAAACAACTATGATTTCGTTTTGATTAAGGTAGTTTTTCCCAAATGTACTCCTTCTAGTTTCCACTAAAACAGGACACTTTCCCAAGAAATGGAAAACATTTTCACGTTCTCTGAGGTTGCATAATCCACACATATCTTCCAGACCGTTCCTGTGAGGAATAAAGTTCAGAGGAAGTATCTCCCCTCTTGCTTTTAAAACTAGTAAAAATAGATTGGTTGGATACTCCGCACTGAAATAATTATTTCCTATCAGGTTATAGTTAAGCCTTGCATATACTTCCCTATGAAGAGAATTTCTGGCTTTCAGAGTGTAGTCCTCTCTCTTTTTTTTCGTCTACTTGAGCTATGAGACTATAGAGTTTGCTTTTCCACGTGTCCATTTCATCACTCCGGAGAATTAGTGTATGTCCACAGTACTCTGCTAAATCTCTCCATGACTCAAACCATGATATTTGTTTTTGTATCACAAGCATAGTAATTTTCTTTGGTAGTCTCTTATCATCCATTGCAATCGTCCTTAGAATGTAGTCTATATGAAGTTTAAGAGTTGCAATAAACAAAGTAGGAAGCTCAGTTTCCAGCATTAGTATATGGTTCGCAGTACTATTGGGTAGCTTCAAGCTTCTTTTTAAGAAATAACGCAAAAGCTCTTTGTGACCCCAAACTTGAGCTGCATAGCACATTATCGCTTTAGCTGTGGTTTCAAAAATACGATATTAAGATTCGTAGTCAACATCTTTACAATGAATCACAGTACTCCATGTTGCGTTTAAAGCATGTTTGGACTTGGCCAACTTATCAACCATATGGTTTTTCCAATTCAGGTTTCGAGATATCCGCATACCAAAGTAGTTGTATTCATTTACGACTTCAATGCTTTGAGCTCCAAATTTCCAAGTTTTACTGCAGAAGTTCCGGCCCCAACCTTTTCGGAAGATCATGATTTTGGACTTGTCTAGGTTCACCTGGAGCCTCCACTTTTTGCAGTACTCAAACAATCTATTGATCATCAACTGGAGACTTCCAGGCGACTCTGCTAGCACCACAATATCATCTGCGAACATAAGTACTTTGATTAACAGATCCACCGAAACACGAGCTCCACCTTGCAATATCTCTTCCAAGTCGTCTATGAATAGAGCAATTAATAGGGGACTCAAATTGCATCCTTGTCTCAGTCCTATTTCTACTTGAAATTGTTCGGATACGTTGCTTCCAAGAGCAACTGCAGACATTGTTGAATCGTAGAGATACTCCAAAACGTTCAAAAACTTCGACGATATTCCTTTATTGCACAGCTTTATTATTAGTGCTCTCCTGTCGATAGTATCGAACGCCGCCTTAAAATCGATGAAAAAACAGTAAAGTTTTCTTTTGGATCCCATAAATATTTCAGCTATGTTGGTAAGCGAATAGATTTGGTCAATTGTCGAATAATTCTTTCGAAATCCCGCTTGTGACTCGCTCAGTAAATTGTTGTTGTGAACCCAATCGTAGAGCCGTTTGCAAAGGAGTTTTGTAAAAAATTTCATAGATAAATTCAACAACGATATTCCTCTATAGTTTGCAGCAACTTTCTTGTCACCTTTTTTGAAGATTGGATAGATAATGGCTTCTTTGAAATAACAAGGTAGATGAGCTGACTCGTATGCATGGTTTAAAGCATTTTATTAGACTTTGTATAAAAATGGGGGTATGCGTTTTATAAAACTCTTGTGGGATACCATTTGAACCTGGAGACTTATTGTTTTGGAGCTCTTTCAATACAAGTTGCACCTCTGCACAGGAAAAAGGTGCATCCAACTCTTTGTTCTCGTAAAAAGGTTAAGCGAATTGGAATGATAATGAGGAATTATCCTTTGTTAGCATTCTGAAGTGTTTTGCGAGATCTTTGATTTCAATAGGTGGAGTAATTTGATTGTAGTGTTTTTTACTAATTTTTCTCACCGTTTTCCAAAATTCAGCAGCATTTCTGCAGTCTGCAAGGTCTTGAGCAAGTTTTCTTGGGTAATTTTGGCGATTAAAACTTAGTATCTCTTTGTATTGTTTGTTTACTGCAAGATATTGCTCCTAAAAAAAGACATTATCTGGAAAACTTCTTAGTAGTCTTAGCCACGCAAAGGATTTCGCACGACTTAACATACAATCTTTATCAAACCATTTTTCACGGTATTGCATGGTTTTGTTATTTGACTGGCATTGTACTGGTATAGAATTTTGAATAATATAGTCGACCTCCGATAGATCAAGGCAAGATTGTGACGCTGAAGTAGATTGAAGATGAAGAGCACTGCTCAAGGAATTTGGGAACCTTTCAGCAAAAGCATTTTTCCACCTGAATTTTCCCTGTGTAGCCGATTCTTCTGTTTGCCTTTGGTAGAAATTTACGTCTATTGTTAATTGGATTGGGAGGTGATCCGAATGTATTTCTGTTATGACATTGAAATCGTCCATCATAGTATTCCAATCTCCTGACACCATAGCATAATCAATTACTGAGTTACCTTGTGACCCAATAAATGTGAAGGCGCCTAGTTTGTCTCCTTCCGCAGTACCATTGCAAATACTGAGTCCAAAGGAATTACATAGATCGATGACTTTTTTACCTTCTCTCTTGATTGTTGTATCTTTTGAAATACGGGTTTTACTCTCTATCAGTTTGCTTTCACTTTCAAGGGCTCCGGTTCGTGCATTAAAATCTCCTATTAGAGCTAAATTGTTTAAGTCCATAGCAAACAGATTGTCTTCAAGCTTGGTGAAGTCACTTTCCTGTGACTGTTGCAGTTTATGTATATGGGGATGAGATTTAATAAGGAGCGATCTGTTTTAATTTCAATAAAATATGTGTTTCCTATTTGCTTACAATTGCAATTAACACCTTTCAGATTTTGTTTAAATCCCATGAGAATTCCTCCACTCGCCCGGCCTTTTTGGTGTATTTTTAATGGTGGTATCCATTTAAGTTTGTAATTGACAAAACTAGATTCAAAATTTTTTGTTTGCTTTTCAGTTACATGCGTTTCAATTAAAATAATAATATCATACTCAATTATAAATTTAACAAAATCAAAAACTTCAATCTTATTTTTAAAACCTCCAATATTATAACTTAGAATTCTAATTTTACTTAATTTAATAGGTTGACAGACGGCTTCTACCTAATTATAGTAGTTATGACTAGAATGTGCTACAGTTTTAACACCTACATCCGAAGGGACAACAATAATTCTGTTTACAGCCGAATTTGTTGTTGATGAACTGCAGCCAACTTCATTTGACGTTCGTTGCTGATGTCTGACATTGATGTTTTTGGCTATCGAATCATGTTGTGAAAATTGTAAACAAATGTTTTCAAAGAATTTCTCTCCAAGTTTGTACTTAACTTCCAATTTTTGCAGCCCATGCTCTTGATTTGTGATAAAAACTTGATCATCCTGATCCCATTGCACGACCAAATCGTCAATATGCAATTTATCATCGCGTAGAGACAATCGCAATCGTGGTTGTTTTGCGTAAATGAGTTTGCGCAGCTGGAGCAATTTGATGCGCTTTTGCTGAATCTTCAATGGATAGTCTCGACTTATGGAGATGCCGGTTCCTTTCAGCTTTTTGACTTTTTTTAGAACATTGTGTGGCTTTTTCTTAGATTTAAATTCTGCCAAAATAGTAACCACTTCTTCATTCGATGCGATTTGTCTCAATTCTTGTAAAGTGATGATATTTGAGTCAGAAATATTGTTGCATATGTTTACAGCTTGCTCTATGGGATTCGATTGTCCATTCTTCACACGAATGATTAGATTGCATTCATTTGCAGCGATCTTAAGCTGATCAATTTCGTTTTGAAGAACATTGCATTTATTGGACAGTGTTCCTACCGTTTCCTTCGATTGCACATTTTCTCTCCTAACCTCACTAAGCTCCCGCGCAAGTCTGAAATGTCATCCTTTTGTCACGGTAAAATTTACAGCGACAAAAATCATTCTTTCTATTCCCCAAAATCCTCTTCCTTCCATACCAGTTTCTTCTTCCTACAGGTGTTTCATTCACTTTACTGAGAGAGAGTGGGGCAGCCATGGACCATCAGCCATCGGTACGCTCTCTCAGTATCTTGGAGAAACAAAATAAACGTCATCATGAGCTCAAATGTGGATGAATGTTCCACTATTTAATTATGGACTATATGGACGAGTTGCTTTCGAAAAGCACGGGCGACAGTTGGTCCCCGAATGCTAGAAGTTACTCATTTTGAGAATGGCCGAGTGCCCAACCTAAACCATATCTTTATTTTCTTATTGTAAAAAATGGAACGCTATACGCTTATCCCTAATCCCCAAATCTAACAAAAGTCCACCGAAGTAGTTTTTGTAAATCGCGTGTAAGAAAATAGCTGCCAATTTTTCACTCCGAAATATTTTAAGTTACTGGTCATTATATAGTTCGCTTCCGTGAGTTTTCTCTTTATTTTTTTTATCTAGTGGTTATATGTTGAGTTTGGAGGGGACAAATGCATTGAAGAAATCGAAGTTTTGAATGGTTGACGATTTGTTTCTTTTTGTTTTGCTTTCTCTCAAAAAAAAAATAGTGGGAAAATGACTGAATGCGTTCATTGCATTTGCTGCCCCTGGCAGTAAAACCAGCGGTCGGTGAATTTAACGAAGGCAGCGCAGAGCAAGGGTTAGTGTGCGTGTAAGCAGGACCGCTGGCTTTCAAAAACGAGAGCGCATCTCAGCAAATTAGCTGAATGTGGCTTACAATGACGTGATTGAAATCCGCGGATTCCAATTGGCTGAAAGCACAAGGGTTAAAAGTTAAGAAGGTCCGAAGAGACATCGAAAAATCTGGACGGACACTTCTTAACTGGAGAGCATACTGGAAAGAAAATAATTTTGAGAAAGTGATAGCAAAGGGAAAGAAATTGTTGAAAATTCAAAATTTTGTTCGTGAAAAAGATTAGAGAAATTGGAGAGGAAAAATAAGGAGAAAAGACACGAAGGAAGAGAGGAAAATCATAATAAAGTTCTGGAGGAAGGAAATTTTGGCAGGAAAAGATAAGTAGAGTGGTTATAATTTATTTTTATTCATAATCGGTTTTTTGCGTTAATCGAAACTTTTTTTGGCTTAAATTTATTATATAAAACGGTTGACTTTTGTTCCGTAAAATTTTTTCCTGAAATTACAGGACGCGCGACCCGTTAATTAAATCTGTTGTTCGTTCGGGACAAAGTAATAGCGGTCCATTTTATTCTGTTTGATAATAACGTTGTTCAATAATTTGATTGAAAAGATTTTGGGTTTTTACCCTATATTTTAGAAAGGTTTCCCAAACAATAAACCCCTTTTTAACTTCCCTTGTGGGAGCACAAAAATTTGTTTTATCTTCTTTAAAATTGCTTTCACCGTCGGTTCTGCTCCGAAGGTTTGTAATTTCCTTATTCCAAAAAAAATTACTGGAGCCCTTTTTAACTTTCAGGTACTACGCCCCTGCGGCAATAAATATTACAAAATTAAAATATTCAATTATTTCATCATTATACATAATCCAACTGATAACACAATTAATTGGTTGAACCCACCCCTTTCTCTGAGCTAGTCGTGGTGGTAGCATACGTTGTTGCTATCAGTTGCAATTTTTTTTCGCTGAACTTGTCTGTCGATAGTTTGACAGTTCGTCATCGGTTTCTTTCAGTTTCATTTTAGTAGTTGTTGTTCGGTCGCGTCGTGGTTCTTTCGGGTCATTTTCTTGGACCTTTTTCGTTAAAAATATAATTTCTAATTCGCGAGGTAAAATTGTAACACTTTGTAGCAAGATTTATGAGGTTAGAATTTGACAGATTGTTTAAATCTTCGATAGTCATGAAACCAACCAACGTAGTCATATTTTTTTCTTTTTTTGAAGCTGATTGAAAGTGTAATTCTGGAGATGTTTGATTTTTGATTTTTGATTCGTTCATCAATTCTTTGGTTTTGTTGATGGATTATAAGAAACAAAGCGATTTTTTGTTTCTAGGTACTAAATGCAACTTCAATTTAAAAATGTAATGATTTTCAATCTCACTTGATCAGAAGATCCTTAGCTTATGCACTTAGTACAAAAAAGTATGTATTTTGTTTGTTTAAATTAACTTAAATAAACTTTTTTACAAGAGCTAAATAATTTTAACTTTTAAGCTACACAAGGATTGCCAACTATTGTATGGTGGGTACTTTTATATTTAAGTAAAAATATTTTTTTTTCTCATTTCTATTTATTATTCTCATTTTCATTTATCAAGTTTAAAAAAAAACTAGCATGTGGTTTTCGAAATATCGCAGTTTGAAAAAAAACATTGAAACTTTTCTAAAAAATCAAAAAAAAATAATTTTTGAAAATTTGAATACACAAATCTATTCAAATTGCCTGGGAGCCTTAGCAAAAAATTATCAAAATCGGTGGAACAGTTTTTGAGAAAATCACAAAAAGAAAAATGAATGGTTTCAAGTTTTGTTTGTTTTCCAACTAATATCTAGCTTTGCTTTAACTAAATGAAATATTTTTGTATTTTTATTTTTTAAATCTGTCGAACAGTTTTTGGGAAAAAAAATATTTATAAGATTTCGAAAAAAATTGGTATGGTATTAAAAAAAAATCAATCGGCCAAGCCGTTTAGTCTTTAGTCGAACAGACAGAATTGCGAGACCCACTTTTTTAGTCTTCGCTATCACCATAATGTCAACTTTGGTCAAAATATATATATAGTACCTATAAATCGCAAGTAAAAATAAGTGTTCGCTTGGCAACGTAAATATTCAGCAGGACAACCGCGGCATCAATACAAACAGCTTCTGAACTTAATTGCTTAAAACAAAGTTCCAGACATGCTCTAGCAACGAAAGAATTCACATTGAAAGTAAATAATGCTTTTGACTGAATGGACAATGATTCATATTTTTATATTTTAACTAGGTTCGTTAAATAAAACTTATTACTTCTTTTAGAATTTCTTCTTTATTTACACTTTTCAAATCAAAACAATAAATCTAAATTTATAATCAACTCTAATACTTTTATTCAAACTTAAATCACACTTCTTTAATTACACTTTCCACAATCCAATAGTTCAGCTTTGCACACTTTCATAATCGAAAATAAACTGTGTTCCGCTCACCGTGAACACTCCCTCATATACTCAAACCAGTTGTTCTCGAAGGTTATTGTCTAGAATATTCTATTTGCTTGGAATAAGGGGAAATTCATATGGAGATAGAATGTTCTATTAGTTTGGAATAAGGGGAAATTTAGATGCGATGGAAAAGAGCTTTTTTTTTGTTCCTTCATAAAGCAGATATGTAATTCCCAATAGATGGCGCTGTAGGAGTACAAAGCTCTGTTCGCAACATTGCCCCCTTCTTAAGATTGTTCGTCCCTAACAACTCTATCACCAGCTTCGGCACTGTATCGGTGCAGTCGATCGCTATGCACAACTTTTAGCTTTCCTCTTAACCCTCTTTGAATTCGGTAAACGACATCATTGATTTTCGTGACGACAGTATAAGGGCCTTCCCAGTTTTGTTGAAGCTTCGGCGACAATCCCTTTTGACGATGTGGATTATACAGCCGTACACGATCTCCTACTTGGAATCCTGTCGTGTTTGCTCTTGTGTCGTACCTTGTCTTCATTCGATCGCTGTAAGTTCTCATTCTAGTCCTGGTCCTTTCGTGGATGCCGATTAGCTTCTCTTTTAGGTCTTGTGGTGGGTGTCCAAACCTTATCTCACTAGGCAGGCGTATGCTTTTTCCGAACAGGATTTCAAATGGTGTTTGTTCTGTTGAGCTATCATTGTATATATATCTTATAGTAATATCGAGAAGTCGAAGGATTGTGGCGGCATCTTCAGGCTACGGACCGCATTTGCTAAAATGTGTCTCTGCTAAATTTTGGAGACTTCAAAATATGGGTGTAGAGATAATGGAAGAATGAGAAAAAATAAATTGTATTGAGAATGTGCGCAAAAAGAAAAAATAGGAATAGTAACAGAACGAGAAAATTATATTCATGGATGTGTATGTGACGTTTTGTGAGGATAGGGAAAATATATTTGTATGAAAAAATATAAATCTGTGACCATGGTTGCCACAAACAAATAAATATAAATATAGAATGTAATGATGACTGATAGAATTAAAGAAAGTTTTTTTATGTTTTGGTTAACCTTATTTTACTAAGTACCTTAAATACTTGTAAATAAAATTAAATATATATGAATATGTGTACAGTAAATTATTAGGATAACCAGTACTAACTCGATTTACGCAACTAATAGAAATTAAGGCAGATACAATAACCGAGTCTGTTGCATGGGTTATATATTTTTTTAAATAAATAAAATGCACGACTGGGTCGCACGAACTTGCTCCTATGTAATAGAATATGAATTTTAAAAACGAATTTTATTAGAGAAAACTGTTCATAAGCATAAAATTATTTTCCTTTTAATTCTTTAAGTAGTAAGCGATAAAAAAAGATTGCTATGCAAATATGAAATAAGAAAAAAAATTAGTAGGCCAACTTAAAGCTTCTATTATTGTATGAATAAACGTTTTCGAGAATAATACGATTTTCGAAAACCATTTTTACCATTTGTATGGTGGGTACCGTTATTGTTTGGTTAAATACATTGAAATTAGTAGTTTTGCGCAAGTAAAGGAACACGTTTTGAGAAAATGAAAAAATTTATCAAAATCTCAAAATTATATGGAATAAACGATTCGAAACATAATGCATTGAAAATAATCAATTTGGCAACCATGACTTTCTGTCTGATTTTTCCTCTGCAAATTTTAAAGGTTTTTTTATGGATTTGTGAATACATGTATACAGTTCAACCTCGATATAACAAATCGGAAGGGAACAAGTAAATATTCGTTATATCAAGTAATTCGTTGAACTGAGGTTTGTTATGTTGAGGTTAGATTGGTCTAAAATTAGTTATAAAGAGGTAAAAGTGACGAGCAGCAGTATTTGCATTACTTTCCATCAAACAAGAATGATTGTTTTACGAACAAAAGCGGGTCGAAACCTGTAGCGACATGAATCACATACTATGAGATTAAGGGTCATACATTGGTGGGAACTTTATATAAAGGTTTGGGTTGAGAAAATTCTTTAGTTAAAGGTGTTTATCCTTTTTCTTGACAGTTGAAAATTCGTTATAAAGAGGTTGTTCGCAAATAATGTTCGCAATGTAAAGGTATATTTTACATTAACTCTTATGGACAATTTAAGGGGATTACGAAGAATTTGTTAAATCGAGTAAGTCGTTATATTTAGGTACCTTATATTAGGGTTGCACTGTATTTTTGTTTACTATTTTCTTGCAAATAATTTTCCCGCTTTTTTGAATCAGTTGCAGTGCCAGTTGAAATAAAAATTTCTTCTTTTCTTAATATAATCAAGATATGAGAAAAAAATTTATTTTACCTAAAAATAACGGTACCCTCCATACAAATGTCAAAAAATGGTTTTCGAAAACCGCATTTTCCTCTAAAAAGGTTCCGAAGAAAATTGTTTTCTTTCAATTAATTCTTACGATCTATAATTTAATAAAAAAAAATAATTTGAAATCAAGATACCTATTACTGAATGTACATACCGTCGAACGATTTTTTTGAATTTTGAATTTTTCGTTATCGGCATAACGGATTTCAATGAAATTTTGTATAGACAAGCTTCTAAAAAGTTAAAAAAAACATTGCATTTCAAAGCTTTAAAAAATATACATATATTTTTGAATTAAAAAATATAATTTTTTTTTTTTGGAAAATTCAATATTTCAAAAACGAATCAGTATTTTTTTTTTTGGAAATTTAGTTTTTATTCGTACATTAATAAACACATTAAATTGGGCTTCCAAAATTGTTTCTTAAAAATGTTTTTGTATATAAGGGTAATTTCTTAAAAATTGACATTTTTTTTGATCGTTTGAAAAAAATTTTTTTTCAGTTTTTCTTGGGTTTTAGTTTCTAAATCTATAGTAAACAAGTAGAAAAGGAGTTCTCCGAGTTGCGCAAAAATAATTTCAAATATTTTCCATTTTACGAGTATTTTTTGATAAAAATTTAAATTGAAAATTTCGAATGTACTAAAAATGTTCTTTCCTTGCATAAAATAACAATACTCCACAAAATAAATAGTAACAATACCTAAATAGTTGAAATTTTGTGGAAAGCAACTAAATTTAATAAGATAATTAATAAAAAAAGTTGTTTGTTTACGAAATGATTTTGTTTAAAAGCATGAAAGACAAAAAAAAAATAATTTTAAATAACGGCACATAACTTTCTTGGAACTTTTACGGTACCAATATTGTAAGGAATGATGAAATTCAGTATATTTATCTAGAATCTAAAAAAAAATTATAATGATATGAGCCATTATAAACTAAAAGAACATTTAATAAAAAACAAATACGAAAATGTCCACGGAGATTACAGGCCACGGAGATTACAAAATCGACTATTTCTTAATTTTAATATAGTAAATGTAATTCAATGTCATCCAAATTATATTAGGTTCAAGTATGAGTAAATACCTTTCTTTTGGAGGTGGTTAGACTAAAAAATATTTATACGGTACAAAGATAACAAGGCCCGGATGAAAAAATTATTTTGTATGCAAATTTTGGGGAGAGTACGATAACTTAGGCGCCAAAAATTGATAACGGATTTTTGTAGAAGGGTCAAATACAAACGTTTTTTACTATGGGAGGGGGGGTCTATCTCGCCCCGTTTAGGAGGTAGGGGCGATTTTAGAAAAAATGACTTAAATTGAAAAAAAAAAAATATTAAAAAACAACGGCAACACTAACAATAAAATACTATACCGGTTTTAAAAGCCAGAAGTCTGTTCTATAATCGTAAATTTAAATTAAATTATTTATGTCAATAGTTTTTGAAAAATTTGCATGCAAACTCAAAATTTTGTTAAAAAAATGAAAAAAAAAAGTTTAGACCAATTTTTTTTCAAAATTGTAAAATGAAGTGCTTAATTGGCTTTTTGTGGTCAATGCTACTATTAATTCTGAATCGAACACAAAAAACCGAATGGTTTTGACCCTTCTAGTTTTTGAGAAAATCGAAAATTACTAAAATTACTTTTTATGAAATTTTTGATTCTTGGTATTTAACTACGGTGATTTCATTTTGAGAATTAATGTTAATGTGGTTCATTTGTAGGTAAAGTACAGCAAATCATTTAGGGCTACCAAGAATGCACCAGAGGAGGTAGAATTGCATGGCATTTCGCGTCTCAGTCATTCAGTTTGTGAGTAAGTCAGGTGTTACTTAAAAATAGTCAAGTCAATTTTTCAATGTTCAATGTATTAAAACCGTGTTTACAGGCATTTTGATCACAAAAAAAAAATTGTAGCAAGCACCTCCCGAATCTCTAGCCAATATTGAGGCCCATGGAAAAATGTGCCCATAGATGGGTTTATTGCTCTGAGATTAACTTTTATATGGATTGCACCAGAGAAACTTTTAAATCATTAGTTTTAAGCAATATTTAAGTAACGTTATTTATTAAAATAAAAGATTAACTATGTAAATCATTTAAATGTAATTTGAATTTTATATACCCACCTACAAATTTGTAACTATATATTTACTTATGTATCTTAGTCTGTAAGAGTATAATATGCTCTGGTTGATGAATAAATAATATTAATAATATTGTATTCTTACAATTTTTGTCACCTTTTTGAGTTGGAGTTTAGGGGAGTTGACGCTTTAGTTGGAATTAGACCAATTTCTTCTAAGAACGCGATGCTTTTGAAATATTTTTTTTTAATATTGAAAAGTTATTTAATTTAGGATGAAGAAGTGGATGCTTAGTCGCCATTCTTTATTCAAAGAAAAAAATACTTCACTCTTACAAAGGTTGAATAACGAATGACCTTGGTAAACAATAACCTGTACCATATTAGCATTAAAAATGTTGGACACAAACAATAAACATACATATCAATTAAGGAATTATATAAATTTGCTGCATTCGTACAGTAGTACCTAGGTAATGTGAATTTTTCATAATGTATTAAATTTTCATGTCTGAACATTTTAAATGTGCAACTTTGGGCTACGTACATACATATATTTAGTAGACATTGGATATAGACCATAGGGTAAATTCAAAGTTTCTTTAAATCCAGATTCTGTAAATGCAAAAGAAACCTTGCATACACCCAACCTCGCACCTACCCCAAATCCTATAGTGTGCCCAGGCAGGGGGGTTGCAGGGGGGCAGCATGCCCCCCATACATATCTCACTGTTTATACGCCGCGCCGTAATGCGTAAGCAAGCAAAAAAAGCAAATATCCCATAAAAAAGTGTTATTTTCAATTTTCTCAAAAACTAGATGAAATAAAATCATCTAGTTTTCAGTTTTTGAATAAGAATAAATTAGAGCAACGAGTTTTAGGAAAAATAATAATATATAACTTTGCAGTTTTGAAAAATTTAACTTTAAACATTTTTTTTATGTTTTTTTTTTCACCAAAATTTGAGTTTAAAACTCGTTCTTTCAAAAACTGTGCATAGATTCTACTTCATTTAAAAATTATCTAATAGATCAGAGTATTGGCTTTAAAAAAAAGGTATAATACTTAATTGTAAGTATTACCGTTATTTTTTAATATTTTTGTTTCCATTTTAGTACCTTTTTTATAAAATTGCCCCTCCCGCCCAAACGGGGGGAGATAGACCCCCCCCTCCCATAGTAAAAAATGCTTGTATTGAACTGTTCTACAAAAAACCGTTATAGTTTTTTGGCGCCTAAGTTATCGTACTCTTGCCCAAATTTTAAAGGAATTAACTGCAATAATTAAATTATAATAAAACATGAAATTAAAGGTTTTTTGACGTACTATAAGATAATGCATCGTAAAAAATTATTAAAAATTGTTTAGTTGTGTGAAAAAGCGAAAATGTTTAATTAGGTTTTTTTTTTTCCAAATCTTGTCACACTCGTTCTACTAAGAATTCGGACAACAAAACAATTTTTTTTTTTGGCATATCATAAAATTGAAGTTTGAGAGAAAGCCTTTTAAACGACAAGGCCCAAAATTAAATAAAAAATCATTTTCATCATTAAAAATATTAATAAAACTGATTAAGCATGAAAATCACATCCCGAAAAGGCCACGGAGATTACACATTATTCATTACCATGGCTATTCGTTACCATCAATCGATCTGAAAATTTTTTCTTATAATGCTGACATATAAACACAGTTCCATGCCAAATTTCAAGTCTTTAAATTGAAATCCAAAAAAAAAAAATAGAAGCTATAACGCTAAAAATGTAATTTTTTTAAAACGACCATAAAAGCTCATTTTTAAGAAACCACTACAAGGAATTATAATTTTGTTCTTACATAAACTAATCTTTGCTTAAAACATATGGCATCCTGTTTTTAGCTCCAACTGCTAAAAGAGTTGTTTTAGTCATTTAAAAAATAAATTTCATGCTTATGAACAGTTTTCTCTAATAACATTTGTTTTTAAAATTCCTAGTCTATTACATAGGAGCAAGTTCGTGCGACCTTGTCGTGCATTTTATTTTTGTTAATCTACAAAAAAACGATTACTTTGATAATTACTTAATAAAAAAGGTACAAATGATATGTGAAAAAGGTAAGTTTTGAGAGAAATTGTTATTATTTTGAATTGTAAAAACATGAAAAATCAACATTTTCGTATGATTCTTTTTAATTTGTTTGTTTTTTCTTTTTTGTGCAGATTATGAAAAAACATAAAATAAAAAATTAGAATATAATATAAAAACTTAATTCGATTGCTTGTAAAAAAATTATCAACAATTATACGTGAATAAGTGCGTTTACATGAACATTTGAAGCCCTGAAACTAGTATAAATTAACATTTTTTTCATCCTCGAAATTTATTTCATCAATCCGCCGTAAATACGAAAGTAAGACAAAAACATTCTAGAGAAAAAAAATTTTTTCTAAAATTTGGAAAAAAAATGTGTGGCAGATAGGTACTTATTTAAAATTAAAACAGTTTAATTAGGTATCTACTAATTTCCATAAAATTTATCGCCAATATACCTACTTTTTATAAAGTTTGTCATTGCAATTATTATGTTTTCTAGAACACATTGTATCTTTGTAGCATTGGTTGAGAGTTCTCGCTTCAGATAGTAATTATTTGATTTTTCACCAGAATTGAAAATTTCAAATCAAATGATAGGCATATCTCTTTTTTTCAATATCTACAAAAACCATGCAAACAAGAAAATGTGTTCAGACAAACAAGATCAAGCGAAAAATATATATACCTCAATACATACTCACAAAAACATACAAACAAGAAAACAGAACAAGCCAACAGAAAAAGGTCAAAAAAGAAATTGTTTTTCATTTCCACCACTCGGAAATCTCCCTACTCCATTACTCTATCTTTCGTTGAAAAATGACAATAATAAAATTTCTCTTTCTTACTAAGTATTTGTTTCTATCTTTCTTATCCTACTCTCCACTGACAAATTTTGCTGATTTCAGCGACACCACAGGCTAGGGACTCTAACATAAAATCACGTCAATTGATAATACTATAAGATATATATACAAAGGAGCTATGTACTGTACTTCGATAGGCCATCAAAAATAGTGGTATGTGCCTATCCCAGTTTCTTTGGTTGTCGCCTACGACCTTAGTGAGGTGCTCTTTTAACGTCCTGTTGAATCTCTCGACCATTCCATCAGATTGTGGGTGAAGTGGTGTGGTTCTCGTTTTCTTAATGCCAAGGAACGCGCAGACCTCTTGGAATATGTTCGACTCAAAGTTCCTTCCTTGGTCAGAATGGAGCTCCATAGGCACACCGAACCTGCTTACCCAGTTAGACACAATCTGGTCGGCCACGGTCTTGGCTTCTTGGTTCGGGATAGCGTATGCCTCAGGCCATTTGCTGAAGTAATCCATTACCACCAGAATGTATTTGTTTCCATCATTCGTTTCCGGAAATGGGCCAGCTACATCAACAGCAATCCTTTCAAACGGTGAGCCAACATTATATTGCATAATTTTTCCTTGCAGTTTTCTACCAGGGCCTTCGGTTGCAGCACAAGCGTCACAATTTCGGCACCACTTTTTAACGTCGTCTCTTGCATGCAACCAGTATAATCGTTGTCTCACTTTTTCTAACGTCTTGTTGACTCCCAAGTGGCCTCCTGAAGGTCCATCATGCATTTCTCGAAGAACCTATTTAATTTTTGATTGAGGTAACACATGCTGCATCACATAGGATTTACCATCAGCGGACTCCTTTTTTCGCCTAAGAACACCTTCTTGCACATGAAGTGAGTCCCATTGTGCCCAATAGACTTTTAAAATTGGACTCCTATCGGAAATGTCATTCCATGCGGGTTTTTCTTCATGTTCTTTCCATGCGAGAAGAGGTTCAATGTCGGGGTCTTCTTGTTGAGCAGATCTTATCTCTTCATTGCTCCATTCACAAATGGGGTCAGCCCTTATTCGCTGAATGTTGATGGATTCCGTTTCTTCTTGTCGCATGCAATGCTTGCAATCTATTTTGCAAGGCCTTCGGGATAGTGCGTCGGCATTTGAATGCAGCTTTCTACTTCGGTGTTGAATTTCGTAATCGTAAGTCTGCAGTCTTTCTATCCACCTTGCGACTTATCCTTCTGGGTTCTTGAAGTTCAACAACCAGTTAAGAGCACCATGATCGGTTCGTAGAAGAAACTTCTGTCCATAGATGTATTTGTGGAAGTGTTTCGTTGCCAAGATGAGTGCCAAGAGTTCTCTTCTGGTCACACAGTAGTTCCTTTCGGTCTTCGACAGTCTTCGCTGAAATAGGCGACAACCTTTTCTTCGCCATTGTGCACTTGTGACAGAACAGCGCCGACTCCCACGTTGCTTGCATCAGCATCGATGATAAAAGGCTTGCCTGCAGTCGGATAGATCAGTACCGGAGCATTGCATAGACGGTATTTCAGTTCTTGGAAGGCTTTTTCACACTCACCTGACCATCTAAACTGCTTGTTCTTTTCCGTAAGCTGATGCAAACTCTTCGCAATTCCGGCAAAGTTCTTAACAAAACGCCTGTAATAAGTAGCAAGACCAAGAAAACTTCGTAGTTGATGTTTGTCCTGTCGTGTTGGCCAATTTTTGACGGTGTCAACTTTTTCAGGATCGGTCTTGACTCCTTCGGACGAGATGATATGTCCCAAATACTTTACTTCAGTCTGGAACAGTGCTCATTTTTCTGGGTTCAGTTTAAGGTTAGCCTCTCGAAGTCTCTGGAACACAGCCTTAAGGTTTTTACAGTGTTGGTCGTATGTCTTTCCGTAAACGATAACATCATCCAAGTAGACAAGACAAGTTTTCCACGTCATACCTTGAAGGACACACTCCATCAAACGCTCAAATTATGCCGGAGCGTTGGAATGACCAAATGGCATCATGTTGAACTGCCAGAGCCCATTACCTGTGGAGAACGCTGTCTTTTCTCGATCTTCAGGGTGAATTTCAACTTGCCAATATCCACTTTTTAAGTCCAGTGTTGAAAACCAGTGTGCTCCTTTCATCGCATCTAAGGTGTCACTAATTCTTGGCAGGGGGTAGCTGTCTTTCTTGGTTACGTCATTCAACCTTCGGTAGTCAACACAAAACCGTGTACTTCCGTCCTTCTTTTTGACTAGGACCACTGGTGACGACCAAGGACTCTTGGAGTTCTCAATCAAACCATCCTTCTTCATGGTGGTAATCATTTCCTCAGCTTCACCTTGGTTGGCGAGTGGCAGACGTCTTGCGGGCTGACGAATGGGCCTTGCATCTCCTGTATTTATTCGATGCTGCACCATTTGTGTCCTTCCATATTTTCCGTTTGGTGAAGCGAAAATGTCAGCATACTCATTCAGAAGGCTTTCTGCCATTTTAACCTGATGTTGGTCTAGGTTAGATGAATTGAGTATCTTTGCCTTGATGCTATTGAGCTCCTGAGGGTTTAATGTCGTTCTCGGTGTTTCAGCGTCAATTCGTGTTATGGCTGCGACAGATTCGCACTTACCGATAACTTCTCCTTTTGCTAACTTCACATCGTACGGTTTGGTGTTGAGTATCCGTACAGGGACCATATTGTTCTTCGGAGCCACAAGTGTCTTGCCAATTATGAAGTTTTGGGAAGAACAATCTGGGCCTGGTTCCACCATTAGGTATCGATGGCGTCCACACTCTCCTTCTACTTTTGTCCAAACGAATACCTCAGAAGAAGTAGGAATAATCACGTTTTCTTTGATGACAGTCCTTAGAGTTGTTGTTCCTTCGTGTCCATAGATCATTGGAATCTCTGTATTCTGGTATTTGAGTACCTGGTTGCCAATATCCAAAATTGCTCGATGTTCTTTCATGAAGTCCATGCCTATGATGCATTCGTCACATATATCTGCCACCAAAAATTTGTGTGAGAATTCTAGATCTGCAATTCGAATTCTAAGTCGGACTTCACCATAAACCCTAGCTGCTTCTCCTGTGGCAGTTCTTAGACGGTAACTATTGGTGTTGTGTAGCCAATTCAGGTGAACTAGGTCTTGACGCACAATGGAGGCTGTGGCACCGGTGTCGATGGTGACCACACGTTTGTTGCCATTTAAAGTTGCCTCGACAGTCAGACTTCTATTGTCTCGCTTAGTTTGAGAGACCTGGATGGTGTTTCTGGGGCCATCGATACCAGAAACCAGCTTCTGCCCCTCGAAGTTGGTTCTTACTCGTTTCCCTGTTGGGAAGCTGTTCTACCGTGTTCTGGGTTTGAAACTCCGTGTCCACAATGTTGACAAGCTCTTCTTGGTGGTAATCGACATTGACGCTGTAAATGTCCGGTCTTGTTGCAATTCCAGCACTTTGCAAGTCCGTTTCGTTGGTTCCTTTGGACATCAGTTCTTTGGCATGAGCATTCTTCGACGATGGCTTCTCTAAGTCGATGTACTCCGTGAGAAGCTTGCTCAGCTGCTTCCATTGTTAAGGCAAACGCTAATGTTTCCGAAAGCGTTCGTTTTCCAGCAGTTCGAACGGCCCTTTGAAGATGTATGTCAGAAATGGCGCGAACAAATGCCTCAACTGCGAACTGGTTACAAATTTCCTCTCCAACATCTGGATATGCAAGATGAACAAGCCTTTCAATGTCCGCTTGCAGTTGTTGTAGAGTTTCGCCCCTCTTCTGAACTCTGGAATTGAGTTGCACTTTGAAGACTTCTTTCATGTGGCTGTTACCAAAGCGTTTGTCTATAGCCAAAACCAAGGACTTGAAGTCGCCGCTCTTATCTGCTGGTATGGTTTGCAACAACTCAGCAGCTGCTCCTCTAAGAGCAAGAGTTAAGGCTATATACAGCCATTTGTTGTGGAAGCTGCGTCGAATTGCTTCTTGTATATAGACCAAGAAGTTTGTCCATCAAAGGTTGGAGGTTTCATCTCTTTTTTTCTCAAAGTTTCCCCAGAACTTTTCCGAATATTTATGTTTCGAACACGGTCTAACTCTTTTGAAAACGTCTCTATTTTGTTGTCGACTAGCAATGAAACACGTTCATCTAACACTTTTGAAAACGTCTTCATTTTGTTGTCGACTTGATTCTCCAGCAATGAAACACGTCCATCAAGTGCAGATACATTATTCTCGATGTTTACAAGCTTGCCTTCAAGCATTTTTCTCTGCTCTTCGAGAAGGTCTTTTTGTTCGCTATGCTGTTTTTTCTGCTCATTCCTCTGCTCTTCGAGACGTTCGAGAACATTCTTTTGTTCGTTTTTCTGCTCATTCCTCTGCTCTTCGAGACGTTCGAGAACATCCTTTGTTCGTTTTTCTGTTCATTGAAACGTTCGTTTTGTTCATTTCGTTGCTCTTCGAAACGTTGAAGCAGAAGACTAATCATATTTGAAACATCTACATTTTTACTTACGTCTGTTTCCTCAGCGTCAGCTTCAAAGACGAAGATGTCCGGGTCTTCATTTTGCTGTTTCAAATATTCGGCCAAGCGCAGAACAAGCTCATTTTTCGATCCTGCTCTAGAAAGTTCTCACTTGCCTAATTCACTTTTCAGCTCATTACAGTTGAGCTCTTTTAGTAACTTGCTCATTTTTATTATTATTATTTTTTTTTTCGCACACTTCACTGCACAATAAGTTTTATTCCACTTTTCTGACACCAATGTTATATTTTAACTAGGTTCGTTAAATAAAACTTATTACTTCTTTTAGAATTTCTTCTTTATTTATACTTTTCAAATCAAAACAATAAATCTCAATTTATAATCAACTCTAATACTTTTATTCAAACTTAAATCACACTTCTTTAATTACACTTTCCACAATCCAATAGTTCAGCTTTGCACACTTTCATAATCGAAAATAAACTGTGTTCCGCTCACCGTGAACACTCCCTTATATATTAAGACCAGTTGTTCTCGAAGGTTATTGTCTAGAATATTCTATTTGCTTGGAATAAGGGGAAATTCATATGGAGATAGAATGTTCTATTAGTTTGGAATAAGGGGAAATTTAGATGCGATGGAAAAGAGCTTTTTTTTTGTTCCTTCATAAAGCAGATATGTAATTCCCAATAGATGGGGCTGTAGGAGTATAAAGCTCTGTTCGCAATAATATTATGGCAAAAATATTTTAAACCGTAGAGTTGACCAGGGAGTCCAGCTTATAATGAACTAAGATTATTTGTATCTAACTAGAAACTTGTGCTTAAAAGGAATGGAACAGACAATTAACGGCGTTTTATTACTTAGTGAAGATACATATGTATATGAGAATATATATTATTTACTGACAACTGCATATAGTAATTGCGAAGATGACGGTGTAGAATTTTCAAATTTAAACACACCTGAAACGCAACCTAAATTAACACAAATATAGAATCAACCATTACCAATAAAGAAAAATACATGCACAAACTTTTTTTCTTCAGCAATAAAAATTGTAAACAAATTTCAAGAGAAAATATTGAAGCATCATCCTCATGGAAACCAATTCAGATTTATTCAATGAAAAAATTTAATCTCTTTTCCTTAACACAACCCCCCTCCCTCCACATATGCTTTATTATTTCCTTCTGTAAAAACAACTAAAATTTGTAGTTACCTACAATAAACTTTAGTGTGTTACTTATGCATACTAATGCTCTCTTATCCACAAAAGGGATTTAAGCAACCTTGATCAAGAAGAATTCGTTGCATAAGAATAAGAATCATATCAACCAAACACAAAAAAAAAAAACACGCACACCTTACACAAAAGTCAAGAAAGGACGAAGACTGAAGAGATAAGACAAAAAAGTATATACAACAAACAACTTGATAAAACATACAAGACAATATAGGAGCCACCATGTATAGTCATTAAGGGTTCGATCCGACTGGGACGTAGCTGTACGTCCCAGGCGTTTGAAAATTGGTCATTATATTTTGCTCTGCATGCAATATCTATGGAACTATAGTATCGGGTTTTTAAATAAGAGCGCTACAAAAGTTTTTTTCAAATAAAACAAAAACGGTTTTGGATATCAATGAAATTCTTTATACCATTATGTATGAAACTTGATTTCTTTTGCATGGCCACCACGGGCACGCTTGCAGAAGTCCAGACGCTGAACCCAATTTTCGACGGTTTTCAAGCATAAATCGGTCGATACTGCTGCAATTTCACGTTCGATATTCGTTCGAAGTTCATCAATCGTCGCTGGCTTGTTGGCATAGATCATAGACTTGACATAGCCCAACAGGAAATAGTCTAACGGCGTCAAATCGCACGACCGAGGCGGCCAAGCAACTGGACCATTTCGTGAGATAACACGTTCTCCAAACTTGGTTTCCAATAAATTGATTGTTACATTCGCTGTGTGGCTTGTGGCGCCGTCTTGTTGGAGCCACATGTCCTCCAAGTCCATATCATCCAATTGGGGCCAAGAATATTCGGTTATCATTGAACGGTAGCGATCCCCATTCACAGTAACGTGCCGGCCTTGATCATCACGGAAGAAGTACAACCAAAACCGTAATTTTTTCGGGATGCAATGATGACTCATGGAGTACGTGTGGATTGCTGCCAGACCAATACCTCATATTTTGTTCATTGACGAAGCCATTTAGCCAGAAATGACCCTCATCGCTGAAGATGATTTTTCGATGAAAATCCGAATCATTTTCAAGTTGTTGCTCAGCCCAATTCACGAACATACGACGCTTCTGTTGGTCAAGCGTCAATTTAATCTTGTAAGGATGTAGGCTAAGATCTTTTCGCAAAATTCGCCACAACGACGTCACAGAGATGCCCAACGCTTGAGAACGACGTGTGAGAGACACATTTGGGCTCTCTGCACCTGAAGCCTCAGAGGCAGCAATATTCTCGACATTACGGGCACTTCCTTATCTCACTGGCACGGGAACATTTTATATTGTGCCTGTGGATTCAAATTTGTCCACTAGACACTCAATTGTTGATCTGCTAGGACGATTATGACGACCATAAATTGGACGTAGCGTTCTTAACGTTGAGGCCACTGAATCCGAATTTCGGTAGTAAATTTTAATAATTTCGACTCGTTGTTGGCTCGTGTATCTTTCCATCATGAAATGGCAAACCTTACTGAAGAGAAATGTTAAAAGAGCGGCAAGAAATATGGCGTCGTTTGCTGTCCCTGTCGCTCTACTTTTGTAGCGTCCCTGTTGAAAAACCCTTTATTCGTGGGGAAATGCTTATAATGCAAGCAAAGTGGGATGGTATTTAAATCGGGCACTGGAGTTTTTCTGTTTGGTAAACGAAGGAAGGTAGGAACCAAAGATGCTATGTATTTATTCTATGCATTTAAGTTTGTGCGACTGCTATGCATATCATCTTCAATATTGTAATTTGATGGTTTCTGATATGAAAATTGGATTTTGGTATGAAAAGCTGTTAAATTTTTTTATTGTTCTTGTACATTTACGTATGGAATGGCAATATGTTACGTAGGTATTCAGGAGAAATAGATTGTAGTTTGTATAGAACAGTTAATTCTGACTTTTCTTAAATGCAATAGTGAATAAGGGATAAGATAGGATGGTTTACGTTAGAAATTAATAGGTAAAAAGCAATTATTTGTTTCAGGATATATGAATGAGAACTAAACACTAGTATGTAGATATGGTTCATTTTAAAAAGACCGGAATTAAATTTCATTTCAATCTGACTGCTGGTGAGAAAGGGAGTTAATTGTTAAAAAACAAAAGTTGAATTGATAAAATAAATTTAGATTGTTAAAATAAATGTTAACACAGGTAAGAAGAAATGATATTCATGTAACAAGCACTTGTGCCAATATTGTCAGCGATAATGTTTAATTTAATGTTATTATTTTGTAAAACCTGCATTTAAAGTGAATAATAGCTAAAACAAAATCAACGCAACACGAAATAATATTAAATTCAAGACAAAAAACTAAATAGGTACCTACATAGGAAAAACAAATTAAATAACTACCTATAATAACTCATTTAGGTAATAGACTAATAGTCCAGTCAAATTAGTATTTTATATCTACAAAAAATATTGCGTCGAATTTTTTTTTTTGTTTCTTAAAGAGTACCTATTGGAGAGTGTAAATCCAAAAAGTTCGAACAAAAAGCGCCCATGCGTTGTCCGCCATTTTGAAAAAGGCTTTGGAAAGCGTGAACTCGATTTTCTCGGCTCCTATCATATATAGAGCTGTATTCTTTTTTTAGGTTTATACGTTAAAATATCTTCTTTAACTTTTGTTGAGAAAAAAATTTGAAACCTCTTTCCAAAAAAAAGTTATCGACGAAAAACTGTCGAGATTTTGAAGTAAGAAATGGTTTTTAACGTTTATCTCGCCTCATGTTCATCACTTTATTTCCTACATTTTGGTTTACTTAAATTTTATGTGCGACAAAAACTGTAGGAAATATAACCTGTCAAAATGGCCAATATCCTGCGAAAATTAAAAAAAAAAAGAAATTTACTCACGTTTGAAAATTTTCAAATTTGATTATGTTCATTATGAAATTTAAAGAAAGTTCAAACTCTTTTCCACACCACCACCGAGGTAGAGTTACGGTGCATTTTTCTAATATGGTGTTCCCAGGAGGTATAATCCAGATCCAACGATGTTGATAGCAACGTTTTGGGAGCCGCAGGAGAAAAAGTTTTTATTGCGTTGTTCAATGGGAATGAAAATGAGTCATTGGATTCTTTGCGATATAGCAACTTTGTTAAAACGCAACGAAAAACTAAGTTTATTCTATCTTCATTGCCTCTTAGTGCAGCAGCTGCTCGGCAACACACATTCCGTACCTACCATCAAGTACAGACTTGGATCGTTGTTCACCATGACCCACTAAAATGGGGTTGGAAAAGAACTCCGAGAGGATTAGAGCCAGTTACAACCACTCAGGATCCAGCTCCACAAAGCATATTGCAAACTATACCCTGCAAATGCAAGGGCCAGTGTGGTCGAGCTTGTTGCTCTCAGAAATCTGGTCTGAATTGTTCCTTAATATGTTTCTACTGCAGTGGAAAAACATGCGAAAATGTTCCTTCGTTGCAAAATTTACTGAAAGATGAATACGCATGTGAAGACTTTTCCTCAAATAAAAACATTAAATAAACTACCAATGACGATCCCAGCACTAACAACGTTAATATGATCATTGATGTTCGCATTCGCACGCCTAGCCCAAGACAAAAGGGAGATAAAAACGACATGAAAAAACTATGCTACATTGAGCTATCGATAGGCTGATATAGAAACGAAAACGATTGAATCGTGGATTATACCTCCTGGGGACACCACATTAAAAAAAAAAAAGCGCAGTAACTCTACCTCGGTGGTGGTGTGGAAAAGAGTTTGAACTGTTTCTTTAAATTTCATAACGAACATAATCAAATTTGAAAAATTTCAAACGTGAGTAAATTTTTTTTTTTAATTTTAGCAGTATATTGGCCATTTTGACAGGTTATATTTCCTACAGTTTTTGTCAAAATGTAGGAAATAAAGTGATCTATAAAAAACAACTTAAGTATTTTTTTGATCCGATGAACATGAGGCGAGATAAACGTTAAAAACCATTTTTTACTTCAAAATCTCGACAGTTTTTCGTTGATAACTTTTTTTTGGAAAGAGGTTTAAAATTTTTTTCTCAACAAAAGTTAAAGAAGATATTTTAACGTATAAACCTAAAAAAAGAATACAGCTCTATATATGATAGGAGCCGAGAAAATCGAGTCACGCTTTCCAAAGCCTTTTTCAAAATGGCAGACAACGCATGGGCGCTTTTTGTTCGAACCTTTTGGATTTACATTCTCCAATAGGTACTCTTTAAGAAACAAAAAAAAAAAATCGACGCAGTATTTTTTGTAGATATTTCGAATTAATTAATTTAATTTTACTGGACTATAAGAGCTCACAGCAATTTTTGGGTGATGTGATTGATAACAAAAATAATTAACATAATTAGATAGGTCTTTAGTAGTTATTTAGAAATGTGAATGTCTTGCATGCTCTAGTGGGAGCAATAGTGCATAAGAGTGCATTAGACTTTCCAAAATCTAAAAAATTGTCATAAAAAATTTGCCATAACTTCAAAATGAAGTGCTTAGTGCCCTGATTGCAAATATCGAGGTCCAAGACGTTTTGAAGGCGGCCTCCTTCGTGCAAGAAGTACCCCATTCTTATCGCGTCTTGCAGGCAGAAGGCGGTCGCGAAGAGATCTTTAGGGGGTCGCGGTCGCAAGCCGGTAAGATTAATAAACAAAAGTCCTGTGCTTAAAAAAATTAAATAAAACAAACAAATTTTTAGTGCGACATATGTGCCTGTTTAGTTTTTAATAAACGTTGAAATCTTGGATTAGTTTTTGACACTTTTAAGATTAAATGAATTTCCAAATTAAGTCTGTATCTTTTTTTAGTTTTAATGTTTTAATGACCTCACACAGGTATATGAAGTGGCGAATGGCAGTAACAACTTCAAAGCCTCGTTTGCCAGCTCAGGATACTCTCCTCTTCTTTTTATCCAGAAACTGCCATCTGCAGCTAAATCTATAAGATTTTCTTTCATCTTTACCGATGGTAGATTGGCGAGTTTGACTGACTTATTCAAAAAAGGATTTTACACATCTTTGTCCATCTCCACTTTCAGAATCCAGTTCCGGAAAGTAACTTAATAGTTTCTTTTCTAAATTATGCAAACTCTGTACTATGAGATGAATATGAGAGCATAATGATATCGATTCATCTGATGACATTTCTTCGAGGATCTTTTGAAAGCAGGGAAAATAATCAAAACTGTTTGTTTGTAAAGAATCTGACCACCAACGAAGTTTTGCGAAGAATCCTCTGATTTTATCTTTTGCAGTTATAAATCTTTTCTTTTATCCCTTGGAGGCTCTTATTCAATACGTTTAAGTGGTTGAAAAGATCAGCAAGAAATGATAATTTTAAGAGCCAAGTAGGATCAGAAAAATGATCCGAATTTCTAGATTTTGAATCTTGTAAGAACATCAATAATACGGCTTTCAATTCCAGAACCCAGACAAAATAAATTTTCGTTCGAAAGATTCTAACGGCTTATCTGCTTCCTTGGAATGTTTAATTCAGAGATGTCGCATAAACTTTGATGGTTTCATACTTTCGGCAGATAAAACTTCACAACAAAGAACACATTGAGGCTTATTATTTAAAGCTGAGAAACCATATTTAAGGTATTTTATGTCATAAAGTCTATTTTTTTTCGTTGCTCCGCTTCCAATTGCACCGGATGTGCAAGGCTGCAACGGTCTTTTCAGAAACTTGTCCATAATCTCTCGTAAACAACGCAACACTTAATTTTTAAATAAGTAGATACTTACTCTCAGTTGAAAAAAATTAAATGATAATTCTGATGCGCACTTAAAAATTCAAAAAAAAAAAAAACGAAAAAATTTCATCGCGAATAAATAAAATTTTGTTTAATTAGACCGGGCTTGGAAGGGGTTCAGTGTATGTAGCTTTTTAAATAACTGACACATTATAGGAGGGGGTCGCCAAAATTTTGTTACTAGCAAAGGGGTCGCGTACTCAAAAAGTTTGAAAAACACTGCACTAGAGCATGCAAGACGTTCACATTTGTAAATAACTACTAAAGACCCACATATATATATATGTATATTTCGATCAAATTGCGGCTTGTGCATAAAAGTTCATATTGATTGATTTGCTTTAAGTGTATATATATTTTTCTTTCATAAATTACCTTCGTGAAATCAAAAGTTTTGGTTAGCATAATAATAACTATAACATTCTCTTGCCACACCATTTTCCAAAATTCATTTACAGTTTCTTCAGTTGGACCTTGTGTTACGATGTAGGCATTTGGCTTCAATAGGCTCTGGAATTAGATTCATACATTAATATTACCTAGGTGTAAGATAATAAAAAGTTATAGCAAATTTGTTATGTAATTGTGTATATGTTTCTTCTAGCCAAAAAACGTAAGACAAATCGTCAACTGTTTTATGTACTCGTATATTTATTTAAATGCTGGGAAATCAATTGAGCACATTTTTTTACTAACAACTTTTTTTGAAAGCCTTGACAATTTTGCAATCATTGCTTATGCTGTGCTGTGTTCTCATCTCTTCAACATTGTTTTGTGAACAATTTAAAACTAAAGATCCTTTACCGTTAGTGGGGGGAAGGGAAGTCAATAATAACACATATTGTAATGGCTCACAGTTCTAATAGCAAGTGACTATATTAATATAAATAGTTTTTGTCTTATACAAAATAAATGCTTACGCGTAACTTAAATTAACTTAGAATATTATTCCATTTATCCAATAAACCTACAGGTGCAATCTGGCAGAAGTACACTCTGTGGGAAAAATAAAATATGATATCGTATTCGGAATTCGGACTCGTGCGTCGGTGTTGTTGAAGGTTGAACTCGTTGAAATGTGATTCTGAATAGTTGGTTGTCATCGTTGTTCTGTACAACTGTGATTCACAATTCACAGTTGTTGTGCTCCTTTTCGTCTGATGATAAAAATTATAACTATGATGACTCCTATGATTATGAATCCATTGACTCCAAGCTGTGAGTATTGGTGAATTCGATGAGTGCCTTTTTTGCAGCTTTATTGAGTCTTCTTATGTAGAAATGTCAGATTGTTGCTCTCTTTTAAAGTTAAATAATGTTAACTGGTCAGAAAGGTTGAATGATGGTAAAAAGGACGATTTTAGTCTGCTTTTCATCGTTTGTTTTCCCAAAACAGTCATAGTTTGGTCATGTATAATGCATCTTGCTGGTAATTTTAACATACCACTTCCTCTCAAAGTGACGGGTACCGTATTAAAATCACAGTTGATATTGACTGTAACTAGGACTGGAGTACTGTAAGTCCATGAATTCTGTTGACACATCTCAATCCAGTATAGTCTTGCAGGAATGCCCTTAGTGGTGCACGAGTCCATAGTTTGTTTGTGTTGAATTTTGTTGAATTCACAGACACTAACTGAAGCACCAGTTGTGTATAATGGATGTTGAAGTGTACACCAGATGATGTCCGAAGGCCTCATTTTGCATTGTGACGATTCGTCTTTGTTGAGTGGATAGAAATGGTTGACTTGTAGATTAACCATTAAATATTCCAATGATGGAATGATGCTCGTAAAGTTCCCGTTGCGTTCGGTTGGAACTGGCAATACTCTGTATAACTTGAACTCTTCTTTATGCAGCCGCAGGTCATTCTCTTGCACTTAGGATTTTGTACAATTGCAGGATCGATTCATGATGCCGTTCTCCAGGAATCATTAAAGATTTTCGAATGTTTTCGTGGATTTTTGTTAGTTCATCCTTAAATTGTTGCACCAAAAGTATAAGTGGATGAATGCTTCCAGTGTGAGTTAACAACAAGATATCCAGTAATATGCTTTTAGTTGCTTTATAATTTATCATAATAAGTATCGCATTCAAAGCATTTGAAGAAAATATCTTCATGTTCTCATATTTTCCAGTTTCGTCTTCAAGTTTGTATACAATCGAACTTAGTAACTGTATTTGTTTCGCATTTTCAATTTGTTCTTTATTAAAAATGTTGGCAGTAGAATCAACTATGGTTGTCTGGTTCTTCATTAGTTGTAACACATGTTGTTCATTTTCTTTGACAGCTTCAATTCTTTGCTCGTAGCTCTTATCGAATCTTTGGTCGAGAATTCCGAAGAGTTTATTAGTAATTGTTCCAATGAAATCAAACGGTGATCGTCTTTGCGTCGTATTGAATCTTTATTTGCATGTAATAAAATTTCGTTGTTGAGCTGTATTTGTTAAATTAGATGTTGAAACTGGTGGAGCAATATCTCACTCATGATCGATTTGGATTCTTTTACTTCACTAGATTAGCAAATTTTCTCCATTTATTAAAACAAGTTTTTTGTAAGTTTCAAACTCTTGCCAATAGCTTGTTAGGTTGAAGAAAACAATAGTCTTCCATGAGCACGATATTAAGTTAGCTTGCCCTACATCTTCAAAGTATAGCCAGGGTGATTTTGGAATGGAACTATCTCGACATCGTGAGGGATTGGAGTGGAACCAGCTATGTTGAGTAAGCCAAACAAAATGCACATCCAAAAAACTTTATGTAACCGATTTGTGGATGTATTGACTTGTCTTACGTAGTTTTCTTGTTCGTAATTTTCGATGGGAAATTTACATAGTTTAGCTATGGTTGCTGTACACTGTTGCAGCTCGAAACCCTTTGTCTTTGCCTGGATGAACATCTGAAATCTTTCCCATCATCCAGGTTGTTGGTGGTAACCGGTTTTCTTTGATGATTAATGGATTAACTGCCATCGAGATCGGAATGTTCGTTTTTCATCAATAATTTGTTCGGGTACTGTATTCAGAGAACTTCCAATCAAAAAGTGTCCAGGAGTTAGAACTGTGGTATCATTAACATCATTTTCAATAGCTGTTAGTGGTCGAGAGTTAAGTCATCTGTGTTAATAGCGTTGAGAGTTCCTAAAATGTTAAGATAGCTTCACCGATTATTCGCTTCAAGTAAAATTTCGTTGACTTAACGCCTGATTCCCATAGGTCACCAAAATGAGGTGATGCGGGGGTATAAAGTGCCATAGCTTTTCGTCTTTTGAAAGCTTTGAGGATGCATCTTCTTCAAGGCGTTTAATAGTTTCTCGAATCTGTTGCTGGATTTCCTTGTTAGCTCCAACAAATGTAGTTCCGCTATAACTGTGAGAGCATATACCTCTTCTTGATGTGAATTGTTTCAATGCTGCTATGAATACCGCTGAGCTAAGGTCACTCACAAGATCCATGTGAACAGCCTTGATAGCAAAGCAGATAAATATAGCGATGTAACCCTTTGTCGATCGGTTTCCTCTCCCTTTTGAGATCAATATTTGCACAATATACACCTATATGTGTATATGTGGTCTTGATGGTGTCACTCTAGCTGCTGGAAGAAGTCCCATTTGTTGAGTTCTTGGTTGCGCAGCAAAACGAAAGCATCTTATACATTTATGTATAACTTGTCTAACACATATTTTCACTTGCAGTATGCGGGCGCAGGGACATAAGTCCCGAATTTTTTTTCGGGACTTATGTCCCACCGTATTGAGACATAAATCCCAAATTTTTTTGTTGAAAATGGGACATAAGTCCCAAATAAAACAAAAATAATTGTAAACACATTATTTTGTTACATGTAAATGTTCATGTACTAAGCATTAAATTTGCGATCCTTAAGGCTATGTTTATACATGTGTATATTGGGTATTTATGAATTATGAGCCCAAGCAGGGGGGCAGCATGCCTTACCTTAGTTCTTTTGTCAATTATCTGTCCATCTTGTAAGCATTGTATTTCTTTGGAATACACTCTTCCTTGTATATATATTGTATGATTCCTTTGCTGCCATCGTCCAATTCCTTTACTGTTAAGTAACCAGTTTGAATTGGATAGCTCCTGAGCTTTATTTTGCAGTTAGCAATGAATCGTCTGCAATTAGCAGCGTTTCTTATTAGTTTCCAGTAAGAAGAAAATCTTTTAGTAAAGTCTTCAATTTCTACTACTTCAATTGTCAGAATCTTCCTGGTGTAATGAATATCGATCACTGCACTCGGATGTTGTTCTTGTGAGAGCCATTTCACCATAATTGATTGCTTGGCATCTGTTCTTGTGAGCAGCCTCTTGAACCATAATCAGCTAGATAGTCGGTTGATCATACATGTCTTCAGCAGACTTGGTTTGTTGTCTCTTGTATTCAACACTCAATCAACACCCGTGCAAAGCTCTAGATGCCATCGACCTCAGATTACCTCAAATTCCATCAACATTCAATTCCTGGAAATACAATCGTGTGAACTTCACGATTGAGCAAATTTATTTTGTCAATTTAACATTTTTTACAAATTAACTTTATTTGTTAGCTTGCAATGTTTTTCTAAGAAATATATTTTTGTTATTAGTAAGCACTTTTGTAAATCTTCATTCCACTTGTAAAATTTATAATCAATAATTATTCACCTTTCAAACTATGAAGTTATGTTTTTTAAGATCCCGGTGTCTGAGTAATATAACTCACGCGTAAAAATTGTAGTATATCGTCTTGAAGTTTAGGGCCTTTCAGCATTAATTGGTTAAGGCTTACTCCAGTTGTTGTGTCATCAAATACAACTCGAAGTTTAGTTGCTGTACTCGTTGGTTTAATAACGACAACTAACCTAACGGAAACTTTAAACTTGACTTCGCCTTCTCCTCAGATCCCTTTAATTCTTCCGTCTCCGAAAGCTCTTATCTTCTCTCTGTCCTTGATCATCATCATCCTCCTTTATCTTTCTTCTTCTGTCTCGATGAGTCTGAAAGCTCTTTTACATTCAACTTTCGTAAATCCGATTTTCATCAACTTACTATTCATCTCAACAGCATTGATTTTCTCTACTTTATTAACACTTCTACTCCTATCGACATAACTCTTTCCTTCTTCTATACCTCAATATTCGCTTGTCTTGTCCAATGCGTTCCTTTAACACTACAAAAGAACTGTGTTTCATCTCCCCCCTGGTACACAAGAGAGATGCGTAGTATACGTAATGTCAGAAATAGGTTATGGAATATTTATCTCAAATTTCAGACACCTCTAAACTATTTTTACTACCAACAAGCATCTTCTTCCTTTTCGACTTTATACCAATCCCTTTACCAGTCGTATCTTAATCAAATGCAGACTTCTCTCATCACTGAACCTAAGCCCTTTTACCAATTATTTAACGTCAAGAGAAAATCCGACGGCCTTCCCTCAACGCTCAATACTATAGCAATACATCAAATGAACCTGATCTGGAATATCACATATTTCTATCCAATTTCCCGCAAACGTCTCTTGTCTCAATTACAATTACTTCCCCCTCCGTGTATGATAAGTTGAACTCATTGAAAGATGATTTTTTTCCTGGCCCTGATGGAATCTCTGCAATTTTTCTTAAAAAATGTGCCACTGTACTTTGCGAACCCCTTACCAAACTTTTCCAATTATCACTTTCACAAGCTATGCTTCCCTCTCTTTGGAAAGAGTCTTTTATCTTTCCCGTTTTCAAAAAGGTTTTAAGAATGATAACTCTAATTACCGACCGATCAAAAAAATATGAGATTTTCATAAATAGATATATTATTTTATTAGATACTATATTGTAGGTACTTGTTAATTTCAATTAAAAAGTTCAAGTGACCTCAACTCCAAGGTGCGTTTCGCCCAGGTACGACAGTGGGCTCATCAGTTAGATGCTGTCGTACCCTTCTAAGACGCAAATATTGGTCGATGAGCCCACTGTCGTACCTGGGCGAAACGCACCTTGGAGTTGAGGTCACTTGAACTTTTTAATTGAATTTAATTCAATCACTCCACTTAAACAGAAATAATTTTCATTTCTCTATGTATTGGTACTTGTTAATTACATATTCTTTATTGTAACGGGTGATTTTTTAAGAGCTTGAGAACTTTTTTTAAAAAAAAAAAACGCATAAAATTTGCAAAATCTCATCGATTCTTTATTTAAAACGTTAGATTGGTCCATGACATTTACTTTTTGAAGATAATTTCATTTAGTTAAATGTTGACCGCGGCTGCGTCTTAGGTGGTCCATTCGGAAAGTCCAATTTTGGGTAACTTTTTCGAGCATTTCGGCCGGAATAGCCCGAATTTCTTCGGAAGTGTTGTCTTCCAAAGCTGGAATAGTTGCTGGCTTATTTGTGTAGACTTTAGACTTGACGTAGCCCCACAAAAAATAGTCTAAAGGCGTCAAATCGCATGATCTTGGTGGCCAACTTACCGGTCCATTCCTTGAGATGAATTGTTCTCCGAAGTTTTCCCTCAAAATGGCCATAGAATCGCGAGCTGTGTGGCATGTAGCGCCATCTTGTTGAAACCACATGTCAACCAAGTTCAGTTCTTCCATTTTTGGCAACAAAAAGTTTGTTAGCATTGAACGATAGCGATCGCCATTCACCGTAACGTTGCGTCCAACAGCATCTTTGAAAAAATACGGTCCAATGATTCCACCAGCGTACAAACCACACCAAACAGTGCATTTTTCGGGATGCATGGGCAGTTCTTGAACGGCTTCTGGTTGCTCTTCACTCCAAATGCGGCAATTTTGCTTATTTACGTAGCCATTCAACCAGAAATGAGCCTCATCGCTGAACAAAATTTGTCGATAAAAAAGCGGATTTTCTGCCAACTTTTCTAGGGCCCATTCACTGAAAATTCGACGTTGTGGCAGATCGTTCGGCTTCAGTTCTTGCACGAGCTGTATTTTATACGGTTTTACACCAAGATCTTTGCGTAAAATCTTCCATGTGGTCGAATAACACAAACCCAATTGCTGCGAACGGCGACGAATCGACATTTCACGGTCTTCAGCAACACTCTCAGAAACAGACGCAATATTCTCTTCTGTACGCACTGTACGCATTCGTGTGGTTGGTTTAATGTCCAATAAAGTAAACTGAGTGCGAAACTTGGTCACAATCGCATTAATTGTTTGCTCACTTGGTCGATTATGTAGACCATAAATCGGACGTAAAGCGCGAAACACATTTCGAACCGAACACTGATTTTGGTAATAAAATTCAATGATTTGCAAGCGTTGCTCGTTAGTAAGTCTCTTCATGATGAAATGTCAAAGCATACTGAGCATCTTTCTCTTTGACACCATGTCTGAAATCCCGCGTGATCTGTCAAATACTAATGCATGAAAATCCTAACCTCAAAAAAATCACCCTTTAATTATCATAAATATGTTATAACTAAATAATATTTGCTCTTAGGGATAGGACCTATCGGAACAATTTCAGATGACTTTAGATGATTAGATTAGAATGTTTATTAATTTCCCATAGGGAGTTATTGTAATCGGTCCGATTTGTTAAATTGGAATTTTTGACATTTCTCGACGTTTCAAGGTCCCTAGAGGCTATATCAATCATTTTTAGAGAGATGTCTGTGTGTGTGTGTGTACGTACGTTCGTACGTTCGTACGTGCGTACGTTCGTACGTGTAGTAGATTGCGAAGTTCAAAGGAGCGATGCAAACATAGTTTAGTAATTAAGTATAAGAGAAAGTATAACAAAGAAAATGAATTAAGAAGAATAAGAGAAGCGATAATATGGATAATATGTATATGAAGTAACTAAAAAGAAATTGAAGATCAGTCTAAGTTCAGCCAGCATTGAATAAAGAGGCAATTATTTAAGAACATAAAAGAACGGTTTTATTTAATCACTAGAGATCTACAGGTTATGGGCCCAGATCTCTCATAAAATGTCGAATGTTATGGAATTAGTGTTTGCTAAAATAAAGCCTTTTGATGGGCGTCATTTTGATTCGTGGAAGTATCGGGTGGAAAACTTCCTCGAAGCACAGAAAGTTCTCGATCTACTTTCTCAAGTAAAACCAGAGGTAACGGGGGCTAACCAAGATGCCGTTACGCAATGGGACGAGAAAAACGCAAAGGCAAAAAATTTAATAATATACTTGGTAGATGATAATCATCTTGAGTATATCAAAGGAAAATCTACGGCAAAAGATATGTGGAGCGCCCTTGTGACCACATTCTCAGGGACAAATATGGCACAGCAGAACATGTTACGAACACGTTTGGATAGGTTAAAATACGAGTTGGGAAGTGACATGAAAAAGCATTTCACCAAATTTGATGAATGTGCAAGGGAGTTAACCGCTGCAGGGGCGAAATTGGATTCAACTGAAATAATTTATTATTTGTTTAAATCGTTTCCAGAAGATTTCCAACCGCTAATAACGGCGCTTGAAAATATGCCGGATGACACGTTGACCTTGGAATATGCCAAATACCGCTTGTTGAACGAAGAAATGCGACAACAGGTGAACAAAGAAACAGGTGATGTCGATACCGTTGGTGACGCAGCTTTTTCGGCACGCTTTGCAGGGGAGTGTTTCAAATGTAAGAGAAAGGGTCACAAAAGCTTTAATTGTCCGCAAAGAGGTTCTAAAAACAATTTTAGAAAGAAGGTTGCGTCGTCTAATAAGTCTAGGGACAGTAGTGCAGTTGCGTTTATGGTAACGAATCAGAATGTTGTACAAAATGTTTGGTTGTTAGACTCAGGTAGTACACGGCATGCAACCAATAATTTGGAGGCTTTGACTGAGATCAAAGAGCTGGAGAAGCATGTGGTAATAAGCACCGCTGAGGAGGGTGGTGTAATGAAGGCAACGCATAAGGGAGTTTTCAAGGGTACACTTTTGTTGAAGGAAGGAGAGTACCTATCGAGGTGAAGGAGGTTCTGTATGCAAAAGAGCTAAGAGTGAATCTGCTGTCAATAAAGGCACTCCAAGAGAAAGGTCTGGAAATATATTTTGTTCGTGGACACAAAGCGTTGATCAAATCTAGTGGGGTAACTGTTGCTATGAGTGTCTTGTCAAATGGATTATGAAAAAAATGCAATAGTTTTTGCACCAAAGAAAGCAAGCGAAAAATTAAATTGAAACGCACGTCTTCAAGTCTTTAATTCAAGTGTAGTATTTATTCATACTAAGGGGTATTTATAGGTTAGGAATAGTTGCTTATTTTAATTTAGTATATACAATTTTGGCGGCAATTAAACTTGACGAAGCGTCAGTACTAAAATTAGTTCATAATTCATTTTAGTATTTAGTTACATAATTCATTTTAACATTTAAGGATATGTTTACAATAAGTTTTAAGTTTACATTTAAATTTTTAATGAAAATATGAGAAAGAATTAAACACCGGCCACGTTGAAGGATTGCACATCTTCAATCTATAGGTAATATGGCTAGCTTATGAATTGGCCTTTTCAGCATTCCTCTTGTTGTTTTGATATCGGCCACTCTAACTTTTTCATCATCGCCCATCACTACGGCTTCCACCCTTCCTGTTATCCAATGTTAAGGTGGTAAATTGTCGTCGTGAACGATGACAAGTTTCCCGATTGCAAGATTTGGTTGCTCTCGCAACCACTTGCTTCTTATTTGGAGTTCTAGAATGTAGTCTCTGGACCAAGCTTTCCAGAACTTTTGCTTGAGTGCGCATAAGAGTTGCCACCTTCTCAAGCATCCCATTTTGGATTCTGATACGTCTGGCACGGATTCTGGCGGCAGCGAACGAAGAGCCTCTCCAATCAGTAGGTGCGCTGGAGTTAGCGCTTCCCCGTCGTTGGGATCTTGACTTAGTGGTGATATTGGTCTCGAATTGAGTACGGCTTCGACCTCGATAAGCGTCGTTTGAAGTTCTTCGGCGGTAAGGAGAGCGTTGCCGATTGTTCGTTGAAGTCGGTTCTTGGCAGACTTGACAGCGGATTCCCACAGACCGCCAAAATGCGGAGCTCTTGGAGGTATGAAGGCAAACTCGATTCCATTTCCTGCAGCATACAATTGGATGTCTTCTTTCTGGGAGATGAATGCATCTTGAAGTTCTTTCAGCTTTCTGTCTGCTCCCACAAAATTGGTGGCGTTGTCGCAATAGATCTTTCCCGGCAGTCCTCGTCTTCCAATAAACCTTTTAAGACACAAAATAAAACAATGAGATGATAAATCACTAACAAGTTCTAAGTGAACAGCTTTTGAAGTGAAACACACGAATACTGCTATATAAGACTTAACTGGCGGACGACCGCGAATTTTCAAAGACGTATAGACTGGACCACAGAAGTCTACTCCTGAAATTGCGAAAGGGCGAATAGCTTTAAGCCGATCACTAGGCAAATTGCCCATTATTTGGGTTTCTAATTTTGGTTTATAGCGAAAGCAATGAACGCATTTCCGCACAACTCGAGTACAGGCTTCTCGAGCGTTAACAAGCCATATGTTTTGCCGCAATATAGCAATCATTGCTTTAGGTCCTGCGTGACAATTTGTTAAGTGCAGGTGCCGCAGATACAAAGATAAAAAGGGGGTGTCTTTTGGCATAAGCAATGGAAATTTTGCATCATATGGTAGGGGTGCATTTAATAATCGACCTCCGACACGTACAAGCTTAAAGGATCGTTTCCTTTCTTTGAATCCATGGATAAAAGGGTTAAGCTTTTGAATATTTGGTGATAAATGCTGTGACTTTTTTAACTTTTGAATTTCATCTGCAAATTCATGTTTCTGAATGGTTTCAACAATTTTTAGGAATGCTTCTCTTAATTCCTTGGCTGTCGGGGTTATTGATGAACTTTTTCTGTATTTTTTCGTCATGAAGCGATATAAATATGCAACTAATCTCAATATCTTTAAATAAGACGAGTGTATCGAAATTAATTCTAAGATTATAGAATGTTCATTACTGACTGCGAGTAAATTAAGTTGAGTTTTTCTTTGTTCCAATAACTCTTCTTCTGGTGACAATGAAAAATGATCGTTTTTAGGCCAATTAAGAGGAGCTTGAATAAGAAACTCAGGTCCTTCAAACCAGATCGAATTTATTAGTTCTTGTACATTACACCCTCGAGATACAATATCTGCGGGATTTTGCGATGATGGAACATGACGCCAAGATATATTGGTTGAACATTCTTGGATTTCTGAGACTCTGTTTGCCACGAATGTCGTGAGTGAAGATGGATGTGTTTTAATCCAATGTAATGTGATTTCTGAATCTGTCCAGAAAATCACATTCTCAATTTCGTAATTTTTAAGCATTGTTTTAACTCGTGACCAGAGTTTTGCCAAGAGATGCGCTGCACATAACTCAAGTCTTGGCAACGACTTTGTTTTGAGTGGAGCAAGCCAAAGCTCTTGCAATAAGATTTTTGCCTTTACTACAATTGGACATAAAAGTCCAAGTGGATCAAATAATCGAGCAGAAACTGATAGAATGTTTCTTTTTGTGCTTTTTAAATCATGAAAATTTCCTTTCAATCGAAATTTGAATGTATCATCTTTTGGTACCCAATGGATACCTAATGCTTTTACGAAATCGGCATCATTGATTTGGAGTTGTTTCTCTTGTGAATCACTGTTATTGTAATTTGGATGATTTGAGCACCACTTTGCTAATTGGAAACCACCTGATTCTAAGACTTGGGAAACATCCAGTCGAATTTTTTCAATTCCTTCAAATTCGTCTGCTCCTGTTAACATGTCATCAACATAAAAGTCCTCGCGAATGACTTTTGAAGCAATTGGATGTGAATTCTTACACATTTCACTCAGGTATAACAAGCATCTTGTGGCCAAAAACGGTGCAGGTGCTGTTCCATAAGTCACAGTACTAAGACTATACAAGTTTATTGGCTTTTGAGGATCTTCCCTCCATAATATCAGTAGAAACTTTTTGTCTGCCTCGTCAATTTGTATTTGACGGTACATCTTAGTGATGTCAGCAGTGATTGCGTATCTATGCAATCTAAAACGCAACAAAGTTGAATAAAGTTCTTCTTGTACAGTAGGTCCAACCATAAGCGTGTTATTTAACGAGATTTGGTTCGAAGTTCGGCTTGAAGCATCAAAAACTACACGAAGTTTGGTAGTTGTACTTTGCGGCCTAAGTACACATTGGTGCGGAATAACATAGTGTGGACCATTTAAAATCTCGGCATTCGCTAAATGCATATGACCAAGATCTAGATATTCCTTCATAAAGTTCATATACATTTCTCGTAATTGAGAGTCTTTAGAAAGTCTTCGTTCTAGTGACAGAAAACGCTTTTTTGCCGTATCGAAAGAAAAACCCAAAGAATTGGGACTGGACTTAAATGGAAGAGATACTTTGAAACGACCATTTGTTAAACGTTGAAGTGTTTTCAAAAAATAATTCTCACATTGCTGTTGCTCTGAAGTGAATTTCACCGCCTGAGACTCCTTGGGAATTTCTTCTAACTCCCAGAATTTGACTAGAATAGAGTCTAATGAGTCAGTATCTTCATTATGAGTAAGAATACTGCATATTTTAGATTGACTATTATCCATGCATTTAATTTTTCCGGACACAATCCATCCAAGTAATGTTTTTTGGAGTGTTGGAAGATTTGGATTGATCTTTATCTGTCCTACGGAAAGCAATTCAAAGAATGTTTCTGCACCTAGCAATAAATCTATTCTTTGAGGCTTATAAAAGTACGGATCAGCTAGTTCAACATTTTTTGGTAAGTTCCAATCTTTTGTTGAGAATGTGTGGTCGGGTTGGTAACTAGATATGGATCGCATAATCCAAAATTCAGATGAAAATTCATGTGAGTTTATAGGTGATCTTACTGTTGCATAAAGCTTTTGCTTGATGGTTTGATTCGATTTACCTATTCCTGTTAAATTAAGATTCGTTTCTTTCTCTTAATTTGTAGTTTTTGTGAGAATTCCTCAGTTATAACATTTACTTCTGAACCAGAATCCAGCAATGCTCTGGCCAGATGATATGAATCTGATTTGTCTTTGATTTTAACAACTGCGGTAGCTAAAATTACATGATCATCAGAGGCTGAGGCGTGATTAACAAAAGCATGAGAACTCGAAGATTGATCCCTTTTATTAAAATTATTATCTAATTGTGAAGGTTGGTTAAGATTTGAAGAGTTCATATTCAATTGAGAATTGCTTAATGAATACTGGTGAAGGAGAGTGTGATGAGCTTTATTGCATACACTGCAACGACTAGCTTTGCATTTGGTGACTGAATGACCTTTTCGTAAGCAATTAATGCAAATGGGTACCCCCTTTGCGAACTCAAAACGCTGTAGTACAGACAGCGCCATAAAAGAATTACATGAATTTATAAAATGTTCGTTTGAAGAACAAAATAAACATTTTACTAATGGTTTTGATGTTGATTTTACTGCCGAAAATGTGGACTTTAAATTCTTTTTTATTCCAGCATCTACCTTAGGTTTGGTATATCTTACTTTTGAAATTGATGCCTCAGCAGCTGAAACATGCTGGAAACGTTTATTTAGAGCGGCTTCACAATCTTTCCACAATGGAATTTTATCGTAATCCAATTGCTCTTCCCAATATAATCTTGTAGCAACATCAACCTTTGACATTACTAAATGTATTAAAATAGCACTGGTTATATTCTTTTCATCACCGATAGATAAAAGCGATTCATATATAGCTGATACTGTATCCACAATCGATCTTAAGCCAGAAGCTGATGGCTTGTTAACTTCTGGAAGCTCAAAAAGCTTCGATATGTTTTCGAAAAATATTAAACATGTATTATCATAAACTTTCTTAAGACTTTCCAAAGCCTTTGAATAATTACTTTCAGAAACTTGAAACGCACTGACTGTTCCCAAAGCTGTATCCGAAAGACAGGATAACAGATGATTGAATTTTTCAATATCACTTAACGATGGGTCTTGATTCACTAAGCTTTCAAATAAGCTTATAAAATTCTTATATTCGGAGTATCTACCACTAAATTTAGGAAGTCGCATATTCGGAAGTCTTGAATGGTGCAAACCTAATCCGATTGCTGACACCTCATGAACATTTGATTTCTTATGTTTATTCATAAGTGCCAACACCAAAGATTTTGTACTCACACATATATTTTCGAGCTCACTGCGCGATTTATTTGTTGGATCTATCGAATCTATTTGATTTTGGAAATCCATTGCCTGTTCAATATACGAATTTAAAATGTCTAAACGACACTCAAGCTCAAACGTATTGAATGAAATCGTTTTCTCTTGAATCGACTTCTTTATCCGTAAAATGTTATCTACAACTACCTCTTTATGTTGCACTATTTTCTGCAAGCTATCTGCCATATTTGACTGACTCTGACGTCTTTTACTCATTTCTATTTATTTAAGATTTCAACTTTAATAATATTTGCAATAAATATTAAACAAATTCACTATTTGTTGTCGAATTTTAACCCTTAATCGGTGTAGCTTCAATAGCTTAATTAAATTTCTTATCAAATGATTTATGTATACTTTTTATACCAAATTATCAAAAATTAACAAAGTCTTGCAATTGATCGATTCTATTCAGAATGATCGATAAGAAAAAATCAATACACACGATTTGCACTGAGCAAGTTACGAAACTGAGTGTAAAACAAAATTGAAAAAGAAAAAGCACTGCGTATGGCTTCACCAAACTCAATTTGTGTTTTTATTTTTTATGAGGTTTTTTATATAGAATTTTAAGTTTATGTTTTTTGCTAAAATTATAAATTTTATAACATTCAATTTTCAATATTTATGAACTTTTGAAAATTCAAATATCTTATGCTTTTCTTAGTGATCTTAATTGAATCACGAATGAAATGAAAATGTATATGTATGGTACATATTTTATAGGAATTGACTATCCCCACAACTTTGCGTTGACTATGCAGCGAATTTATTAACTTGAAGATTTTATCAAATAGAATGTTCTTTTTAATTAGTTATTAATTAATTAGATCTTTATTGTTTGAATGTTTCACTTTTTATTGCTGTATGTACTATGTATGTATGTATATATATTTTAGGTATATATGAAGTTGATTAAATGCAATTAAATTAATTTAAAGTGCGTTTCTAAATCAATTATTTATTTCAAAATAATTAATCGATTTATAAGAAAATAATATCGCGTCAAAATATATGAATTTTGATGACGAATTTTCCTTGCTTTAAAGCAGATTTTAATGTAATTCGCACTCTTTTATTTTAATTGCATTTAAATACCTGTTCATCGGATAAAACTTCCTTAGTATTATGTCCACAGAAGCACCTCATGGTCTTTGAATTCCGAACAAGTCACGTGATGATTGATGATGGTCTTTCCTGGACAATAGACACCTTTGATGATGCTCCTGGTGCTGATTTATTGTTTCACTAAAGATTTTTTATATCACTTGTTCGCGTGATTGTTCCGTATGATATGAAGGTACTTTATAAAAGTACAGTCACTTGTAAGTCAAGAGCGGTGTATATTAATTATACTTTTACTAAAAGTTACGCGATATTTAGTTTGATTTTATATGATTTTATTTAAACTTAACAAAAAGTGTAAATTCAACTTTAATTGTGTATTTAAATTTATTTATTTGCTGCTTTCTTTTAAATTAAATTTTAATAGAAAAGTCCCTGCTCGTGGCGCCATGAAAAAATGCAATAGTTTTTGCACCAAAGAAAGCAAGCAAAAAATTAAATTGAAACGCACGTCTTCAAGTCTTTAATTCAAGTGTAGTATTTATTCATACTAAGGGGTATTTATAGGTTGGGAATAGTTGCTTATTTTAATTTAGTATATACAATTTTGGCGGCAATTAAACTTGACGAAGCGTCAGTACTAAAATTAGTTCATAATTCATTTTAGTATTTAGTTACATAATTCATTTTAACATTTAAGGATATGTTTACAATAAGTTTTAAGTTTACATTTAAATTTTTAATGAAAATATGAGAAAGAATTAAACAGATTATATGAATTACAGTTGTATCCCGCAAATGATCAACTCAATTTATGTAAAATTGATGACGTTTGGCATCGCAGGCTGGGTCATGTGAATGACACATATTTGGAAAAAATGAGCTACGAAAGTATGGTAACTGGTTTGGAAGCTGCTGAGGAGAAGGTATCCTGTTATTCATGTGCTCAAGGTAAACAGGCAGAAAAGCCTTTTTCAAGTCAAAGGCCGAGAACTTCAAGGGTTCTTGAAAGAATTCACACGGACGTATGTGGACCGATCACTCCAAGTACACATGAAATCAAAAGTACTTTGTGACGTTTATCGACGACTATAGTCATTTTTCCCAAGTCTTTTTGATACGACAGAAGTCCGAGGTATTTCAGTGCTTTAAAAAGTTTGAAAGTCATGTGACAGTAAAGTTTGGATGTGGAATTGCTTACTTGAGATGTGACCAGGGTACTGAATATTTTTCGAATGAACAGAAGAAGCATTATATAGAGAAAGGCATTCAATTAGAACTTACAGTGGGTTACTGTCCAAAACAAAACGGTGTTGCAGAGCGCTTTAATAGGAGCGTGGTAGAGAGAGCTAGGACCATGATGGTGGATTCTGGTGTGAAAAAAGAAATGTGGGGAGAGGCAGTACTAACTGCAAACTACTTGCTCAATAGGACCCCGACAAGGTGTATTGTTGGAAAGACACCTGCAGAGATGTGGTTTGGTGTTAAACCGGACGTAAGGAAACTAAGAACTTTTGGATGCAAAGCATTTGCAATTGTACCCAAAGAAAAGAGGGCCAAATTTGATGCTAAAAGCAAAGCGATGATAATGGTTGGCTACGCAATTAATGGCTATAGGCTGTGGGATCCAGATTCGCGAAAAATAGTAAGAGTTGAAAACGGTTTTGATTGCAGAAAAAGTCTGGTCAGATCCAGAAGGGGTTTCTGAAAAACATGAAGCTGTTATTAAGGAAGCTGTCGATGAAGAAGCAGAGGAAGACCATGATGAAACTGTGGTGCATGAAAGCGAGGACTCAACTGATTCTAATTTTGAATCTGCTTCTGAGGATGGACCACAGAAAGCGCTCCGGCAGCATCAAACTTTGGTTAATCAAAGGCAAAGCTGCCGTGAGCGCAAGATTCCAGGCAAGTTAACTTATAATCATGATTTTGAACAAATAAATCTGTCGGAATTTAATTTTTTAGTCGAACCCAATAATTTTAAGGAAATTGAGATGAGGCCTGACCGAAAACAATGGAGAGATGCTGTTGCAGATGAGTTGCGATCATTGGAAAAAAATGAAACTTTTGAGGTGGGTCTTTAAGCTAAAGACTGACAAAGATGGTAAACCTCAAACATATCGCGCAAGATTGGTAGCAAGGGTATGTAACCAAGAGTATGGGATTGACTACGATCGAACGTACGCTCCGGTGGCAAGGTTGGCAGCCATACGTACTGTGCTATCCGTGGCCATATATAAAAGTTTTACTATAACTCAAATGGACGTTCGAACAGCTTTTCTGAATGGAGAATTGCAAGAGTGTGTGTACATGCAGGTTCCTGAAGGCATGGATGTTAGACAGGGTATGATTTGTAAACTTAGAAAATCATTGTATGGACTGAAACAGTCCCCGCTTTGCTGGTATCGGAAGTTCCACGAAACAGCAATGAAAATCGGATTTCTACGATCACAACATGACTACTGCATATATGTAAGACAGCGTAATGGGCACATTAGCTATTTAGTTTTGTATGTTGATGATCTGCTGTTAACAAGTGAAAACATACAGGAGCATAATGAAGTGAAGGGTATGTTGACAAGAGAATTCGAGATGAAAGAATCGAAAGAACTTGAGCAATTCCTTGGTATAGGAATTACATACAATCCTAAAGAGTCATTGTTGAGTATGTGTCAAAAGAAATCTATTAAAGATTTGTTGACATACATGCATATGAAAGATTGTAATGGAGTGTCTACTCCAATGGATCATTCTACAAAACTGAAAAAAATTACGAATGAAAACATGAAAATTATTGTGCCATATAGAGAGCTCATTGGAAAGGTAATGTATATGATCCTCTGTAGCAGACCAGATATTTGTTTTGCGATATCTCAACTAAGTCGGTACCAAGACTCTCCAGGTGAAGAGCATTGGCAGTGCGGAAAGAGGTTAGTTCGTTATCTGAAGGCCACGATGAACTATGAGTTGGTGTATACAAAGCATCCAGGAGAAAAGCCTTTGGTGGGGTTTGCGGATTCAGATTATAGTACAGATGAAACTGACAGGAAATTCACGAGTGGGTTTTTATTCAAAGTTTTCGGAAATGTCGTCAGCTGGACATCAAAGAAACAGCAGGTTGTAGCATGTTCTACTACTGAAGCCGAATATGTTGCATTGGCACTTGCTGTACAAGAAGGTGTTTGGTTACCAGGATTGCTTGTCGATTTGCTTATTAATGTTGATAGCATACCCATATTAGAAGATAATCAGAGCTGTATAAAAATGGCTCTTAACATGGAAAACAAACGGGTGAAGCATATTGATGTCAAGCATCATTTTATTAGGCAGAAGATTGAAGAAAGTGAAGTAACGTTGCAGTATATAAACACGAAAGAACAAGAAGCAGATATACTAACGAAGTCTTTACCTAAACAACAGTTCCAATACCTGGCAGGCAGACAAATTGGGACTTATGCATCGAGAAGGGGTGTAGTAGATTGCGAAGTTCAAAGGAGCGATGCAAACATAGTTTAGTAATTAAGTATAAGAGAAAGTATAACAAAGAAAATGAATTAAGAAGAATAAGAGAAGCGATAATATGGATAATATGTATATGAAGTAACTAAAAAGAAATTGAAGATCAGTCTAAGTTCAGCTAGCATTGAATAAAGAGGCAATTATTTAAGAACATAAAAGAACGGTTTTATTTAATCACTAGAGATCTACAGTACGTCCGTACGTTCTTGTACCATTTTTCGTCGTCGATATCTCAAGAACGAGTAAAGATATCGACTTCAAATAAATTTTGTTTAATAGATAATAACTTCGAAAGAGGCTGAAAGAGCGTTTATTAAAATTCAGTGAGTAGTTTTTTCACTATAACGGTTTAAAAAAAAAGTAAAAATTTTGGTTAGTTTCTAATATCTCACGAAAAAATAATGCTATTGATTTCAAATAAAATTTAATGTACTCATTATAAGGTCATACAGATTTGGTATGAATTTGGAAAAAAATGAACATAGCGTTATTTTTTTAAATAAAAAAAACTGAAAAAAAAAATTTCATAACCCAGATATTCTAAGAACGGAAAACAATTTGAAACTCGAAATAATTTTATTTTACGAAAAATAATGTGTTTGACAACTGATGAAAATTTCAAAAAAAATCAGTTTACAGTTTTTTTACAAAAAATAAAAAAACTATATAAAATTCTATTGAAAATTGGTAAAAATTGTTTTTCGACTCAAATTTCTCGAGAACTCGTAGTGATATTGACTTCTAATTTAGTTTATTTTATACATAGTATAATTTTGTAAAATTGGTAAAATGTTGACAAATATTGAATTAATAGTTTTTTTTTTTTAAACAAATGGGAAGTTATCAGTGTGGGTCGCACCCAGCCTCTTTTTTCTTATAATTTCATAACAGTCTTCCGGTATTTCAAAAAAAGAATTAATAACATATTGAAAAAGTATAAGAAAGGTTGTGACATTCATTATTTTCAAGGCATTTAAGAAATAGAGTTGAATGTCACTTCAAATAATTAAAATATTAAAAAGTTAGTGGGTGGGGTGACCCTGAAAAATTCATAATAGTTAAAAAGAATTATGCAATACAATCATTATATAAAATGCAATAAACAAAACACAAAAAAAAAAAATAAAGTTGATAAAAATTTATTTACTATGTAAAAGAAAAATTAAACCAAAACATCAGAAATATGTGATTCCAGAGCAATATAGTCTAGAGAAAAAAGCCAAGATTTAACATTTTTGAGAAACACTCCAGGTATAGTGATTATCCTAATTGATTGAGGAAGGGTACGAGTATTATAAAGCCGATAAGACATAATAGAAAAAATATTTGATACGCAGTGGTATGAAAAACAGGTACATATAATAAGTTCGAAAGGTTTCCATGAAGATTGTATCTCCAAATTAATCAAAAATTCAGGTTACCAGACTTCATAAGGAATATTTTTAACGTCTTGAAACAATATAAATGACGCACTGGAAGAATTTTGAGAGCACAGAACAGAGAAAAACTAGAATGCCTACGAGACTTACGACAAATTAATCTAACGACATATTTTTGTAAGATCAAAATTGGTTATATTTTATTAAGATAAATACCACCCCAGCAAGCAATTCCATATTGTAGCTTGGAATGGAAAATACCATAATAAATTATCTTTAATAGCTTAGTTGAGCACACGTTTCGTAAATAATAAAAATGACGCAGGGTACAGCGGAAATACTTTTTCAGGGATTCAGCATGATTTGCAAAAGACATGCGAGAGTCTAAAGTCAGTCCCAAATATTTGAACTCGTTGACATTCTCAACTACAAAACATTTATCACTACAAGTCAAATCACAAAGAAAAGAAGGTGAGGAGAAGCCAGACGAACAATTGCAAGTAAATAGTTTATATCTACAACACTCAGGCGCGTGGAAACAAACAATCCAACAATCTAGATGAAGATAAGCTATAAAACATTATCTTGGTTTTGGAGCTTATTACCAAATTATGTTCAAAAAACCAAAGTCGCAATAAGTCAAGATCAAAATTAATATTTGAAATCAGATCTAAAGGACTATTAGCACCGTAGGAAAGTGCAATATCATACGCAAAAGCTGTCGACGAGCCCTTGAAACCCAAAGTAAAAAGCGAATTGATGTATACCAAAAATAAAATTGGACCCAAGACAGAACCTTGTGGAACACCCAATTTAAGAAACATTGCGTCACTCCTTGTATCATCAATCTTCACTCTCTGCGACCGATTTTCAAGGTAAGACTTAAACCAGTTAAGAATAAATCCTCTAAAACCAGCTTTCTCCAACTTTCTTAACAAAATATTATGGTTGACCATATCAAATGCTTTGGTGATGTCAACAAAAAGGCCAGCTACACATTTTTTTCTCATTGAGATGAGACATTGTTAAGGAACAAAATTGTAACAGTGCATCTTCCGTCGATTTGCCTTTTAAAAAACCAAATTGGGCTGTATTAAAAAACTTAGTTTTATCTAAAAAACACATAATCCTATTTTTCATAAGTTTTTTAAAAATTTTACTAAATACAGAAAGAAATGAAATAGGCCTGTAATTTCAGTAACAGATCCCTTTTTAAATAATGGCAAGACATCAGCACACTTGAGCTCTTCTGGAAATTTACCATCATAAACGCACCGATTGAAAACAAGCTAGAACATCAACTAAGTAAAAAGCAATTTTTTTGAGTACATAATTTGAAATAACATCAGCTCCACACGAAAACGAATTACGTAAGCTCCCAATAACTTTCAGTATTTCAAATGTAGTTATGGGTTGAAAAACAAAACTGCTGCTTTGAATATTCTCAGTACTTTGACAAAGAGAAAAACAACTACAACATAAATTACTTGATATAGAATTACAACCAACACTAGCGAAATAGCAATTAAAAGCATAAGCAATATCAAGCTTTTTACAGACAATTATATTATTCACATGCAGAACAGTAGGTTTCTTAGAAACAGAAGATTTGTTCAGTAAACCATTTACTACACGCCATTCATTTTTAAGATTACCCTGTGCAGAGCTGAATTTGTCAGGGTAATAGGTGTCACGGCAAATAGGAATTTCTTTTTTTAATAAATTTAGCACACAATTTCTTATATCCGTTTTTTAAACGTTGGTTGGCAGGATACTTTTTGCATCTTAATCTTCGTTTATTTTTTCTCGTGGCTTTATTTACAATATATCTAGATATCCAGGGCTTAAGATGTTTAATAGTATTTCTTGTAGGTAGAAAAGAGGAAGCGGATGTTATATGTTTCTTGAGAGAGTCGATAAAAATTATGTAAGCAGACGATGAATCACTTGAAGCAAAAACATCTTCCCAAAACTCGTAGCAAAATTTATTTTTGAGCTTAGCAAAATTAATCTTTAACTTCCTCTCACCAGAATTAGAATATTTGCTACGCCTTTTATTATTTATGGCTAAAGCAAGTCCCGTCATGCAATGATCAGTGATTTTAAGATCGAAAACACATTTATCACACACAATACATTCAAGATTACTAAAACGACCATGAATATGATCTAAACAACTTCCAGAGACGGGCCTAGTAGGCTCATAAATAAAGCACGTAAGCCCTTGAGACGCAAGTAAAGTAAGGTAACTAGAGATATTATCATTCCCATCCAAAATATTTATGTTGAAATCACCTACAATAATTAAATTCTTAGATTTTTCACTAGCTAAGAAGTTAGAGAATTCAGTTATAAAAGTTCCAACGCTAAACATTATGTAGTCTATATACACATACAAAGATATACGTAACATGATCAATTTCCACGGAAACCTTTAGAACGTCAACACTAAGTAAATTAACACGCAAGAATTCAATGATTACGAGATTATCTTTGACAAAGCAACCAACTCCACCTGCAGCATAATTTTCATTCGTTTTTGAATAAAAGTTAAACCAAGGAATAGCATAATCATTCTCCTCAAAGCCATAAATCCAAATTTCAGGTAGAAAAACTATATCTGGAACGCAAGCAAAAGAATCAATGTGAGTAACAAGAGATGCGAAATTTTCTCTCATACTTCTAATGTTTTGATGAACAATAAAAAATTTATCATTACAAAAGGAACTATCAGTAAAAACATTATCACAATTGGAAGTACGTACATAAGGGAGAGAAAAGTCATCATTTAAATCTTTATAGGAATTCATGTTTAAAATAAAAAAGAAAACAAAGATATGTAAAGCACTAAATTAGTGCAAGATCATTAAACGATTTAATAGAAATGACTTTTCGCCCCTCACCCTTTCTTATAAGAATTTGATTATAATTATACCAAACATATTTGCCGTTTAATTTCTTCATAGCCTTTTTTGTCTTCATCAAAAGCGCTTGAGTAAATTTAGTGAGAGCATCGTTGATAAAAATTCCACTACCTTTACTCTTTTTACTGCTGCTGCCGCGTTGCTGCTGCTGTCGCCCTTGCTGTTGCTACAATCGCAAAAACAAAACATCATAAAGATGTTGCAACGGATACCTATTTGGCAAATTTGAATAATGTTACCAAAAATTGGTAACTACGTGGGCGTTTCTGGTGCTTCCCATTTGGGCATTTTTATTCCGGAATTAATTGTTAGACATAGACTTTTGCTACGGGCCCTGTTATGGAGGCGATTATTTGGTTCGTATAATATCATTAATGCAATAAGAAGAAAAAGAGTGTAAGTGATTCCATAAGTGTAACTAATAATAGAGTTATAATAAGTTCTAGGTTCGCCTAGTGGTCCAAATCTGCAAAACTAAATCCGGCATATTAATACGTGAAGTTGTTATAACTTGTTGTACTTTTGTGATCATAGGAAAAAGAGTTATACGAAAACATAAGGACGACAGCAACACTTAATTGGTACCTACGTTAACTATACTACATAATTATAACAAAAACGCTCTCAGAGGGTGCTATGCTACTCATCTGTAACTGTAACTTTCACACAAACGAAATGAGTGAGTTTTTTTCTATTGCTGTAATTCAACACACTCCGACCTTGGAGCCATCAATAACTCAAACTTAGATAAATCGAAATCATTTATTAAAAGCATAAAATTTATTTTTTAAATGACTAAAACTCCTTAAGTAGTTGGAGCTAAACACAGGATGACAATGTGTTTTGAGCAAATATTAGTTTATGCAAGAACAAAATTGTAATTCGTTTTAGTGGTTTCTTAAAAAAACAAGCTTTTGTATACAAAATTTTTAAAACATATTTAAGAAAAAATTTTGGTACCTACGCATATTTAAACTTTTTATTATTTTTCGAATAAAAATTTAATTTACAAAAAAATACTGAGCAGTTTTTGAGGTATCGAGTTTTCAAAAACAAAATAAATTTTTTTCTTTCAAAAATTAAAAAAATATTTTTTTTTAAGTCTTAAAATGCAATGTTTTTTTAAACTTTTTAGAAGCTTCTCTTAAAGTAAAGATTAATCGAAACAAACAAAAAACTATCAAAATTCTCGGAGCTGTTTTTAAGAAAAATACGATTTTCGAAAACCATTTTTTGACATTTGTATTGTGGGTACTTTTATTTTTAGGTAAAGCAAAATTTTTTCCTCAGATCTTGTATATTATATTAAAAAACTTTTATTTATCAAGTTTAAAAAAAATCGAGCATGGGTTTTTCGAAATATTGAGTTTCCAGAAAAAAATTTTGAAATTTTTTTTAAGAATCAAAAAATAAAACTTTTAAAATTTGTATACGCAATAATATTTAAACCTTGGAGGGGTTTCATAATGATTAAAATCGGTTGTACTGTTTTCGAGAAAATCAAAAACCAAAAAAATGATTCCAAGGGGTATTCCAAGAATAACCATTAAAAAAAAAAATGTTCAACCATTACCTAAAATGACGAAATGAAATTTTATGAATTTTTTTTTTCAAAATTCTGTGGGACAGTTTTAAAGAAAAAAACATTTGAAGAGCTGAAAGGATGAAGGTGTTAAGCGACATTTTTAAACAATTGAGTTACAAGCATTCAAAGTTTATTTACTATAACTTTTTTTTTACCAAAGTGGTTGCATATAACACCTTCATCTTTGGCTAAATATGAATCTATAGGCGAAAGAAGAGTACAGATGTGTCAGAAATTTAAGTTTCCATATAAGACTTTCATCTGTAAGAAAAAAGCCAAATTTCAAAAAATTTCATTTAAGACCTTCATCCTTTCAGCACTTCGTTATAAGATTTCGTAAAAAAAACTTGTGGGGGAAAAAAATTCAAAACGATATCTACCAAGTTTAACGAAAATCGGCCCAGCCTTTTAGGCCGTAGTCGAACAGACAGACAGAATTTTGAGACACACATTTTTCGTCTTCGCTATCATAGTAATATCAACTTTGATGAAAATCTTGAGTTCGATTTTTTTACGAATGCATTACTTGCCTTATATTTCCTATAAGTCATAAGAAAAAACAACACTAGCAGAAGAATTTATGGCACGAAAATAACACTTTTTTTTTCTTTAACAAAATGAACCCTTATTTTTTTGGTCGTTTCGGGGGGGGGGGGGGTGTTGAACCTATAAAACCCCTACCTGCTACCTGCGTTCGCCCCTGCATCTTGACGTCTGTGTACTTAGCTCCTTTAAATTTGTGAATTTTCTATTGTTTTTTTTACTATCTTAAGTCTTTTTCGAAGAATAAATAATAAAAAAAAAAAAAAATACTTGGAAATCGTAATTAAAAGGTGAGCCTGTGTTTCACAGTTTAAGTTAAAAGTTAAGGCATATAGAATGAATATGGGGAAGCTGCAAAGAACTCCACCAATAAACAACAACAACACAAACAGTAACAATATCAATAAACAAACGCAAGGGCCACAACAGAAAAGGCCATTCTGTACCCTTTCTCCTGAATACGAAGCGCAGTCTGATAAAGCAACGCTCCAAAGCAATTCTGAGGTCGGAAATATGCAAGTTATCGATCTTAAAACAATGATTGAAAGCTCACTGGGAGCAATTCTTGATGAACGACTAAAAAGCTTGGCTTGGCAGCTTTCGATACCATTGATCGAGGAGCCTTGTTTTACAAATTATATGGTTTGGGACTATCGCTTAAGTTTGGTCGTGTACTAGAAGAGTTGTACAGAGCTACACAAGCGGCAGTTTGGAATGGTTCTGAGCTTTCCGAGTGGTTTGAAACAAATTCTGGTGTCAGACAGGGATGCTCATTGAGTCCCACCTTGTTTGCACTCTTCATTGATGACCTGATTGATTGTCTACATGGCGGAGTTGATTCTGCAGGTATGCGTATTAAGGCTTTACTTTTTGCGGATGATATAGTATTGTTTTCATATTCCCCGGAAACGCTAAAGCTCATGATAAACAGAGTGTGTGACTATTGTCGGCTATGGAACCTAATTGTCAACACTCAAAAGTCTAAGGTAATGATCTTTAAAAGAGGTGGTGGACGAAGAGCGGCGAATGAAAAATGGTTCTTTAATGGAGAAAGTATAGAGTGTGTCAACGATTACAAATATCTTGGCGTATATTTTTCGAGAAACCTTAATATGGAGACACATTTCAAGGAGAAGCTGCAAAAGGCACAAACGGCAATCAATATTTCGTGGAAAAGATTTTTTATGAATAAGAACATAGCGCATAGCAGCAAGTTCAAGGTATTTGAAGCAGTATCGGAAACTATTCTTCTGTACGGTTTTCAGGCTTGGGGATGCAAAAAATTCGACACAGTTGAGAAACTCCTAAAGAACTATGTGAAAAGGATATTTCATCTACCTCCGAATACACCAAACTATGTTGTTATGCTGGAAACGGGATTGTTGCCTCTATACATAAAACCCTAAAATTACAAGTGGACTATTTTCTCAAAGTACTAGAGATGCCTGAAACTCGGCTTATCAGGAAAATAATCGACAAAGCCATACAAAACAAAAATAGCTGGTTCAACGAGTGGTGCGGACTAGCGCAAAGTTGTGGTATGATCTTGAACATCAACGTCGAAGATTTAAAGAGCACTAAAAGACACATGTACGAGATAATCGGAAAAGTAGATGAGCAATGTAGATCAGATTATATCGCTGAAGCAACTGGGTCATTATTCAGATCAATTTATAGCCGTCTTAACCACAATCTAGGAGAAAAAAACTACTTCAGTGATACACATAGCGTCCACATGATTAGTACAATGATCAGACTTCGAAGTGAATTACTCAGGTTAAACTTTATCTTTCTTGAACTCAATATAAAAAAAATATCAGTTTATGACTTTCTCCCGTAAACGTTTACCTTCAATTTCTCGAACCTATCATTTCCGTAATGTACCTGTCCTTATTGTTTCCTTACAGACCTTGGGGTAATATGTGATAAAGAGCTAAATTTTCGCTCTCATATTGATTACATATTTGCGAAAGCTAATTCTTCTCTTGGCCTTATCAATCATTGGTCTAAGGAATTTAACGATCCATTTGTTAATAGATCTTTATATGTCACATTTGTCAGACCCATCCTTGAATATGCTAGTCAGATTTGGTCACCCTACCTCATCACTCACTCACATAGAATTGAAGCAGTACAACGAAGATTTCTTCGTTTTGCTTTGCGCAATTTGCCTTGGTCCGATCCCTTTATCTTACCCACATATCTTTGTATATATATCTTATAGTAATATCGACAAGTCAAACGATTGTGGCGGCATCTTCAGGCTACGGACCCCATTTGCTAAAATGTGTCTCTGCTAAATTTTGGAGACTTCAAAATATGGGTGTAGAGATAATGGAAGAATGAGAAAAAATTGTATTGAGAATATGCGCAGAAAGAAAAAATAGGAATAGTAACTAACAGAACGAGAAAATTATATTCATGGATGTGTATGTGACGTTTTGTGAGGATAGGGAAAATATATTTGTATGAAAAAATATAAATCTGTGACCATGGTTGCCACAAACAAATAAATATAAATATAGAATGTAATGATGACATATTTTTTTTTTTTTTTTTTTTTTTTTTTTATAATTTACTCACGCTCAAGGGAATATGAATACCCTTTAAATGTTTCAACACAGCGTGGGCGTGAAGTTACGGAAGAGAAAGAAGGATAGGAACGATGTGTGGCACGATGTTCTGAGACTAAGGTGGTTGTCTGAGATTTTTTATCTCCAGGGATGGCGGCTTAACTAAAGCGGAGAATTGCCGTTTCTTATTTCTATGTCCCTTATAATTCGCATTATTTTATTCGTTTTTTTCATCCTTGTTGGGCATACTAGTTTAACTGAATCACATGTTGTTAGTGTTATGCCTAAACAACATGTAATGAGTGAACCAGCATTTCATTGATGACAATTTATAGAAGGTTTTAATGGAATTAAAGAAGACATAGACGACGGCAGGAATCGAACCTGTTATATTGAGGTTGACAGGCGAGCACACAACCATCGTGCCACGGCCACCCCTAATTTTACTAAGTACCTTAAATACGTGTAAATAAAATTAAATATATATGAATATGTGTACAGTAAATTATTAGGATAAACAGTACTAACTCGTTTTACGCAACTAATAGAAATTAAGGCAGTTGCAATAACCGAGTCTTTTGCACTTACTGGGTTATATATTTTTTTAAATAAATAAAATGCACGACTGGGTGGCACGAACTTGCTCCTATGTAATAGAATAGGAATTTTAAAAACGAATTTTATTAGAGAAAACTGTTCATAAGCATACAATTATTTTTCTTTTAATTCTGTAAGTAGTAAGAGATAAAAAAGAATGCTATGTAAATATGAAATAAAAAAAATAGTACGCCAACTTAAAGCTTCTCTTATTGTACAAATAAACAAAAATAAAATATTGACCCGTTTTTTAGATGTCGAATTTTCCAAAAAAAAAATATATATTTCAAAAATTCAAAAAATATTTTTTTTAGTTTTGAAATGCAATATTTTTCAAACTTTTTAAAAGCTTCTCTATACAAAATTTCATTAAAATCCATTATGTAGATAATGAGTAGTTCAAAATTTGTAAAAATGGTTCTATGGTAGGTACCGTCAGTAATATCTTAATTTCAATTTTTTTATTAAATTATAGATCGAGGATTAATCGAAAGAAAACAATTTTAGCAAAATTCTAGATGCCATTTTTAACATTTGTATGGTGGCTAGCGTTATTTTTTGGTTAAATACATTGAAATTAGTAGTTTTGCACAAGTATAGGAACACATTTTGAGAAAATGAAAAAATAATCAAAATTATAGGTATGAAATAAATGATTCGAAACATAATGCATTGAAAATAATCAATTTGGCAACCATGACTTTCTGTCTGATTTTTCCTCTGCAAATTTTAACGTTTTTTTTATGGATTTGTGAATACATGTACATTTTGTTTACTATGCCATATCAAAATATTTTCTTGCAAATAATTTTCCCGCTTTTTTGAATCAGTTGCAGTGCCAGTTGAAATAAAAATTTCTTCTTTTCTTAATATAATCAAGTTACGAGAAAAACATGTATTCTACCTAAGAATAACGGTACCCTCCAGAATTAATTCTTACGATCTATAATTTAATAAAAAAAAATAATTTAAATTCAATATTTCAAAAACGAATCAATATTTTTTTTTTTGGAAATCAAATTTTTATTTGTACATTAATAAACACATTAAATTGGGCTTCCAAAAATGTTTCTTAAAAATGTTTTTTATATAAAAGCTTATTTTTTAAATAAACCACTACTTGGAATTATAATTGAATCGGTCATTTCAAAAACCTCTTAAGTCACATTTTTTTTCCAAAATGCTTTTTTTGCTGGAAATGGTTCCTTAAAGGGAGATGCGTATTCTGGGCACGAACCACGTAAGTCTGTACATTCCTTCCTCTTCAAATAATACCGTAGGAAAGACGTTCATTGCATAAACAACATAAGTCAGTGACTTAAGAGGTTTTTGCATGCACTACCAAAATGGCGGGAGTAGTTTGATATTTTAAATTAGCTTTGCTCTGATTGGTTCAATAATATTCAAATCTTCAATTTGATAACAACCGTCATCAATGCCAAATTTGCGTTTTTCATACAACTATTTTCTGCGAAAAGTTATTTTAGCTTTAAAAATGTCTTCAAGTGAAACAGAGAGTGATGCTGCGCCGAAAAAGAAGAGAACGTGTAATATCTTAATGAAATGTTATAACAAATTATAAAATTGAAAGACAAGACATAAACTAATTTATCTAATATGTCGAAGTAAGATCATTGAGCTTGATATTTCTAAGGCATTTGATGGATTTTGGCATCAAGCTATTATATCGAAAATTTTGAGTTTGGTATCAATGAAGCCCTTATTCGTTGGATTAGAAATTTTCTACTGGATTGTTCAATACTTTTTTTTTTGGAAGGTTTCAAATCTGATCTTCACAAAATAAATGCTGGGGACCCCAAGGTCTCCGTTTAGTCTCAGACTCTCTTTCTCATGTTTATGAATGATTTCTGAAACTGAATGATCTAATGATTTGCACTTCATTGTCTATCTTAGTCGCGTCTGTTAAATTAACGTCCATCTCATTCGAAATTTAGAAAATATAGTCATAGAGCTAAAAACTGAAGATGTTTTGGAATTCATGAAATTGTGGCCAAATTTGTACAAAAAAACATGTTTGTCAGCACTGAATCTTATAGAAAAAAATCCCACAAAAACAGAAAAAAGTACCTTCGACATATATGTACATATGAGCTTTTAGTATGCTTCACATAAAAAAGGTACTATCATAGGAATATATTGATGGATTGATTAAACATTCATTATTAGTAATAAATAAAGTTGCAACTTCGGTTTCACTTCTATCAGCAAAGGCTTATGTTTTAAAAGTGCCCATCAATAAGAAAATGTTGAAGATAATCAATCTATGTACATACCTTAAAGATATTAAAACATGACAAAAAGTTATTCTTAAGTGTAATTTTCAATAATAAGCGATACAAAATATAATTATTACCATTTTTTTGGTTAAATTATATACCACTTACCCCAGTCCTTGCTAAAACAACTTAAGTCAAGAACAGTTTTTTAGGTTTTTTTCATTATTTTTATTAATAAACTGTGAATTTTTTTCGCTTTTTAATTTTCTTACCACTAAAATTCTTAGTTAAGCATAAAAAAAGTGGGTTAAAACTCATTTGTTTGAGCATGAAACAGTTTTATTGATTCCTGAAAACTTCTAATTGAATGACTTATGAGGTTTTTGAAATGACCGATTCAATTTTGTTCTTACATAAACTAATTTTTGCTTAAAACACATGGCATCCTGTTTTTAGCTCCAACTGCTAAAAGAGTTGTTTTAGTCAATTAAAAAATAAATTTTATGCTTATGAACAGTTTTCTCTAATAACATTCGTTTTTAAAATTCCTAGTCTATCTATTACATAGGAGCAAATTCGTGCGACACTGTCGTGGATTTTATTTTTGTTAATCTACAAAAAAAAAACGATTACTTTGATAATTACTTGATAAAAAAGGTACAAATGATATGTGAAAAAGGTAATTTTTGAGAGAAATTGTTATTATTTTGAATTGTAAAAACATGAAAAATCAACATTTTCGTATGATTCTGTTTAATTTGTTTGTTTTTTCTTTTTTGTGTAGATTATGAAAAAACATAAAGTTATCAACAATTATACGTGAATAAGTGCGTTTACATGAACATTCGAAGCCCTGAAACTAGTATAAATTAACATTTTTTTTCATCCTCGAATTTTTTTCATCAATCCGCCGTAAATACGAAAGTAAAACATTCTAGAGAAAAAAAAATGTTTTCTTAAATTTGGAAAAAAAAAAATGTATGGCAGATACTTATTTAAAATTAAAACAGTTTAATTACTAATTTCCATAAAATTTATCGCCAATATATGTACTTTTTATAAAGTTTTTCATTGCAATTATTATGCTTTTTAGAAAACACTGTATCTTTGTAGCATTGGTTGAGAGTTCTCGCTTTAGATAGTAATTATTTGATTTTTCACCAGAATTGAAAATTTCAAATCAAATGATAGGCATAGCTCTTTTTTTCAATACCTACAAAAACCATACAAACAAGAAAATGTGTTCAGACAAACAAGTTCAAGCAAAAAATATGTATATCTACCTCAAAACATACTCACAAAAACATACAAATAAGAAAATATATTCCAACAGAAGAAGGTCAAAAAAGAATTTTTTTTTTCGTTTCCACCACTCGGAAATCTCCCTTACTCTGTCTTTCGTTGAAAAATGAAAATAATAAAATTTCTCTTTCTTACTACTTGTTTCTTTCTTTCTTATCCTACTCTCCACTGACAAATTTTGCTGATTTCAGCGACACCACAGGCTAGGGACTCTAACATAAAATCACGTCAATTGATAATACTATAAGATATATATACAATGCCCATATGAAGACCGTCTACAATTGATCAACCTACATACCCTTGCTCAACGTCGTCATATCTCCGATATAGTATTCGTCCACCAACTTATCACTGGTATCATTGACTCTCCGGCCTTGCTTGAATTAATAATTATCAATACAAATCCGCGTCATTTACGTTCCGTCCCCTTTTTCCACCTCCCTACACACCGCACCAACTACGAACACTTCAACCCAATCTCGAGATTGTTACGTTCTGTCCCAAACCCCTCACTAAACCTTCTTCCCATTTAAGTTTTAAGCTAATATTAAGTCTAAATTATACGATAATTAATAAAACACTAATTCTTTTGTTTCGTATCAAGCCAAATAAAACAACTTAATAATGAATTTTACTCCCTTAATTATGTTAAAATATAGATTTAAGTTTATTATGTCTAGTTTTAAGTTCTGCTTGTATTAAGCCTATAATAAATTAAATGTGGCATGTAGAAAATATTGTTATTAGTTAACTCGTTATCTTTAGATGACTTCTACCATGTGCCTCAAGTTAAGAAACTCGTTTATACCTTCAGCATAGTCGTTTTTTAACTCTGGATTTTTGTTCAACTGGAACTCAAGCTAGCGAAATCTGGCTATAGATCGGTTTTTGGATTCATCGAGTTGTTTAATGTGCGTTGATTCCTCGTTAAATGGAATCTTTACAACATACCTACCATCTTTCTTTCGGTAATATGATTTTTTAAGGGTATGTCTCACGAGGAAAAAGAGGTTAGAGTTTTGCGCTAAGCTGTATAGATTTCAGAATTTTCTGAATATATCAATGAAACAAACGGTCATCGATTAGAAAAATGTTAAACAAAATACTTTTGCAGTTCTGAAAAAAATATAAAAATAATGTGTGCCTAAAAACTACCACACAAGTGGAAAAATCATACACTTTTGTACGGTCCTTAAATGATAGGAAAATTCGGAAAATATTATTTATTTTTTTTATTTATTTTTATTTATTTATTGGTATCAAATCATAGGCATATTAAGACATGGTGTCTTTTTTGTTATGCTTAGTACTTTCGGTTAAGAAATATTTAATTAAAAAAAATGTATAGTATTAAAAAAAAAAAAATATATAAATAAAATAGATTTTCAGATATAAGAGAAATATGTACATAAATGAGAATTACGATAAGTTAAAGAATTAAAGAAAAACTTAGAAAAATTTTAGCATCTGAAGTGATTTTTCAAAAGAGTTTCAAAAGTCTTATAGCTGTTTAGTCCTCTCAGGTCGGCTGGTAGGGAGTTCCAAAGGCCAGCCGCATGCACAAAATATTGTTGCTTAGAGTTTCTGTATTTAAAAGTAGGTAAAATAAGAACTTTACTTCTTTGTAATACAGGAAAAATAAGTTTTTCAAATAAGTATGCAGGATTTTTGCTATGCATTAATTTAAAAAGAAAAGTCAGTACTAGAAAATCTAGATGTTTGTTTAAGGGCATATCAAGGACATTTTTAGCATACATAGAAACACGGTCAAAGCGACGCAAGCCATATACAAATCGGACGGTGTTGTTAAATGCAACTTGAAGCTTTCTTCTACTCACATGATCCACACTGCAGAAAATAAGGCTACCATAGAACAAAGCGGGAAAGACAAGGGTTTTGGCAATCGTCATTTTTGTTGCAATTGGAAGACAGCCACCAGACATTATTTATTTTTTTTTTATAGAAACAACATATCCTTACATAGAGTAGCATGCTTCTTTTTTATTCTGTTTTCTTATTTAAAAAAAAAAACTACAAAACTATGAAAAACGAAGGAAATTTGCATAGTGGTATGAATGCTCTACTGGATAAAACTTCATAAGTATAAAAGATAACGAAGTCAAATTTACCAATAATCCAATAATCAATTTAATATTTTTCAAATTTAAAAAAAAAATTTACAGTTACTTTTCACTAATAAAAAGTAAAAAAATATACATTTTTTTGCAAATATTTTCTTTAATACCCTGGAAAATTGAGAGTTATATTTTTTAATTTTTGGAAATATTTTTTTAATCAAAGATTTATATATCCTGAATGGAAATTAAATTAAATAAAACTCATCTAAAGTTCATAAAAAACTATTTCATCTCTGGTGAGATAAAAAGAAAATATTTTTAAGTGTAAACTTTACTTCGAAAAGATAAAATTAATAATTTTTATTATTGGGACAAATTTCAGGGCACCTATAATAAAAAATAAGTCTATTGCAAAATGCAATTAGACATAAAAAACTACCTGCGAGCTGCGACATAGGATTAATTGACAAAAAGTTTAGGGATTATTGTTTATTTCTATGTTTTATGATTTGTGGCTAAGCAACAGAAAGGTTCCGGGGGCATTGTGTTTATATCTATTTTATGGCGTTAGTGTATATTTGATATATTTTTTATTTTTTTACCTGTGGGATTGGGATTAATTGTAGATTAGTTTTAATTAGTTAGATTAGTGTTTACGAGTTACCTATACGAGTTTTTAAGAATGAATTTTTGCATCAGAGGGAATTAAGGTATTTAAATGATATTTGCTTTGGTTTGCAATTCAGTTTAAAAAAAACAACCAAGAGTTATACATCGAGATACATTTACAAGAAATTTTAATGGATCCATTTAGAAAAGGAAAACCTATTGGAAGCCAGGCGCGTAGGATAGTTGTTAAGATATATAATGACAAACTGGAAGAAGCAAAGAATTCGTTTCTTGAAAATCCTGTGAGTTACGCAACAACACAAACAGTGGAAAAAACTGGAATTTCTGAACGTTCAATCAGAAGGATTACTAAGGAATACGAAGAGACAGGAGTTGTGTAGTCACCAAATAAAAAAGTACAGCATACGAAGTGGAAAACTGGACTAGACGAATTTGACATCGCAGCTATTCGGCGTATAATGCACAACTTCCACCAGGAGGAAAAAATGATGATATCCTTAAAAATGTTGAGACAACGAGTCCAGGAAGATCTGGAGCTTAACTTAAGTATTACAAAATAACCGGAAACTTCTCTGTGAAAGATATGATATTAAGAGGCCTCCGGCCAAAACGTCGAACTCAGATTCGAAGATTGGAACTTCGAATTAAAATAATCACTCCGCATTTGGACTTTCAACCAGCGTTGCCGATGTGGCACGATCGTGCCATTTTGACACGGAAATTTTCTCGTGGCACGGTGGCACGAAAAGTTTCAATATGGCACGTTTTTTTTTCATTATTTTACCTAAATGCGTTTAAGATAATTGACCAAACCTTTTTAAAAAAATAATCCAAACATACAAAGTATTTTGCCACACTTCAATATTTTGGTATCAGAATTTTCTCATCTATTAGAGTGCGAGAAAGATGTTCTTTTTGGCGAAATAGGAAAAATTTTTGAGATTGGACTAGCAGAAAGTATTTTTCTTGAAGAGTCAAAAACGTTCTAAGTTAAGCTGTACAAATTAAAAAAACAATATTGACGAAGGAATGTTCATTAATATTTCAAAATTTATGTTGATTCTTCTAAGTTTGCCTCACGGAAGTGTATCAGCAGAGTGAATTCTTTTAAGCCTAAATAATATTAAAACAAACAACAAAAACAGACTGTCATACAAAACAATTAATGCTATAATGTCATATAATGAAATTATTAAGCTTAATAATTGTCAAAATTTCAAACCTCCAGCTTATTTATTTATTTAACTTATTATAACAAAGCTTTATTACTTATTATTAGATATTATGAACTTGCCAAAAACTCCTGTTTCTGGGAAATACCTCTACCTACACGAATAGAGGAAGTGATTTTTTTGGACCTTATTTCGAACTTTTAAAGAATAACTTGAGTTTTTTTTCATATGGCACGAAAATGTCACAAATGGCACGTTTTTTCAAAGAGTGTGGCACGAACATTTTTTTTTTGGCGGCAACGCTGCTTTCAACATGTTTGATCTTCGAAAGTTGCATTTGGGTTGCAGAGAAGTTACAGCCTACACACAACCTTCTTTCATTTGCTTGTTTTATTTTTGTGTCCTCTGCTCTGTTTGTTGAAAAGGGTAGTGTAAAGATGTATAGAGGGGTAAGGGTAGGTTCAACCTTTCCGTTGTGTGAAGTATTAGGCGATGGAACATTTGAGCAAGAAAAAAATATTATTTTTGTATCTACCTAGAAGCTCCAATATGTCTAGCAAAATGAAGTTACATACATATCTGTGTATGTATGTATGTAGGTATACACCTGTATCATAAAATGGAAAATTGGTGATGTTGACCTTGAATTTGAAATAATTCAGAGTTATTATGTAAGATTTTGTACCTATATTACAGATATGTATTTTTTCGACCTACCTATAGATACGTAGTCATGTACATTATATATTTGTAATTGCAGGTTTCGATAAAATGAAAAAGAAAGACTTGCATGAATTAGAAAGGTTTTTTTATTTTAAATTCTGAATACGAATTTTGCTCTCTTAAAAATAATTTTGGTGGTGATCGAGTTTTGCTAAATTTACATTATTTATATTTATTCTTAGTAGTCACCAATTTGATAAAAAAAAGTAAAAAGGGATTAAGAAAAGGCTAAACACCCAAAAAAGTCAAAATTAATACATACGTATGTGTGTATTTAGCTATTTACATTATGTACATGTTCATGCATAATTTTTTTGTTCACTTTTAACTAAAAAGCTATTTTTAATTGTGACTTATAGGTACTATAAGGCAAGTTATGCATTCGTTAAAAAAAATCTAACTCGAAGACGTAAAAGGTGAGTCTCGAAATTCTGTCTGTTCGACTTCAGCCTAAACGACTCGCCCAATTTTCGTTAAACTTGGTACATACCTACATATCATTTTAAATTTTTAAATAAGTGAAAACAAATTACATAAGTACATTTAAGAACATATTTTTCAAAAAGATTAAAACTTACATAAAAAGCCAAGTGCCCACGCAATAAAGTTTATGTATGAATAAAGAATTTATTTAAAATACTTAGAGATAAATGACGAACCAAAATCTGCAACAATTCTTAATATCACGGCACTGAAATTGGCGTATTTTGAACTTAAGACATCAAATTCTGTAAAAGCTAATTGTGATAGTTTTGAATTATTTAGAATAAATAATTCAAATTTTCTCTTTATTATTTGTTGGAATTCTGGGCCCATAACCTAGTAGTTATATCTAGAACTCTAAAGTCCTAGAAATAACTAATTTAGTAATTGTTCAACGTCGAAACCTCTTTCAGATTCAGATTGATTGTTTAAATTTGATTATATTGCTCCTTACCTCGGGTGGGGAGTAATTTTTTTGTTGAATTTTTCAGTTTTGTCTAAAAATGTTTCGTAATTTGGGTTCCAAATAGTGGATGCTAAAAATATTTCAGATTTCTTAAAGAATCTACCTGTGCAGAAAATAAAACCGATGCTCCTGGCCTGATTAACTAAGAAGAAGTGGTAGTGTTTGTCAAACATTAGCTTAGAGTGAAACATAACAATTAGATCTTTTTGCTCATAAGCTCTTGTCAATTTATTTTCATCCAATAGATAGTTAAAAACAATAGGATCCTTTTGAGGATAGAAAGACATGAAGCGAATTTGAATCACACCATAAAGAGATAAAGAGTTATACCTTACTCCTTATCTATCAAATTGGTAAATTATATTATGATTAAATATTTGGAAAATGTTTTTATAGTTTAATTTTAAAGATATTGGCGCAAAATTTTAAACGACTTTGTCTAACTTTTTTATAATTTACGATACGTTGGAGAATTCTTTTTTTTTTAGATATCTACTGTGATTATGCCATTAAATATAGTAATAACTAAACAAATAAATTCATAATTTTGCTTTGTATACATGTATTTGCAAACAGTAACTTAAATCCAACAAACTAACTAATGTTTTTTTTTTTTAATTAATTCTTTTGTAACGCTATACCTAGTTTCAACTCAATAATTTTGTTTCTGCAATTAAACTATATACTTTTTTCTTTTTATTTTTTAATGTAAGAATACACGTCAATTATTTCGACAGACGGCATATTATGTCATTGTTCTATTTTCTTTTATATACTTCTTATAATATTCTTGTATTTTCTAAATAAAGAATTTTATAATTATAATAGATAATAACAGAGAACTTTTGAACATTTCTAATATTCAATCTACTTACAAGAACATCTTTTAAAAAAATCAACTCCAATTTGTTTTGGTATAAAATGACCGTTGTTAATCTGGATAAAGTATAATTTTAAAAGATAAAGTAGCTACATATTTGCTACTGTTAAAGTTAGACGAGCTCTTTAACGTTCAAGTATAGTTTTTGCGTTCAAAATTAACAAAAAGTCGGTTCTCGTTTTATAAACGATATTTACAGTCAAACCCCATTCTAAAATTGATTTAGAGTAGGTTTTAAATGTTTAAAATCTTGCGCCATTTTGTTTATGAAAATCATGTTTGTGGATTAATTATATTTAGTTGTAACGTTTCAGCTGATATCACACCTTCTTTCCAAACTATTCAAAACAAAATTTTAATTAGAAACATTTAAGTACCTATACAATACATATCTACATACAATAATAAAAAAAAAAAATTGTACTTACAATAATTATTGTAATTGCAATAATTAAGAATGTATACCAATTTTTTTTAATTTATTTGAGTGTTTTTGTATTCGTGTTTTTTTTTAAGTCTTGGGTGTAATCACACCCGAAATGTTACAACTCAAAAAAATAAACAAAATATATTATTGACCTTGCGCCCACTCTAGGACAAACACCATTTTTATGAATAAGAAAAGCTCACGAAGAAAGGATAATTTAATATTTTATTTTCTGAGAATATTGTATTCTGATTTAAAAAAGTCATTTTTCTAAAAAGGAGTTGGGTAATGTCCTAAAAACTCTTATATCTCTTCTCAAAATTGCAAAAACTAATACCTGCGTTTAAATGAAAAAGTTGAAAATTTTAGCTCAAAAATGAAAAATTTCAAGATTTTTCAATTAGAATGAATAATTCCCTCAAAATCCAATATTTGTCCAAATTATTAAAAAAATAATACCTATTCGAAAAAAGGATATTCACCTCGTCGTTGCAATACAAAATAAGATACAAACCGATTTCTTACATAACAAACATACCGAGCTTCATAATAATACATTCAATACTTTTCGCATACCAACCAATGTACATATGTAGTTACTTTTCTTCCTAAAAACACACAAAACAATCCAACAAGTTAAATCTACTCCTTTGCTTCATTTTACATTCACACCATACTCATCGCTTACCAATCCCTATACCACCATAGCCCTCAAATATTATCATCCATCGTCAGCGTGGTTCTGCTCACATCCATTTCTTCCCCTTCTACACCACCCCTTTACTGAACATCTCCTATACCCAAAAGCCTACTCGCCTTTCATGTTCGTCATACTTCTTTTTGCTTCAGTTCCAACAAAAAATAGCTATCTTCGAAAAAAACCACGTTTTGGCAAATAGATGAACTAAAAACAGCCAGTAAACAAAAGTAACGACTTTTGTGCAAAAAAAAGGCTTCTATAAAATGTGTTATTTTGCAATAAAAAGTTACTTTTTGATTACTTTTTTTTTAATATAAACAATTTCAGAAAGCATTATGTCATTTTGGGAAAGTTATGATGATCTTTTCACATAACTACACATTAAAAAATGCATTGGAAAATGAGCAATTTTAATGTTTTTAAAAATCCGCTCCGACGCTCTTCTAAGTCTCTTCATTACCTTTAAAATGACGTAAAAATATTATAAGTTTTCCACTTCAATTTCTCACAAACCTTGGACAACTTTTGCAGTTTTGTGGAATTTAACGAAAGAAGCAGCCGGAATATTAAAATTAAATAAGAAAAATATAAAAAAATTAAAAAAGTGGCTCGACGCTTTTCAAGATAAAATGTAATTCTTTCACATGTAATTTATTTTATTTCAATACGACTTGCAATGACTTCACAAACCTTGCACGAATTTGCCCAATTTCACGTTTTTCTCAATATTTTGGGCGGAGGCCTCTTAAACTCATGCGAGTGAAGTATCTGAGAAAAATCCGGGAATACAGAACAAAAGGATATGACATCATTTCAGTCCTACGGCAATCCTGTAACAATCAAGTTCTCATCGTTACGTTGTGGGGTACACTCGTGTCGAGAATTTTTCTTTCTTTGATTAACATATTAGAATGTCTTGCATATGTAAAGTTAAAGTAGAGCGCAATGTTCCGAAAATTCAATGTATTCATTGTAATAGTCACTTTCATTTGAAATGTGTAAATTTAAAACCTAGTGATAAAGACTATATGAAGAAAAACCATTTAGAATATCGCTGTCCATTGTGCACTAAACAAAGACGAGACTCACTACGATTCTCCCCAACACCAGTGAAGAACCTTCATACAACACCTGAATCTGCACATTCTATTGGTATGCAAACCAAAAAACAGCAACAAACTAAGAATACCCCGCTGCCTCAAACACCATCAACACCGCCGCCACCAACACCACCGTCACCACCTCCACCATCATCACCACCTCTGCCACCCGCAGTAGCATCGCAGCAATCATATAAACAATTTACATGCAATGAACAACAACAAGATCAACAGCAACCAAATTCTTCTCATCTTCAGCCATCGCCTTCCGTCATACCTGCAACTCAATCGCATCAAGCTGTTCTTGTGTCCACTGATAACAACAACAATAATCATATCACACTTGAAGTTGTGCATAAAGAGATTTTGTCTTTAAATAAAGAAATAATTTCTTTGAAGGAGATCAACCGCAATGTTTTGTCTCTCATTTGCACACTTGAAGAAGATAAACGCAGTTTACAAACGAAGGTTGATATGCTTCAGCACAGAGTCAATTTAATGCAACAACAAACACTGCATAAATGCATTGACATTGTAGGCATGCCGATTGTAAACAAAGACAGTGCATTGCCCTCGACATTAAAGCTGCTAAGAGATATCGATGAAAGCATCACAGCTGATGACATCAAACATTGTTATGTAAAAACAATAAAAAGAAAGATGCCTGCAAAAAATAGCAACAACAACATGGATGATTCAAATACAACAACAAAACCAATGGATATCGTTTGCTTTAAATTCAAATCAGCGGAATGTAAGAAAAAACTAATTATTAATAAGAAAAAGAAACAAGTTAACTCGAGTTTATTTGGTAATAATTATGGAAAAAAACCTATTTTTATAAATGAAAGCCTAACAATTTTGAATAGAATTTTGTTTAACAAAGCCAAACAATTAAAAAATGAAAAAAAAAAAAAATCAATATCTTTGGATAAAAAACGGAGTAATTTTAATGAAAAAGCAAGAAGGAGTATCCACGTATCGCGTTTGATGATCTTAATAAAATCATCTAGTTATGGCCAATTTGTATTTAACAGATTTAAATGATGCGTCATTGGTTACTCCTTTTTGTTTTTTTGATAGAGAAATTAGTAAAAGTGTTTTTCATTCCGATGATTACAAAAATAGTTTTTTTATTGTCCAACAAAATATTAGAAGCCTTCGAAAAAATTTTGATATGTTTTTGACTCATTTAGAGTCTTTTGTTAATAAGCCTAAGATAATTTTTTTGACTGAAACTTGGATAGGTATATGAGCATGAAAAGGATTTTTTTAAGATTCCCGGCTATAATGTGTATGCTAAGTGTAATAACAACTATGCGTCAGGTGGTACTGCTGTTTTTATTAATGAAAGTTTAAATTGTGATTTTGTTAGCATGAATCTTAAAAGCTCTGATATGCTTGAGATTTCTGTAGTCTTGAAAACTGTGAAAATTGTTTTTATGTGTTTTTATAGATTTCATAATGTTAATGAAGAGGTCTTTATTGAGGAGCTCAATTCATTGCTGATCAACAACAATTCTAAACACTTGTTTATAGTTGGTGACATAAATATAGATTTGTTATCTGATGCTTTAATGGTTGAGAAATACAAGTCTTTATTCTCAGCCTATGGTCTTAAGTCTTGTATTAATGAACCAATAAGAATTACTCCAACATCCAAGACATGTATTGATCATATATTGGCTAGAATTGATTTGAAAACTAACTTAAGCCTAACTATATTCTGTCCAACAAAAATTGTCAGTACAGGGAAGATAAGACGTTTGTCTCTCATTCTGTTTGCATTGCCATGCATAAGTGTGTCGCCTTGTAAAGCTCTCACAGGGATTCCGTAGCTTACATTATAAATCGCCGCAAATGATAGTAAAAAACGCGTAGGGCTACCGTCTGCCGATTCAAAACGACTGAAAACAATATTCAATTTACCTTTTCCCACAACACCAAGCGTAAGATAATAAGCGCGTTTTTTTTTTAAGTTGAAAAGCAATGTGACAACACTCAACATACTCATCTTCTTAAAATGTCCTCTCAAAAGCTTCAAATCCCAAAAGCTCCTTAATAAAAACCACTGAAAAAGCTCCTTGCTTGCAATTGAGAATGATACTGGTAACTCTGTTTTGATGTAGATAAAGAGCGCACGATCATATTGAGTCATTGAGTGACACTTGACACTCTTGACAGTATCTCATCAGCAGTGGGATACGACGGTCGTGTTGGGGTGTACAACTTTTTGCGAAGAATTACAACAGCAATTCCCTAAGAAAACTAAGTGGCTTGCTCTTTTTTTAAGTGTCATTTTTCCTAATGCATTGTAGTGAGGGTGCATCAGGCGCCACTGCTTTAGAAAAAGCTCTCCCAAAAGGCCTGTACTGACAATTTTTGTTGGACAGAGTATAGTACAATATCTGATTTTAAAATTTCAGATCATTGTATGACGTGTTTATGTTTGAATTTTAAAGGAAATAGTCAAATTGTAATGAGAAAACAGGTTCTCCACAAGCAAACTACCAAAACTAACTTTGAACTGCTTAACTCTCATCGATATCTCTTAGCAGCTTTAATGTCGAGGGCAATGCACTGTCTTTGTTTACAATCGGCATGCCTACAATGTCAATGCATTTATGCAGTGTTTGTTGTTGCATTAAATTGACTCTGTGCTGAAGCATATCAACCATCGTTTGAAAACTGGGCAAGAGTCTATTCCGATCATGAACCCTCAATAGCTTTTGACAAATTTGTTTTAGTTTTAAAAGGTTATGTCGATCAAAGTTCAAAAGTATTTGCAAGCAGCAAAGGAAAATTTAAAAAACTCAAGCCATGGATGTCGAATTATTTATTAGACAAAATCCATTTAAAAAATCAATTGAGACTTAAGTGTAAGAAACACCCAAATAACGTTTTATTCCGTGAAAACTTTAAAGTTCTATGTAAAGAGATTCGTCTTGAAATTCCAATTTGCAAGGAAAATTTTTATATGGACAAGTTCCATAAAGCCAAAGGAGATTTAAAAAAAGAATGGTCAATAGTCAATGAATTATTCAATAAAAAAACAACTTTTGATTTTCCTTCAAATCTTACTTTTGGAACTATGAACATTGTTGATCATTCTGAAATGGCTAAAATATTTAATGAGTATTTTATTCAAATGGCCGTAAATACTATTTCTGATGCAGGCATAAATCACTTTTCTGTTATTTGTCCAGAAAATTGTTTTAATGAAAGTTTTCAATCAAATAGTTTTTTCTTTAACACGATATCTTCGTTTGAGGTCTATAAAGTTATTCAAGCTTTGTATAACTCGTTTTCTACTACGTCAAATAGTTATTCCAACAACTTTGTCAAAAAAGTTGGCCATAATGTGGCTGACATTTTAACTCATTTATTTAACAAAAGTATTGTTCAAGGTGAATTCCCACATAGTTTGAAAGTAGCTGAAGTAATTCCTATATTTAAGAAAGGTGATAAAAAATGTATAAATAACTATAGGCCTATATCTCTATTACCAGTATTCTCAAAAATTTTCGAAAAAGTCATCAAGTGTAGATTAGTCAGTTATCTTGAAAAAATAAATTTTTTCAGCTCAAATCAGTATGGATTTAGAGCTGGTAAATCAACTGAAGATGCACTTTTAGCACACTGTTGTCATATCTACGAAAGTATTGATCAGAAAAAGTACACTGCTACTCTTTATATTGATATTAAGAAAGCATTTGATATAGTAGATCATGCCATATTATTGAGAAAATTAGAAAAAGCTGGCTTCAGAGGTTTTATGCTAGATTGGTTTTCTTCCTACCTTAAAAACAGGAAGCAAAAGGTTAAGATAGGTAGTCATTTCAGCGAAACCAGAAGTATTAATATAGGAGTTCCTCAAGGTTCAGTGTTAGGTCCAATTTTGTTCCTTATCTATATCAATAGTGTATTTAGTCTTAAGTTAAAAGGAAAAGTTAGTGGCTTTGCTGATGACATAGCTTGTGTTTATTCTAGTCCCACAATGTTAGATTTGATTTCGGATATCAATTTCGACTTGGAGTTATTCAGACATTGGTTTGGCATTCATAAGCTTGTTATTAGTGAAAAAACAAGAGTTATGTTTTTCAATTTGACTGCTTTAGATATGAATCCTCCACTTCTTATTCAGCACAGCATAGACTGTAGAAAATTCTCACTAAGTAGCTTATCTTGTTGCGTCTCTAATAGTGTCCCAACAAATGTAGTGGATGTTGTTTGTTCTCCTAAATGTTTTCGTATCGAACCTGTAGCTGAATATAAATATCTTGGTCTGATAATTGATAATAAAATTAACTGGAAAGTGTACACCTTAGCTTTAAAAAAATATTTGTTGTCAACCACTTATGTCATGTTTCACTTGAGAAACCTTTGTTGCAAGGAACTTATGGAGACCATTTATTATGGACTAGTTCAATCAAAAATACAATATGGAATAATATGTTGGGGTGGTACTTACAAAAACTATATACAACCTTTGTTAGTTACTCAAAAGCATATTCTAAGGACCATCTGGAAGAAGAAGAGATTTGAACACAGTTTTTCGTTGTTTGTCAGCTCTGGTATTCTCCCTCTTTAACACCTCTATTTTTATAAAGTATTAAAAAATTTTTTCTGTAGAAGTGGTTATCTTGTAAGCCACAATACTCCAGCTTACACATTACGGAGTAGAGATAGGAATCTTGCTTTCATTCCTGTGCACAATACTCATAGCTTTCTTAACTTTTATACCTCAGTAGCACCTAGACTATTCAATACATTACCCCCGGAATTACGTAGCATTCGATCAACTCATTTATTCAATAAAAAAATTAAAAAAATGGCTTTTTAACTTCGATTTTGATACAGTCTTTAACATTATCAAAATATTGGTTTAAACTTAAAGTAATTTGAATCATTTCATCCACTTACAAAAAAAAAATTTAAGATATTATTTTCTCGACATCCTACCCCACAACACTTGTTGATTAAATAACTATTTAGTATTACTGAATTAAATATTTCTTTGGTACTTTCGACACTTGTCGTCAAACAACAGATCGTGCCTTTACTTTTTCTTACTTATTTTCAAGTGAAAAACACTTAAAAAAAAATGTTTATATTGTAAATACTATTATTGTTAAATTTTTGGTTGTTTTAAATTATTTATTATATTTTTTATTTTATATAACTGTAAAAGAAGAAGAAAAATAAATTGAAATTAAAAAAAAAAAAAAAATTAAAAAAAAAATATTTGGACGAAAGCAATATTCATAGCTCACATACAAGGCCACGGGCTTGGACTGATGACAGTAGCAGGGGGTTGAAAACGCCAATTTCAAAGGGACAGAGGCTGATAATGGCGCATGCAGGTGGTGACAAAGATTTCGTGAAAAACTCCTTACTTTTATTCAAATCTGGAACGAAAACGGGAGACTATCACGACGACATGAACTTCGAAAATTTCTGCAAATGGATAAAGAACAAGTTTTGAATAATTTGGAGGAACCTTCAGTTATCGTAATGGACAACGCCTCGTACCACAAAAAATTAGAACAAAAACAAATTACTTCTGCTAGCAAGAAATCCGAGATGATACAATGGCTAACCGAAAACAATATTCCGCATACTATACAGATGTTGAAACTTGAACTGTATGAGCTAATAAAAGGACACCGAGCTACACACAATCCAAAGCATAAGATTGACGATGTCATTCACGGCATGGGATATGAGGTTCTACGTTTACCACCCTATCATCCAGATCTCAATCCCATTGAAAATATTTGGGCAACTTTCAAGGCAAGAGTAGGTTCACGAAACACAACATTCAATTTATTGGATGTTAAGAAATTAGCAGAGGAAGAATTTTCAAAAATAACGGCTGAAGACTGGCGAAAAGTGTGTGAAAAAGCCATAAGAACTGAGGAAGAATACTTTTCTCACGACCTGACGTGGGACCCATTTTTGGATTCAATTATAATTGATCCAGGTGACGATTCTTAAACCGACTATGAAAGCGACATTAGTTCTTAAAACTAAGTATATGTAAATGAACATTTATTATTTAAATTATATTTTTCTTATTTATATTGTTTTTATTATGTTTTTATTATGTTTTATATTTATTTCTGAAGTACAAATTTATAATAATTATTTTAAGGTAAAATAAATTCTTAAAAACTCGTAGGTAAAAATTATTCAAACTCGTAAACACCAATTTAGCTAATTAACACTAATCTACAATTAATCCCAAAACCCCACAGGTCAAAAAAAAAATGTTGGAAGCCCAATTTAAAGTGTTTATTAATGTCCGAAAAAAATTAAACTTACAAAAAAGAAGCTATTGATCCGTTTTTGAAATATAGAATTTTTCAAAAAAAAAATTGATTTTGTTTTAAATAAAAAAATATTGTTTTGAAGTTTTAAAATGCAATGTTTTTTAAACTTTTTAGAAGCTTGTCTATACAAGATTTCATTGAAATCCGTTATGCCGATAATGAGAAATTCAAAATTCGAAAAAATCGTTCTACGGTATGTACAGTAGGGCGGAGCGAATGTTTTTTTATAAAATTTTTGTTTTTCTGTATTATAAATTAGTGACCCATGGTCTTTAATGTATAAATTCCAAATTTCAGTCTTCTACGTCAACATCTTCAGGTGGCGCGCAATACTAGAACTTTGAAGTATCATCAAAAAAAGACATCTCAAAACAGTGGAAATAAAATGCATTAAATATATATATATATATATATATATATATATATATATATATATATATATATATATCAGGGACGAAGCGTCCATATATTGAGTGGAATGAGTGCTTCCGTTAAACCATTTGAAAAAATCGTACCTAGCAAGGAATTAAATTCAAAATTCCAAATTGTATTAATATTTTTATTATTTTATTTGTGTCTATTAATGAATCTTCATTTACTCTGTAAATTAAATTCCAACAACATTATCATATCTTACTAAAATTACTAAAGGAAATCAAGATCTCTCTGGTTATTACAACTTAAAATGCCACACTGCAAACCAACTGAGAATGCTCAACATCACTCCATTATTTATAATGCTCAATCTCATGAAAGTTCTTGCTAAAATGCTTAACAGCTATGCATTCCTTATTATCGCCTCCATAACTCAATTTCAAAATACCATATAGAATGCACAACAGCTGGGCATTCCATTATTTCGCATACTTAACTTAGATCTCAACCCAAAGTCAAAATAATTTTGTTTCGTTTCTTGCCTTTTGCACAATGTGTGAAGAATGAGTTGAGTGAATGCATTACGAGAATTTCCTACAAGAGAGATAGAAAAACAAAAATGTATCTATTGAGTTGCTTATTGTCTCAAACTGATAATGAGTTTAATTTCGTGGACAAAAGGGTTTAGAAGAGTTTTATTTTAACATAATGTGTGTGCAAATTTAGGTGCAATTCATTCATAACTATCAGAAAACAAACAAATATGAATTTAAAAGGTGGTAGTTTTTTAATTATTTTCGTGGCGATAAATACAATCCACCTGTTTTCTGTTTATTTTTTGTTATTATAAAAAAGTGGTCAAAAATAGTATTTCTTATAGATATTCATATCTGAGGTTTCTTGACATTCCAGCAGAAATATAACTAAAGGTTATTTTCAATTATGAGAATTTTAAATCAAAAAAAACTTCAAGGAATCTTAAGATTTTTAATATCCCTTAATAATGGCATCTGTAGAGAGATCATATTCATGTTTTAAGAGAATTAAATATTTTTTTAGAAATAAATTGGACAAGAAAGGTTATTTACTCGTAGCTTAGTTCTTATCAAATCGTACTTAGATAATTTTGCCTTAAAAGAAAAAGGATAAATCTTTGCGCAAGGCATCAAGCTTTTTTTTTATAAGACTTTACTGTAATATATTATTTATGTATATTATTTTATGTGTATTACCATAAAGTGGAATTTAAAAGGTTGGATCTCAAAGGTCTTTCCTTTTTGGTTTTATGTTCAGTGCTTCCGCTATGGAAAAAATCACGCCTCGTGCCTGATATATATATATATTTTTTATTAAGTGTACGTAACTATAGATAAATAGATAAAAGAATAATAAATAAAATCTGAAATAAGTTAAATTACAGAAGTTGTTGAACCTTCGGTATGTTTGAAATATTGTGATTTTGTTTCAAAAAACGGTAATTCTTGCCTGGATTTGATCTTTGCTCTAATATAGCCATCTCGTACCTCTTGTCCACAAACTGATAATGAAGCTTCGGTTACAAACATTAAATTGTCCTTTGAAGAAATCATGTTTGATATTTCTGTATTGCTATATTTAACTGTCATTGGTGGTTCAGTTACTTTTTCCTTCGACCAGTCTATTAAGTCGTAGTAACTAACGGGTGATTTTTTAAGAGCTTGAGAACTTTTTTTAAAAAAAAAACGCATAAAATTTGCAAAATCTCATCGATTCTTTATTTGAAACGTTAGATTGGTCCATGACATTTACTTTTTGAAGATAATTTCATTTAAATGTTGACCGCGGCTGCGTCTTATGTGGTCCATTCGGAAAGTCCAATTTTGGGTAACTTTTTCGAGCATTTCGGCCGGAATAGCCCGAATTTCTTCGGAAATGTTGTCTTCCAAAGCTGGAATAGTTGCTGGCTTATTTGTGTAGACTTTAGACTTGACGTAGCCCCACAAAAAATAGTCTAAAGGCGTCAAATCGCATGATCTTGGTGGCCAACTTACCGGTCCATTCCTTGAGATGAATTGTTCTCCGAAGTTTTCCCTCAAAATGGCCATAGAATCGCGAGCTGTGTGGCATGTAGCGCCATCTTGTTGAAACCACATGTCAACCAAGTTCAGTTCTTCCATTTTTGGCAACAAAAAGTTTGTTAGCATTGAACGATAGCGATCGCCATTCACCGTAACGTTGCGTCCAACAGCATCTTTGAAAAAATACGGTCCAATGATTCCACCAGCGTACAAACCACACCAAACAGTGCATTTTTCGGGATGCATGGGCAGTTCTTGAACGGCTTCTGGTTGCTCTTCACTCCAAATGCGGCAATTTTGCTTATTTACGTAGCCATTCAACCAGAAATGAGCCTCATCGCTGAACAAAATTTGTCGATAAAAAAGCGGATTTTCTGCCAACTTTTCTAGGGCCCATTCACTGAAAATTCGACGTTGTGGCAGATCGTTCGGCTTCAGTTCTTGCACGAGCTGTATTTTATACGGTTTTACACCAAGATCTTTGCGTAAAATCTTCCATGTGGTCGAATAACACAAACCCAATTGCTGCGAACGGCGACGAATCGACATTTCACGGTCTTCAGCAACACTCTCAGAAACAGACGCAATATTCTCTTCTGTACGCACTGTACGCATTCGTGTGGTTGGTTTAATGTCCAATAAAGTAAACTGAGTGCGAAACTTGGTCACAATCGCATTAATTGTTTGCTCACTTGGTCGATTATGTAGACCATAAATCGGACGTAAAGCGCGAAACACATTTCGAACCGAACACTGATTTTGGTAATAAAATTCAATGATTTGCAAGCGTTGCTCGTTAGTAAGTCTATTCATGATGAAATGTCAAAGCATACTGAGCATCTTTCTCTTTGACACCATGTCTGAAATCCCGCGTGATCTGTCAAATACTAATGCATGAAAATCCTAACCTCAAAAAAATCACCCGTTAGATGCATCTATTTGTAGCTTAGGAAGTTGAAACTCACGAACTTTAATCCCTTTTTTCAGTTGTCGTGCCTTTATTACTCTTCGGAGAGCTAGGTCTCTTATGTGTGATTGGTCACCTTGCAACATAGCTAGCAAAAAAATTTCTGGGTGTACGAAGAATGAATTTCTTTGGATAGTTCTTATAACGATGTTCTTAAGGTCATCCCGCAAGTACAATGATCTTTTTAGCATGTTGAAAATGTGAGTCGGACCATATTTACGTGATGTCTTTGTTTTTATGTCAAACCAGATTGGGGCGTAGACTTTTACAATGAATATGACAAGTTCTTTGAGGTTGTCTGAAGGATCTTCTGTGCCAACATATAGCCGAAGAATCCAGTTTGCACAAGTTAGCCATCGGGAATGTGTCAGTTTTCCTGGATCCTTGCTAGCTAAAGCGGGCAAAATTGAACCTCTAGAAATAGCTGAACACATTTGATGCAAATATTTTTGATCTGTGCTTAAAGAGTCGAATTCCACATCTGGAAGTTCTATATTTACTGCTTTAAAAATCACCACTTTGAAGCTTAGACACTTTCCAAGCATTTTCCCAATGCTTCCAGAAAAACTATTTGGGTCGGTGGTGGTTTCATCGAGACTTGCAAAAAGATGACGGAGCGGTAGCTCATTTGCATGTTATAAGCACACAAACTATTGTAAAGGACGACCGAAATGTTTTTCTAACAATGCAATTACGCCTTTCTTATGTCTATGTATTTACAGCAGTGCCATCACACCCAATTGCTACTAAAGACATATGAAGTTCAAATTTTTTTTCCAGAAAGTCAATTATACTTCTTTCAATAGTAATAGTCCAGTCAAATTAAATTAATTAATTCGAAATATCTACAAAAAATACTGCGTCGAATTTTTTTTTTGTTTCTTAAAGAGTACCTATTGGAGAGTGTAAAACCAAAAAGTTCGAACAGAAAACGCCCATGCTTTGTCCGCCATTTTGAAAAAGGCTTTGGAAAGCTTGAACTCGATTTTCTCGGCTCCTATCATATATAGAGCTGTATTTTTTTTTAGGTTTGTACGTTAAAATATCTTCTTTAACTTTTGTTGAGAAAAAAATTTGAAACCTCTTTCCAAAAAAAAGTGATCGACGAAAAACTGTCGAGATTTTGAAGTGAAAAATGGTTTTTAACGTTTATCTCGCCTCATCTGATCGAAAAAATAATTAAGTTATTTTTTATAGATCACTTTATTTCCTACATTTTGGTATATTTAAATTTTATGTGCGACAAAAACTGTAGGAAATATAACCTGTCAAAATGGCCAATATCCTGCGAAAATTAAAAAAAAAGAAATTTACTGACGTTTGAAAATTTTCAAATTTGATTATGTTCATTATGAAATTTAAAGAAACAGTTCAAACTCTTTTCCACAACACCACCGAGGTAGAGTTACGGCGCATTTTTTTTAATATGGGGTCTCCAGGAGGTATAATCCAGATCCAACGATGTTGATAGCAACGTTTTGGGAGCCGCCGGAGAAAAAGTTTTTATTGCGTTGTTCAATGGGAAGGAAAATGAGTTATTGGATTCTTTGCGATATAGCGACTTTGTTAAAACGTCAAAAAAACTAAGTTTAATCTATCTTCATTACCTACTAGTGCAACAGCTGCTCGGCAACACACATTCCGTACCTACCTTCAAGTACAGACTTGGATCGATGTTCACCATGACCCACTAAAATGGGGTTGGAAAAGAACTCCGAGAGGATTAGAGCCAGTTACAACCACTCAGGATCCAGCTCCACAAAGCATATTGCAAACTATACCCTGCAAATGCAAGGGCCAGTGTGGCCAAGCTTGTGGCTATCGGAAAACTGGTCTGAATTGTTCCTTTTTATTTTTCTACTGCAGTGGAAAAACATACGAGAATATTCCTACCTTGCAAAATTTACTGGAAGATGAAGACGCATGTGAAGACTTTTCCTCACCTGAAAACATTGAAGGATGTCACTTATGTAGTTTAACCAAAATTGTCTCTTAGCACACTATGATTCAACTAGAACTTTCTTCGTTTTTTTTCGTTTCCTGAACAATTTTAGAAATATCGCTTAGTATATATTCTTATACGGGAAGGTATCGATGTATAAAACAATATACTTTAGAAGGCACTATCGCTGTTCATTTCCCAGAAATTCGACATGAAATACAATTTTAACTAGTTTTCACTAGAATTTTTAATAGTTTTTTTATTTAAAATAAATTAAATTAGAAGTCAATATCATTACTAGTTCTCGAGAAATTTGAGTCGAAAAACAATTTTTACCAATTTTCAATAGAATTTTATATAGTTTTTTATTTTTTGTAAAAAAACTATAAACTGATTTTTTTTGAAATTTTCACCAGTTGTCAAATACATTATTTTTCGTAAAATAAAATTATTTTGAGTTTCAAATTGTTTTCCGTTCTTAGAATATCTGGGTTATGAAATTTTTTTTTCAGTTTTTTTTATTTAAAAAAATAACGGTATGTTAATTTTTTTCCAAATTCATATCAAATCTGTATGACCTTATAGTGAGTACATTAAATTTTATTTGAAATCAATAGCATTATTTTTTCGTGAGATATTTGAAACTAACCAAAATTTTTACTTTTTTTTTTAACCGTTATAGTGAAAAAACTACTCACTGAATTTTAATAAACGCTCTTTCAGCCTCTTTCGAAGTTATTATCTATTAAACAAAATTTATTTGAAGTCGATATCTTTACTCGTTCTTGAGATATCGACGACGAAAAATGGTACAAGAACGTACGGACGTACGAACGTACGAACGTACGAACGTACGAACGTACGTACACACACACACACAGACATCTCTCTAAAAATGATTGATATAGCCTCTAGGGACCTTGAAACGTCGAGAAATGTCAAAAATTCCAATTTGACAAATCGGACCGATTACAATAACTCCCTATGGGAAGTTAAAAAGAAAAATTAATCAACAATTACACGTCCAGAAGGGACCAAAAAAAGTATAAAAAAAAAATTTCACTCTGGTCCAGAAGGAAACAAGTGTGCTTAAATTCAAAATCCAGAAGGGACTTTCCAACAAATATCGACGATGCACTTTCTGCTTCACCAGTTTGAATGTCTATAGGAACACCCTTCGTGCGTTTGATTCGTACAGCTTGTCCAATCTCCAAGTCAGAATTTTCTTAAGCTCAACCCGTGCAAGTTGCAAATTTATGTCGATGTCGGTGACAAAACGACAGCAGCAGAAGCTCAAATCGGTAGCTTCAAGTCGATGAGCTACTTCGGATATACATGTATATACATATCTATATATCAAGCCGCTTCTTAGAATATGCTTCTGACACAATTTTTTTTTTTTGCTTTTGAAGAACGGGGCTTCAAGGTGCCTTCGATAATTTTTACACCCTTTTACGTTAAAAAAAAACTTCTTTTATTTTTTTATAACTTAATTTTTTTTTTGATTTAAAATGTCTTTTATTAAAAATTAACTTGTCGATAGAAAATCTACACGAATACCAAACTTTTCTATAACGTTTTTAGCAGTTCCGTGGCTTTGACTGTTCTCCTTATGTCTTTTCTCGTTGATTACTTAACTTGAAATCCCTAATTTGATTACATAATCATCGGTCATTGCCCTATAATCTATATTTGCTTTCTCCTCTATGTATCGTAATCTAGGTTTGCAGACTGGAATTCAGAATCTAATTTCTCCTATTCAAAATACCTGTGTACGTAAAACTTATGTCTTTAACCTATACTATTGTCAGTGTTGTCTTTTATCTTATAATATATTTATGTCAATGTATAATACCTATGAATCTAATATTGCACTAAATAACTTAAAATTAACTAATAAAATACATAAATAATAAAAAAATATCACAGAAAAATACTTAAGATCTAATAATATTGCACTAATTGAATAAAATTACTAATAAAAGAAATAAATAAAATAAATATAAAAATAAAACATCTAAAATAATTAATAACTAATACTATTGCACTAACCCCTACATATCAGTATTTAATACCCCCCACCTGACTAGAAATACTTTTCTCCTATTGTGAACGTCAACATTGCAGATTTATCTAATTCAGCATAATTTTTATTCTGACAATGTTGGTATCAGTGCAATTCAGCACGCAAATCTGTCATATGTCACTTTGTAAAATGTAAACGTTTACGCATTCGCATAAACATCATCCAATTTTTATTCAGTTTTCGGTTCTAATTTATAAAAAAAAAACAATCAAAATATTAAAATAATCGACGTAGGCAGTAAAAGAACTAACAATAAACACCCAAAGAGTGAACATACATATACACAAATGCTGTATGTGTCTGATGTTGCAAGTTGTAGAACCTTTGCACGATGGTAAGTATTTTCTGTCTACAATCTTGCATTCTTATTATTCATTGTTTTCTATAACATTGTTGTGTATTACAGACAGTCTACTAATCATGTGTCCAGCGAATGCATCACCACAAGAAAAGATGAATCTTCTTCCATGGACATCATCCTATCACCCTACATTGTTATGAACCATAGGTAACCTATTACAGTGGCTGGCTATCGTTTGCTAATTCATTAATTTACATTTTTTTTTCTTCTCCTTTTTTTTTTAGGTTCATCATTAGTTCTATTCTACAACTATCAACACACAAAAAGTAAACCCTTGTAATTTACTTTAGTAAAAGGATTGTTTAGGAACAGAATCTGGTTGGTTTCATCGTAAAAGCTTTGAGGATTTTAGTATTAATTTGTTCTTTTCTTTTCAGATAGTTCCTGCCTATAGTCTGTGCGATCAGAGTCACGATGAAGCGTCCATAAGACACCCTCAACACGGACAACAAAATCATATTCCGTTTTGAATATCATTCTTCCCTTTTGTTTGTAATTTTTCATAAATAAAAGTGTTTGATAGAGAGAGAGTTTAAAGTGGAGTTAAAGTGTTTTATTGGTATCTTATTGATACCTAAGTTGTGGTGTCTTTTATTTGTATTTAGTGGGATCGGATACGTAACAGCCACTAATAAAAATTCTTTATTCATTTCTTTATTCCAGCAACTTCTTTGTGCAATTTGGAAACTGCTCATCAATTATGAAAAGCATCATACCCAAATTCCAACAAGGTTCAAAACTTGTCCACTTCCTCTACAGTCTATTGACATCAGACCAACCTATCCCAACCGGCTGTGAAAACCTGCTGTAAGCATACGTATGTAACCTCAATTTCACTACTAGTCATTTCCTTCCTCCCACCAGCTCTTCGTTCAACAAGCCAGCCAGCAGTCAGCCAACCAGCCAGTCGCCCATCCAGCAATCACCGCATAGCACAACTGAATCGAAGTTCCTATCTCTTCTGGAGGTCTTACCTCTACGGAGATCTGACAAGAACTGAGGATTTTTATGGAAGCACTAGTGCTTAAATAAATCCAAAAAGTACTATCAAAAGTAGTATTTAGTACTGCCAATCCCGTCGCCAATCCCGTGAAGAAATCTATGGGATATCATGCGGCGGGATATCATGTTGCGGGATTGACGTCAAAAAAGTATCAATAAAATCGGCGGGCAAACGTTACACGGGCAACTGATTTGCGGGAAATGCGATTTAATGTATCATAAATATTGTATTCAATCTCTTAAAAATATGAACCAAGTAATCTAATCTATTCTAATTTATTGTCTTCATTCAATCGCCAACTATTCTTTTTCTCTTCATATTTGCTTCCGGAAGCAGAAGCAGACGATGGATGATTTTCTCAATAATAATTTTCTCGGAACATTTTATTTTAAAAATATTTTTAATCAAACCGAAACCGAGAATAATTTTTGACAGAAGATGCAAGAAAATGTATTACAATTTACAAATTTGAATTTGACAGAAAACTCTCAAGTTTGCTCTCTCAACTTCTACTATTTTCGGAAGTTGAGAAAACCAGAAGTGGATCAACTCATAAAAATCCTCAAGTTGGGTTCAACTTTTAGTGAAGAAAATGGCTCTTAGACGTCAGTCCTGTTTTCAGTTGACCTTTTATTTTACTCGTGAACATTCGAAATATAGAAGACATGCATTGCGTAATGGACCCTAAAAGCTTAATTGCTGTACCTATTGTTTTGGCGCTTAATAAATCACAAACAAAACAAGAAACAAAAGGAACAAAGTTTCGTATTTAAAAACACAAACCCTATCGCACGTTAATTTAATGATGATGATTTAATCATGGTGATTGGGCAAACTATTTACGTATGAGTGAAAGCGTATATTTGGAGCTACTGGTTGCAGTAGTAAGCCAATTAAAAAAAGAAAAAAACAAGATACCAATATGAGAGAAGACATCACATGGCGAAAAACTAAGTGCAACCATGAAATTTTTATCAAGTGGGAATACTTACCAAAGTCGTAAATTTCCTACTGCTCCTGTACTGAACTGAAATGTATTTACAAATTAATTTAACTTATAACTGAACTGACAACTAATAGGAATTTCATCAGTTTCAGTTACAGGTTTAGTTACAGTTAAACGCTTAAATTTTTGAATTAAAGCATCACTTTAACTGAAAGCTTTAATTAATAGCTCAACTGAAACTGAAATGGTCGTCTAAATAGGGCTTAATGGTGTAGTAATCGGAATTAAAAAAAAGTTATATCTACAAGTATACATATCGTCGGTTGACAAGTAAAATTCACTAAGTGCACTTAGAGGTACGAGTAGTTGGAGATATTGAGGTTTTTATGAGTAATTTAGTTTTAAAATTCTATTTTATTGTTATCGCTGCTATTTCGCGGATAAAAATAAAAATTAGTGTCGTTAATATAATAGACCTTACATTTTCGCCCTTAATGCAAGAGTTTTCGAGAAAATACCAAATAAAACACTTAATGAATTTTTCCTGCCGGTAAATGGTGGTGGATAATGAACAACAAAACCATGATTTACTCAAATATTTAGTTTTTATTTAGAGACACAAATATTTATTCAATATAAAAAAAACATTTTATTCATTCTCAAAATCGCTTTCATCATTAGAAGGCTGTGGTAAGCGCTCAGGCTGTACCAAATTCATTGTTGGCAAACTTTTGAACCATGGAATAACTTCCTCTGGAATCAGGACAGCATTGCAAAGTTTTACAAGATCCGCCTTTTTTGCTGATGAAATGGGTAAATAATCAACGTATGCTGACTTCAGTTCGACTACTTTCTTTCGGCGACCTCTTCCAGATACATTTATCTTTTTGTAATCAGAAGTGTGATCGTATCTGTAAAATAAAGTTGCAGGAAATTCAGTTTAGAATTTAAGGCACTTTATTTTAAGCCATGAGACTTTGTCACCACACTCGTCCGTGTTTCTGTTTTTAATTGTGTTAGCTGCTAGTTCCTGAAGATTATATAAATCAGAGAACTTTAAGAGATTTACTTGATATTCGCCTCTGTTTTTATCTTTTTTAGATGATCTAGCTGATTGAAAGATGCGTGTCCAGTCAGTCATCGTATACGCGCTTTTATTTTTCTTTGCCGACTCTATTGCGGAATGCATGGAGTCACACTCCATGTGTGAATGTCCTGACTCTAGAAATTTAAGTTCCACTCTGTTCAGATGGCTTAAACTTTAAACAGCAAACATCAGAACAGTTGCCACTTGCTGGTTTCTGTTCTGACCACCGCAAGTATCACAGAACAGTGAAGCATCTGTCACTGTTAAGGGCAATGTTTTGAGAAACCGAAATAAAATTGAACCGATCTCATTGCTCCCTCGCTTACCATTTAATTCATTCCAAGTGTAACAATGGGCGATTTCTCCGCTTCCTACATACATAGATTGTCAAATTATAAACGCATATTTTTCGTGAATAATAAAACAATGAAACACTTGAATACGGCAACTGCAGGACACTTTGCAAATCAAAACTGCAAGTAATGAATGTAGGATTATTTTTGCATCTCAGTTTAACATTTTCCTTGGTTTCGTTGCATTGGTTTTTTCTCATCAAATGCATTGAATACTCTGCTTCCAGTTCTCTTTTACCTGCATTCGAAGCTTGATCATATTTTGCGCACATTGCGCAAAGGTCTTTTTTTGGTTTGAAAAACGAATAGTTGTAATTATTACAAAATATTCTCCTATAACATTTTTCACTGACAATTTCAGTTATGTTACGTATCTGGCAAAAATCATAACGATAAAGATCATACATTTTCCAAATAGACAAATTGGTATCTAGGTATAATTTCTTGGTAGACTTTCTTACGTAGTGGGATTCCATTACTGGGAAGCTTTCTATATGGCATTTTACCAAAGCTATTCCTGCTTCACTTGTTTTATTGTCAGGAACTTTTCGACCCCTTTTATCATTGCCAGTAAATGACCCAAAATTTGAACCTTTGATGGCTGTATTAATAGGTCCATTCGAAATGCATAGGGTCTTTTCAAAAAAATTTGTGCACTCTATGCCTACCAGTAGCATTTTCTAAAAAATATTTTTTAGACACATGACGTGATTTTTCACTGCTGACATCTTTTTTTCTTCTGCGTTTTGGTAGGTCTTTTTGGACATATTTTAATATAAAGTCCTTCTGTCTATTATAGTCCGAAAATCCCCAATACGACTTAAAAATTTCTTGTCTGTCGACCTCAAAAATATAACTTGCACATTTAAACATGCACTTGGAACAATCAATGGGCTTTGGAGCTTTGGCAGCATGGTCCTTTTTTTTTGCGTTTATAGGAGAGACATTTCGATCGACGAGATTTCGCTACATTGGCCTTCCATGTTTCTGGGAGATTTTTTCTACGCCTTGTTAAAACTTTCTTATCACTTTCAGCCATATAATCTGAAAAATCAGTAATTTCAGAATCTTCTGGACTTAAGTTGGGTTGAAAAGTTGGGTCTTCATTGGAATCTCCACTGAAATCTTTCTCTTCATCACTAGTGCAATCGTAATCGACAAGCCGAAGTGAGTCGTTTTGTCTCTGCAAATAGTCAAATGGTGTTTAGGATTTTTGAATTGAGATTTGTGCAAGCAAAAATTAAAAATATAGTCTGCGACTTACATTCATGTTAATTTGTTCAGTAGCTTCATCTTCATTCATATCACTCTCCACTTCATCAGCAGCAGGTCTTTCTTGTAAAACTACAGTAGGAACCTTAAGAAAAAACGTAAAGGAATCAGAATATCATAGTTTTTAAAAAAGAATCCAACCTGATTTTAGTAAGATCTCAAAATAATAAACATACTTACATGGTTTTGGTTAAAAGTGTTAAAACTACTTGCAGCCCCAGATGGTGATAGATCACACGCAGTATTAGATTTACCATCAAACAAATCTTGTTGGGCAAGAATTATGGATTTATGGTTCTAGAACAACGATACCATGATATTAATATTCTTAAGCTAAGTTTACACGATTGGTAGATCTTACAATATTGTAAGATCTTACAATGTCTGACAATTATCTACCAATGAGCTGACAAATAAGTTGTGTGTGTACACGGTTGGTAGAAAATCTGACAATCTCTAACAATTATTAATTGTCAGAAGTTGGCTGACAATTCATTTTCAGATAGCCGGCTTAATACCTACCAATTTATTGTAAGAGATTGGTAGATTTTCTACCAACCGTGTACACACACAATTAGTTGTCAGTTTTTGTTGGTTATGGAAACTGACAATTAAACCTTGGCTGCAAATTTTCTGACAATGAAAAAATTGTATGATGCTAAAAAACGAACATCTTACAATTTCTTCATTGTCAGAAACGTCAGACAACGATAAAAATTGGCAGGCTTGACAATAAATTGTGTGTGTACACGATTATCAAATACCTTACAATTTACCGTCTTACAATTAATTGTCAGATACATTTTCTGACAATTAATTGGAAGATTACACGATTGTCAGCTAGCGTACACATGATTGTCAGGTTTCTTACAATTAATTGTCAGACAATGATCTAACAATTAATTGTCAGACCAATTTTCATTTTATGACAATTAATTGTAAGACTACACGGTTGTAAGACATTTTAAGCATGTTTTCACTGACAGATCTGACAATATTGTAAGATCTACCAATCGTGTACACTTAGCTTTAGTTTTAAGAAATAAAAACAACAAAAAAGACTCTACATAGACGGGACATGTATCTAACGTTAGTACTTACGTTAGTATTAAGAGTTTCATTTTGCCCTTGTTTTTTCATTGCCAATTCGGCCAAGTATCTTCCTCTTGACTTATTCATAGTAAAATAATAACACTTCAACCAAATAACACTTTACAATAAATTTTTAAGTTGCGATAAGATTGGTAGTAGCATACTTCGATTTCAGATCAAAACCGTTTTTTTTTTTTAACTGGAGTAAAATTCATTAAGTACGTTCATAATTTTTTCCTGCTGTAAGAACCTAAAAAAGTGGAGTTAATGAAATTTAAAAATCTGAAACTAGTGTTTTGGATCGTTTAATAGACATAATGAGTTTTTCTAGCGATAGATTACTGAAAAATATGATATTTGGTGATATAAAATCATTTTAGCTCAAATCTGCACTTAGTGACTTTTACTGTCAACCGACGATATATAAGATTATTGAAATTAAATAAAGTATTTTTCTTACATCCACATACGAAGCGTTAACATAGTCCGATTCTGGTGATCTTTCCTCTTTCTTCAAAACTACGCGATTGTAATCATATGGAATACACTTGGGGTTTTGATTTTTGATTTGGTTGTGCTTTTTGGTTGCATGTCTGCATGTGTTCCCTTCTACTTTAATTGCAGTCTGAAACAAAATTTTTAAAAGATTTATTAATAAAATCAAAAAAAAAAGTTTAAGGACATTTCAGAATAAGAACATTCATAATTATTTAATTTATGTACGTATACCTATGGTTTTTTTTAATAAAATGAATACAAAAATATGTAACTTCATAAAACTTTTAAAATGAAGATCTAAATTTTCCATAGTTTTTAGGGAGAGGGTTATTTTGAAGGTAGAAAAGAATTTAACTGGTTTTTACTCGCATTTCCCTAAAGAATAAAGCTTGAAAAAATCGAGGAGACATAAGAGAAGAAATTAAAGAGTAGACAGCCAACTGCAATGTCGGTTCTGATACAGATATCTATAAAGCCTTTTAGTAGAGGTGATAAATTCCAGATTACAAATTGTATTAATTATTTTGAAGAACAAGCTGAGTACACGCATGGTGTACATAATTAGTGTGCGGTTCTACAATAACCCGTTGCAATCTGTTTCTTATTGCATCCATGCAAAAAGGTCCATTAATTCTTACTGATGATTCGTTTTCTTTCTAGTTTGATAAAACTAACCTAAACGGCGCGAACAAATTGTCTAAACTGAGACTTTAGACTAAATGGGGTTATTTGAAAAGTTTCAGTAATAAATTATAAGAAATATGCTACCTGCGCACCATAATGTTTTAAGACACTACGAACGCTTGCATCATGGATTAAAAGGGCTTAAGCAAACAGTTGTAACTAACCGCCGAGTCTAGTCACGTTTTCAAATCGCTCCACCAATATCTATTCTCATTTCGAAATCAACCTCGTGACCCAATAATAAAACCCAATACCTCCATCGCCACCGTAATAAATGATCACCTACATAACTTTTTTTTTTTGTGATTCTTCGAAATTTCTGTCAATGTATCTAATTCCACCCTTCAACCGGCAACAATTTCTTTATCATAAGCCAATAAACGCGCATTCTTCCTTAAAAATGCCCTTCGTAATACTTCTCCATTAGCAACTTTAAAATCTTCATGTCAGTGAGATACGATTGGTTTTTCTTGTACACGGACACTATTTAACTAAGAACTATTGTTTTAACACGCTGGTTAGATTAAACAAAACTTAACTATTTTAAATCGAATCCTATAACATATCAACTTTGTATCCTCCGATCTGACCCTAACTGGTCCAGTAAAATATATATTTTTCCTAACTTTTCCCAGCCCATATTCAACAATTCCTTCCAAATCCTCCAAATAGACGTGTTGCTTTTGACCTTTCAGTTTCTAGTTGAAGTTTCATTCCCAAAAGAAACGTGTCTTCGTCAGGCTCTTCAGCCGCATCTTGCTGCCTCCTCACCAAGTTGCCACTTCCTCCCAATCCTAATGTTTTCCACCCTTATATATCCTCCAAAACATCAAATACATCATCTTACCCTCTCACCCCATTAGCTGTTTAATTAACTCAACAATTTTTGGATACAATTGACGATGGCCGTTATATACTCGCATGCCTCAGAGATCATAGAATCTGCTTTTACTTTTGCCTTCATCTACCTTATTTTCATGATAAACATGATTCTTTCTGTGTACATAGATGGTGTCACCAGAACAGATCTTCTTACGGTCTCCATTCAACAAGAAGGCCTTCCAACTAACCCTGAAAAACTCAGGCAAATTTTCGTCAGTTTCCATGAAACGTTCAGACTTACTTCCGCCGATGTTGTTCTAAACGAATTTCTCATTTATAAAGGAGCCGCCCCAACTTTAATAATTTTTTCGTTCCCAATCCCCTTTTTCCAACATGTCAAAGGGCTTCGTACTAAAACCTAGGCTGTATATCTCAACTCTTATCAACTTGCATTTGATGCTTTTGATTCTATTTTTGAAGCAGCAGACCCTTCGGACATCGTTTTAATTTAAGGTGATTTAAATTTTCCGAACCTCCAACAAACACTCTCTGATGAATGAATCACACTTTACGACTTTAAATGCTATAAATGATAAAGAAATTTTATTCACCGATCGCCTTTCTCACTTAAATCTTTATCAGCTTAGTGGTGTTCAAAAAAATTTAGGTCGAAAACTTGATCTCAATTTCTCTTCTGATGTCGATAGTTTTGTTGCCTTGCACCAGAGAGTTATAATCTCCATTCCACTTTGGAATCCTACCATCCTCCTCATACATACAGTCACTCCATCGCAAATTAGCTTGGTACCGTCGACTTTAGTAATATCATAGAAAGTCGTGATATTGATACTGATCTCTCTTATTTTACTCTGTTGTGTTTAATTTTCTCAGCCAATCAGTCCCATCGTACCTCAAAACAACATTTCTTCTTGTCTTCCATCGTATAACAATGATTTAAGGTTCCTCACAAGAAATTATAGCTGGCTTAAATACCTGCTATCACGATCTGGCTACAACATAAAATCTGAGCCTAAAAGTTTTTTCCACTTAATTAATGCTAAAGGAAATTCCGATAGCTACCCTTCTACCACAAATAATCATATACAAAAATAATAAAAGAGAGGAATAAAAGGTAAAGAATAATCCAAAAATCGATCTCAAATAATTAAAAGAAACCAAAAATCTTAAGAAAATGTTTTATTCAATCTTTCTCAATCTTGAAGTAATTAATATATGTATTATTATTTTATTTATTTTTTTTGTAGAAGAGGCTAAATATATTTTTGCGGTGATGTGTGATGTGTGATGTGTGAAGATCCTACGTCAGGTATCCTTATCTACTAAGGAAACTAATGTCAGTCTGTCCTGTCTGTCGAGTCTGTCTTTTCATAGCTGGAACCTTTCTGATCAGAGCGAGTGTTGACACATAACCTTTCTTTCCTGCCAATACTTCAAGCGGGTGAAGAAGCCTGATAGGAGGCTGGCGTGATTTTCCAGTTAGGCATAAACACGCACGAGAGGCTTACGCCTCTCTGGAAATTAGACTGTGCCTTATTTTCCACGGCAGCGCAATCAGCGTTGATCCCTACTACATTTGTTGTGTTTTTACTACACTTTTTTTTTAAAAGCACACTACGCACGCTCCTCCAAACACTACACCTTTTTTTTACATCAAAACAACAGTTGAGGCAATGATGCAATCAAAAGAACTCTTGAAAGACGTAGAGGTAATTTTTGAGCCCCCTGCAAAATTAATAAATTTTGCACACAAATCCAATTACCATAATGTAAGGCTTTATAAAAAAAATTAATTCAAAAATGTATATTTTTGGTTTGTAAGGATGTTATTTATTTATTATTCTATAAGAATTTTGTATGATTTGTGTATACATATAGTTTTTTATACCCACATATATATGTACATCAGTGGCGTGGCGTCCATATAACCCGATTCCTATCGGGTTACCTTTTAAATTTTCTGCTAAACAACAATGCTTAAAGCTAAGTGTACACGATTGGTAGATCTTACAATATTGTAAGACCTGACAATGTCTGACAATTATCTACCAATGAGCTGACAATTAAGTTGTGTGTGTACACGGTTGGTAGAAAATCTACCAATCTCTTACAATTAATTGTCAGAAGTTGGCTGACAATTCATTTTCAGATAGCCGGCTTAATACCTACATACCAGTGGCGTGGCGTCCATATAACCCGATTCCTATCGGGTTACCTTTTAAATTTTCTGCTAAACAACAATGTTTACTAAATAACAAACGACCTTGCTGCACAAGAATATTTACTAAATAACGACCAACATAAAACCCACTTTATATACTAAATACATACGTATCTATTCATTAACCTCCACAAGCTGCACACACCACCAACTCAATTGAACTTTATTCCCATTTTTCATTCAAATACTAGTACACACCAGGGATGTTGCGGATATTCGCATCCGCATCCGCAAATGCGGAGCTTCCGCATTGATTTAGACATCTGCATCCGCATCCGCATCCGCACTAGTCAATGCGGATTTTCATGCGGATGCGGATGCAAGACAAGTTGCGGCAAAGGTTAAAGATGCCCTAAATCTTTACATCAATGATAATGAGATTAACCCTACATATTCTGCCAGAATGGAAATTCATTTAAAGTCTTATTGAATTACTGAGACCTTTTGAGGAAGCTACACTGGAACTCAGCAGCTCTCACGCTCTTATTTCTTCTGCAATTCCAATTATTCAAATGCTCGACAAAAAAGTTGACGACTACTTAATAATATCGCACAAGTTTGATTTGATTCGACAGGCCGTAACGACTCTGAAAAGTGAACTTTCAACTAAGTTTTCCAGCTTGGGGGAGAACAATTTATATATCATCGCCACCTACTTAGAACCTCGCTATAAGCACAAAATGGAACAACCAAGACCGGGGACTTCAGGTTTCGAGAGAAAGCGCATGTTTAAAGAACGCCCTTGCTATGATGATAGATTCATCAAGTGAAGACGAGACACAAGAAATGCCTTAAAATTGTAGCACTGAAGCTGTACTCAAAAAGGAATTACTTTCTTACCGCGCTAAAAAATGACTCAATGTGGATGGTAATGCTCTTAAATGTTTTAGTGTTCATAGGGAAGAATTTAAGGTATTATCACCGATAGCAAGAAGATTTTTATCCACTCCACCAGGCAGTGTCCCTAGCGAACAATTATTTAGTAGCGCGGGTTTAATTTACGAACCTCTGCGTAACCGGCCTGAAGCAGAGAAGCTTGAAGTATAATGCACCTATTTTTAATTTTATTTACTAATTATAACTAGTAAAAATATTAACACTTACTACAACATTATTTTAATTCATTATTTATATGTGCTTTTTATATAAGATCTTAAACATTCGCATCCGCATCCGCGGATGTGAGGCTTCAAAAATCCGCATCCGCATTCGCATCCGCGGATGTGAAAAAATTGGCATCCGCAACATCCCTGGTACACACCACACCAGCACCACATACGTTATTATCATGAGTAATTTCTTCCACACTCTCTGCCCATAAGCCAAAGCAAAAGCAACTCGAAATATCTCGGGTTATAAGATCTCTCGCTGGATAGAACAATGTTAGTTTTCTTTCTCTGTTTTACTTATCGTTTTTCTGAGTTTGGGTCGACTCCGTCTAACGCCCGCTGTCTTATGCAAAGAAATAAGACGCTTTTCTTCGACTTATTTTTGGTGAATGTTGTGTTGTGGTTGTGAGGTGAGTTGAGTATACCCAATTCCAAAACCAAGTCTTGGTGAATGGTGGGTTGCGCAGCAAAAAAATGGTGCGCAAGAAATTTAAATAGTGAAGAACTGAAGACTGAAACCGAAGGAGAAGGTTTTTTGTGTTTGTTGAATTTTGTTTTCTTTATTTATGTGTTTATTTATTATAATTGCAATGTAAAATGGTAAAGATAATTAAAGAGGAAAGCATTAACAGTAAAGCCATCAGCCTAAATTTTGTTTTATAAGTACACTTCTCTGCTTGTGCAAAAAATAACTCGCTTTTCACCTACCTACTTATTTGCTGAATTGTGTGAGTTTGATCTACCGCTGCACTTTCTTGGATTAATTGAGTAGGTCATTCATTTATTCATACATATTTAATGAATTCTCAGTGAGAAGACTGAGAAGACAGGCTTTCAGATTTAGCACTTATTTAAACAGAAAAGCGGCTTCTTTTAAAAATAAGGAATGGACCTGCCTTCTATGAAAGAGTTTTAGCAGATTTTATATAAAAAAGATCGTAGAATAGCTTTAGAATATACGTAAATAAGAGAATCTTTTTAGGAACACTTTTCATAATTTGTTATTTGTTTAGAAACGCGAACTTTAGCTATTTTTTTTAATAATATACATTATTATATGTAGATATTTATTGTAACCAAAAATATTACATTTCTTATACTTAAGCCTATATTGCACAATTTACAGAGATTGTTAGCATACATAAATCATCTATTTGTAAACTTTTGTACATAACTATTTATTTTTAATTGATATTTTTTATATCATGATATTGAATTACTTGAAAAAAATAATTGATTTATTTGCTTATTTATCTCATACTTAAATATATTTTTGTTTTGAAGGTCCTTATTTTTTATTTTTTTCATAACATTACCTTAAATTTTCCTTAATGTACTGCATTAGCATTTGCCAGAAACGGTTTCTTTCGAAGCCACTTTTATTATGCTTTAAGATTATTTATAATTTATAAATTAATGATTTGAAGTATGTATACAAAATTGGCATGAATTGCTTCGCTTGTTTGTTTTGGAAATCAGAACTGCAATATATTTTTTTAATTTAGGATACATATCGATATTAGAATTAGGTAATTATCGTTTCGACTTACCATTTGAAATTATTCACGCCACGCCACTGCTACATACCAATTAATTGTAAGAGATTGGTAGATTTTCTACCAACCGTGTACACTAGGGTGACCGCAACACTCGAAGAAATTTTTTTTTTTTCGAATTCTTTATGGGGGAACCCCATAAAATGATCAGCCTTTGCAGATTTTTAGGTAGCCAAAATTTCAGCTCCATTCGATAACGATAAATGGTGCCGACTTACGCTCAAAGTTTCAAAAATCTCTGTTTTTTCGCTGTTTTGCGAAGAAAATTAGATCTAGCTCCCAAACAGCTGACCTTATTCTCACGATTTATGTTCTAAATTAAAGGTAGTACTTTTGCCAATGCTCAAAATAAATATCAAGAGTTAATTTACGTAAAAATAATAAAATTCGGATAAAATTGATTGATGTTCTGTTTTAAAAAAAAAAAAATGTTTTATTTTGAAGAACGAAACATATTAGGTACAGTTTTCTTGCACAAAAATACTATAAAATCGTGTTTTACATTAATGATACATACTAAATGAAATAAATACTTAAAAAAAACATTATAATCTAATCTACAGATTTACTTAAAGTGGTTTTTGAGACATCAGGATATACCTAATTTTCGGCACTCTCTCACAACTTGAAGGACATATTGCTTTTGATCCTCATCTTTTGTTAACAGGTTATTAAAATCTTTAATAAATTTGACTCCCCTTTCTGCCATGTCATTTACGACCTTAAGTGATCTAATTTTTTTTAAACCGTCCATAAAATGCGGGTTTTCGGGCCAAAGATTTGAAGGTTCTTTAAGAAAATCTACGTTTATTTTTAAACTTTAGAAAAAGTTCAATATCTCTTTGTTGATTATGTTTTTTAACCCAGCTGTTACAAATTGTTCAATTTGATTTTTCTGAAGCTTTGGATTAAAAATTCTGTTGTTTTTTACCTCGTTTCTGTCAAAAGTATGTTAGCTTTTTCAGATTTTCCGTCTTCGGCTAAAGTTGGGTCAAAAAATGCCAGACCTACCAACTCTGAACTCAAATACCATAAATGGTTTGAAAATTTTGCAAGAGCTTTTTCAGAAATATCCTTGTCTATTTTCTGGTACTCAATACAACTACGCAAGAGATCAAGATCTTGTTTAGGAGCCATATAAGCCCTTGGGGCATTAAACCAAGCTTTTCAGTAAATTTTAACAATAAAAACGCAGATATCACCCAGAGCATTTCGTTCTTCATTACTCATGCTAAACTGGTTTTGAAACATAAATATTTTTAAACTATGGATAGCTAAGCCATCCATCTGGCATGATGAGTTGCGCCTGGTGTTCTAAATCCAACGACGTTTCCATCTATCACTCCAACAAACACTTGAACCAACTGTAGAAATTCTTTGTAGTGATCCCTAGGCTGACATTCGTTGAGTTTTACCTTTAATTCACCTGCAATCTGGGTTATAACATCAGGGGCTAGGTGTTTTTTAACATTTTTATCACTGATGCCTGTGTTATATGATTTAGGGTCTATTTTTGACAATTCATTGTGAAATCTTTTGAACATATCAGGTTGAGGTTCAGTGCTTGAACCCAATTCCCAGTCAAAAATACCTCTTAGTAAAATTTCAAGAATGTGGTGACGACACGCCAGGTGAAGTAACTCCTTGTCCAATTTTGTTTTTTGTGTTTTCAAATGTCTTATTTTTATTTCGTTGGTGATTTCTCCACTCATTTTATAGTTTCTCTAATTTTTTAATTGCATCTTTTTCGTATTTTGATGGAATTCTTGCTTTCTCCCAAAAAAAAGTACCTCTCGAATGACAAGTTTTGCTGATTATTTCAGGTTTAACTTCACAGTTCGCAAATTAAAAAACAAAGTTGGAAGATTTGAGGGTAGTTTACAACCTGTTAGGTATTTGATGAGACGCATAGCCTATAAGAAATATTTTTTCACGGGTTCTGGTTTTTATATTTGATATGGATGCCATATCAGAGAATACAATAAATATCTGTAAAATCCTTTAAATTACTAAAAATATTATCAAAAACGCAACAGAAATAAAACACAATTCTTTATCAGTCAATTTATTATACATAAAAAATAATAATACAATAAAAAGCGCGAATTTGTTTTAATTTAATTAGTCAATTTATTTATATAAAAAATGTAATAATAAAATACAAAGCGCGTATTTTTTTTTTTTTTTTTTTTTTGTTCGAACTTGCATCAGTGCTAATTAATCAACGACTTGAAAGCTTTTTGGTATGTGACATTCAGATTTAGCATGTGAATTATGTATAACAGTACTATCTTAAGGCCCAATTTGTTCACATTTTGTTAAATCTGTAATAGATTTTCACAGGCTCTGAATAAATGGAGCTAATCACCCAATATTGGCTGATTAGCGATTCTGATATATTAACAACTCAAAATATGGATTCATTGACAAACATTTTGGTTAATAGGCAAATTCGTGGATTAGGCAGTCACAATAATTTTTAATTAATGATGATTAGCTGTGAACAAACTGGCCCTTAATTTGATACATAAATAATGAGAATAGGGTCAGCTGTTTGGGAGCTAGGGCTAGATTACTTCGCAAAATAGAGAAAAAAAGAGTTTTTTGAAACTTTGAGCGTAAGTCGGCACCATTTAGCGCAGGGCCGCCGCTACCATATGTGCGAAATGTGCGGCGCACAAGGGCGCCAACGTCTAGGGGCGGAAAATTAAGAGATAGATCTAACTCAACCTATACGGCATACTCCAAAAGTCTTCCTTAAGCTTTCGGAATTTGTTTAAATTTGACCGTTCACTACGTAGTTCCCGCACACAATCTACCACAAATCTTTATTCATATTTTGTTTGTGACTGTCGCCTCTCGCACCAAATAACCTCTTCGATTGCAGTCATAGTCTAAACTTCTTAACGCCATGTCGCCATAGATTGACACTTGGGAAATAGCTTTCCACGCAACCTTCATCTCAGACTTATAAACTCGAAAAGGATTTTGATTTTTTTTGGATTTACAGCCCATGTATTTCCCATAAAATAAAACGAAAACAGTGTCGCGAAAACATTAATTTTACTAATTACTCGTTTTTTTCTATGAATGGGTATCAATATTCTGATTGCAATGATATAGCTAAATATCTTAAATCTAAGTTGGTTACAAGAACAAAATTATCAAAAGCAAAAGGTGATTTAAAACATTCCTTATTTTACCGATGCAAAATGTAAACAAACCATCTTTACAACGGAAACCAAAAAAAAAAAACAACGGTAAAAAAAAATGTTTTCTGTCTCTAAATATTTATGTTTCTTTTTAAATAAGAATTTACGAATAGTTTTTAATTAATTTTGGAACTGAATTGATAAATGATATAAACGTCAACGGATTGAACAAAATCAGAATAACCCAGAAATTTAACGTTTCAATGGTTGTTCGAATTTAAGTTTTCAATCGATATTCAGAGTTCAGACTCTATTTATATCAAAATATAGTTCCCACACAAGCCACAAAATGTCAAATTTCATCAAAGCATACCTAAGATGTCAAGGAATTATATACATATAATACTTCCAGATCCGGAAGTAAATGATGAAGTGTTTCAAAAAGAAAGTGAAAGTGAAAAAAAAATGTTTATTACTTTACGAATAAAAAATAAATTTCCAAAAAAAAAATATTTAGCCTTTTTTTGAGATATCGAATTTTCCAAAAAAAAATTCATTAAAATCCGTTCAGCCAGTAATGAGAAATTCAAAAATCGTCAAAATGGTTCTATGTTCGGTACAGTTAGTAATATATTGATTTTAATTTTTTTTGTTTAATTAATAGAACTTAAAAATTTTTCAAAATTCTCGGAGACGTTTTCGAGAAAAACACGATTTTCGAAAACTTTTCTTTGTCAAGTTTAAAAAAAATCAAGCATGGGGTTCTCGAAATATTGAGTTTCAAAAAAAAAATTGAAATCCAAAAAAAAGTTTTTAAAATTTTAATTCACAGGAATATATTTTTAATTTTGGGGCGCTTTAGCATAAAACAAATTATCAAAATCGGTTGTACCGATTCTTTAAATTTTTTGATTTTTGTTTAAATATGTTCAACATTGTTTTAATTTTTTTTTAAATTTCGAAAAATATCTTACTTCAGATACAGTAATTGTTGGTCTTAAAAAAAAGAAGAAAAATAAAAGTGTCGGGACAAAATTTCGAGACCCAGTTTTTTCGTCTTCGCTATCATCGTAATGTCAACTGTGATCAAAATCTCGAGTTCGATTTTTTTACGAATGTATGTATAACTTGCCTTATAGCACCTATGAGTCTAAAGTAAAAAGAGTAAATAATCTTAAAAGGATGCAAAAACTGTACATACATATATGTTATAATGACTACGTTCATTATATAAGAATTTGGTGTAGTTTGGAACGCGACAACAACAATGCACGTTTGCTTAAATTTTTCAACTGCGAAATGGATAATAAATAAAACTTTCACTTATACAACGTAAATACCCCCGTGTACCCGAGACATGGGGCGGCAATTAAAGGTTCTTGCACAAGGGCGCACGAACACCCAGCGGCGGCACTGATTTAGCGTTATCCAATCGTCCTGAAATTTTGGCTACCTAAAAATCTGCAAAGACTGATCATTTTATGGGGTTCCCCCGACCCGATTTCGAAAATCGATTTTTTGCGGTCACTCTAGTGTACACACACAATTAATTGTCAGTTTTTGTTGGTTATGGAAACTGACAATTAAACCTTGGCTGCAAATTTTCTGACAATGAAAAAATTGTATGATGCTAAAAAACGAACATCTTACAATTTCTTCATTGTCAGAAACGTCAGACAACGATAAAAATTGGCAGGCCTGACAATAAATTGTGTGTGTACACGATTATCAAATACCTTACAATTTACCGTCTTACAATTAATTGTCAGATACATTTTCTGACAATTAATTGGAAGATTACACGATTGTCAGCTAGCGTACACATGATTGTCAGGTTTCTTACAATTAATTGTCAGACAATGATCTAACAATTAATTGTCAGACAAATTTTCTGACAATTAATTGTAAGACTACACGGTTGTAAGACATTGTAAGCATGTTTTTCACTGACAGATCTGACAATATTGTAAGATCTACCGATCGTGTACACTTAGCTTTACTAAATAACAAACGACCTTGCTGCACAAGAATGTTTACGACCAACAAAAAACCTTTGGGTATATATAATATGGAGGGCTCGTTTCTTTAGGGATAGGAACGAGCCCTCCATATTATATATACTCAAAGCATAAAACCCACTTTATGTACTAAATACATACGTATGTATCTATTCATTAACCTCCACAAGCTGCACACACCACCAACTCAATTGAACTTTATTCCCATTTTTCATTTAAATACACACCACACCAGCACCACATACGCTATTATCATGACATGAGTAATTTTTTCCACACTATCTGCCCACAAGCCAAAGCAAAAGCAACCCGAAATATTTCGGGTTATAAGATCTCTCGCTGGATAAAACCACAGATAATTATATATATATTAATATATATATATAATTATCTGTGATAAAACAATGTTAGTTTTCTTTCTCTGTTTTACTTATCGTTTTTCTGAGTTTGGGTCGACTCCGTCTAACGCCCGCTGTCTTATGCAAAGAGATAACACGCTTTTCTTCGACTTATTTTTGGTCAATTTTGTGTTGTGGTTGTGAGGTGAGTATACCCAATTCCAAAACCAAGTCACTTGGTGAATGGTGGGTTACGCAGCAAAAAAAAGGTGCGCAAGAAATTTAACTAGCGAAAAACTGAAGACTGAAACTGAAGGAGAAGGTTATTTGTGTTTGTTAAATTTTGTTTTAATTAATTAATTAATTAATTGCAATGTAAAATCGTAAAGTACACTTCTATGCTTATGCAAAAAATAACTCGCTTTTCACCTACTTATTTGCTGAATTGAGTGAGTTTTTTCTACCGCTGCACTTTCTTGGATTAATTGAGTAGGTCATTCATTCATTCATACATTATTTAATGAATTATCAGTAAAGACTGAGAAGACAGGCTTTCAGATTTAGCACTTATTTCCATAGAAAAGCGGCTTCTTTTAAAAATAAGGAATAGACCTGCCTTCTATGAAAGAGTTTTAGCAGATTTTATAAAAAAAAAGATCGTAGAATAGCTTTAGAATATACGTAAATAAGAGAAGTTTTTTTAGAAACACTTTTCATAATTTCTTATTTGTTTAGAAACGCGAACTTTTGCTATTTTTTTTTTAATAACATACATTATTATATCTATTTATTGTAGCAAAAAATATTACATTTCTTATACTTAAACCTATATTGCACAATTTACAGAGATTGGTAGCATACATAAATCATCTATTTGTAAACTTTTGTACATAACTATTTATTTTTAATTGATATTTTTTATATCATGATATTGAATTACTTGAAAAAATTAATTGATTTATTTGCTTATTTATCTTATACTTAAATATATTTTTGTTTTGAAGTTCCTTATTTTTAATTTTTTCATAACATTACCTTAAATTTTCCTTAATGTACTGCATTTGCATTTGCCAGAAACGGTTTCTTTGGAAGCCACTTTTATTATGCTTTAAGATTATTTATAATTTATAAATTAGTGATTTGAAGTATACAAAATTGGCATGGATTGCTTCGCTTGTTCGTTTTGGAAATCAGAACTGTAATACATTTTTTTAATTTAGGATACATATCGATATTAGAATTAATTATCGTTTGCAGGTAATTAGTCTAAGCTTCGCCTTACCATTTGAAATTATTCACGCCACGCCACTGATGTACATATGTATATTTAAAAGTGAATTAAAGGATTAAAAAGAGGCTGGTTGCGACCCACACTGATAACTTCCCATTTGTGGTCTTGAAAACTTTATATTTAGTTTTTTTCAAATAACCAAATTTTTAGCGAGACAAACTTTAGCTGTATCTGTACTGTATCCTTTGTGGGTAATTGGTATGATATTTTGTATACATACTTCGATCATAGAGCAGTAGATGGAAGACCGAAATAGATGGTTTCATAGTGTAATTGTTGTTGCGGTTTTTCCGGATTGAAAGGCTGTGATCTGCACTGGATATACAATGACTCCTGTTTTAAAAATCGATGATGCTTGTGGCATACTACTCGTATGATATTAGGAAATTTGCTTTGTTTTGTTGATGATGAGGATACTTAGTCGCTCATTTTATGTTTTTTTTACAGAAAATGTGTTTAACTAATTTTAAACTTTTCTATTTAAAATGTTAAATTTCTTATTTATTTAATTCGTCAAAATCTAACGTTAACAATATTAAAATAGTTCTTATAATCTAATATAATCTAACATCATAATTTATATTTATTATTCAATATTGTTGAAAAACATAAGTTTAAATTTTTTACATTTTATGTTATCATTTACAGATTCTAAACAAAATTGAAATTCGTTATAAATTGTTATTAATTGATTGAAGGGGCTACATACACCATAGTTTGATCTGCTAAATATTTGAGTAATAGGTTGCTGTCGCCTTAAACATGAACGGCTGAAACTGAAATTTAATTTACTTAGAACTGATGGCAATGATATCGAACCATTAATAATCCCAACAATAAAACAAAATTGTATAAACTTTCTGTGGTTAGTCAAAGAAGGAAGGCTGATCAAAGCTAGTCTTTGACATAACTTGTCAAAGGCTTTACTAAAGTCAGTAAATACACAATCAACTTGCCCGCGTTTTTCAAAAACATCTAGACAAAAGGAAACAAAGTTAAATAAATTAGTAACAGTGGATCTCTTTTTGACAAAGCCATGCTGGCTATCACAAATAATAGAACTACAATGAAAAGAAAGAACATTACTCACAATTGACTCAAACAGTTTAGGTATCACAGATAGTTTAGCAATGGGTCTATAGTTCATTGTTTCATTCTTTGGACCTTTTTTATGTATAGGAATAATAAATGAACTTTTCCAGATAGTAGGAAAAATTGAACTTTTTAAGGATGAATTGAAGAGAATATATACCGGATACGACAAATAAGAAGCACATTTTTTTAATATATAAGATGGAACACCATCGGGGCCTGGAGTAAAGCACTCATCGAGATTTAATATTTGTTGAGCGACTGTATCTTCACTTATTTCAAAATTAATTGCGTTTAAATGAGTAAAACTGTCAAAAGATGAAGAAAAAGAAGAGGAATGATTAAATTCTTGTAATAATTACGAAGGTTGGTCTTGGTAGGTACATATTATATACGGAATTATAGATTTCCGTGTTTTTTAATATATCTGTGTTCCTACACCTAAGAAAACCTTGAGTAGAATTTTACATCTTTTTCATGGACAAAAAGATAAAAACATATTGTGACGTTATCTTCAATTTTACCATAGCTATTAATGGAATTTGAATATGTGGGACTTGGGTACAACTGAACAACCTTATTCATATACGTATGTACAGTACATACATTTTTCTAAAAACTAAGTTGATAATAAAATTATAAAATTATGTATTATATTATAGAAATTACTTTATTATTTCGGTTCCAAACATTTTAATTGAAAAAAATTTGAAAACGAAATATTCAAATATAAAAGATATGGTTTGGTTATTGATGGAAGGGTACTTACAAAATATATCCGCTCTAAAACTAGATATATGTCAAATATAAAACATTTGTTAGAAATTGTATTGTGTATATAAAATTAAATAATGGCAAAGTCAATATCATTGCTCGTTCTCAAGATATTCTAGTCGAAAAACAAATATTACCACTTTTTAGTAGATTTTTTTATATTTTTGTTAAAACTGTCAATTCGATACTTGTCAAAATTTAACCATATGTTAATAATTGCATTATGTCGATACCTTCCCGTAAGAATATACTAAGCGACACTTTTTTCGAAAATGACTTTTTGATGAGGAAATATACTATATGTTAAGGGCCACGTTTTGGCCTGGATTTCGCCAACCTATTATGCATGAAAAGGAAACTAGAGTACAAATAAAAAAAAATTTCAACTGCCATGTTTTCTCATTAAAATAATGTTGCCCCTTGAAATCTGTATTATCCGCCAAAAAAAATATGCTAAGCGACATTAATAAAGATCTCATTGTCGTGAGCAACAAAAAATTTTGTTAGATGTCACTTAGTTTAACCAAAAAAGTCTCTTAGCACAGTAGCACACTATGACTCAACTAGAACTTTCTTCGTTTTTTTTTTCGTTTGTTGAACAATTTTAGAAATGTCACTTAGTATACATTTTTACGGGAAGGTATCGATGTATAAAACAACATACTTTAGAAGGCACCTTCGGTGTTCATTCCCAAGAAATTCGACTTGAAATACAATGTTAACTATAGTTTTCACTAGAATTTTTAATAGTTTTTTTATTAAAAAAAAAAAAACTATTAATTTAATATTTGTCAACATTTTACTAATTGTACAAAATTATACTATGTATAAAATAAACTAAATTAGAAGTCAATATCACTACTAGTTCTCGAGAAATTTGAGTCGAAAAACAATTTTTACCAATTTTCAATAGAATTTTATATAGTTTTTTTATTTTTTGTAAAAAAACTGTAAACTGATTTTTTTTGAAATTTTCACCAGTTGTCAAACACATTATTTTTTTTTACAATAGTCTTTACACCATCTTAAAAACTTTTCTATATAATAAAATTATCTTACCCACCTTAGATATAATACTGAACGATTGTCTAAACCTGGTTCATATTCCCTTTATATAGAGAGAAGTTTAAGTAGTCTTTATACCCAAAGCTGGTAAATGCTCCCACGTTACGTTCAAGGATCTTAGACCAATCAGTTTATCGTCATTTCTTCTTAAAACTCTGGAACGATTGATTGTCATTCATCTGCGTAGTGTTATAAAAGCAAACCTTTTTTCTACAGTACAACACGCTTACTGTAAGGGAAAATCGGTAGAAACTGCGCTATATACTCGTACCTTGGTACGCACCATCGAACACTCCCTTAATGCTTAATCACAAAGACTACACTCTAGTTGCATTCCTAGATATAGAAGGCGGCTTCAACAATTTTTTTTTATATTATACGCGCACTCAAGGGGTTATGAATATCCTTATAATGTTAAACACAGTCCGAGCAATTAGGAAAGTAGGATAGGATGAGAAAGGAGATACCGATGCACATTGATTTTGAATGCCTACACATTGCAATGAGTGGGAAACATTGAGCCGGGTAAAGCATTCCACATTCGTGTAGTGCGGCTAAAAAAAGAATCTCTGTACTTGAGAGTACGTCTGAAATTGGGCTCAAGGGTAAACTGATGATCATTCCTAGAAGTACGGGAATTACGGTTGAATTGTTTGAGGGGAGGAATGGAACTCGCTATTTCACTAGAGCACTGATTAGATTAGATTAGGTTGATTTTTATTTCAACATAAATTTTAACAATGATTTGGTTAATACAATCAATATGATGCATGGCATTGCTGTCTGCCTGATTGACAACTAAAATTATAGCTTTATATAGATTTAAAAAAAAAATAGAAAGTGCAGTTTAAAATTAAAACGCTTAATTTAAAATTTGATGTTTGTGCTGTTTTGCAATATGCATATAACTTTGTGACATCCATTTCCTGCAGAAGGCTTATGATTTCATTATTTGAAAGAAAGTCACTGCCTAGGGTATGTCTTCTTGTTTCTCTCAATATCGCACATCTTCCAACAAAATGAAAAACATCCTCACGCTCTTTCAAGTTGCACAGGTTGTATAAAATCGGTAAGTCCTCGCGGTGTGGGATGTAGTTCAGATTATGGAGTTCTCCTCTTAACCGGAACATGCACGAAATTTGTTCAATAGTATAGTTGTCGTGGAAGTAGTTTCTTTCCCGGAGATCGTAATCTAGTCTACTGTAAATCGTACGGTGCAGTGAACTTTTGACTTGCTCCGTGTATTGTTCTCTTGAGGCTTCATCCAGACGAGCTATTAAGCGATATAAGGTTGGTTTCCATGAGGCAAAGTTACTGTAGTTCAGGTCAACATCCACCTGCTCGGCTAGTTCTATCCAGTCTTTAAACCATCCACTTCGGGATTGGATTGTTTGAAGAACTACTTTCTTTGGAAGACGATAACTTGGCATATCGAGAACTTTTAGGATGTAAACGAGCTTGAGTGTTTTGATGAATAAAGGCGATAAACCCGTTTCCAACATGATCATGTAGTTTGGCGTAATTGAAAAAAGCACTAGAGCACTGTTTATGAAAATACCGATAAAATAATGATAGGCATGAAACATTGCGGCGGTGTTCCAGAGATTCAAATGTTTGAGTTAGACAAGGGTTACCTATCATTTTTATAGCTCTCTTTTAAATTTTGTCCAAGAGACTCAAGTAGGTTTTTGGAGTACCTGCCCAGATATGAGAATTGTACTCAAGCTTTGGACGAATATAGGCCTTATAGATTGCAGCCAGATCAGAAGGGGTAACAAAATTCTTGCATCGGCCGAGAAAACCTAAACACTTAGCAGCGTTTTTGGCGACATCATATATGTGATCGTTCCACAAAAGGTGGTCTGTGATACATATACCCAGTATTGAAAGCTATTCAGTTTCCTCGATGCAAGTGCCATCCATGGATAGTGGCATTGAAGGAGGGTTATGCTTTAGCGACACTAAACAGCATTGAGTTGTCGAGGCATTAAATTCTGCACGGTTTTTGATTCCCCATTGGACAATGCTGTCAAGATCAGATTTTAATGAGCTTATCATGGAAGTCCACATCCGAAGGACAGGGATGAGAATCTAAAAACGAATATGAAAAGCTGAGGGTACTGTCGTCAGCGAAACAATTAAGTGGATTAGATAAAAGATTCAGATAAAAGATCATTTATGAATATAAGGAAGAGTGTCGGAGACAATACGGATCCCTGGGGCACACCAGCATTTATTTTATGGATATCAGATTTGAAACCGTCCAAAACTACTTGTAATGAACGGTTCGAAAGGTAATTTCTAATCCAAAGAAGAAGAGATTCGATTTTATTTTTAAAAGCAGGCTTTTTTGGTCAAACGTTTCGTCGGTGTTTCACGACTTCTTTAGGGGAATGTCTTTAATTAGAAATATTTTTTTTTTAATATATAAAAACTATTACATTTAATTTTCTGTTTTTTGTATATAAGTATGTAATGGTATGATAAAATAACTTACAAAATGTCTTGTTTTATTGATTTTAATACATTGTAAAACGGCAAAAAAAACTTTAACACTTTAGAGAAAAATTTTAAACAAGAGTTTTTTTTTTAAAAAAAAGAAGAAAAAACAAGAAATAACAAATTTTATCTAAAAACAAACAGAAAAAACGTCACAGTATTATCACAGCTGATTGTTATCACAGATTGAGGGTGCGTTTTTTTATTGCTAAAGCATAGCTCACTATTGTGTTGTCTCTGTCTTCCATTGTGTTCATTGTTCTTGAAAGGTTTTGTTGTAGCCGTAAGCTTTCAGGTGTGTACCTTGCGTTTGTTCTCTTTTCTTTGTCAAGTATTATGGTGTTGTCAAAATCTGGTGTGTGTCCACTTTCAATCATGTGTTGTGATAACCCCATTTTCTCCTTTCCTTTCCTTACGTCTGCTCTATGTTCAGAAATTCTCTTTCCCAATTGTCTTTTTGTTGTCCCAATGTATATTCGATCGCAACTCTTCCCCTCTTTTCCATTGCAACCAATCTGGTATATGACATTGTGTTGTTGTTCCTTTTCGATCGGTGTTTTTTTGTTAGTAAAAATGTTTCTCAATGTTCTATTTGATTTGTATGCATAAGTTATTTTGTTGTTGTTATAAGTTCTATGTAGGCTTTTACCGTCAGTTAAATTAGGTATATATTGCCAACTGCAATATTTGGTGTTACCATCTGTCAATTTTTTTGTTGTTTTAGTTTCTGGTTTTACTTTTTCTATAATAGTTTTTATTAAGTTATTTGTTGTGTGTGTTGGGTAATAATTGTTCATGTGTAAAATGTTTTTTATGATTTTAATATTTTCTTCCTGAAATCGTTCGTCACTTATATTGTTAATTTTGTTGATTAAATTTTTAACTGTGTTTATTTTTTGTGATATTGGTTGTGTCGAAAAATAATTTATCATTCTTCCAGATGCAACAGTTTTTGAATACCAATTAAACGTGAGAGTATTGTCGTTTCTATGAATTCTGATGTCCAAAAACGGGAGACTGTTGTTTCTTTCTGTTTCAACTGTAAATTGTATTTTTGTGTGATATTTGTTTAAAGTTTGTAATATTTTTGTTTTATCTCGTTCTTTTATTATGGCGAAAATATCGGCGACGTATTTCGAAAGGCATTTTATTGTTATATTGTCTGATTTTAGTTCATTTGTTGCATTATTCAAAAGGTCATCTAGTATTATGTCAGCTATCGTCGGGGAAAGAGGATTACCCACTGGCATTCCAAAAGTCTGGTTGTAAAATTTGTTTCCATGTAGAAAATAGTTATTGTCTCTTAGGCAAAATTCTAATATTTTAGGAATGTCTGTTTTCGGAATTTTCGTCAATGTTTGTATTGTGTTCCACTGTTTCATTATTATTTTGATGGCCAGGTATGTCGGAATGTTAGTGAACAGTGAAACAACGTCAAATGAAACGAGTATATCGTCTTCTTCAATTTTTTCTTTTCTGAGTTTATCTCTCAATTCAAAACAATTTTTGATGTTGTATTTGTCCGAAACTATATTGCTTAAAATATTTCCAATAAAGCTGGTAACACGGCACATTTGTGGACGATAAAATAGGTCTAAGAGGTAAGTTTGGCTTATGTGTTTTTGGAAGTCCATATAGTCCATATAGGTGCTATTGCTGCTGATAAGTACAGTGGATTTGTCAATATATTTGTTTTTAAACAGCTCATTTACAATTTCATTGTTTTTTGTTTTTAATTTTGATGTGGTATCCGGTCGTATATTCATCGATACCAAATGCACGCATTTTCAATAAGAGTAGCTTGATGCCAAACTCTATCAAATGCCTTTGAAATATCAAGCGCAATAATCTTACTTTCTCCAAAATGATGTAAAGATTTGTTCCACTCTTTGGTGAGATACACCATCAAATCACCAGTGGACCTATTGCTACGAAATCCATACTGCCGGTCATTAAGAAGCTTTCGTTCTTCAAGATATTTCTTGAGCTAACAATTTATCAGGGTTTCCATGACCTTAAAAAGAAGGGACGTAAGTGCAATTGGACGATAGTTAGAGGGGGACGAGGATTCGCCTTTTTTAGGGACAGGCTGGATAAATTTCGTTTTCCATCCACTTGGGAAGAGACCTGTAGAGTAGGACAGATGGAAAAGTTTACGCAGTGGTTTTACCAGCGTTGAAGAACATCTCTTCAGAACAATAGCAGGGATACTATCCGGGCCAGCGGATTTGTGAACGTCAAGATCCTTTAGAACTCTTGCAACTGCACGAGTGCGAAAGAAGATTCGTCCCATAAAACCGTTTACGCTCTCAAGTACAGGAGGAGTCATGTCACTTTCTGGTATCGTCGAATTAACAGCAAACTGCGCTGCAAGCAAATTAGCTTTATCTATCGAGGAGTGTCATTGAAGACGAGTGTTGGAACTGAGGATTTCGTACTGTTCCGTACGTTTTTTACAAATGACCAAAAATTTTTACTACCTTTGGGACATTGTAGTATTTTTTTCCGTAATTTTTGATCATGTAAAAATTTAGTTCATCGAATATGAATGTTACATGTCTTTCTAGCTTGTTTGTACTTATTCCGGTTTTCCTCAGTAGGGTTGGCTTTTAAACTACGGACACTTACTTCTCTAACCCTGATAGCCTCTTTACAGTTCGAATCAAACCAGGAGTTCTCTTTCGGTTTGATAGATTTTATCCTATTCGGAATAAATTCTCTCATACCGTAAAGAATCAAATTTGAAACCATATCTGCACTGGAATCCACATCACTATTGATGAAGCATAGTGACCAATTAAATTTGCCGAAGATATCATTGAGACCGTGTCATTTGGCTTTCTCGTATAGCCAAACGGTTCTCATAGGGTTTTTTTTCTTTAACTGGGGTTTGTTGACACGAGAAATTCGCAGACATAACACAATGGTCTGACGTACCTAGAGGCGATAAAAAAATTCAAGCAAAATTCTCGGAACAGTTTTCGAGAAAAATACGATTTTTGAAAACCATTTTTTAACATTTGTATGGAAGATACCGTTATTTTTAGGTAAAATACATTTTTTCTCATATCTTGTAGATTATTTTAAGAAACTTTTTTATTAAGTTTTAAAAAAATCGATCATGGGTTTTCAAAATATTGAGTTTTCAAAAAAAAATTTGAATTTTTTTTTTTAAATCCAAAAAAACTCTTTTTGAAAATTTGAATACACAATAATATTGAAACTGCTGGGGAGCTTTACCATAAAAAAATAATCAAAATCGGTTGTACCCTTTTTGAGAAAATCAAAAATAAAAAAAAATGGTTCCAATGGTTATTAAATGAAATAATATTTTTTTGAAATTTTTTTTTTCAATTATTACCTAGGTTTAACTAAATGAAATTTTTTTTTAAGAAAATCTGTGGGACAGTTTTTGAAAAAAAAAACTATTTTTAAAATTTCCAAAAAAAATTCGTATGACAGGTACCGTTATTTTTGGTAAAAAAAAAAACAAGTAAAAAACATCCGGGGGTAAAAAATTAAAACCCATATCTAAAAAGTTTGAAGAAAATCGGCGGAGCCGTTTAGCTGTAGTCAAACAGACAGACAGAGCGAGACCCACTTTTTTGGTCTTCGCTATCACCGTAATGTCAACTTTGATCAAAATCCCGAGTTCGATTTTTTTTACGAATGCATAACTTGCCTTATAGTACCTAAAAGTCGCAAGTTAAAATCTTTAGAGATATAATATGAAGCTCTTATTAAAATATTTGAGGCTGGAAACGTTGAGAATAGAAACACTACATAGTCATTAGGAAGTAAAATTTTTGTTTCAAGTTTATATGTTGCATATTAATCTAGTTTGATATTTTAGAAAAAAATAATATAACAAGTATTTACTTGTTAATTTATCTAACATTTATCTGGAAGTTACTAAAAACTCTTTAGTGGAAATGCAATCAGAAGAACAATTCACTAACGTGCAATCAGCTGAAGCCGTAGCTCTAAATCTAAAAATATCATCACAGTTTTCTCAAATAACGTAGTTTAATAAAAAACTACTTCAAGACCTCAATGATTCAAAAAAGATAAGTTGAATTGTCAATCATGGCTACAGGGAAAGAGCTTGTCATTATACGAGTATTATAATGATCTGGTAATTGAGTTTGCTAAAACAGAAGCCAGAAAAGTTAATCTATTGCAATAAATTCGGTTCCATTTATTTTTATTAAAATAATAATTTTATTATTATTTCCTATACTGAATAAGTATGTACTCGTAAATATGAATACAAAACTTTTAATTCAACACTAATTAATGAGTTAATTATTTATTTGTATGTTGTTATGTTTTTGAATTAGTTTTTAAATACTTTTTACCTCGAAAAATATTTTTTTAGTTCCTAAATTTGTGTGACTTTAGTTTACAATTATTTTTGTATTCTTTAGTTACTATTATTTTTGTGATTTATTTTCGATTTCTTAGTTTTTAATAAAAATCATTTTTTTTTTTAATTAGATATAAGTATTATCTTGGGGATAGCTTGTTAAAAAAACGCATTGCAAAGGGTACCCCTTGGGTAATGAGGAAATGACTTCTTCCGCCAATCACCGCAAATGAGGGGCGCCACTGATGAAGCTTGCGCAGCGCTCTAATTTAGCTCGGGCCGGTCCTGCCCCCCAACTGGTTGAAAGTGTAGTGTTTAGGAAAGAAAAGTGTAGTAAAAACATAGTTAAGAAAAACAAAATAATTTTACAAATTTTTTAACTTCCCATAGGGAGTTATTGTAATCGGTCCGATTTGTCAAATTGGAATTTTTGACATTTCTCGACGTTTCAAGGTCCCTAGAGGCTATATCAATCATTTTTAGAGAGATGTGTATGTGTGTGTGTGTGTGTGTGTACGTACGTTCGTACGTGCGAGTTAAGTATTGGTCCTAAACCATACTTATTTTCAAATTGCTGCCATCGTAAATTATGCATTTTATTGCTTCACAATAAATGACCTAGAATTTACGATTGCAGCAAACCAAAAGAAAACCAATGCATTCAATTGACCTGTTGGGAAACTAAAAGCAAACCACTTGAAAAAGTAAACGCAAGCAATATTAATTGTGGGTCATAGTTTCTCACAATCATTATTGCTTGGGTATGCTATATGTTCTTTCTATGCGAATGCATTGGTTCGGTTAAGAATATAAAAAAAAAAAATAAAGTAAACAAAAGAATATCGATTCATATGAATATTCGATATCGATATTCTTCTGATAATTTCTGCCTCCTGCGACAACTAGATAGTTTAGTTTTAAAAATTAACTCGAGGAAGTAATACGGTGCAGCCCCGCATCGAGACAGCGGCCGTACCTTCTGAAGTAAAAAATTCTTATATCAATAAACGGGATAAAATAGAAAAAAAACAAAAATATATCTTTTATTTTTTTGGAAAAAAAAAAATCCCGCGAAACGAGAATTTTTCTAGCGCAGTCGGTAGGATTAGGTATAAATACCCTAAGCCTTTAAACGAACAATACGAACCAATAAACCGAATTAAGTTATAAAAAAAAAAAATATATATATTTAAAGTACATAATATTAAAAAAGTTTTGTCCTTTTTTTTTCTCATCTATAAAGACAGTGAAAGTGAATTCTTATTTTTTCTCACAAATAAAGACAGTAAAAATAAAATTAAGAGACAAACAAATATCTACTTACATATATAAATATGGCGGAACAAGACGTTACGAATCGGGAGTTGTTGAATAGCCTAATGGCTATAGTGGAGAGAATCCCACCAGCAAGCCTAGGAAGTAACGTAATGAGAGAAATTCGTTACTTACCTGAGTTCGAAGGTGAGAGCAAAAACCTAACTAACTTCCTAGTCATGGTGGAGAACCACCTCTCCAATTCAGCGGGAGATCGGCAACAAACGTGGAGGATAATCCAGCAGGCCAAGATAAAAGGCAAGGCGATGGATCTCCTCATAGTTAACAACGTCACAACATGGAACGAAGGGAAGGAGCTCCTAAAACAACATTATCGACCCATTGTCAACAGCACCGACCTCACGAGGGAGATTTTAAATATGAAAGTGAGTTCAATATACGACTTAGTTAATAAGTTAGAATATTTCCTAAGTAAAGTTAATACTTTTGTTATTTTTGCTAATAACAAAGAACAAGAAAAAACACTTTTGTACAATATAATTATTAATAAACTTAGGGATATAACCATAGGTAACTTAGCCAGGGAACTTAGAGAGAAATTTGTTATGCTAGAAATAAAAAGAATTCTCTTCTCGTATATAGTCTACGATAATGGAAATCTAAATATCAATAATAATTATAATCAAGTAAGAAACTCTAGGAATAACTATTTTAACAACCAAAATAGGGACACTAGAAGACAAGATTTTAGTAATAATTCTAGTGAGCAAAGAGTTTCAAGACAGGTTAGGCAAAATGATAATCGGAACGAACCAAGATACTCAACTATTAGTAGACAAAATAATTCAAGGCCACAACCAATGGATGCTAATAATGTTATCACAGACCAAGAACCTATTCGACAGGAACTTAATGCAGTAGAACCGCCGGTTTTTCTGAATTGAGCCTCGGATCGATAATGATGGTACCAGTGGAAATAGAAAATCAAAGACATTATATTTTAATTGATACTGGTAGCGCAATGACAATTATAAATACAAACAAACTAGATATGACGAAATATAAAATATTAGATACAAAATTGACTAAAATACAAACTATCACAGAACACAAATATATACCAGATTCCTTTTCCCAAAGAATTTGGATATGCAAATAATACCTATATCAAAGCCAGGGCCGCCGCTACCATATGTGCAAAATGTGCGGCGCACAAGGGCGCCAACGTCTAGGGGCGGAAAATTAAGAGATCGATCTAACTCAATATACATATAATATAGCATGCTCCAAAAGTTTTCCTTAAGTTATTGGAACCTGTTTACATTTGACCGTTCACTATGTAATATACCCACACACAATCTACTACCAATCTTTATTCATATTTTGTTTCTGACTGTCGCACCTCACAACAAATAACCTCTTCGATTGCAGTCGTAGTATAAACTGCTTAACGCCATGTCACCATAGATTGACACTTGGGAAATAGCTTTCCACGCAACCAACATCTCAGACCTATAAACTCGAAAAGTATATTGATTTTTTTTTTAATTTACAGCCCATGTATTTCCCATAAAATAAAACGAAAACAGTGTCTCGAAAACATTAATTTTACTATTTACTCGTATTTTTGTATAAATGGGTATCAATATTCTGATTGCAATGATATAGCTAAATATCTTAAATCTAAGTTGTTGGTAACTTTAGAACGAAATTAATAGAAGATGATTTAAAACATTGTAATCAAATATAAACAAACCACCTTTACAACGAAAAAAACAGCGACAGGGTCTTAGGTAAAAGGAAAAAAAAGTTTTGTGTCTAAATATTTATGTTTGTTTATAAATAAGAATTTACGAATAGTTTTTAATTAATTTTAGAATTGAATTGATAAATAACTTAAATTTGAACGGATTGAAAAAATCAGTATAACCCAGAAATTTAACGTTTCACTGTTCACGTTTCACAGCTTTCAATTGACATTCAGAGTTCAGACTCTATTTATATCAAAATATAGTTCGTACACAAATCACCTAAGATGTCAAGGAATTATATATAATACTTCCAGATCCGGAAGTAAATGATTAAGGCCCATTTGCTGATACGGAACATAAACACTTATGTTCCACATAAATTCTTATGAAGTAGAACATAAGCGCTTAGGTTGAACATAAATATTTAAGTTTCGTTTCAGCAAATGGCCCTAAGTGTCTTAAAAAGAGAGGTGAAAACAAAAACTTTTAAAAGTATCAAAAACTACTTTGTCTTCTTTCTGTCAACCTAAAAACTATTGATTTTTACCAAAGGATTGATTTGACATACATAAATTAAAAACTGTGCTAGGAACTCGAATCTTTGCATTTTATATGAAATGGTTTTGTTGAAGAAAATTATTCGCAATCGCCAAATTTTGTGTTTCCTCTTAAAATAAAATGCACGACTGAGTCGCACGAACTTGCTCTTATGTAAAAGACTTCAATTCGATTAGAAAAAAACTAAATATTTTCTTTCTTCGTGACCTTTTATTTAATTAAATAATGTTTATCCTCAAGTGGGCTTTAGGTCAATATTTTGTTTTGTTTTTTATGTTGTGACGTTTCGGATGTGGTTACACCCTTCTTCAGACAACTTTAAAAATACAAATATTTTTTTATTTGTTTGTTCTTTTTGGTTTCCGTATTTTTTAAAAAAATTTAAAAGACGTTTTAAATCTTTTACTTTTTGTTTTATATGTATATTTTATCTTTTTTGTTTTTATTTTTTAATTTGTTTTTTAAAAAATACGGAAACCAAAAAGAACAAACAAATAAAAAAATATTTGTATTTTTAAAGTTGTCTGAAGAAGGGTGTAACCACATCCGAAACGTCACAACATAAAAAACAAAACAAAATATTGACCTAAAGCCCACTTGAGGATAAACATTATTTAGAAAAAAACTGTTCATAAACATAAAGTTTAAATCTTAGTAGTAGCTGGAGCTAAGAATATGATGCCATGTGATGCAAGCAAATATTAGTTTATGCAAAAATCTAATCTATAAAATAATCTATTAAAATCCGTTCGGCTGAACGTAATGAGAAATTAAAAAATCGACAAAATGGTTCTATGGTCGGTACAGTCAGCAATATATTGATTTCAATTTTTTTTTTTAAATTATTATAGAACGTAAAAATTTATCAGAAGAAAAAAAATTATCAAGATCCTCGGAGACGTTTTTGAGAAAAGTACGATTTTCGAAAACCATTTTTTAACATTATTTGTAGAATAGGTATCGTTATTATTAGGTAATACATTTTTTCTCTTTATATTAAGAAACTTTTATTAATCAAGTTTTTAAAAAATCTACCAAATCCAAACTAATTTTTTTTGAAAATTTTGAAAAAAAAGAAAAAAAAACGTGTGGGGACAAAATTTCGAGACCCACTTTTTTTCGTCTTCGCTATCATCGTAATGTCAACTTTGATCAAAATCTGGAGTTCGATTTTTTTACGAATACATAACTTGCCTTATACAAATATACATAGTACCTATAAGTCTCAAGTAAAAAGAGTAAATAATCTTAAGAGGATGCAAATATTGTATATGCTATAACAGAAACTCTCAAACTCATTTACAGGAGAGACCCCCCAAATCCTAGTCTGACTACGTTCGTTTTATAAGAATTTGATGTAGATTGGAACGCGACAACAACAATGCACGTTTGCTTAAATTTTTCAACTGCGAAATGGAGAATAAATAAAACTTCCACTTATTCAACGTATATGCCCCCGGCACTCAAGATATGGGGCGGCAATCTAAGGTTCTTGCACAAGGGCGCACGAACAACCAGCGGCGGCACTGATCAAAGCATATTGTCATAAATTAGAAAACAAAAATTATACCATGTTATTTGGTATGGATGTTTTAGAAAAAATTATTAAGACCATTGATATAGAACAAAGAACCATAACCCTGAAAAATGAAACAATTGTAAAAATCGAAAAATCTTTGGAACACTCTTGTAATTACTTAGAAGAGAACAGTCCTGACTTCGGCAGACTTAATCGCGAAGAACAGACAGCACTGACCTCATTACTAGAAGAATTCAAAGGCATTCCATATAAAGAACGGGACACATTAACTCACACTTCAGGAATAAAACATGAAATTCATCTTCACGAAGATAAACCATTGCATGCAAAGTTATATAGATTACCAAAAAAACACGAAGAAGAGGTAGCCCGACACGAAGAGATGGAAAGACAAGGTATAATTAGGAGAAGTATGAGTAGATATGCTTCACCCATAGTTGTAGTGTCCAAGAAACCCGATAAGGATGGACAAGTAAAGTACCGCATATGTGTTGATTATAGGGCTTTAAATGAAATAACGGAGGATGATAGATTCCCGTTACCAAATATTGAAACCTTGTTTGATAAACTAGGGAAAGCAGTATATTTTTCGACCCTTGATCTAGCTAAGGGGTACCACCAAATTATGATGCATCCGAATAACATTGCGAAAACTGCATTCATAACTCCACAAGGACTTTACGAATATGTTCGTATGCCTTTTGGACTTAAAAATGCACCAGCAACTTTTCAACGATTAATGAACCACATACTAAGAGATTATATAAATAAAACTTGTGTCGTATATCTAGACGATATTTTGATATTTTCTGCTTCACTGAAAGAACACATGAAAAATCTAAAAGACATTTTCAAAATCTTTAGGAACAATAATTTAAAATTGCAAGTAGGTAAATGTTCATTCCTTAAGAAAGAAACTGAATTCCTAGGTCATATCCTGACGGAAGAAGGATTAAAGCCTAATCCTAATAAAATAAGTGCGATCAAAAATCTTCCACTTCCTCATACGGAAAAACAACTTAGAAGTTTTCTAGGGGCTTCCGGATACTATCAGAAGTTCATTCAGGATTATGCAAAAATAGCACAACCAATGACTAGATACCTTAAAAAAGGTACGAAATTAAATACTAATGATCCCGAATACGTGAATGCTTTCGAGACTCTTAAATTAAATTTGATAACTTACCCAATTTTAAAATTTCCACAATACGAAAAACCTTTCCATTTATATACAGATGCTAGTAATTTCGCAATAGGAGCTGTTCTAACACAGGACAAACAACCAGTTTGCTAAATTTCAAGGACTCTTAACGAGCATGAGAGGAATTATTCCGTTACGGATAAAGAATTCCTAGCAATTGTGTGGAGTGTATCGAAGTTAAGACCATATTTGTGGGGAAACAAATTCAAAATAACCACCGATCACCTCCCTATTAAATATCTGAACAAAAAATATAATGGTGCAGAGTTTTCTCAGCGTAATCAACGGTGGTTACTCAAATTGCAAGAGTTCGACTATGACATTGAATATCTGAAAGGCCCAGAAAATAAAGTTGCTGATTTTCTTAGTAGAATCGAAGGTCAAAACACTGAAGTAAACCAAATTTCAGACAACGCAACAAATCATTCTGCAATTGAAGAACAATTAGATCATATACCCATCAAGGAAGGCATTGTTAATATATACAAGCAACAAATTATTTTATGTTATGACAAAGAATCGAAAATAGAAACGCTTCATGGAAAAAGAATTGTGTATATTAGAGCATCCGACCCTATAAGTCTATAACAGACCAGTTGAAAGAAATCGCTCAAGGAATAATCGGCATATATTCTGAAGTTAGAGAGTCAGACTATAATAAAATTCAACAGATAATCATTAGTTTATATTCAGGAAATACTAAAATTAAATTCATTAAACTAACACGAAGAGTTAGAGACTTAAGGACGGAGGAAGAAGCTAGAAAGCAGATTTCCATGTATCATATAAGAGAAAGTCAACACTCAGGTATAATTGAAACTTATAACACTCTAAAACAACAAATTTATTTTCACAAATTAACACGAATAATTTCACAAATTATTAATAACTGTGACACATGCCAAACAGCCAAGTATGAACGGAAACCTATTAAAGACAAATTTAAAATAACAGAAACACCCACTAAACCTAATGAAATAATCCACATAGACATTTATCACTTTCACAAACACATATTTCTAACCGTGATTGACAAACTCACTAAAAAAGGATATGTCTATAGATTAGAAAGCAAAAATCATATACATAAAACAGATGCTATCACAGAACACCTTACTAGAGAAGGGACACCTACAAAAATTGTTACAGATAACGAGTTTAATACAATATACATTAGAGATTTTCTTAGGGAACGTCAGGTACAAGTGCATTTTACAAAACCTAATTCACATACAGGAAATGCAGATATAGAAAGATTACACAGCACAATAGCAGAAATTCTACTCTCCATGAAACAGGAAGAGTCAGTTAACGTGAAAATGTTTAAGGCTTTCCAAATTTATAATAAAAGACATCATTCAACAATTAAAATGTCTCCAGAACAAGCAAAAAATGCAGACATAGAAACACTAGTAAGAAAACTAAAGAATAAAAAAGAAAATATTATAAATAAGAAAAACCAGGCAAGAGAGGATTATGTAGAAACAAGACAGGAAGGCTATATAAAAAATTATAAACATGTTAGACACAAGAACGAGCCTAACTTTAGATATAAGAATCTTGATAGAGTACATACCACAAACATTAAACGACCAAGAAAATTCGCAGGTACTTCCGTTGATGCTCCTACTTCTACCTTTGATGCTGATGACCAACCTGGTACAAGCCACATTGGTAATAACGCCAATTGAAAGTAAGAACGGGTTCACAATAATTAACATGGGAGAAGGAGAAATTATCAACCAAACCCAGACTGTTATCCACATCGTCAACACAAATAATTTAATAGACACCCTTCAGGAAATAAAAAAATATGAAATTGTAAACCAAGATCAAGAATTAAAAAGAGAATGTTCTACAATATTTACAAAAATATTAAGTATCATGCCCCTCAAGACACGTACAAGACGAGGACTCATAAATATAATAGGAATGGGTCAGAAATGGTTATTTGGTACCATGGACGACGAAGATAGGGAAGAAATAGACGAACATTTAAAAGTGATAGAGACTAACGACAAAAATGCTATTCAGGAACTTAATAAACAGATTAAAATTAATACACAACTAGAAGAAAATATGAAAAACATTAGGGACTTAGTTTTAAAGGACAGACAAGAAATAGAAATGTATCAAAATGAGAGTCAAACGTTGCAAAAATCAATACTGAATCGATTACAACGAACCGAAGTATTAACTAAATTACTGATGTTTGAAAAGCTAATTGACAACCTACTAGATACTATAGCCGCTTCCAAAATGGGGATAACACACCCTAGTTTACTGACTAAAGATGAAATGACAGACATGAATTTTAGCAAACTAAAAAATATTAAAACAGGAGTTATGAAATATACAAATGGAGCCATTATTATAGCCTTGAAAATACCTGAAGAAATAATAAAACTTCCTATTAAAATTATTTTATCTATAACAAATCACGAAAAAGAAGAAATCGATTTAGAACCATTTTTTGTAATTACATTTAAAGGAAAAGAGTACATATTTAATAATGAAAAAAATAATGTCAATGATTTAAGAGAAAGAAACGACTGTATTATTAAAAAGAATTGTCTAATGAAAATAAACAAAAATTTTGAAATCATTAACCTAAACCAGAGAACTTTTATTGTTAAAAATTCTGAAAATGCAACTGTACAAAATAATTGCGATGCCAGAGAACTAGCTTTAACAGGAAATTATATTGTTAATATCCAAAATTGTAATATTAAAATAAATGATGCTATTCTTAAAAATAAAAAAACAAATTATACCTTTCAACTGTATTATGAAGAAATAATTAAAGAAAATGTAACAATGAATACTGTATTTAAGAAATTTGAAAAATGGCAAGAAATTGAAAACAGAAATACAATAGAATTATTAAAATACAACAAAATAAAAACATATGTTATATCTGGTACATCCATTTTTATTATAATAATTGCAATAATTTTTATAGCATATATAGTTTGTAAGAAAGTCGGAGGAACAGGCAAAATAAAAATAAAAATTCAAAATTCAACAAATAAAGAAAGTGAAAAGATTAAAGATCATAGTAATTTCCAGGAGAAAATTGAATCTAAGGAAGGCGGAGTTAAGTATTGGTCCTAAACCATACTTATTTTCAAATTGCTGCCATCGTAAATTATGCATTTTATTGCTTCACAATAAATGACCTAGAATTTACGATTGCGGCAAACCAAAAGAAAACCAATGCATTCAATTGACCTGTTGGGAAACTAAAAGCAAACCACTTGAAAAAGTAAACACAAGCAATATTAATTGTGGGTCATAGTTTCTCACAATCTTTATTGCTTGGGTATGCTATATGTTCTTTCTATGCGAATGCATTGGTTCGGTTAAGAATATAAAAAAAAAAATAAAGTAAACAAAAGAATATCGATTCATATGAATATTCGATATCGATATTCTTCTGATAATTTCTGCCTCCTCCGACAACTAGATAGTTTAGTTTTAAAAATTAACTCGAGGAAGTAATACGGTGCAGCCCCGCATCGAGACAGCGGCCGTACCTTCTGAAGTAAAAAATTCTTATATCAATAAACGGGATAAAATAGAAAAAAAACAAAAATATATCTTTTATTTTTTTGGAAAAAAAAAAAATCCCGCGAAACGAGAATTTTTCTTGCGTACGTTCGTACGTCCGTACGTTCTGGTACCATTTTTCGTCGTCGATATCTCAAGAACGAGTAAAGATATCGACTTCAAAAAAATTTTGTTTAATAGATAATAGCTTCGAAAGAGGCTGAAAGGGCGTTTATTAAAATTCAGTGAGTAGTTTTTTCACTATAACGGTTTAAAAAAACATTTTGGTTAGTTTCAAATATCTCACGAAAAAATAATGCAATTGATTTCAAATAAAATTTATTGTACTCATTATAAGGTCATACAGATTTGGTATGAATTTGGAAAAAAACGAACATACCGGTATTTTTTTAAATAAAAAAAACTGAAAAAAAAATTTCATAACCCAGATATTCTAAGAACGGAAAACAATTTGAAACTCAAAATAATTTTAATTTTCGAAAAATAATGTGTTTGACAACTGGTGAAAATTTCAAAAAAAATCAGTTTACAGTTTTTTTACAAAAAATAAGAAACTATATAAAATTCTATTGAAAATTGGTAAAAATTGTTTTTCGACTCAAATTTCTCGAGAACTAGTAGTGATATTGACTTCTAATTTAGTTTATTTTATACATAGTATAATTTTGTACAATTAGTAAAATGTTGACAAATATTAAATTAATAGTTTTTTTTTTTTAAATAAAAAAACTATTAAAAATTCTAGTGAAAACTATAGTTAATATTGTATTTCAAGTCGAATTTCTTGGGAATGAACACCGATAGTGAAAAAAAACGAAGAAAGTTCTAGTTGAATCATAGTGTGCTAAGAGACTATTTTGGTTAAACTAAGTGACATCTAACAAAAGTTTTTGTTGCTCACGACAATGAGATCTTTATTAATGTCGCTTAGCATAATTTTTTTGGCGGATAATACAGATTTCAAGGGGCAACATTATTTTAATGAGAAAACATGGCAGTTGAAAATTTTTTTTATTTGTACTCTAGTTTCCTATTCATGCATAATAGGTTGGCGAAACCCAGGCCAAAACGTGGCCCTTAACATATAGTATATTTCCTCATCAAAAAGTCATTTTCGAAAAAAGTGTCGCTTAGTACATTCTTACGGGAAGGTATCGACATAATACAATTATTAACATATGGTTAAATTTTGACAAGTATCGAATTGACAGTTTTAACAAAAATATAAAAAAATTTACTAAAAAGTGGTAATATTTGTTTTTCGACTAGAATGTCTTGAGAACGAGCAATGATATTGACTTTGCCATTATTTAATTTTATATACACAATACAATTTCTAACAAATGTTTTATATTTGACATATGGGTAATTTTTTAAAAATTGACATTTTTTTTTGATCGTTTGAAAAAAATTTTTTTTCAGTTTTTCTTGGGTTTTAGTTTCTAAATCTATAGTAAACAAGTAGAAAAGGAGTTCTCCGAGTTGCGCAAAAATAATTTCAAATATTTTCCATTTTACGAGTATTTTTTGATAAAAAATTAAATTTTAAATTTCGAATGTACTAAAAATGTTCTCTTCTTGCATAAAATAACAATAATCCACAAAATAAATAGTAATAATAAATAGTTAAAGTTTTGTGGAAAGCAACTAAATTTAATAAAGATAATTAATAAAAAAGTTGTTTGTTTACGAAATGATTTTGCTTAAAAGCATGAAAGACAAAAAAAAAATAATTTTAAATAACGGCACATAACTTTCTTGGAACTTTTACGGTACCAATATTGTAAGGAATGATGAAATTCAGTATATTTATCTAGAATATAAAAAAATTAATAATGATATGAGCCATTATAAACTAAAAGAACATTTATTAAAAAACAAATACGAAAATGGCCACGGAGATTACAAAATCGACTATTTCTTAATTTTAATATAGTCAATGTAATTCAATGTCATCCAAATTATATTAGGTTCAAGTATGAGTAAATACCTTTCTTTTGGCGGTGGTTAGACTAAAAAATATTTATACGGTGCAAAGATAACAAGGCCACGGAGATTACACTGAATTTTTACTCGGATGAAAAAATTATTTTGTATGCAAATTTTAAAGGAATTAACTGCAATAATTAAATTATAATAAAACATGAAATTAAAGGTTTTTTTGACGTACTATAGATGATGCATCGTAAAAAATTATTAAAAATTGTTTAGTTGTGTGAAAAAGCGAAAATGTTTAAATATGTTTTTTTTTCCAAATCTTGTCACACTCGTTCAACTAAGTATTCGGACAACAAAACAATTTTTTTTTTTTGGCATATCATAAAATTGAAGTTTGAGAGAAGGCCTTTCAAACGACAAGGCCCAAAATCAAATAAAAAATCATTTTCATCATTAAAAATATTAATAAAACTGATTAAGCATGAAAATCACATCCCAAAAAGGCTACGGAGATTACACATTATTAATTACCATGGCTATTCGTTACCATCAATCGATCTGCAAATTTTTTCTTATAATGCTGACATAAAAACACAGTTCCATGCCAAATTTCAAGTCTTTAAATTGAAATGCAAAAAAAATAGAAGCTATAACGCTAAAAATGTAATTTTTTTAAAACGACCCATATATATCTAGTTTTAGAGCGGATATATTTTGTAAGTACCCTTCCATCAATAACCAAACCATATCTTTTATATTTGAATATTTCGTTTTTAAATTTTTTTCAATTATATATAATATAATACATAATTTTATAATTTTATTATAAACTTAGTTTTTAGAAAAATGTATGTACTGTACATACGTATATGAATAAGGTTGTTCAGTTGTACCCAAATCCCACATATTCAAATTCCATTAATAGCTATGGTAAAATTGAAGAAAACGTCACAATATGTTTTTATCTTTTTGTCCATGAAAAAGATGTAAAATTCTACTCAAGGTTTTCTTAGGTGTAGGAACACAGATATATTAAAAAACACGGAAATCTATAATTCAGTATATAATATGTACCTACCAAGACCAACCTTCGTAATTATTACAAGAAATTTAACATTTTAAATAGAAAAGTTTAAAATTAGTTAAACACATTTTCTGTAAAAAAAACATAAAATGAGCGACTAAGTATCCTCATCATCAACAAAACAAAGCAAATTTCCTAATATCATACGAGTAGTATGCCACAAGCATCATTGATTTTTAAAACAGGAGTCATTGTATATCCAGTGCAGATCACAGCCTTTCAATCCGGAAAAAACCGCAACAACAATTACACTATGAAACCATCTATTTCGGTCTTCCATCTACTGCTCTATGATCGAAGTATGTATACAAAATATCATACCAATTACCCACAAAGGATACAGTACAGATACAGCTAAAGTTTGTCTCGCTAAAAATTTTGTTATTTGAAAAAAACTAAATATAAAGTTTTCAAGACCACAAATGGGAAGTTATCAGTGTGGGTCGCACCCAGCCTCTTTTTTTTTTTGAAAGTAACCGACATTGAGTTTAATGTTTCCTGAAATTTTTATATACTCCTAAAAAATCTACGAGTATTACTTGTTTGATTTATTTCACCAATTCATAATATGTTTCTTGTAATGAATTCGCCGCAAAAGATATATGGCCGCCGCAAAGATATTAATCTTTTCTTACTCCTTTAAGAGTGAAATAAAACTATTATGATCTTATGTCAAAGGTGTTTGTGCAAAGAATGTGCAATGTCATAAGAACATGAAAGTAAATGGACAAGCTTTTGGTAAGTTTTATTTTATTTGATTCATATATAAAGAGATTCTTTCTAAATTCCTTTTTTTTCATAATTCCAGACTTTGCTAATCAATTTGTATGTTTATCGTCATAAAGATGTAAACAAATCTTAATCTCAGCCGCCATAGCTGAGGCTGAGGTAAAAGTTTATATCTTATATTCTTTTATACACTTTAATTTGTATTGAATAATCTATTTTTTTTTCAGCAGCTGAAGGATAAACAAAGCTACATATATATGAATATTGATACCATGGAAATGTTTCTAGGTACTTGGAGTCGTACAAATTACAAATAAAAATATTCCCAGACGGTTCAGAAGGTGTGCATTATCACCTTTTCACTGATTAGGTATTATGGGTAAAAAGATAGTTGTAGTATGCCTAGTTTTTATTATATTTATTTATTTTTACATACTATGGTAGATGACTAGATTAGCATGTTTGTAATAAGTAGATATTTAAGTGCACGGCATAAATCCTCGTATCAAACCCTCCTAGTGGGTGCCGGGCGGTAATGATCACCACAGAATTCTTGTGCGTTGTTAAGATGGGGATCAGCTAAGGTCAGGTCGCAATGTTGTAAGGTTCCTTTACTCCTCAATAGTTCAACCCTCAACAATGCGATTTTACCATAGATACAGGTCCCTAATTTTCAGTGGTGGTGTGAGCGATTATTCATAATCCGTGCCGAAGAAATGGAAGGCTGGGGGGAAAACCAGTCATTAACGAGCTCATTCGGATGCCCTGGCCGGGTCCTTCTTAATACTTGCCTTACCCCGGTATATCGGCTCTGCCGGGGCTGACCTTTATTTTCCGACCTACTCGTGGGACCAAAATTTTTTAAAACTATATAATGAACAAACAAACTACACAAACTAGCGACACAACTGACAACGAAGACGAACTCTTGGCCTCTAGCCAAGAGACACTGACAGGAAGCTCTCACGGCACAGAAACCTGTGCCGATGAGATAACTTCCAAACCTTCAGGGAGCATAGCGAGTACCAGCCATAGTACTCCTGTGCTCCCTAAACCGAACAATACTGCCAAGCCATCGGGTAGCAATGCCAGCCATAGCAATGCTAACCGTAATAAAAAGAAATCTTCTGGCGTTCTTCGAAAGAACCAGTTCCTGCATGCCTCGTTTATTCTTAGCAAGATTGCCAAGAATGAGGCGGAGGGAACTTGTCACGAGAGGGACGCCGAGGATAAAATCAAGTACCAGAAGGTTATTGAGGAATACAATAACCTTCTGACAAAAAAAGAAAAAGCCGTCAAGCGAGGCAGGTCTCAGGAAGAGACTTTACCTTCCCAAAAGAAGAGTAAACTTGATGGAAATATAAAGAAGAGAAAAGCTACATCTCTCAGAGCGGCGCAACCGCCTACTCTAAGCGAGGTCGTCAGGGATGACCTCCAGGTAGCGGTTGTAGATGAACTCTCCACCAACAGCAAATGTCTGCTGTCGGTGTGGAGCTCAATCGAAGCCAAGCTCTCTGAGATGGTATTTACTTACACCCTGTCGACAAGTGAGGGTCCCTACCCCAGCTTCGACTCTGGGGAAATGCTCAGGGGATACATGGTGATCAAATGCGAGGACGCGTTTTCAAGGGACTTCCTTAGAGATAGCATTGCTAAGGTCAGCAATGACTGGGAGGGCTTGAAGCTCAAGCTTATACCAGCTAAGGAGATCCCTAGACAACCAAGCCCGCATCTGGTTGCCCCTCATGGGCATTAAACCGAGCGGACTGGAGCTGATCCGGGGTCTTCAGAGGTTGAACCCGCTGGTCCCCATGCAGGACTGGGTCGTCATCAAGGCGGAAGAACCGCAAAAGACCAGCACTTCATACCTTCTGACGATCACGGAAGAAAGCAAAGGGGCTCTCGAGAAGGCTGACTATAAACTCCGTTTTGGCATCAGGCATGCTAAAATCAAAATCCTGCAAGATCATGGACCAGATACTGATAAAGTGGATAAGAGCGCTAAGATCAGCGCTGTTGTCGACGGTTCGGTTGTCCTTGGCGCCGCAGGACCCTCAACCAATTAAAACGCGCTCAAGATCATTCAGATTAATCTGAAGCACTCTAAGGCCGGTATTCACCGAGCGCTCATAACTTAAGAAGCTCATAAACCTATTCACCAAGCAATATTAGTGAAGATCTACGAGCGCTCTTAAAAGTTGGTCCCGACCACTCCTAACTTACGAGCGCTCTCTTCGAAAGTTTGTTCGCTTGTGCGTGTGCCACGCACGCATTTGACTCGAATCCATGTGAGCAATGCCAAGTAGAAGAGTATCCATTTGCTGTCAAGACCAACATTCCACAACATTTCACAGTTTGGGTATGCGTGAACAAGAGAGAGTGGCTCTCATTTTCGAACTTCGAAAAACACTTGCGAGTGGTTGGTGAATACCCCACAGAAATTTCAAGTTAAGAGCCTCGTAAAGTTAAGAGCCATTTAGGAGCGCTCGGTGAATACGAGCCTAAATGTGTCTCAGATAATCTAAGAGTTTTCCTCAGTGAGGAAAACATTGACATTGGCGTAATTCAAGAACCATGGGTTAATGGCCTCAATGTAAAAGGCCTCCAAGACAACCAATACGACCTGTTATACAAAACAGTAACCCAAGAACAAGGTAGTCCCAGAACTTGTATTTTAGCTAAAAAACACTTAAAAGCTTTTTTGTGTCCCAATTTTAGCACTCCGGATTTGACAGTCGTCAGGCTGGAAGACAAAGATGCAAAGGGACTACTGGTGGCATCTGGCTACTACGATCACAACCGGCAATCACCGCCTGAGGAGGTGAGGAAATTGGTTGAAGCAGCTAATCAGCAAAAGACGAACCTCCTGATTGGATGCGATGAGAACGCACGGCACTCTCTCTGGGGTAGTTCTGAATTCATTCAACGAACGAGGTGAGTCTCTTTTTGATTTTATTATTGATAATAACCTAATTGTTTGTAACAGAGGTGACTCACCCACCTTCGTTTTTCCAAGCTCGGAGAACTACGATGGGTGGAAAGATGTACTTGACATCACTGTTACAAACAATTGTAATTTGGTGGTGGAAAACTGGAGAGTTTCCTCTTTAAATTCCTTCTCGGATCACAGATGGATCCTTTTCAACATAGGTTTCAAGATAGAAACCCCCCTCCATATAGAAATCCCAAAAGAACTGACTGGAAGAAATTCAGTCAGATCGCAAAATCCAAGCTAGGCAATTTACCGTTAATAAGTGTAGAATCTGTGGAAGTTCTTGAATCTAAGGTAAAGACTTTCGAGGCAGCGATTAGCACTGCCTTTAAGGTCTCCTGTCCAGTTAAATATAGCCGCAAAAAATTCCCTCCTTAGTGGAATGAAGATCTTTCTGCACTTAGAAAAATGACCAGAAAGATCTTCAACATATGTCAGAAGGAGAAATTCTTTCAACCATATAAAGACTGCCTAAAAGAGTACAAGCGAACCATAGCAGCATCTAAGAAGCTTGGCTGAAGAGAATACTGTCACTCAATAGAAAATATTAAGGATTCTGCTAGACTAAGTAAAGTTCTGTCAAAGGAACATTGCAGCCCTTCATTTCTGAGAAAAAGTGACGGTATCTGGACAGCCTCTCCAGCTGAGTCCTTGGAACTGCTTATGACAACACATTTCCCGGGTTGTAAGAATAGCTACTCCGAAACGCTTAGCACTACAAATACCATTATAGCTCATAGGGAGCAAATCAATTCTGTTATAACATTAGATAGTATTTCATGTGCGATTAATACTTTCTCCCCTTACAAATCACCTGGCCCTGATGGCATAATCCCAGTTATGCTGCAGAAACTGCAAGACTTGGCAGTACCATGGCTAGAAATGATCTTCAAAGGTTGTCTCTATCTCAATCATGTACCCGAGTCATGGAGACATGTAAGAGTGGTCTTTATTCCGAAGGTCGGCAAACGAGGTCATGAATCCGCGAAGGACTTTAGGCCTATTAGTCTGACATCTTTTGTTCTAAAGACACTAGAGCGCATCCTTGATACTCACATCAGAGTTTTACTAAAGGGTCGTCCTCTTGATGAATCGCAACATGCATACCTAAAAGGCAAGTCTACGGAGACTGCCCTGCATGAAGTAGTGCGTACAATAGAGAAGACGATTCACTAAAAAGAATATACCCTAGCAACCTTCCTAGACGTGGAGGGTGCTTTTAATAACGTCCTAACTGAATCCATTCGCGAATCACTTGCTCACTTTGGTGTAGAAAGTTTCATATCCAAATGGATTGTATCTATGCTCAGTGACAGAATGATCCAAGCAACGTTAGGAAACACAATTTCTACTAAGCATGTTAGTAGGGGAACTCCCCAGGGTGGTGTTCTCTCCCCTCTTCTATGGCTCTTAGTCATGAACAAAATTCTCGTCAAGCTCAGAGGAAGTGGTGTAAAAACTGTAGCGTATGCTGACGATCTGATTTTATCAGGTAAGTTTACCACTGTGATTAGTGAAATCACTGAATTGGCTCTGAAAAGAGTTAGCAACTGGGCCACTAGTAGTGGACTAGGAGTTAATCAGAGTAAGACGGAACTGATGCTCTTTACTACCAGGACTAAAATACCTACATTCACCCTACCTCGACTTAACGGTCAAACTCTTTCCTTATCTTCCAAAGCTAAATAGCTTGGAGTTATTCTCGACCCCAAATTGAATTGGAAGGTAAATATTGAAGAACGGGTTAAGAAAGCCTGTATAGCTTTCTATGCCTGCAGAAAGACCTTTGGTAAGTAAGTGGGGCCTTCAGTCGAAGATGATTTTGTGGACGTACACTGCAGTGGTACGGCCAATTTTGTCTTACGGATCGATTGTTTGGTGGCCTGCACTTAGCAAGCAATATAACGTCGGAAAACTTAAAAGGGTTCAAAGAACGGCTAGCGTCGGCACTACGGGGGCTCTCAGATCATGCCCAACAGATGCCCTGAGCGTTATCCTGAACGTTTTACCACTCGACCTTCATATAAAATACCTAGCGGCATGCAGTGCTGTAAGACTTAAAGAATCTAACTATTGGTTCTCCAAACCCTATGGTCATGGAAACATAACAAAATTGATTCCTCCGGATATTTTCTTATCGAACACCGACTACTGCGTACCTCCTCTTGGCCCAAGCGGGGATTTCAAAGCCATTTTTCCCACCAGAGAGGATTGGAAAAATGACGTTGTCACAAAGGATTTCGATTCGACAATCTTCATTGATGGATCTAAGATGGAGCGCGGTGTTGGTTCAGGAATTTTTTCCGAGTCCTTTAACATCTCCAAGTCCCTCAGACTACCAGACTTTGCGAGTGTATTTCAAGCTGAAATACTAGCAATCAAGGAGGCATGCAAGCTGCTCCAATCTAACCAAAACCAATTCAGAAATATAGCTATCTGCTCAGATAGCCAGGCGGCCATTAAGGCCATTAAATCATCTACATCTACCTCAGTACTTGTCCAGCAATGTCGGGACGAACTAGCGAGTCTGAACATTGACCTCCAGGTCACTCTCATTTGGGTTCCAGGTCACAGTGACATAGAGGGTAATGAACAGGCTGACGCTTTAGCTCGACAAGGCTCGGCCTTACATAGCTCACTAGCGGAAAAAGTTAATATTCCTCTTGGTGCTATGAAGAGAAAAATCTTCTCGATTTTTCTCAATAAATCCAACCGTAGGTGGAGCAGTCTCACAAACTGTGTCATATCAAGAAAGATATGGCCTACTTACAACAACTCACGTTCCAAAGATCTAATATGCAGACCCAGGCGCGACATAGCCAGGATCACAACAATATGCACCGGGCACTGGCCCATAGGTGAACATGCAAGAAAGCTAGGCATCCCCTACAACCCAAACTGCCGTAGTTGTGGAGATCCACAAGAAAAAGGAACTGTGGTTCATTTTCTTTGCGATTGCCCCGCCATAGCAAATTACAGGATGGCTTCCTTTGGGAAAGCCTTCCTCGATGACCCCAGCGAACTTTCGGAGAAGAAAATCAAAGATCTGATTATCTTTCTGAATGCGACAAAATGGCTTTAGTAATGCTCCGCTAAAGTATATAAAAGCCATTTTCTTCCGTACTAAATCCTAATTAGGTTGACACGAGTTTAATGGTATCAAAACGGCGCACCCCAGCGCTAATTGAGCCGCGGGCCCAGTTGGCTGGCGACTACCATCTCTACCTACCTACCTAGATATTTTAGTTTTATTATGAATGGTCATTCCAGCCACGTTACACATTTTCTAACAGTTCCAAACACTGACAGGCTTCTCTCTAAGAGCCACATAAGTCACCATTAACAGTTCGTAAATGTTGGAATGATGTTGAGCCTCGAACATTGACTTAGAGTTATCTACGAGTATATAAATAAAAATGAATCGCCAAATGTGTAGGTACTACTAAAAGTGGTGTTTTTATTTATTATTAACTTCCCATAGGGAATTATTGTAATCGGTCCGATTTGTCAAATTGGAATTTTTGACATTTCTCGACGTTTCAAGGTCCCTAGAGGCTATATCAATCATTTTTAGAGAGATGTCTGTGTGTGTGTGTGTGTGTGTGTGTGTGTCGACGTACGTTCGTACGTTCGTACGTGCGTACCATTTTTCGTCGTCGATATCTCAAGAACGAGTAAAGATATCGACTTCAAATAAATTTTGTTTAATAGATAATAACTTCGAAAGAGGCTGAAAGGGCGTTTATTAAAATTCAGTGAGTAGTTTTTTCACTAAAACGGTTAAAAAAAAATTCAAAATTTTTGTTAGTTTCAAATATCTCACGAAAAAAGAGGCTGGGTGCGACCCACACTGATAACTTCCCATTTGTGGTCTTGAAAACTTTATATTTAGTTTTTTTCAAATAACCAAATTTTCAGCGAAACAAACTTTAGCTGTATCTGTTGTGGTAATTGGTATGATATTTTGTATACATACTCGTACTTAGATCATAGAGCATTAGATGGAAGATCGAAGTAGATGGTTTCATAGTGTAATTGTTTTGCTTGTGGCATACTATGATATTAGGAAATTTGCTTTTTTTTGTTGATGATGAGGATACTTAGTCGCTCATTTTATGTTTTTTTTTTACAGAAAATGTGTTTAACTAATTTTAAACTTTTCTATTTAAAATGTTAAATTTCTTGTAATAATTACGAAGGTTGGTAGGTACATATTATATACTGAATTATAGATTTCCGTGTTTTTAATATATGTGGGTTCCTAGTACACCTAAGAAAACCTTGAGTAGAATTTTACATCTTTTTCATGGACAAAAAGATAAAAACATATTGTGACGTTTTCTTAAATTTTACCATAGCTATTAATGGAATTTGAATATGTGGGAGTTGGGTACAACTGAACAACCTTATTCATATACGTACATATGTACAGTACAAATATTCTTTTAAAAACTAAGTTCATAATAAAATTATAAAATATGTATTATATTATAGAAATTACTTTATTATTTCGGTTCCAAACATTTTAATTGAAAAAAATTTAAAAACGAAATATTCAAATATAAAAGATATGGTTTGGTTATTGATGGAAAAAACATGTTTGCCGTTTTATTATATGATATTTTTGTTAAAACTGTCAATTCGATACTTGTCAAAATTTAACCATATGTTAATAATTGTATTATATCGATACCTTCCCGTAAGAATGTACTAAGCGACACTTTTTTTCGAAAATGACTTTTTGATGAGGAAATATACTATATGTTAAGGGCCACGTTTTGGCCTGGGATTCGCCAACCTATTATGCATGAAAAGGAAACTAGAGTACAAATAAAAAAATTTATCAACTGCCATGTTTTCTCATTAAAATAATTTTGCCCCCTGAAATTTGTATTATCCGCCAAAAAAATTATGCTAAGCGACATTAATAAAGATCTCATTGTCGTGAGCAACAAAAAATTTTGTTAGATGTCACTTAGTTTAACCAAAATTGTCTCGTAGCACACTATGATTCAACTCGAACTTTCTTCGTTTTTTTCGTTTCCTGAACAATTTTAGAAATGTCGCTTAGTATACATTCTAACGGGAAGGTATCGATGTATAAAACAACATACTTTAGAAGGCACTATCGGTTTTCATTCCCAAGAAATTTGACTTGAAATACAATTTTAACTAGTTTTCACTAGAATTTTTAATAGTTTTTTTATTTAAAAAAAAAACTGATACTTTAATATTTGCCAACATTTTACCAATTGTACAAAATTATACTATGTATAAAATAAACTAAATTAGAAGTCAATATCACTACTAGTTCTCGAGAAATTTGAGTCGAAAAACAATTTTTACCAATTTTCAATAGAATTTTATATAGTTTTTTATTTTTTTGTAAAAAAACTGTAAGCTGATTTTTTTGAAATTTTCACCAGTTGTCAAACACATTATTTTTCGTAAAATAAAATTATTTTGAGTTTCAAATTGTTTTCCCTTCTTAGAATATCTGGGTTATGAAATTTTTTTTTCAGTTTTTTTTATTTAAAAAAATAACGGTATGTTAATTTTTTTCCAAATTCATACCAAATCTGTATGACCTTATAATGAGTACATTGAATTTTATTTGAAATCAATAGCATTATTTTTTCGTGAGATATTTGAAACTAAACAAAATTTTTACTTTTTTTTTAAACCGTTATAGTGAAAAAACTACTCACTGAATTTTAATAAACACCCTTTCAGCCTCTTTCGAAGTTATTATCTATTAAACAAAATTTATTTGAAGTCGATATCTTTACTCGTTCTTGAGATATCGACGACGAAAAATGGTACAAGAACGTACGGACGTACGAACGTACGAACGTACGAACGTACGAACGTACGAACGTACGAACGTACGTACACACACACACACAGACATCTCTCTAGAAATGATTGATATAGCCTTTAGGGACCTTGAAACGTCGAGAAATGTCAAAAATTCCAATTTGACAAATCGGACCGATTACAATAACTCCCTATGGGAAGTTAAAAATAATGCTATTGATTTCAAATAAAATGTAATGTACTCATTATAAGGTCATACAGATTTGGTATGAATTTGGAAAAAAATGAACATACCGTTATTTTTTTAAATAAAAAAAACTGAAAAAAAAAATTTCATAACCCAGATATTCTAAGAACAGAAAACAATTTGAAACTCAAAATAATTTTATTTTACGAAAAATAATGTGTTTGACAACTGGTGAAAATTTAAAAAAAAATCAGTTTACAGTTTTTTTTTACAAAAAATAAGAAACTATAAAACTCTATTGAAAATTGGTAAAAATTGTTTTTCGACTCAAATTTCTCGAGAACTAGTCGTGATATTGACTTCTAATTTAGTTTATTTTATACATAGTATAATTTTGTACAATTGGTAAAATTTTGACAAATATTGAATTAACCGTTTTTTTTTTAAACAAATGGGAAGTTATCAGTGTGGGTCGCACCCAGCCTCTTTTTTGCCTTGTAATTTTTACGTTTTTTTCTCTCTCCATAAGAACCTTCCTTGTGCCTTAACAAAAACGTTAAAAAAATTAGCCGAATTGGTCCAGCCGTTCTCGAATTTTACGCTTAGCAACAAATTTGGCGATGGAGCAAGAGCCCGTAAACGCCAGACCTTCGTTATTTTATAATAGCTGAAAGTTTGTTAGAGCATGCTCCCAACATTGGTAAGAACGATGCACCATTATGAAGTTTGGGTAATAGTGGCTTTGGCAGTTAAACGGTACTAAAGGTGTATAAAATACCGATCTAGTTTCGTCAAATCATAAAGGGTGATTTTTTGGTATACGTTATTAAAAATCACGTCATCATTGCCAGACACTTTACGTAGTGGCAACCCCTTGCCAGACACCCTAAATGTTCCTGAAAAAATAATTATACTTACGTTATAGTATAGAAGCTGATTTTTATATACATATAATACTTGGATAATAATAAGATGATGTTTCCTCGTTAGCCAGACACTTTTGATAGTTCCAACCCCTTGCCAGACAAGCATGTAGCTGTAGCTGTAGGAGCAAGCGCGAGGCAATATATACAGCGTGATTGATATCAGGTGCACCAAAAAGCTATTACGAGTAGGTTTTGTTAAGACAAGAAAAAAATCGTATGGGAGTGGGGTCTATTTCCCTCCGTTAAGGCGGGAGGGAAATTTTTTTAAAAATTGACTTAAAACAGAAAAAAAAAAATTATTGGAAAACAACAGTACAACTTGCAATGCCATGACATACATTTTTGGAAAGCCAAAAGTTCCTTCTTTGATTTTCATTTCAAATTAAATTGTGTTTGTGAATAGTTTTTGAAAATATAATTTCCAAACTCGAAATTAAAAAAAAAAAAATTAAAGTAATTTTTATCAAAATTTTATATGCTTAAGTATTTTTTTTTTTTTTTCAAAATTCAATGCTCTTATTAATTTTCAATAAAACAGAACAGAAAACCAGATGCTAAAATGTATCTTAGTTTTTGAAAAACTAAAAAAATTAAAAATACTTTTTTCCAAGAAAAACACTTTTTTGGTTTTCCCAAGTTTGACCTGCTCAGGTCAATTACTTAAATATTGGATTATCCCTTTTTTATTTTTTATTGCAATACCATCCGGTTTTTTTAACAATAAAAAACTGGATTAACAAGATTTCACCTTTTTTATTTAGGCATGTTTTCAATTTAACAAAAATGACCTGCATGTCAACTAGGGTGGGTCAAAAAAATCAAGTATTGTTTTTTTTTTTCATCCGACACATGAAAACTAGTTCCTAGGTACCTGTAGAAAGTTCTTACCAAATATTAGCTCTTAATATTAACGGGAAGAATATGCTCCTCATAGTTTTCCATTTTCAATTTAGTATCATATAAAAATGGTCATATCTTATCAACAATAGATCGGACTTTTTGGAGATATTAACGAATTGAGCTATGTGGGCTTAAAGTTTATGGGATTAATTGTGAGTTGGGCTACATGGGCTAAACGTTTTTGGGGTATATAGCTTTCGAGTTTGGATTTTGTGGGGTGAACTAATTTTGGTTTTTATTTTTGGGGTTTATTAGATTGTACAGTTTGAATATCGCGGTTTTACGGTTTAAATTTCTTAATGGGATGGGGCCCTTGTTTTCGCGGGGCCCGGGGCTTCAGTCCCCCCTAGCCCCCCTATTAATCCGGCCCTGATTGGAATTCTACTGCGAATATCTTTTGAATGGCTAGAGTAATCGATTAACTCCAGAGATCTTTTTTGTAGAGCGTTCAATTTCCTATAGAAATGATTGAAACTCATTTGACAATAATTATTTTTTATTAAGTTACAAAATTAAAAACGAAAAAGTTACTTTCCTTAAAATACTTCAATCTTTGACGTTGAATATCTTTTAAATGCTTGGATTAATGAAAAAAGTATATAAGACCATTTTTGTAGAGCGTTCAATTTCCTACAAATATTGACTATGCGATTGGTTAAACGATCTATTGTTGATAAGATATGACCATTTTTATATGATACTAAATTGAAAATGGAAAACTATGATGAGCATATTCTTCCCGTTAATATTAAGAGCTAATATTTGGTAAGTACTTTCTACAGGTACCGAGGAACTAGTTTTCATGTGTCGGATCCAAAAAAAACAATACATGATTTTTTTGACCCACCCTAATGTCTACCTGTTACCCAAATAAAAAGGAATACCTATACCAAAAAAAACAAATATGTTTTACCTAACCACAAATAAATATAGAAGGGCTGTTTAAAACTCATTTCTAAAATGCATATCAAATCGTCAACACAAAACGATGGCAAGTTACTCTCTGGAAGAATTGACATATGCACTATTGCTATGTTTTAGCGGGTGGTTCCAGTCGGGAAGCACAGAGATTGTACGCTGAAAGGTTTCCAAATAGGAGATGTCCCCATTATTCACTTTTTGCAAGTCTTTACAATCGTCTTCGGGAACATGGAGTGCTGGAGACTCGAAGGAAAGAAAGGTCATCTGGTGGATTAACACTCATAGAGAAACGGAATTTGGATTTGGTATCAAGTAATCAAACTGTTAGTACCAGAAGGATATCAACTATGCTTGGATTGCCTCAGAGTAGAGTTTGGGCAGTGATTTATACCGATAGCTTTCACCCATATCATTTTACCCCAGTGCAAGAATTGACATCAAATAATAAGATATTGAGGACTGAATTCTGTAGAACGCTATTGCTGAGGGAAGAAATAAAACACAACTATTTTTAAAGGATAGTCTGGATAGATGAAGCGCAGTTTTCCAGAGATAGAATTACCAATTTCCACAACTTTCATTATTAGAGTCACAACAATCCACATGTTAAAAAAAATAAATCGCAACATCGCCTTAGCTGCAATGTGTGGCTTGGCATTGTTGGACGAACGATAATTGGACCACGTTGTTTGAATACTGTTTTAAATGGAGAATCGTATCTGCAACTCCTAAGAACTCTTTTGCCAGATTTATTAGCTAATCTCCCTTTGGCTACAACAGACAATTTAATATACTAACAAAATCAAGCTTCAGCATACTTTAGCCTGGCTTTGAGAAACTGGCTGAATAATCATTTCAATGACCGATGGATAGGAAGGGGAGGTCCCACTGAATGGCCACCAAGATTACCAGTTTGGATTTTTACGCTTGGGGATTCATGATGAACTATGTATATGAAGTTGAAATTTTTTCTTTGAGCAACTTCAACAACGCATTGAAGTCGCTGGAGTCAAATTGTAGGAGAATTTGGCGGACTTAAAATTATATGCAGCCATAAGAAGAAGATACAACCTTTGCCTTCTAAAGAGTGGGGATCATATCGAAAATTTCTTATAATATCATTAACTTTTATTAGAATAGGTTAAAATGTAACAGATATTAAAACTTTTACTATTTAATTAAGTTATTTTTGTATTTCTTGCTAATAAAAACGAATCGTATTTATGAAAAGAAAGAACAAACAAAAAAGTCTTTTTCTTGCTAAAAAGTTCTTTTATTTTTTTTTTAATTTATGAAAAACTAAGATTCATTTTAGCATCTGGTTTTCTGTTTTTTATTAAAAATTAATAAGAGCTTTGGATTTTGAAAACAAAAATTATACTTAATGACATAAAATTTTGAAAATTAATTTTTCAAAAACTATTCACAAACTCAACTTAATTTGAAATGAAAATTAAAGAAGAGCTTTCTGGCTTTCAGAAAAGGTATGACATGTCATTGCAAGTTATATAGTTGTTTTTAAATATTTTTTTTTCGGTTTTAAGTCAGTTTTTAAGAAAATTGCCCTTCTCACCTAAACGGAGGGAAATAGGCCCCCCCCCCCATACGATTTTTTTCTTGTCTTAACAAAACCTACTCGTAATAGCTTTTTGGAGCTCCTTATACCAATTACCCTATATATATTGCCTCGCGCTTGCTCCTACAGGTACAGCTACATGCTTGTCTGGCAAGGGGTTGGAACTACGTATCAAAAGTGTCTGGCTAACGAGGAAACATCATCTTATTATTATCCAAGTATTATCTGTATGTAAAAATCAGCTTTTATACTATAACGTAAGTATAATTATTTTTTCAGGAACATTTAGGGTGTCTGGCAAGGGGTTTCCACTACGTAAAGTGTCTGGCAATGATGACGTGATTTTTAATAACGTTCTGAATATAATACCAAAAAATCACCCTTTATGATTTGACGAAACTAGATCGGTATTTTACACACCTTTAGTACCGTTTAACTGCCAAAGCCACTATGACCCAAACTTCATAATGGTTCATCGTTCTTACCTTTGTTGGGAGCATGCACTGACAAGACGAAGGTCTGGCGTTTACGGGCTCTGAGACTATACAAAAATTATTAATCATTTTGAAATATAAATATTAATAGTTTCCTATTTTCGGATGGAAGTTATCGATGATAAGGTTCTCGTCTCATCAAGAAATTTGGGAATGTAACGAAGTCACATAGTACAGCCGTCGCACGCCGACGACACTACTATTCGTCTACTGCATAACATAACATACATACCAGTAGGAAGTTTCTAGACTTTTTAGTCTTTGGCCATAAATTTTGTGTCTTGTTTGTTTTGCGTTTTCGGTACCCTCCCCTTATTTTTTTTTTCAAACTTCGTTTGAGGCCAGGGATTAATCCTACAATAGAACCGGGCTGCGATTTGAAGAGATTTAATCTCACCAACCATTTTCGCCCGGCATTCAATCAAAGCTAACCCTACCGTCTGTGCCCTGTCCTCGTTTAAGGCTAGGGATATAATCCCAATTAGCGTTTGCCTAAACGTCAGTCAAGGCTAGGGATCTAATCCCACGGTCTGCCCCGTATATGAAATACCGTGTTAATTATTTAGGACTACCAGTAGTTTGTGAATTATATGAAATACCGTGTTAGTTATTTAGGAAAATGATAAATTTTTTAAATTTGGAATATCTTCTTATCGTTGCCTGAACAGCAGGAAGGTGTAATTTTGAAAAACGTAATTATAAATGATTCAGCTGAGTCAACTGCGATTATTGATCCTGGTAGCATAAGGTCACTGCTAAGAAAATCAATTGCCGACAAATTAGCTATTGTTTCTCCAGGTGTTAGTCTGAAGGGATTTGCAAGGGGAGAGTACAGGTGTTTCTCGAAAATCAACTGCGAGTTGAAGCTAGATGAAGTGAAGTATAGGACCGATTTGTATCTTGTTGAAGATGAATTACTCATCTGACATCCATTTAGGCATCGATGTTTTTGTCACAAGGATAATCGAGTCATCATAAAAGAGGGCAAATGCAGCGTTGAACAAAAATCAGCACAATTATGCGATAATCTTAGCTTTGATGAACGTGAACACTGAGATAGTATTCTTACTGTATATTCCCATTACTTTGCAAAATTAATTGAGAATTTGCAAAAATGTAATTTTCTGCAACTGAAGGTAGAACTAACAACTTATGTGCCATTTCAACTAAAACTATATAAGATCCCTTTTGCAAGACGTGAGGATGTTGTAGACAACTTTCTTGATTTTGGTATTATTCGTCAGAGCGTCAGTAAAGAGAATGATGGTGGTTCCCCTTAGCATAATGGTTAGTGCGTTGGACTGTCATGCAAGAAACTTTTTTTCAGGGGTGTACTGCCTCTGGCGAGGAATTGACAAATTCTCGAAGAGTATCTCTTGTCATGGAAAGTGCTGCTCATTAGCCGTTCGGAATCGGCAGAAAATTGTAGGTCCCCTCTGTTCCTGGTAACACGCACCCAGGAATGGTTGAGAGTTGTAAGTCACTAGGTCCTGGTTCACTCCGAGCTGTTGCACCACCAAATTT